>CM053148.1:100540000-101165000 GCA_028571685.1 Heterohyrax brucei
TTGATATAATCCTGATCACCACAGGAACCATCCAAGTTCTGCTGTTAAATGCAAATTTAATTTAAAAATTTTAAGGCTGAGCCATATGCAATCACTGTTCCTACATGTCAAAAGTAAGCAAATACTAGCAATTTCACATGGCTTGACTTTTACAATTTAATTCACAATCAGGTACTATCATAGATTGAACTGCATCCCCCTAAAAAAGGTATGCTGAAGTCCTAGCCCAGGTATCTGTGAATGGGTCCCTACTTGAAAATACAGTCTTTGCAGATTGCATCCATTTAGGGTAACCAGAAGTCACACTGAGGAAAGTCTGGTGGCTTAGTGAGTTATGTACTATGTCAGCTAATCAAAAGGTCAGCAGTTCAAATCCACTAGGTGCTCTTTGGAAACTCTATGGGGCAGTTCTACTCTGACCTCCAGGGTTGCTATGAGTCAGATCTGACTCAGTGGCAGTGGGTTTGGTTTTTTTGAAGTCACAGTGGAAGTGAGCTCTAATCTTAAACGACTGATTGTCTTTATAAAAGATATGCAGAGATGAGATACAGAGAAGGGACATCAGCCAAGGAATGCCTGGACCTGTCAGAAGCTAGGACAGAGACAAACAGTCTTTCTCAAAACTCAGAGAAATCAGCATGGCTGATATTCTGATTTGGACTTCTGGTCTCCAGAACAAAATTTCTATTGTTTAAATTCTTCCTTGGAGCCCTGATGGCACAGTGCTTAAGTGCTACAGCTGCTAAACAGAAGGTCTGCCGTTCAAATCCACCAGGCACTCCTTGGGAACTCTATGGGGCAGTTCTACTCTGTCTTAGACAGTCACTATGAATCACAATCTATTTAACAGCATATATATATATATATATATATATATATATTTTAAGCAAAAGGTCAGCAGTTTGAATTCACTTTTGCGTGTAGTATTTTATTATGGTAGCCTTAGGGATGAAAAGAGTCATTAAGATGTGAACTGAAATTATTTATCACATTATGCACTTAATAGAATATGATGGAATGTTATGCAAATGCAGGGAAATGGGAGACAGGAGAAATATTTCAGCAAGTTTCAAGCTTAGATAACAAGATGACAATAGCACTGAAAGGCAATCATGGGACAAACAGAGAACGCACAGGCTATAACTTGGTCCTGGATGAACCACAAAGAGGAGTAAGACCAAAGGTAAGACATTTTCCAGTAAGGAGAATCCAGAAAAAGTCTTACAGGTTCTTCAGGAATTTGATGAGATTAAATCATAGCCAGACATGCCACTCATAGCACCATTCCAACAGACTGATGAATTGCTCTCTGTAGAATTCTGTCAGATAAGACTTGCTACAAAGAGTGCCATGACTTTTCTAACAAGTGTGTAGACACAAGAGCGGAGCTTCACAAAGACCAAAGCATGACTCAGAAAGAGGTGGCAACTTCTATCCTTCATGGTTTATATGTAATCATTATTAATGATTCATAACTTGTGAAAAGAAGAAACAAATTTTAAGTACATTAAATGATTGAATGTTTCTTTTGTCTGTTTAATTTTCTAGGAAAACCCTGGTGGTGTAGTGGTTAAGTGCTACAGCTGCTAACCATAAAGTCAGAAGTTCAAATCTTCCAGGTGCTCCTCAGAAACTCTATGAGGCAGTTCTACTCTGTCCTCTAGGGTCATTATGAGTTGGATAGACTCTATGGCCATAGGTTTCCCCTTTTAGTTATTCAGGAGACAGAAGGGCAGATATACACGTGTCTGTGTGTTTAAAAAACAAAACAGTTGCCTTCAAGTCAATTCCCACTCATGGTAACCCTGTATGTTTCAGAATAGAACTGCCTTCCATAGGGTTTTCAACGGCTGCAATGGGTTGGAAGCAGAACTACCAAACTTCCAGTTAGACGCTGAGTACTTAATTGTTTGCCAGAGACAGGCACACTCACACACATACGTACCCATCTTAATACTTACCATTTAGAAAGCGGGTCAGGGTACTGACAGACCCAAATGGATTGAAAGAACAAAATAAGAGTAAACCAAGTGGTGAATAGCCTTCCTTAGTTCAGCAGTAAATATTCTCCTCATATTTCCATTCAGCTTATCAAATCTTTTCACTAAAAATGTCTATAATGCATTTATTTTGCCTGCCAGGGTTCCCAGTACCACACTCTTTCTATCTAGCCATGACTCTTTGCTACTGCCTAATTCAGAAGGGAGGGTGAACACATGTCTGCCATGGGCACATACAATCACATTTCCTCTCCAGCACAAATTCCCATGACAACCAAACAAAAAAGGAGGGAAATAGAAGCCAAGGGTATTAAATGTCTCTTAGACTCACCACCTGATTCTCATTTGACCTGCTGTCTGGACTGTATTAAGCCCACCCAGATCTCTTTTATTCACATGGCTTTTTTATAGGCTGGGCACATGGAAGCCTCAGATCTAGCACATTTCTGTGTTACTGAACAACAATCCTAGCAGAGGCAAAGAACATTTAATGAGCTGTTTTCTTTCCATCCTTTTTAGGTTGTTGGGCTCTTTGGTAGAGGCTATCAGTTCCAGTGATATGAGGACACCTGTCCACCCGCATGAGCCTGAAATTACCAATTCATTTCATATGGGTCACCAAACTGATCTTAAATAGCTCTTGTTTATTACCAGCTTAGGACAGATTCAAGCAGAAGACTCAAAGCTAAGAGGTTTAACCTCCAGCCCTATAACCCTGGGTCACTCCCAACCTGTCTCTGGGGTCACTTTTAATTAATGGCAGAGTGAAAGGATTATAAATTCTAGGATTCCCTTGCACCATCCCTTATGGATACCCAACCTACTGATAGCCAAGAAAGCTTCTCAGTACACATATGCGTTCATATGATAGCGTCTACAGAAAACAAATGGAGACATGAAAAGGCAATTATCTTGAAAATTCAGGCTAACACAAAAATATTTCAGCCGAGGTTTGGGAGTTTACCTTTTCTAGATTGGAAAAATGTGCCAGATGATGTCCCTGCATTACATTTACCTTTGCATGTGCTGGCGCCAAAGGGCAAAGAAAAGAGGAAAGCTCAGGCGATTATCCAAACCAGGAAAGCCCAGCCATTCAATAATGAGACAAAAAGAGACACAGAGAGACGGTTCAAGTGACCAGACTGATCTGATTTAGCAATTAACCAAAATCCAGTGCTGCCATACCGTTTAAGTAGTCAGGACTGTTACACAGTTGGGTAAACAGAGATAGAAAGCACTAATTTGCACGTGTTCTGTATATTTTTTATTGGAATATGTTAATATTAAAGAAAGAACTCCAGTGACCCAGTAGTTAAGTGCCTCAAGTCCTCTTCACTCACAGCAAGCAAGGCTGTGTCATCTGCATAACTCAGGTTGTTAATGAATCTTTCCCCAATCCTGATGTCACAGTCTTTCTCATATTGTCCAGTTTCTCAGATTATTTGCTCAGCGTACAGACTGAATAAGTACAGTGAAAGGACACAACCCTGGCACACATCTTCTTCTGACTTTAAACTTCACAATATGCCTGTGGTCTGAACAACTGCCTCTTGATCTACATACAGGTTCCTCAGAAGCATAGCTAAGTCTTTTGGAATTTCCATTCTTCACGATGTTAGCCATGATTTGTTGTGATCCACAAAGTCCAGTGCCTTTACATAGTCAGTAAAACACAGGTAAACATCTTTCTGTTATTCTCTTCTTTCAGTCAAGCTTCATCTGACATCAGCAGTGACATCCTAAGGCAAGAAGAGGTTCTACATCCTCTTCTGAACCTAGCTTGAATTTCTGGCAGTTCCTTATCAATGTAGCCAAAAATGGCTACAACCATTTCTGAACAATCTTCAGCAAAATTTTAAGGATATTAATGATATCGATCAATAATTTTTTATTCAGTAAGGTCTCCTTTCCTTGGAATGGGCATAAATATGGATCTCTTTCAGTTAGTTGGACAGTTAGTTGTCTTTCAAATTTCTTAGCACAGATGACCGAGCACATCTAACACTGCATTTGTTTAGTTCCAACATCTTCTCAATTAGTATTCCATCAGTTCCCAGGGTCTTTTGTTTCATCGGTGTCTTCAGCGCAGCTTGAATCTCGTCCTTTAGTACCATCGATTCTTGATCTTATGCTACCTCCTGAAACAGATGAATGCCAACTAATGCTTTTTGGTACAGGATTCTGTGTAACTCTTTCATCTTCTTTTGATGCTTCCTATGTTGTTTAATATTTTCCCTGTAGAATTCTTTGACATTCCCCCTCAAGTCTTGGATTTTTTCTTCAGTTCTTCCAGCTTGAGAAATACCAAGTGTGTTCTTCCCATGTGGTTTTCTCATTTCAGTCTTTGCATGTGCTTTTATCATACTGTCTTCCCTAACTGCCTTTTTGAAATCTTTTCTTTGCCTCTTTTACTACATTTCTTCTGTTTGTTTTAGCTACCAGAGGTTCAAGAGCAAGTTTCAGTGTCTCTTCTGATGTCCAAATTGGTCTTTTCTTTTTTTCCTGTCTTTGTAATGAGCTCTTGTTTTCTTCATGTACTGCTTCCTTGATGTTATTCAACAACTCATCTGATCCCCAAATGCTAGTGTTAGGGATAGTCTCTAAATTCAAGAGGCATACACTCAAGGTCTTTCTTTGTCTCGTGGACTGATTCTAACTTTCTTCAGCTTCAACTCGAACTTGCATATGATGGCCTTATTCTGACTGATAATACTGAATTTTTCTACTGTTTCCACTGATGTCATTGATTTGATTCCTTTGCAGTCCATCTAGATAGGTCCATGTGTATAGTCACCATGTGTATTACTGACAAAAAGAACCTGAAGTAGTTGCTGGTCTTGCAAAATTCTATCATGTGACCTCTGGTATCATTTTTATTACCAAAGCCCTATTTTCCAGCTACTGATCCTTCACCTTTGGTTATAAACTTCTGCATCCTAACTTCATGCTTGATCAAACTCAGACTGCAGAAATTAGTTAAAAAACAAAAACACTTCTGTTATCTTTCTCTTAGCAGTTGATGTGTAAATCTGAGTAGCAGTCACATTAGCTGTTGTCCTTGTAGGCATATAGAGATTATCCTATCCCACTGTTGTCCTTCTGAATAGCTAGAAAAAGGCATTTGAATTAAGTATGTTACTATTTATTGAGCACCAACCATCATGGTATTTAATTTCATCTTCACAGCAATCTGATTAAGGGAGTAGCATTATTAAAGGTAGAGAAACTGGGGCTAATTTGTTCAGAATATGAATCTTTCAGTTTAGAAAACCAAAACCTTCCAAGTCAATAGACAGAGAAAACAATAGGAGGTTAATTTTACAGACTAGCAGACTCAGACAATACTGCTGTAAATCTGTTTAAGTAAAAAATAACCAGAAAATGTGTTCTGGAAATGTTATATTCTGAATTCCATTCTCAAAAGTCATTATAACTCCCTAACTAGAAAACAAAAACCCACTGGAGGCCTCTGCACCTACAGAATCAAGTCCTCGTTTCTCAGCCTGGCAGTGCCTTGCCTGAAATAGGCTCTTTAAGACGCCTGCTAACTAAATAAAGTGAATCCCTCCTTTACTTGGTCATCTCCCACTGCTTTCATGGAGCCCTCATACTCCAGCTAAACTGAACTCCTGCTTTTCTGCAGCAGTAAGCAAGGTAAGCCCAGGCTTACTTGTACTGACTGATCTGTAATAAACATTTTCATCTTTTGGCATCATATCAAAGATTCACCAGGTACAGCTGGCACCCATCTCTCTCCCAACATAGTGTCTTCCTACAGAGTCAAAGCCTCTTTCCCAGTTTATAATCCCTGACAGCAATGGAGTACCCTGTAAGCAGGTAAGCACAGGCTTACTTGTGCTTACTTACTAAACTGTTGGAAACAATTTCACATGCTTACCTTGCTTGTTGAGCAATCTGCCCCTCCTGCTACCCTCTTCACTCACCTCAATATATATAAATCCTATTAGATGTTATGCCTGCCTGGTAAGACATCCCTTGTACTAATATTTGCTGACTACAGAGATTGATTCCTACGCCCTGTAGACCTGTGTGGCTGCCCCGTGGCTTTTCCAGTTTTGCTCTCTGCCGTATAGTACTGTGTCTATCTTATCTCTAACACTTCATGAGAAATCCTTTGGAGCAAGTGGCATTTATACTCTTTTTTTATACCCTACCACTACCTCCACACCCAACACAATGCCTTACACACAGTTTGTCCTCTACAAATATTTGCTGAATTGACTTTACGTTTGAATGAAACAGTACAGGATCTCTTGGGTAGAAAAGTCACACTGTAGCCAGCATGGCTGTATTGCTCAATACTGCTGCACTAACAGAGCAAGGCATATGCTGCAAATTCTTCCCCTAAATGGTAGGAGCTATAAAAGGAAAGGGATTGTCATAAAAAGTTATCTACAATCAAAAGCAGCACAAGAAACAGACAAATGCTATAGGCTTTTCTGGTGTACTCTACCCTTCCAGGGTCAATTTATTTGTTTGGTTAGCATATCTGCTAGAATCCAGGGTTAGAGTCAAAATAAAGATAATTTGCATTGGCATAGTAACTTAACTCACTAGTGTATTATTACCATGTAAGCAGGTGTATGTGCAACTACAAATAAATGCTTGCTGATGGAATCCCAGCAGGGCTTCTGATGAGTTTTCATTTTGTTGAATCTTACCCAGGAAATTACTGTGTAAAAAGCTTTGCTATTAGTTTTTGCTTGAAATATCATTTAGCTACACCTGGCCACATTCACAGCAATTATAGCAACCATACAAAGAGAACATTCCAAAAATCTCATCAGCTTTTTGTATTCATTTTTGCAAATTTATTATCGAAACAATAGAAATCAACAAACACACACACTTAAATCCTCAGATGCACACATTAAGACAAACTTAGTATGTAAAAAGCCAACAAAATTTATAAAAATGGAATAAGAGAAGTCAATCTTCTCTTAAAATGGAATCCAGACTATAAGGCATCAGTTACAAATTTGAAGCTGCTGTCTTTTAATAGTATGACAGTTACATTGTAAACAACGTATCTCAACTGTAGCCCTAAACAATCATAATATTTAGAAAATATGATCATTTTACTGTTCTAGGTGATACATCAAAAAAGCTGACAATGGAAATCACGATTCTTAATATTACAGCGGATGGACAATATGTAACAAATCATGTGATAGAATCCAACTCAGCATCTATCTATAGAACTTGTTGCTGTTAGGTCAATTCCAACTCATAGTGACCCAACAAGACAGTAGAACTATCTTACAGGTTTTCACAGGCTGTAATTTTTATGGCAGCAGATTGCTACAGTTTTCACTGTCAGAATGGCTGGTGGGTTCCAAATGTCAGCCTTTCAGCTAGCAGTCGAGTGCTCGGCCCCTTTGCTACCAGGGCTCTTTCACATACCCCCAGTGATGAATTTTGTTATACTGACTTCAATCCACCTCTGGGTTTGGGGTGTAGCAATACTGGAGTTACAAAGACAGTAAGATGCTTAGCCTGTTTTCAAAAAGTCGACTCAAATCTAACGATAAACATTAAAAAGTACAAGCAAGTCGTAAACATAAGGTGATGTAACGGTAAACGGCAAAATGCTCACTACTGACAATTGGTGCTACAGGTTGTCAGGGGTAGAATAAAGATACATCATGAAGGGAAATTATCAGGGGCATGTCCCTATGTAGGGTAGCCATATGTTCTGATCTGAATTGAAGAGTTACAATTTATGTCTATACTGCTAGGGCTATTTAATACCACATACTTTCCCTCTCAAAAGCATTTCAACTTAAATGATAATTATATATTCTGACTACCACAAGAGCAAAAGGGCAAAAGTCTGGCGTTGAAAGAAAGACAGGATTCAAAAAAGCTGAGATGAATGCTTCTGGAAATCCAAGATAGAGAAATGGTATATGCCGAGCAACAAAGGCAAAGCCTAGACATCGGTAAGCTGGCTGAAGTAGCATTTTGTGCAATGAGGTCTAGTCTGCATTATGAACTAAAAACAAAGGCTGCACTCCAGACCTAGCCTCCCAGAAGCTATCTTCTGAGCCTTCTCCTGACAGAATAGGGCTTTTTTCCAGGGCATGTTTTAAGGGCCATTACTCGCTGCTGAATATGCAGCAGAAATTAGAGACCATTTGGAGACACATACTGCAATCCCACAGTCTCATCTACCTCCTGCCGAAGGGCTAGCCAGATTTAATAAAAACACAGAATTCTCAGCTAAATGTAAACCTCATTTAATCAATTAATGATGTTTGTATAAAAAGATGCCCAAAATAGTACATGGGACATAAAGCATGAATTTATATTTTAGTGTAACTATGCTCCCAATGGAAACCCTGGTGGCATACTGGGTTAAGTACCACAGCTGCTAACCAAAAGGCCAGCAGCTCATATCCACCAGGCACTCCTTGGAAACTCTACGGGGCAGTTCTACTCTGACCTCTAGGGTCACTGTGAGTTGGACCTGACTCTACAGCAGTGGGCTTGGTATTTGGTTCTATGCTCCAAATAAGAAGCCCTGGCAGTGCAATGTGTAACTGCTTGGCTACTAACTGAATGGCCAGTGGTTCAAACCCACTAGTAGCTCCATGGCAGAAAAGACCTGGGGATATGCTCTCATAAGGTTTTACAACCTAGGAAATCCTTTGGGGCAGTCCTCCTCTGTCTTTCCAGGATTGATGTGAGTCAAGATTGGCTCAATGGCATAAAACAGAATGTTCCAAATACTGAATGCAACATACTTATACTAAAAATACTTGTCTACAATTCACATTTAACTGGAGGCATGGTGTTTTTTCTATCAACTCTCCTCTTGCTTCACTTCTCACCTTTCATATTATATTCATTGAATATTTCTGTTGATGACACTCGATTCTCCAACCATTGGAGCAGAACACCAGATTCCTACACTTTCAAAGGTGATCAATTATCTGTTTTGGACTCCGGGGGTCTGTGTTCTGAAATATTTTCTTAGATCTAGCTTTATTTTTTGTTAAGTTATGAATTTAAAAAAAATCTGTAATTAATTTAAATTAGTCCTGTGAGTAACTAACAGTAAAGATGCTTAGTGATCTCCATCATGAGCTCCATCAATGCCTTTGCTCCTCATCATTGGTAATTCCACAATTTAAGCCAAAGTGTTCAATCCAGTTCCATCATCTATTATTTATAGAATTCTTGCATTTTCTTAGTTCCCCTTCACAGTGGCCACATGAGCTATGTGCCATGTTATATAAGTGAGGACACAGGGTCAAGGAAGTTTCTGAACTCACTTCAAATGCCTCATAGGTAGTTACTGGTAATATTGTTAACTTCTGAACCCAGGACCTATGAAGGTAGATGTAGCCATTAATCGATACTATAACATAGCATTCCAGCAGAGCAGCAAACATTCCTTATTATTACCCTTAACTAGGTTTTACACGTCCCTTAAGTGCAAATGAATATGGGTTGTTGTGTTCTTACTAACTATGCAAATATTTTTATGTCTTTCCTCTTTCTACTAATAAAGTAATAATAATAATAGGACACAGGTCTCAGGACCACTGTTTCAGGGGACATACGGGCTAACTGGCATAATTAAGTTTTTTAAGACATTGGTGAATGGTGCCTGGGATCTTAAAAGCTAGCAAGCTGCCATGTTAAGGAGCATCAATTGGTCTCAATTTGCCTGGAGCAGAGGAAAATGAAGGACATCAGAGACAAGAAGAAAGCATAAAACTAGCAGACAGAGGGTGCCATATGACCCAGAGACTACTTCAGCATGAGACCAGAAAAACTAGATGGTGCCTGGCCACCAGCAAGGACTGTCTTGACAAGGGATACACTGTAAATTCTCAGGAGAAAAACAGGTACACAGAACTAGAACTCTATTAATAAAAGTCTACACCTGATGGTCCGTCAGACTGGAGGGTCTCCTGAAGACATGGCTCCCAGACTGTCTGTTAGCCCAGAGTTGAAACCAGTACCAAAGCCAACTCTTCAGACACCGGACTGGACTATAAGACATAACGGTACTAGCAGAGAATATGCTTAAATATATTCAAGAGGCTGCCTAAGCAGCTGCTCTCTAGAGGTGAGACAAGAGGGTGGAGGAGGGCAGGAGTTGACTGAATGGAGATGAGAAGTACAGGGTGGACAAAAGGGGTGTACTCCGATGCAAGGGTGCAGAAAGAGTGCAGCAGCATGGTGGTGGTGTGTGTTTGGGGTTTTATACCGTAAACCAATCTGGACTGTATGTCAACTGTTACTTTAAACACAACACAAGAATATAAAATATTTGTGCCAGGCACTGTGCTAAGCACTTTTTATGTTCTGTTTTACTCAGTGTTGTTAAAATTACTTTAAATTAGTTTACTCAATAATCAGGATTCCCTAAATTAACTGAACTCTGAGAAATTACATTATGAGTTAATAATCTTCTCACACACAGTATCTGTATCAAAACCAAGTACCACTAGATCAATTTTTGTATCTTTATGTTGCTGATTTGATGGATATGTGGTGCTAGATCAAGGAACAGACTTTGAAGACTGAAACAGAGCCAAAAATTTCATTCAAGAAAAAAATGTATTTCTTCTCTATGAGTAAGAATCCGTGTTAAAAATATTCAAAGGCTAACACATCAAGATGTTGTGCTGGTTGTTACATAGATATTTATGATAAATGTTCTCAAGGTTGTAGCTAATGGAAACAACTCCTGGAGACTTAATCAACAAATAGCAAATAGTAGCTGATCTGAGAAATTGCTTAGAAAGGAAAGAAATTACAGCTTTGCTTTTAAAATGTAGCACTGATCCAGCATTACCTCACCTCTACCCCTGAAAGTCTGTTACAACTTCACAGACAACTTGATTGACTTTCTTCACTTCTGGCTGCCTGCCTGTCTCCAAAAGTGGGGTCTGTCCCCTCCATTCTGGAGTTATCCTTCAGTTTCACAATTTCCTTTGTGACCAAAGGTCCCAGTCAGAAGTTCTTCTTGTTTCCAGTCTTTAATCTGATGGACGGGTCTTAATCATGTTCAATGGACTGCACAGGCAGTGCAGTGACTAATCCGTTCTCTCCGCTGCCAGGAGGGCTCACCCCACGTACGTAACCACACAACGATAATGGTACAGAGGATGGCCCACAGTCTAACAGTGCCTTAGCCACATGACTGTCAGATTACTTAAACCAACTGCACACATATACAGTAACAGGAAAGCAATGCCCCCCTCCATGTTCAGTAAAGAATAAAGCTAAGAAAAAATAATCTATAGGGATTTTTTTCTATTATAGATAATGAAATCTGAAATGACCCTGAATTGACAAAAATGAATGAAATTCTTTGACATATTTGTAAACCACTTAAGGAGAGAGCTCAATAAAGGAAACAAAGGCTGAACAAACAATGTTTTGACTTCTTCAATGAAACGTTTTGTGTGCGGTATTTTTAATTTTAGAATTTCTGAAGGAAATAAGCACTTCAGTGTATTGAAAGTGAAGCTTTAAGTAGACAGAATTTTTAAGTTGGACCACATTTCTATGTAACAGAATTCCAGCTGGCATTGTAAAATCCCAAACAAAACACACAGTCACTTAGAGGTGGCAGGGGTTGGCGGGGGAGTGTTGCTAGAATGGAAAAAATGTCTAAAGTCTGACACATGCAAGATACGCCATTCAATTTCTCCTTGCACCAGAAGCCCCAAGTGTTCCTTTTTGTAGGAAATAGTTGGGAGCCTAGGATCTTCTAGCCCTTTTCCTGGAAGTTTTTACTATCTGGTCAAGGAGTTGCTAGGTGTCTACCCAGGGATATAGTCAGGAGAATGACTGCTTAGTTGTGAGCAGGATCAGACATTTTTGAAGTTCCTTCTAATTCTCAGTAGTCTATGGCTTCATTACTATTTTCCCTCTAAATAACTGATGTTTTATGGCAAAGCACACTGAAACCATGGCTAACATAAGCAGATTAGTAAATGATTATCTACATAGAATAATAACCTTTACAGAATACTTTGATGTAGAGTCATCATGATTTAAGTTCAGTCCTCCATGAGACAAGAGTTTGAAATTCACAAAAGGCATCAACTACCTCTACTTTGTATATAACCAATGTCAGATAGCTCCATATGTGTCTTATTACAATTATGAACATACCATCTTCTCCATGAAGCTTTTCCAGACATCCAGCTTTGCCTCACCAACTCTAGTCTGAAATGTGTAACTCATAAGGCTGGTCTCCTTGATCTGTATTCCAGTTGGGCGTGGTGGGCAAACATAAGGCCACGTCCATGAAATCAAGTGTTATTTAATATGTAATGTATTTATCTTATTCTTTTAATAAATATAAAGAGTGGCATAACCTTCAATTTTGGTCATTACTGAGGTTTTCTTCTCTTCCCCTGCTCTGCAGAGCTTCCTGCGCTTCACCCAGTGTAACAGCAACCGCTCTGCCAGCTGGTGGTTCCTCATACATTCGCCTTAGATGTCATGACGGTTTGCATCCTTGTTAATCTTCACCTGTGGCTACTGCTCCCACGCTTGTGTCATTGACAAGCTTTGGTTGTTTTTATGCCTTGGGTGCTGCCTCTTAATGTATCATGCACCAGATACTCAACACAACCATCTGGGGACTCTGTCACCTCACTCAGAGGTTGTCACAAACTGGGGCATGAGTTTCTGCTACTCATGGAACTGATTTGATAACCAGTTTCTTTCCAGCTTGCAAGAAGTCTCTCCTCTTGTTGCCTGTAATTATTTTACCTCTCTTGCCTTCACTCTAGAGATCCTGGGAAAGTCTGTACCACAGGAAGAACAATTAACTTGAAGAAATTCCTTTTTTTCTGTTCTGCATCAAGACTTCCTTGCCTAGTTGCTTGTTTGAGAAGGACAGATCGAATAACAGAGATCAAATATGGACGTATCTCAAGACATAACTCTTCACCAATATGATTAGACCATTTCCAAGTGGGTACTTATTCTTTACCTTTAAAGGTAATATATCTTTCTGTTTGTCTTTAACCTGATATTTCTTCCTGCCATCTATGTAACAAATATAGGGACATCCATGACAATGAGTGAGTCATGAGTATTCAGCTTCTGAAAGGTCTTAGCCTTTCCTTTTGTACAGCACTTAATCTATGTCCACTCCATGTTGAAATAGTAACACCACTAATTTGATAACATGCCACCCTTGATTTCTGTGATTCTTTCCTGCTCTGTAAAAGAAGGGATGAGGACAGAATAAAATGTTGGTCATCACTGTCAGCTGTTTCTTACCGATGCTGTAACATGGACTCACTGACTAACATTCTGCACTTCAGCCACAAGCTTCTGTTTCCATGAATGGCTTTGTAAACTGTTATACGAATCAGTGATTTGTAAATTAACTGAGTCTCTCAAACATAATCTATTTTGAATATTCATAAAGCAGTGTTCTGATTCGAAAAAATTATCAAGACTTTCTTTAAATTACATTTCCAACTGGCTCTCTGTAGGTCAAAATGATGAGCTACCTGAATCTAAAGCCCTATCAAGTTCCACGCAGAAAGAAAAAGAGGAAAAAGAAAATAAAAGCCTTGTAGTGTCAAACAACAGTATCTTGGAACGTCTTTGTTGCTCCATTATCATCTATAGAGCTCCATCTTGCAGAATGTCCTAAACTAAATATGAGAGAATTATTACCAGTTAAGAGCTTACATCCTAAGCTGTGTTCTAAAAGAAAAATATAAATATTAGTGAAAAGGTCAAATATTCACCCAGAAGCCTACAACAGAAGCATTTGACACAACAGAATTATTCTAAAAGTTTTTTTCCAAAATAATGGTGTGTTTTTTTCCTAAGTACACTACTGTCAACATTGAGGAATGATTTGAAATAACACACAGCACATGTAGTAGGTTTCAGTCACTCGACGGGGATGGCCTAGCAGCTGGCATCTTGTGATGGGCAGATAAGACGGTATTTTTTTAATCTTAATAACACTCAAAACCATATCTGTTGCCATCAAGTCAACTATAAGTCATGGCAGCCCAACACGACCGAATAGAACTGCCCCACAGTTTCCAAGGAGTTCCCAGTAGATCACAACTGCCAGCCTTTTTGCAGCCATAGCTCTTAACCATTATCTCACCTGGGGTTCCTCTATCTCAGTGGAGGATTTTAATAATGTCATGGCTACATCCGTGATGACACAGGGTCTTTGGAGGTTCTTCAATATTTATGGATTTCATCAGGTAACAATATTTTTAAAGTTTTGAATTTTTATTTTGCAAGTTTATTGTAGATATCCCATTACTTAATACATAAAATAGAATAAACAATAGAAAACACAGAAGAGGTGGCAGGCCCAGATCTGGTCTACTTTCAATCATTTAACCTTGTGGAGTGAAGCTATTTAAATTGCAATAGCAAAACTTATCTAAACCAGTTCAGTCCATAGGTATGCAAGTTAGACAATAAGCTACTATGTAAACATCCACTGTGTCTTATATCAAAAAAATGTATTCTATATTGTTATCATATATAGTATCTGCATATTTAAAATACACCTGGTAAAATTCATAAAATAAATCTGGTAAAATACATTATTTGGAAAACAAATATGAAAAGGATGTTATTGAACTGCAATTGATGGAATATTCTCATTGTTGTTTTCTTCCTTGTTTCAATATTGGATATGCATTGATCTTGCAATTCTTTCATCCAAGATATGTTATGTACACATTCAGGAGATTCAGGGAGAATAAAAACTAGAGAATGCTATAGGGCTTAAAAGTCTCAGAAGAAACTGAAAGGACTGATACCTTAGGTATGTTTCACAGAGAAGGGTGAATACATTCTGTCTGCCAGTGTGCAGAATCTGGATCTGCAATGATACCATTACTTACAGTAATAAATTATTCAATCTTAAAGCTTGAAAGAGCACCCATGATAATTTTGTCCATCTCTTTTCCATACCATGAGGAAACCAAGATTAAGATAAATTAGGTAATTTATTCAAAGACCATAGTAACTCTTAACAGAATCAAGCCTTGAGCTCTTATTATACAAATTCTAGAGTTTGAATTACAGCAAGGACTTTAACAACATATATCATGGCAATAAAATACCCTGTGTATAATAGATACCTAAAAAATGCACATGAAACGTATGTATTAAATAATAGACTTTCTGAGAATTATTGATAAAATAAAATTTAAAAGTGCCATCATTTACTGAAAATGGTAGCATTTTATGGGTATAATTTCAGATTAGTGAATACCAACTCAAAAATTCCCTTTACATTCACCTTCCTCAATATTCACAGCCTCGCAACTTCATCTTTTCTTTAAACCAAAGTCCTTTTTTTCCTATTGTTTTCTGTTTTTCCATTTACTCACTCTGACAAGCAAAAGGTAATTCAGATTCTTAAGGTGAACATTGTTTCATTTTCTTTTGTTCCAAACCACTTATACTGACACCTTTCAGATTCCATTCCCTTTATTTAAGACTCCCCTGTGCTTGTTCTTTGTCTTTTACGAGGAAATTTCCTAAGACTTACTCAGTGCTGTGAGACAAAGCCTCGGCGACTGTATCTATGCCCTGACAATGCCAAACAGCTGGTTCTGTTGTCCTCCTTCTCATTGCTGGCTCTGGTTTGTAGTGAAATGGCCAGAAGGGACCTAACAGGAGTCCACCTGCAACATCTGAACTCTCAACTGTATTCTCAGTGTGAGGATGAAAAGCCCAAATATGCCCACCACACCACAGTCAGCACAAGGCACAGCAGTTCCTACTGTACAGCTCTGAACAATTAATTGTAAATATTCCTGTCAGGTTGCATTTGACACAACACTACCTGACACATGGAATGTGTTCAGACATCTCTGAGGTGACGGAAACGGGTGTGACAATGAGGCACACAGACAGTTAGGAGCACTGGCTGCTTGAAAGAACTTCCCTTAGAGATCAGAAATCCAAAAAAAAAAAAAAAAAATCAATTAATAACTCAGTCAGTCTTCCATGCAGGTCCTTGTAAAGAAAATGAGGCTATTTTGTCAAAGTAATAATCATGTTTTGTGAGGGCTGTCCTGCTAAAAATATAGCTTCTCCAGAAAAGCAGCAACATGCTCTCTTTAAATAGCTCCATTTGGCTTTGCATTGCTGCTTCTCCTTATCTTAACTGAATAACAATTGTCTAATATCCTTCTAAATGAAAGTAATTTTTGTACTCAGTCACATTGCACATTCTACAATTCCTTCCAGATGTGATTATGCAGAACTCTCTCTCACACTTACAATGGGCAAAGGTGTTTTGAGATGTTACCTAGAAAATCACTTTCTCTGGCCCTTCCGGGGTTGAAACAGGAGGGCAGTCTATATGATATTGAATATAGGTGAGTCACATGCTGAGCTTCGAAAAGAGAAACATTTTCCTGGGCTGTGAATAGGATCCCTGCATCCCCCTTTGAGGCTAACCAATACCCTGGGATGAAAACCGCTGTATAAACACAATACTCCTTTGTTCATAGCCCCGGCAAGTGTTGTTAAAGCCTTCTGTCCCAGCTCTGATAATGCTCCAGACACCTGACCTGCCACAACAGGAAGGCCCTGAACAAAATCATTAACTGTCTGAGATTGGACAATGCCATTGTGATACTTAATAGGTAAAAACAACAGATTTTGAGGATGTGATTATATACTGAAGACCTGTGTGTGTGTGTGTGTGTGTGTGTGTGTGTGTGTGTGTGTTTTACAAAATCTCCAAACACTATCCATATATTCCCTCCGGTACATAATTTGTGTGTGTGTATATGTGTGTGTATGTGTACACACACATGCATATGTATACACATACATAAGCCTACATCTAATTCTCATAATAATGCTAGGCTGTGAAATCCACCTCACAGGGCAGTGACTCTTGAGATGCTGTCACACACAGAATCATTTGATTAGAATCTATAAGCAAGCCCCGCTTGTGACATCCTCAGCTTATCAATGATCCATGAATACCCACTAAACACACTGCCATCAAATCAATTCCAACTCATAGTGACTCTATAGAACAGAGCAGAATTCTTCCATAGAGTTTCCAAGGAGTACCTGGTAGATTCCACCCAATTGCTGATCTTTCAATTAGCAGCCATAGCACTTAACCACCAAACCACCAGGATTTCTTCTGTTTTAATCCTTTTCCATACACAGAGCTATTTCTGTAAAATCAAATTACTCATATCAACAGTGGTCTATCTAGCTTTTCCACTTCATTATTACCATCTTGAAACACAATAGCAAGCTGCTCAATTGTAGCACAGATGCTCGTTAAGATGGTAGAAAATACCTGCTGCAAAAAAATTAGATCATACTGTAGGGAAAACGGAGAATTAAGATAGTTACTTTGGAAAATTTAGGGCAATTAAAGACTTCCAAAACAAATACGCAGATAAAAGATGCTAAAAATAAAAACTTAATTGTGTTCCAGATAATCACTTATGCTACTGTCCAGCCTAGAATGTTTTTCCAGAGCTTCACAGTTTAAATTCTGTAAAAAGAGAAGTTTTGTAAAATTTGGAAGTCATTAACCACCTAACTTTTGGTTTTAAAGGCAAACAATCTCAGCTCAAATCTTTATTCCACCCTTTATATCTGATATCAGGCAGATTACTGATCTTAAATAAACCTCGAATCTGAGAAACTGTTGGAAAGTTACTGAGGTAATGTATATTCTTGTTTAGCCTAGTGCATAAACAAAAACCAAGCCCACTGCTGTTAAGTCAATGCTGACTCATAGCGACCCTATAGGACAGAGTAGAACCACCTGACAGAGCTTCCAAAGAGTGCGTGCTGGATTTGAACTGCTGAGTTTTGGATTAGCAGCTGTAGCTCTTACACACTATGCCCCCAGGGTTTCTAGCGTAGTGCTGAGCACATAGTAAATGATGAATTGTAGTTATGAAACTATTTTCAGAGAATTGTATTCTACTGTGGGTGCAGGGTATAAAGAATTCATAGAATCCATCTTAACATCTTTATTACATGTACATATATGCTCTTAAACAAATGATGTTTCATCCTAAGACAGTTTGATTTTTTTTATCAATAAAGAAAGTATATTAGTTCTCTTTAGCAAAGACAAAAATAGCAATGGCTTAAAAATGATAGAAACTTTTTCTTACAAAAAATTTAAGCTAGTGGCAGTCCAGAAAGTGTGGGCTCTACCTGTATTATAAGCTTTTTCGCTATTCCATAACTTTGATCCTAATAAGCCTAGAATGGGGACAGATCGAAAACTCTGGCAGTGTCATGATTAAGTGCTATGGCTGCTAACCAAAAGGTCAGTCGTTCAAATCTGCCAGGTGCTCCTTGGAAACATTGTGGGGTAGTTCTACTCTGTCCTACAGGGTGGCTATAAGTCAGAACTGACTCAATGGCAGTAGGTTTGGTTTGGTTGCTTTAGGGGCACATTAACCAACACGTAAGGTAAACATGGGCTTATTTGTGCTTACCTACTGATCTGCAGTAAACAACTTCACCTCTTTTCACTACATCAGAGAGGCTGCCGCTAGGTATGACTGGCATCTATGTCTGTCTCTCAACCCACAGCACCTTCCCACAGAATGAAAACTTGGTTTAAAATGAACAA
Organism: Heterohyrax brucei; assembly: GCA_028571685.1. Lineage (NCBI taxonomy): Eukaryota > Metazoa > Chordata > Mammalia > Hyracoidea > Procaviidae > Heterohyrax > Heterohyrax brucei. The sequence goes on from CM053148.1 coordinate 100,558,631, forward strand.
TCCCTGACAGGAACATATGACCCAGTAAGCAAAGTTAGCATGCTTTCAGTTGTGCTTATAGTCTGTTCACTAGATTACTAAGTAAACACAAGGAATCCCATGCTTACCCTGTGTCATGGACTGAATTATGTCTCCTCCAGAATGTGTGTATCAATTTCACTGGGAGTTGATCCCCAGTATTGGGTGAGTTTCTTCCATTTTGTGATTTCAATTTTATGTTAAGAAGATTAGGGTGGGATTGTCACACCCCACTAAGGTCACATCCCCGATCCACTGTAAAGAGAGCTCCCCTGGGGTGTGACCTGCACCACCTTTTAATCTGACAAGACATGCAAGGAAAGGGAAGAAAGCTCAGAGTGGGAGACTTCACACCACCAAGAAAGCAGTCCCAGGGAGCACAGCATGTCATTTGGACTCAGGGTCCCTATGAGGAGAAGTTCCTTGACGTGGGGAAGATTGAAGTCAAGGACCTTCCTCCAGAGCTAACAGAGAGAGAAAGCATTCCCCTAGAACTGATGCCCTGAATTTACACTTCTAACTTACTTTACTGTGAAGAAATAAACGTCTCCGTTAAAGCCATCTGCTTGTGGTATTTCTGTTACAGCAGCACTACATAACTAAGATATCTTGTTTACAGGGCAATATGTCCCTGCTAGAGTATTATTCTTATCCACAGATTGAAGCAGTCACCACCTCATGTCTGTGCTCTAGCCAGCAAGAGGGTAGAAAGAGGAAGCGGAGGGCAGGCAGATTTTTAAGCAGTGTAGTAGTACTTGGAAATCAGCCAGATTACTTGAACACATCTTGTTACACTTTTTTTGAATGTGCTCACTCAAAGTTCAATGATTTACTCACTGCTAAAAGGGAAGAACAAACATTGGAAGACAATTATGGATTTATTTCCCTATCTGTATGTATTAGTTAATTAGCTCAGAAAATCCAAGAAAACCCTCAGTGAGATGGCCTGACACAATCGCCACAACTATGGGCTCAAACATATCAGAGATCACAAAGGTGCTGGAAGACTAGGCAGCTAGGAGTCCACTCAGGAGCCAAGAACAACACCGAAATGTACCAGTTATCCACTGCTATACAACAAAGCAACTTGCAGCGTAATGATTTAAAACAACAGAAATGTATCTAAATCACGATTGTAAGGGTTGCTAATTTGAACTGGACTCAATTAGGTGGTTTTATCTGGTCTTGACGGGACTCAGACACGAGTCCGTGATCAGCTTCCAGGTTACCTGGAAAGCAGGCTGCTGTGAGCTAGAGGGATTACACGCCCCTCTTGTCTGCCAGTGGATTTGCCTTGGCTTGTTCACCTCAGAGCTGTGCAAGGCCTTTGAGATTCAGGGTCAGTAACTGCATGAGGTCCAACAATTAAGTCCACAGACTAAACTGTTCCAGGTGCTACATACCTCCTTGCTGAATGTCACAATGGTCACCTTCAAAGTACTCTCCTTGGGAAGTTAGGCACCAATGCCAATAACTAGTCCACCCTTCAAAGCAATTCTGGAGTTCTTTCTGGAATGGCCAGTGCACATGGTGGCATACAGGCAAACTCATGAACTTAACTGTATAGTTGTCTTAATTGTATAGTTGTATAGCCAGTAAACAAATAACTGCATTGGAATGGCCTCCCTACTCATCTGCTCTGGCCCCCAATGATTTTTCTCTTTACTCCAAGATAGAGGAAATATTGAAAGGAAGACATTTTGATGACATTCAGGACATCAAGGGTAATACGACCACTCTGATGACTATTCCAGAAAGTGTTTCAAAACTGCTTTGAAAGGTGAACTAGACACTGGCATTGGTACATAGTTTCTCAAGAGAAGTACTTGAAAGGTGACCATAGTGATATTCAGCAGTGAGGTATGCAGCACTTTTTCTAAGATGAGTTCACAACCCTAACTGTCATACCTTGTATGTCACATCTGCCTATATTCTATTGGCCAAAGCAGGTCACAAGGCCAGCCATTATTTGATCTAAATGGCAGAGAAATACATTCTACTTCATGATGAGAAGCACTAAAAGTCATATTAGCAGATAGTACTATAACATAAATATGACTAAGCACCCTTCCTGTAAAATGCATGATGTTAATTAGAGAAAGACCAAGCTATTAAAGAGAGATGAATACAAAGTGTAAGGTCACAAAGTCATCTACAGCTATGAACACACACATACACTCACAAAATTTAAATCAGATTTAGGCTTTCTACAGTACACAACCAAGTCACATGCTAAAGGCTAATTGATATCTGTTTTGTTGACTGTGGACTCTTCGGTGACCAGAGAAAGGAGAGAAAAATATTACACCATCTGACAACAATGTATGTCAAGGAAGCACTACAAAGAAGATTCCAGAACAACTGCAGCTAGGACTCCATCTGAGTGATTTTCGTAAATTTGCTTGGTGTATTTGATCTCATTATTTTTTGCTTAATTTGTGAAAGCTGCACTAATGTCTTCCTATTCTGACTGATAATTATGTATCACTGAGTCTAGCAAATGAGACTAGTTCTTGTAGTGATCACAAGTCTGGTCACATCAAAGGCAATATGACAGCTCTGATGACCATTCTGGAAGGTGTTTCAAAACCACTTGGAAAGGTGAAGCAGGCATTGGCAATGGCACATAGCTTCTCAAGAGAAGTACTTCAAAGGTGACCATAGTGATATTCAGCAGTAAGTTATGCAGCACATAAGATGAGTTTGCAAACCTAATTTAATTCCTGAATTAAAATGGAAATACAAATGATCAAGATACCTAGTTCCAAATATCAATATATTTGGATGCATCTGGATAACCGAAACAAAACCCACTGCTGTCAATCAATTTCAACTCATGGCAACCCTAGAGAACAGAACAGACCACCCTCATAGAGTGTCCAAGGAGCGCCTGGTAGATTCAAACTGCCAATCATTCAGTTAACAGTGGTAGCACTTAACCACTCAGCCACCGGGGGGCCTAAGTCTAAAAATGCGTCAATTCGCAAGTCAGCTACAGAAAACTTTCTGTCTTCAGAAATCACAGATGTTATGTGAAAAGAAAAATTGTTGGTTTATATGTGACAAATAATTCCATGATTATAACTTAAATTCTATGACATTTCCAGAGTAAATACAATCTAAAATCTCATTAATTTTTTTATATGATGAAAACATTTCAACAAGTCCTACTGATAATGCTGACACATGCTAAAGGTTGAGAATCATGGCCTAGTCAACATTACTTGGGTAAAATACCTACTAAGCAGTAAATATGGCAATATCTGAATAGAACAAACTTATTATCCTGCAATCTAATTCTTACTTTCGTCTGTTTTTAATGATCAGCAGAGATGTCTTCACCCAGAGGCATGAACGATGTCTCTGGGCACATTAAGCTTCCCTGGAAGAATTCTGTGACATTGTTCAGCAGGAGAACATGGGCCATGTGCTTCATATATTAAAAATACTAATAAATATTTGTTGACCTCATTTATTATAATTTTACATAAGACAAACAGCATTCTTAACAAATACTTTAAGAAGATAACTCTCAAATAGTTCAGTGAAAATAGTGACAATGTTTTAAGGCTGAGAAGGTCCATATTATTTAATAATATCTTTAAAAAGAAAAACATCATAGCTGAAAGGAGGTCAGGTAATTTTTGCCAAGGTCACACTGAGTTTTAGAAGCAAAAGGAGGGCCAAAAATGTAGTCTCCTCACTCAAAGTCAAATACTTTATTCTTTAAGAAATGCAACTAAATGAAGCAGAAACAGGAAAGTATTTAGTTGTCTACCAAAACCTGTGACACAATCATAAAACAAAAATCAAGCAGAGAAAGCAGCCTTTATGAGCACAGAACAGTGGCAGAGGATGCAATCATTCCACATTAACATGGATGAAATAAAAACACACATCACCACAAAAGACCTACTTCTCCATTCTCTTTTCATAAGGGATACCAACTTTTTCATTTTAAATCTTAAATAAGACACAACACAGTGGAATGCAGGGGTTTTAGCTACAAGCTTTTTATTATTATTATTTCTTAAAAATCCTTTAAGCATAAAGAAATCAAATTCCTTACTGAGGAAAATTCTTTTTATAACATCAAAAAGAGATAAATCTACAAAAGAGAAAAAAAATTACTGTCACAGAGAATTGTCATAGCAACCAGATAAGAACAAATTTGGCATAGAAAGCAACCTGATTATTTCTCCCTTTTTAAATCAAAATTACATGTCATCAAGTTTAGAAGCAAAACAATTGGCAAGAGAATGAAAGAGCTTCAAAAGTATATCACACACACATTACTACTTATTAACTCTCTCAGCACTTCAAGTATTTGCAAATATTAGTTAATACATAAATCTGTTATTTTTCATGGAATTTCTAGGCAAATTAGTTCCTGCCACTCTATATATTGAAAGAATAAATTGATTATTCTTTACCAGAAATATTTTTTAAATTCACTAATTTTTTTAGGTTCCTATGAAAACCTCAATCAGTACAGATTTTTCAGCTTGTTTTTGGTCATTTCTATTGCCCACAATTGGTCTCTTATAGATAATAATACTTACATAGATTTTAGAAATGTCAATGTTTTCATGGTTTTTTAAAAACAGAATGATGTGTCTACATCTGTGTTTGGCTTCCTCCGCAGAGTGAATTCTGCCTAACAAAGCACAGAGCAGAACCTGTATGATATGGTCAGCACATCTTTTTCCCTTTCCTGAAGTTTCACATTTCTGGAGGAGTAAGCTGATGAAATAAGAGTGCACAACAGGATGACCTTGGTTAAAATGGCTTGGCAAATTTCCATGAGGTCAGACCATGTTGACTGTATTTCTTGGGTTGGTAGATCATGGCTGCCCTCTTCAACATCAGTAAATTATGAAAGATACAGGTTACCCTAAGGGCCAGTGGGTAGATACTTACATAGTCTCTAAAATAAAATGTTCTTGTTGCAACGAAAAACCGTTTCTTCTAACAAGGAATTAAATGAGGCTACTACGCACAGAAGATACTTGTGACACTGCAAAATGAATCAACAGCAGACACATTACTGACATCTATTTATTCTCCTATCTACAACAATTTGTTCAGGTAAAGTATGGAGACAATTCCCAGTCTCAGTGTTCATTTGCAGAGTTGCATCAATCTATGAGACACTGCTATCTACAGGCATGAGTAGAGAGTACGAGAGTGAGTACGCATTATCTCATTTCCCGGTGCACACCCACCTGTGCCTCTGAACAGCAAGGATAGTTCATCCCCTTTAAAGTAAAGCGGTGGCTACACAATGCCAATCAATGAGATGTCTGCATTGGCAAATCCTGTCTTCTAGAGTTCTAACTGCAAGTCTGCGGACCTGCATTCCCAACTGAAAAAAGGCAACAGAAGAGTAAATCAAAATGAATACTGACTGCATTTAAAAAAATTTTAAAAAAATTAGAACATCTTGCAGGTATGCTAATAAAGGCTATCTTAGATAAATGTTCCTGCTTGTTTTAACCACAATTAAGGACACTTGAGGACAAAAGTAGAAACTAATTCTTAAATTTAGGGCAGTTCATAAAAAAATAATTATGCCAATAAAAATTGGCTAATTTTGAACCTTATCATGCAGTTAGCAATGAATACAGAAGCTACTCTCTGAGTCTCTTCTTAGTGAGTCTCTGCTTCACCTTTATTCAGATATCATCACCATACTACACAATTCATCCATTTAAAATGCACAATTCAGTGGTCTAGGATATATTCACAAAATCAGCAACGATCTCACTTCTGTGTGTATGTGTGTGTGTGTGTGTGTGTGTGTATGTGTATCCGTAGCCCCTAAATCCAAGGCAGCCACCAATAACACAATCCGTCTCTAGAGACTTGTTCATTCCGGAATTTCACATAAATGGTTTCATACAATACGTAGCCTTTTGTGACTGACTTCTTTCACTTAACATTATATTTACATGATCCATCCATGTTACAGCAGGCATCAATTTTTACGGGAACTTGAATGGGAAATTAATTTTCCAGCATGTTAATGTACCACATGTAATATATGTATCATTCAATGCCCAGTATCAATTCATCACAACATTTTGGTTATTCTACTTCTAGCTATTATGAATATGCTAGGAACATTTACATACAAGCTTTCGTGTAGACATAAGCCTTCATTTTTCTTGAGTACCTATCTCAAAGCCAAATTGTTAAGTCATATAGGAAGGCTACATTTAAAGTTTTGAGGATGTAGCATGTTTTAGTTATTTATGTTAGGTGCTGACAACTCAGTTCCAGCTCAATAGCAGTCCCATGTACACCAAAATGAAATACTGCACAGTCCTGAACCATCTTTACAATCACTGCTGTGTTTCAGCTCACTGTTGCAATGACTATGTCAGTCCATCTTGCTGTAGATCTTCCTGTTTTTGGCTGATCCTTACTTGACCAAGCATGATGTCCTTCTCTGGGGACTGGTCCCTCCTGATAACATGTCCAAAGTACATGAGTCATACCTAGAAAAACTGCTATGTACCTTATTGCTGAATATCACTACAATGAAACTGTGCAACAGCGTCAGTGCCTAGTCCCAAGGAGAGTACTTCAAAGGTAACCATAGTGATATTCAGCAATGAGTTATGTAGCACTTAGAACAATTCAGGTCACAGACTTAAGTTTTTAGATCTGGTAGTCTTGCCACCCTCACTTCTAAGATGCATTCTGGCTGTGCTTATTCCAAGACAAGTTGGTTGATTCTTCAGGCAGCCCATGCTATATTCACTGTTTTTTACCCCCACCATAGATCAAAAACATCAATCCTTCTTCAGTCTTCTTTATTCATTGCCTACCTTTTCCAGGTATATGAGGAGGCAACTAAAAACAACATGGCTTTGTTCAGGCTTATCTTAGTCCTCAAAGTGACACCTTCGCTTTTCAACACTTTAAAAAGTTCTTTTTGCAGCAGATTTTACAATGCAATACACTGTTTGCTTTCTTGACTACTGCTTTCATGTGTGTTGACTGTGGACCCAAGTGAAATAAAATCCTTGACAACTTTAGTATTTTCTCCAATATTACAATGATGTCGCAAATACTAGCTCAATTGTGAGGATTTTTGTTTCCTTTATGTTGAGATGTAAATCCATACTGAAGGCTGTAATCTTTCATTTTCAACACTAAGTGCTTCACATACTTTTCACTTTCAGCAACTAGGGTTGTATAATTTGCATAACACAGGTTGTTAATTATTTTCCTGTCATCTTGAATCCACATTCTTCATATAGTCTAGCTTCTTGGATAAAATGCTCAGCATACAGATTTCATAATACGTTGAAAGGATACAACCCTGATGCACATCTTTAATGATTTTAAGTCACCGTACCCTCCTGTTCTGTTCAAATGACTACCTCTTGGTCTATGCATATGTTCTGCAGGGGTGCAATAAAGTATTCTGGAATTCTCATTCTCCACAATGGGGGAATTTGTTATGATCCACACAGTTGAGTGCCTCTGCACAGTCAATAAAACACAAGTAAACATCTTCAGTTTACTGCTTTCAGCCAAGATCTATCTGGCATCAACAATGATATCCCTTGTTCCACATTGTCTTCTGAATCTGGCTTGAATTTCTGGCAGTTCCCTGTCAATTTACTGCCAAAACTGGTTTTGTATATCTTCAGTAAAATTTTCCTTGCTTGTGTTACTAATGGTATAGTTTGATAATTCCTGCATTCTGTTGAATCACCTTTCTTTGGAACGAGCACAAACACAGATCTCGTCCAGCTCAATGCTCAGGTCGCTATCTTTCAAATTTCTGGATATAGACGAGTGAACCCTTCCAGCTCGGCATTCATTTGTTGAAATATCTCAGTTGGTATTCTGTAAATTCCTGACGCCTTGTCTTTTGCCATTGTCTTCAGTAAAGTTGAGACTTCTTCCTTCAGTACCATAGGTTCCTGATTATATGCTGCCTCACGAAACAGTTGATCATCAGCCAATACTTTTTGGTACAGCAACTCTGTGTATTCCTTCTTTTAATGAAATTGTGTATTCTGTATATTCTCTTTTGATGTTTCCATTCACTATTCTGCCCACAGAACCCTTCTATCTTGCAACTCCATGCCTGAATTTTTCATCAATTCTTTCAGCTTGAGGAATGCTGAGCATGTTTGCTAAATCCAGGTCTTTGCACACTGCACTAAAATACTTTACTTTGTCTTCTCGAGTTACCCTTTGAAATTTTCTGCTCAGTTCTTTTCCTTCATCATTTCTTCCCTTTGCTTTAGATCCCCTACATTCAAGAGCAAGTTTTGGAGTCTCTTCTGACACTGACTTTGGTCTTTTCTTTCTTTCCTGTCTTTTTAATGATAGTTTGCTTTCTTCACTCAAGATGTCCTTGATATCATCCCAGCACTCATCTGGACTTCAGTAATTAGTATTCAGAGCATCATATCTATTCTCAAGATGGTTTTTAAAAGCAGTATCCTCCTGTTGGGTTCAAGTTACTACCTGTTGTACATCGGCTCTTGTGAACTTGTTTTAATCTTCAGCTTTAACTTGAACTTGCATATGAGCAAATTGATAGTCTGTTCCACAGTCAGTCACTGGACTTGCTCTGACTCCCGATATTAATCTTCTCTATTATGCCTTTCCACAGATGCAGTCAATGAGTGAGGTCTGGAGTGTAGTCATCATTTACGTTGTTGAAAATGATATTTCCAAGGCTTAGGTCGTTTACCTTGCAAAATACTATCCTTCAACTTAGGCATCATTTCTATCACCAAGGCCTTATTTTCTAGCTATTGATCCTTCTTCTTTGCTTCCAACCTTCACATTCCCATCATCAGTAATTATTAATGTATCTTGACTACATGTTTGATCAGTTTTAAGGTTGTTGCTGTTAGGTGACATGCAGTCAGTTCCTAGTCTTGTACCATATCCTCAATCGTTTCTATGCTTAAGCCTATGGTTGAGGCCACTGTGTCAATCCATCTCATTGAGGGTCTTCTTCTTTTTTGTTGACCCTCCATTCTATCAAGCATGATGTCCTTCTCCAGGGACTGACCCCTCCTGACAACATGGCCAAAATATGTAAGACACAGTCTCCTCTCTGCTTCCAAGGAGCACTCTGGTTGTACTTCTTCCAGAACAGATCAGTTTGTTCTTTTGGCAATGCATGATACATTCAACATTCTTCTCCAACACCACAATTGAAAGGCATCAATTCTTCTTGTCTTCCTTACACATTGTCCAGCTTTTGCATGCATACAATGTGACCGAACATATCATAGCTTGGGTCAGGTGCACTTTAGTCTGCAATGTGACATCTTTACTTTTCAGTACTTTAAAAGAGATTCTTTGCAGTAGATTCTCCCAAAGCAATGCATCTTTTGATTTCTCGACTGTTCCTTCCATGGCCGTTGATTGTGGACCCAAGTCAAATGAAATCCTTGACAACCTCAATCCTTTCTCCATTTATGATGACGTTGCTTATTTGTCCAGTTGTGAGGATTTTTGTTTTCTAGATGTTGAGGTGCACTCCATACTGAAGGCTGTGGTCCTTGATTTTCACCAGTGTTTCAAATCTTCTTCACTTGCAGCAAGGTGGTGTCATCTGCATAACACATGTTGTTAATGAGCCATCTTCCAATCCTGACACCCTGTTCTTCTTTGTACAAATAAGAACTTTATAAATAATCAGCTTCTTGGATTATTTGCTTGGCATACAGAATGAAAAGGTATGGTGAAAAGATACACCCTGACATACACCTTTCCCTTGTTCTTTTTGCAGCAATGCCTCTTGATTCACATACAGATTCCTTAAAAGCACAATAAAGTGATCTGGAATTCCCATTCTATGCAATGTTAGCCATAAATTGTTATGATCCATACAGCTGAATGCCTTTGACTAGTCAATGAAACAGGTAAACATCTTTCTGATACTCTCTACTTTCAGCCAAGATCCATATGACATCAGCAATGATATCCCTAGTTCCATGCCCTGTTTTGAATCTGACTTGACTTTCTGGCAGTTTCCTGTCAATATACTGTTGCAGTCACTTTTGAATGACCTTGAGCAAAATTTTACTTGCATGTGATATCAGCGATGTTGTTCAGTAATTTCTGCATTCGATTGGATCACCTTTCTTGAAAATAGGCACAAATGTGGGACTCTTCCAGTGGGTTGGGCAAGTAGCTGTCCTCCAAATTTCTTGGCATACATGAGTGAGCACTTTCAGTGTTGCATCCATTTGTTGAAATATCTCAACTCATATTCCATAAATTCCTATAGTCTTGTTTTTGTCAATGGCTTCAGGGAAGCTTTACTACTACTTCAGTATCATCTGGTTCCTGATTATATGCTACCACATTTCAAATGGCTGAGTACCAACCAGTTCTTTCTGGTATAATGACTGTATGTTCCTTCCATCTCCTTTTTATGCTCCTTGAGTTTTTAATAGATTCCCTGTAGAATCCTTCACTACTGCAACTTAAGGCTTGAATTTTTTCATCAATTCTTTCAGAAATGCAGAATGTACTCTTCCCTTCTGGTTTTCCATTTCCAGCTCTTTGCACATGTCATTATAATACTTTTATTTCTTCTTTTTGAGTTGCTCTTTGAAATCTTGTTTAGGTCTTTTACTTCACTATTCCTTCCTTTTGCTTTAGCTGCTCAACATTCAAGAGCAGTTTCAGAGTCTATTCTGACATCCAATTGGGTCTCTTCTTTCCTTCCTGTCTTTTTAATGACCTCTTCCTCTCCTAATGGATGATGGCACTCTACTATTCACCTGATCTTTGGTCATTAGTGGTCTACACATCAAATCTGTTCTTGAGGTAGCCTTTAAACTCAGCAGGGATACTCAAGGCCTACTTTGGCTCTTGTGGACTTGTTCTACTTTTCTTCAGTTGCAATTTGAATCTGCATACGAGCAATTGATGATCCGTGACACAGTCAGCACCTGGTCTTATCCTAACTGCTGATATGGAGCTCTTCCATCGTCTTTTTCCACAGAATTAGTTAATACACAGATGTTCCTGTGCATTCTACCTGGTGAGGTCCACATGTACAATTATCATTTGTGTTGGTTAAAAAAAGTATTTGCAGTGAAGAAGTCATTAATCTTGCAAAATTCTATCACATGATCTCCAGCATTATTTCTATCACCAAGACTGTATGTTCCATCTTCTGATCTTTCTTCTTTGTTTCCACGTTTTGCATTCCAGTCACTACTATCAATGCATCCTGATTGCACCTTCGATCAATTTCAGATTGCAAAAGCTGATAAAAATCTTCAATCTCTTCATCTTTGGCCTTAGTGGCTGGCATGTAAATTTGAATAATAGTTGTATTAATTGGCTTTCCTTGTAGGCACATGGATATTTTAAACTACAAAAATTAGTAAAGATCTTTAATTTCCTCATCCTTGGCATTAGTGGTTGGTGTATAAGTTTGAATAATATTCCTATTCACTGTCATCCTTGTCAGCATACGGATATTATCCTATTACTGGCAGGTAGGTACATGCCAGCATGGTGATACTTTAGAGCAGAAGTCAGACAAACCTGATCCTCAAGGTGTCAGCACAGTGTGCATTCTGTGGCACGCAGGTGTACCCAACAGGCAGCTATCAGCCTATGTTCATGAACACATACCATGGATAGAAGCTGTCAGTGCAGGCTTTCAAGGAGGCATTTTCTTTCACAGTGGCCCTACCTGTGCCTTGAGCTTCTAGACTCTGTTCTAAAGAAGCTGGTTGAACTCAAGGTAGTGTTAGAGTAACACTATAGGGCACAGTGACCCTTTAGTGCACAGCAGAATTGCTTCACAGAGTTTCCTAGGAGTGCCTGGGTGGATCTGAACTGCTGTCTTTTGGTTAGCAGCCATAGCACTTAACCACTACACCACTAGAGTTTCCATTGCACTTCCATCTCTTCTAAATCAGAGTGCTCTCCGTGTTGCTAAAAGGAAATACTACTGGTACATTTAAAAGACTGGACAATTCACCTATATTGTGTAGAAAATTATCACTTATTTACCTAGTAAAATTAACTGTCATCAGTCTTGTCCACCTGATAACTGTACTGTAGTTTTATATTAATAATATATAGACCTTTATCTCAACTGCAGTCATGCACAGATTAGAAGTTTTAAAATGTAACTGAATCAGTATTTTGTCAATCATTGTCTTGATTTTTTATTATTATAATTAAATTGTGTTTTTCTAATTTTCTTTTTAAGCTGAGAGATCTGGCTGAGTAAATGTTTACTTTTCTGATCTATTTTTTAAAATAAAGCTTCAAAATAGCCACATACTTTGTATAGCTATGTAGTTTGATACATAGGGTTGTATTTGAAAATCTTGTGTATTGTAATTTGTTTTATACAAAATAATTAATAGTGAAAGTTGTGTAATCGCAATCACATAATTAAAAGTATTAACTAAAAAAAAGTATGGCTATTACTCTTTTTTTGTTTTTTTTTTCTTTTTATAATAATTAACACAAAAATTGTTTTGGAATGTTTGCACTTAGAGCAGAAAGAGCTATCTGCATCATCAAATGTGGAACGCTGAAGAAATGGTTAAAATAAAGCCTTGCCATGAAGCCCTGCTCAGCTCCTGCCAGATGCAGCACAGCTGGGATGTAAAGTCTCTCAGGCACCAGTGCAGTCAGTAAGCTCACTCTCTATTTTCCCTGCTTATTTCTGTGACAATGTCTTTCAGGCTCTGGAGCCCAAAGATACAGCCAGCATCCTGGCCCTTGTGTACCATAGTCTGTTCGCCATGTAGCCTACAGGAGATATGTCAAAGTCAATCATGTGCACTTTCGCTCAGCTGGTCCCAATAGGCATGCATACATACCAGCATCAGCTGACTCCCCTGACAAGGTCTCCAGATTCTTAGCATTTGAGTTGAAAGTCACTTCCAGCCACCCTGTACCACTGTAGGTGACTAGCAAGATATTCCAGTAGAAGAATTGACTCAGTGGCAGTGGGTCTGGTGTTTGGTTTTAAAGAGTAATAGGTAGCCTCACTGGGATATTTTCAGTGGGCACTAATCACTAAAGAAAGTAAAACAGCCAGTGAAGTTGGTTTGGATGTGCTCTGGTTTCCAAAATGAATTTATAAAAAGTATATATATATATATATATATATATATACACATATATATACACACACACACATATATGAAGGGAAGCAACTGAATTTCCAATTATTAATAGATATTTGTACCTGTTTCTTATCATTCTGAGTCATGCCACATCATGAAGTGAAGCGTTACTCTATTAAGGTCAACTCAACTTTGAGGAGACCTTTGTTAATTAGTCCTATCTGGATTGTCTTCCAACCTGAGCAGCTCATCTCCCAGCACTATTTTAGATAGTGCTCCACTGCTATCCATGAGGTTTTCGCTGGTCAGTTCTTCGAATTAGATCATCGATTCCTTCTTCCTAAATGGAAACTCCACTGAAACATGTCCACCATGGGTGACCCTGCTGATACTTAAAATACCATGGGCATAGTTTCTAGCATCACAGCAATCTACAAGCTGCCAGAATACAACTGACAGATGAGTGATAATGTCTCGCATACTGCCTGTCAATTGTAGATTTCAGTTAGCAGTACACAGGCCTTCCACACTATCACCATATCTTCAACAACACTTGATATTATACCTCTTTCTTCTTACTCATTTTTAACTATTCAATCTTTTGCCCTTTTTATTGTTTAGTTGCAAGGATTTTTATGTATTCTGGATACAAGTCCATTATCAAATATATGATTTGAAATATGTAAGTTATATTTTCCATTTTTTTATGGCATTCTAGAAGCATGGAAGTTTGAAATTTTGATGAAGTCCATTTGTGTGCGTGTGTGTATTTGCACACGTGTACACACACAAGCCCTTCTGTTAATGTATCTAAGAAGGTCTGATGATTGGTTTTGTCTGTCTGCGGACTAGGTTACAGTTTCCATTAATTCTACCTAACACCAGACTAGTTCTTGTTCTTTAATATAACGTATCTAATTCAATGTAATATAATCACTACCTATAATTTAATATAAGGTGATCAGTTTAAAGAGGAATTCTGCAGGGTATGATCTTCCTTCAGGTTATAAGGAGATACTTTAGTACAACTCTCTCCATTTCTCTTGACTTTGCACTCTTCTTATCATTGACCTACAGATCTTGGGACACAAACCCACAGAAATCTCCAGCCAACTGCTTAAGCTACAAATTTTGGACTTGGCAGCCCTGCACAATTCCATGAGCCAGCAGGAGTCTGCAGCCTGTTGTCTGATCTGTGGATTTTGAACTTGCCAGTCCTCTACAACCTTGCAAGCCAGAAGAAGTCCCCAGCCTCTTTTCTGACCTACAGATTTTGGATTTTCCAACCTCGACAATTGTTAAAGCCAAGACCTTGAAATAAAATCAGTCTCTTCATTCATTTGTACACACACACATAAAGTCACAGGTTTACTCTAAAATGGTAGGCTTTGCATAATCCAGAATCATGAAGATTTACTTCTATATTTTAAGAGTTTAATTTTAACTCGTATGTCTAGGTGTATGACTCATTTTGAATTAATTTATGTGCATGTTGGGTGGAATGGGTCCAAATATCATTTCTTGGCATGCAGTTATCCAGTTTTCCCAGTAACATTTATTAAAAACTTTTTGTTTTATTATTGTCTTGGCACCCTGGTCAAAAACAAATTGACTATAAATGTGATACTTCATTTCTCAACTTTCAGTGCTATTCCACAGATCTGTGTGTCTCTCCTTATGCCAGTAACACAATGTAGCTTTCTCATAAGTTTTAAAATAAGGAAATGTAAGTGCTTCAACTTTTTTCTTGACTGCTGTTTCGGCTTTTTTTTTTTTTTCCCCCCAAGTGAAGAGTATATGCTACGTACAGTTCAGTTCACTGAAGTCTTCTTTATTTGAGGTCAAGTCCTGAAACCTAACCATTACATATTTAAAACCATTGTTGGAAGAAAAAACAGAAGTATGAATAATCCAAAGTGAATGTCACTGTGGCTACAGCAGAATGACCATGGAGAAGGGTATTAAGAGATGAAGGCAGAAAAGTAAAGATAATGAAACGGTTATGTGTAGATCATGTAGGTCCTTGTAGACAACAAGCATCTGGCTTCTACTCTCATGAAAATGGGTATCTGATAATTTTGAACACAGGAGTAACATGATCTAACTTGCTTTCTACTGAGGTCACTATGGTTGCCATGAACAGAACACACTGAATAAGGATAAACAAAAAAAGGTTTCTCTAGTGCAGCAATCAATGCAGGTGGTGATGGCTGCTCATACAAGAGTGCTGGCAGCAGGACTGGCAAGACATGGATGCATTCTGGATGGTTTTAAAGACAGCAGTAATAGAGCGTCGATGAAGCAGATGTAAGCACGAGACTATGGGAGGAGCACAGTATCTGTTGAGGTTAATGGTCATGAATGGGAGACAAAGTAGGAGTAAAGATGAAGCACTACAAATTTATCACCCTTGGAAAGCATTCCAACACATAATCCCTTTATAGTAGACTGGTTTAATTCTGTACTACCCTAGTTCCCTTTTCTATAGTATCTGATGATGTGACTCAAAATAACCTTGTAGGGCCAACTGAAAAATCTATTTGAAAAAAAAAAAAATTGAAGAGTACTTCAATAAATTGTAACACTCAATTTAACAAAATGCTAAAACTTACATTTCAACTAGTCACACAGACACGACAAATGTGATTTTATTTTCCTATTTCCTATTTTGCAAAGAATATAGTGGCATCTTTATTGTTGGTTGTATGAGAAAGTCTAACCTATTTGAAAAACATATAATAAGAGGTCAGATTATAGACAGAAAATTCTGCATAGAGAGTTTCTGTGGGATAGAGGAACATGAAACTGTAACGGATAAAGGTCTCAAGATAGAGTAAGAGGAGCTTATCATGCCCCACAGTTGGGAGTCACACGGAAATCTAAAGGAGAAGAGATGCATTCACCAAGTGTTCCGAAATGGAACCAGCAAGTCTATAAGAGTAAGGGATGAATGAGTGTTTCCTGTGGGCTAAATGTATTGCATGAGTGAGCACACTCGGGTACAGACATTATAGATATTCTCTGAAAGATACTCAGAGGGGCAGATGATCCCCACTCATAAGACATTAGAAGGGACCAAGCTAGACAGAGCTGGATAGATGAAGTAGTTGCATATAACCAGTGTGTACACACACATACATATATACGTATATGTATACATATATACACACATATATGTTTATACATACTTACACATATTATATACACCAATTTATGTTTACAGGATAATTTATATATTTATATACATATTTAAAGATGATTTATAGTTTATAACAGAAATTTCACATGAAATATCTGGTTTCACTTTTGTAGCAATTCATTAGGGTAAAGTATCCCCATGCTCATTTACAAATGAGCTCAGAGAAAAATAACTGAATTGCCTAAGGGCTAGAACCAGAATATAAACAAAGACATTCTGAATTTAAACTAAGGTTCTTTCCAGTTCAATAAATGTTTTCTACTTTAGAAGTTTTATTCAACTTACACACACACACACACATATATATATATATGCATTCATTTGGCTAGAGCAATGGCAGAAGAAAGCGGCCCAGCAAGAAACCTTGAGGAATCCCAACAAGTACCTTACCAAGAAAGTCATCAAAATAAGCATAGGCTAGGCTCAAAGTATACAAAGCCAGTTTAGAACAGTAGTGTTTAAGTAAAATTTTCTGTGACCTTCACATTACTCCATCTCCATGGAAAACCTAAGAATAGAAAAGACACTCAGCACTCACATTACCTCCACACCTTCATACCATTCAGGCTTTTGGATTGAGGCAGGTCCAAGCTGACCTAGCAGTGAAGAGTTTAAGTCTAGAATTTTGATTCATGTCTTGAAATAAAAATTCTAACTTCAGACACTAGAGCGTCTGCAATTTAAAATGAGAGGAGACTCTAGGTCAGGCTATTTCTTAAGAATGAGAAGAAAAACTCTAGGTTCTGTCAGAATTTTCATCTAGGGCCAGCGGAAGGTTATTCTCACTGAATCAAGTGTAAATGACTGGGGAAATGTAAAAAAGCAAGTTTGTATTTTTATTACTACACTAATTCTGCTTGTCTTACAGTATACAATGAACTATGATATCACCGTTAGGAAAATGCTGAGAAAAACTATGTAATGGCAATAAAAAATATTTAAGACATGTTTTTAATTAATGAAAAGAAAATTAAAACTGTTATTCCATCTTTGTTAGATGAAAATCAGAATATTTATAATAGCATTGCTTTCATTTTGGTTATCTGAATATTTTAAATTGTCTCCGCAACTTCTGTATAATTGTAAGAAAAATATCATAGTTTTACAAGTACATATATACTTAGAAGTGATCCAATGTTTTGCGCCATTTTTTATTATATATAATTTTTATTATAACATTTAGCCTTTATCTCATTAAAAGCAAAAAAAATTATATTTATAAGATGATTTGTAGTTTATAACAGAAATTTCACATAAAATATGCCATTTTTGTAGCAATTCCTTAGGGTATAGTAAAGTATCACCACATTTATTTACAAATAGCTCAAACAAAGTAAAGAAATTGCCTAACAGGTAGAACCAGGATATAAACAAAGACCTTCTGAATCTAAATTATGGTTCTTTCCAGTTGAGTAAATTTTTTCTGCTTTAGAAGTTTTATTCAAAAGGACCACTGAATTATTTTTAAAAATGCTTCACTTCCATTTCTCCCGTCTACTACTCATCCAACAAATTCAAGGTGTGCAAAAGAGTCCACATTTTGTAATTCAGATACAGACATTATTAGAAGTCTTATAGTTTACCAAGTTTTTGAGATTTGCATATCTATATGATATAGACTGTGAATTCTGTAATTTACATATGCATGTATACATGTGTTGAAGACACCTGTAACAGAACTGAAAAGAATGTGAATTTTCTTAATGAGTGCGAGAGTAGAACTATGTATCTCTATGTATTAAAGAGTGTACACATGTATTTGACAAATAAAAACTCCAGTGAAAACTATATTAATAATAAATCTGTATTTTAAAATTAATTTATCCAAAATATGTAAGAAGCCCTACTACAGCTGGCTTCTCAGAAATACCTCTAGTAGCCTGGAAGGGTCAAAACAGCTTAGATGTACATTGTCAGGTGACAGGTCAGGTGACAGGTTCACAATTCAATTGTGACTCCAATGTTCAGCCTACTTCAAGTCTCAAGGCTTATTTGCCTTTCTTTCAGAGAAAAGAATACAATTAAGGCTTCCCAACTCTGTTAAATACAGAGGATCCTGCTGCATGAGGGAAAGAGTAATTAAACAATCTCCATATACAATTCCCTCAAAAAACAAACTCATTGCCATGAAGCCATAATGACCCTATAGAGAAGAGTAAAACTACCCCATAAGAGTTTCCAAGGAACACCCAGTAGATCTGAACGGCTGACCTTTTGGTTAGCAGTTGTAGTTCTTCACCAGGGTTCCAATCTTGGTATACTTAGGGAAACCCAACCTGGTTGAGTAAGAGTATGCATGGGTGATATTTACATAATGGCAGGGCAGTCATCCTACTCAGTTGATGCTGTACTGATCCAAACTAAAGTTTTGCTCACCAAAAGTACTGAATGAGCAGATTCAAGGCCCTTTACAATAATTTTAAGAATATCATTATCTTTTACCTTATGTAACAGATTCGGAATTGACTCAATGGCAGTAGGTTTTGTTTTTTGGTAAATGGAGCAATGCATGTAAATGATTTTGAGCTTGAAAGTAAAAATGATTTGTTTAACATTACTGTTGTCACTATCATTTCTCTAGTTCTGTAAGATGCACATGGTGGTTATTAGAAACAGAATATGAAGAAGTGAGCATGTGAATTCCCAAAGAGATATTTATGATAGACCCCACTGGAGGAACAGAATGTTTTGGTAGCAACTGAAAGATTATTTTCTGTTTTCTGTTTTTTTTTTTTTTGGTGTAAGATAATCAATGATCTGAACTGAGTGTCAATGTGGTTTGCATAAGGGTGAAAGAAATTGATATGAGTTGCACTAAGAAAAGGGAAATAAAATTTACAACCACCAAAGAAAATGCAGAAATCCAAAACTAGCACAAGAAAACCAAAGATTTAGTACAAGTTTACAAATCAGTTTCACTCATATCACTCAAGCCAGCAGGATGTGTAACTGAAATAAAGTTTCATTATCTCTATCTTTTCCCCCTTCCTTCTTCCCCCTCCTTGTCCCTCTCCCTCTTTCTCTTCTTTCTTTTCTTTTTTTCTTCCTTCCCTCCTTCCCCTATGGTTATTCTAATTTCCAAGATGTTTCAAGTTTGTAATTTAGAAAGTCAGTCAACTAGTAGGACTCCCTGTCTCTACCTCTAGTCTCATTCCTATCTGAAAGCCTTAAACATTCATATCATTGACAACAAAGGCAGCCTTTGTCTGCTACAACCCTAACAGTCTGGGATTTCACCACTGACACGTGTGCTTCTTACTTTCCATCATTCTACAAAGTTGTTCTTTCTCTAGATACCAATTCATGATTTATCTTTTTGTAAGAGTTCAACAAATTCTAGATCCTTCCCTATGCAAGCAAGACAGTTTCTAGTCCATCTTTCCATTTAATAAGTATTTTTATGTTTATAATAATGGCATTTACTTAAGTGATTTTATTGATAGTAACAGTATATCAAATATGAACATTTTTAGGGATAGGTATGGTTTCCTAGTTAAGTCTCCAGTCACAGCCCATAACCATCCATCTGTACAGGTCAGCCTTGAATTTGGGCATAATGAAACTGAAAAGGGAATACACCATTTAAATAGAGAAGAATGTCTACAAAAACTTTTATAAAAAGGCGGTAAAGTCAAGATGGCAGACTAAACATGTCTCCTTAATTCCCCCTGAAAACCAAGACATGGATTGATAATTAAACAGAGCTTTCTAGACATGCAGTGAGCGAGCCCTAGGATACAGCATAGAGCTGTCATTTGGACTACACTGCACAGAAGGGGAAACTTCTTGTCTTTCGCTGAGCCCTGCCTACTCTTGTTTAATTGGCCAGATCCCACAGACTGATGGTAACAGACATCTTTAACTTTTTTTTTCTTTTTGTTGGCTGGCATGCAGGTGATGGCCATAAGTGGCTGCTATGGTGAGCTGCAGTGCTGACATGATCAACAAGTGGAATAGCCACATTCTGAGAGCCCAGCTCCAGACTCAGAGCACCACAACCCCTCTATTCTCTCTTTACAGACCTCTACCACAGATTTGGCTATTCAACAGCAGGTAGGACAAGTTGACCAGGATGCCATCTTGTTGGACTGGGAGGTAGAGTTAACCAACCAGAGGCCTCAGCAGGGGTTAATTCCCAGACTGGGAGGCAGTGCCAAGAAGCTTTTTGCTTAGAAAAATAAGCCCAGTGAGTGCTTTACCAGCAGAAAAGCTGTGTTTAGCACAGTGTAGCCTTACAGGTGGGGACCATCAGGGAAAGACAGCAGGCCAGGAACCTGTCCCTACTTTGAAATACATCACATCATCTGGGGACAGCAGAAGAGGTGCCCCTACTGTCAGCCAGAATGAGGGGCTTGCCACACTTGATGGCCAGACTGATTTTGGAAGCTGTCAGAAAGCTTTTAGCTTTTTAAAAATAAGACTACCTATAGAAGTAACAGCAGTGTGGCTTGACACTATCTCTTTCAGTCTTTATTGACCCACATCATAGGGTCGGCTGATGGGCCTCCAGTGACTCCATAAGTATGGCCATGTCTCTACCAGGCAGGAGACAGAGCCTGCTACTCCAGAGAGTCTACAGGGCACAGTCACTGGACTACATAGAGGTGGTTGGTGATCAACTTCCTTCTCAGAACTGCATCTTAGCTCCTGTTGAGGCAACACCAGAGAAACTATACAGCATCTGGATGCCCCAAAAGGAACAAACCCTCGCCAAACAGTTAAAGAAGCATTCAAACATGGCTCCAGAAAACTCCCAAAATAAAGAACCAAAGAATTTTCCAGATGAAGAAGCCTTTCTGAAACTATCAGAGGTTAAGCATAAAAGAATTAAATACAGAGCCCTCCCAGACATTATACAAAATGCAACAGAGCAAAATGAAAGATTAAGCAAGCTGTTTGAACTGATGGAACATCAGCATTCTGTAATTCAACAGATCAATAACAAAATTACAGAATTAGAGAATTCAATTCAAAGCCAAAAGAGCAGAATTCAACAACTGGAAATTAGACTTACTACCTTGAAGATAAAGCTACTGACGCTAGCATTTATAAGCAATCAGAGAAAAATGAAGAAGCTTTAAGAAGTATGTGGGACTC
Organism: Heterohyrax brucei; assembly: GCA_028571685.1. NCBI lineage: Eukaryota > Metazoa > Chordata > Mammalia > Hyracoidea > Procaviidae > Heterohyrax > Heterohyrax brucei. The sequence continues at coordinate 100,580,042 of CM053148.1, forward strand.
TGTCAAAAGGAATATTCTATGATTAATTGGAGTTCTGAACAGGGAGGAGTACGTGAAAACACAGACAGTATTGTCGTTGAGTTGCTGACAGAAAACTTCCCTAAAATTACAAAAGAACGTAGATATTCAAGATGTGTATTAAATGCCACAAAAAATACACCCCAGAAGAAAGACACCAAGATATATTACAATTGAGCTTAACAAAATGAAACAGAAGCAGAAATTCTTAAAGGCAGCAAGACTTAAAGCAAAGATAACACTCAGAGGGAAGCCCTATAGGATACTGTCTGACTTCCCTGCAGAAATGATGTTAATATGGAGGCAGTGGGATGACACATTCAAAGCCTTGAATGAGAGGAACTTCCAACCAAGAATTATATAGCCTGCAAAATTGTCTTTCAAATATGAAAATGAGATTAAGACATTTTCAGATAAACAAAGCTTAGAGACTTTGTAAAAACCAAACCAAACCTTAACAAATACTGAAAGAAGCCCTTTGCTTAGAAAAACAAAACAATTAAGTGTATATTTAAGGAGGTAATGCAGGACATAACATCCAGAAGCCCACTTAGATAAGACACAAAACTCAATCAAAGCTATAATATTATAAGAAGGGATTCAGTGATCATATCATCAAAACTAAGATACTGTCGTACTAAAAAGACGGACTAGAATAGTTACAGTCTTTCGAGATGGAGATAAAGTTAATAAGACATGTAGAAGTTAAAATGGGTTTTAATTTAGAATCCTAAGTGGGATCATAGGGGTAGCCACAAAGCACAACAAAGATATGACATATCAAAACAATAAATGTAACACAGGAGTCTCGGCAAACACAAAACCAACACTGAAAAGGATCAAAAAGCAACTCATAAAGAATGACCCAGAACAAAATATTAAGAGCAACAGAGAAAACAACACAAAAATAAAGACATCAAAATGATAGCATTAAACACATACCTATCAATAAATACAGTGAATGTAAACATACTGAATGCTCTAGTAAACAGACAACGAAAGACATCTTGTATCAAAAGACACAACCTGCCTATATGCTGCTTACAAGAAATTCACCTTAAAGAACTGAACAAACTGAGAATTAAAGGACGGAAGAATATATACAAAGCCCACAATATATAAAAAAGAGCAGGTGTGGCAATAGTAATCTCAGATAAAACAGATGTTAAAGTAAAATCCACCACTGTGGACAAGGATGGTCACTATTTATTGATGAAAGTTTCAATATACAAGCAAGACTTAACAACATTAAATACTTATGCACCCAATACTACAGCATATAAATACATCCAAGAAACACTGACTACACTGAAAAATGAGATAGTTCACTCAAGAGTAATCATGGGAAACTTCAAGACTCCGCTTTTAGTATTGCACAGATCATCTAGAAAATACCTGAGTAAAGACACAGAAGATCTGTTGCCACAATTAAACAACTAGACCTCATCAACATATACAGAAATTTTTATCCATCAACAGATAACCACACCTTCTTCTCCAGTGCACATGGAACATTTTCTAGAATAGACCATGTGTTAGGACATAAAGCAAATCTCAATAAAATCCAAACCATGAATTATCGCAAAGCATCTCCTCAGACCATAAAGCCATAGAAGTCAGAATCAATAGCAGAAAAAACATAGATAGAAATGGGAACTCATGGAAACAGAACAACACCTTGCTCAAAAAGCCATGGGTTATACAAGAAATCAAGGATGAAATAAAGAAATCTGTAGATTCGACTGAAAATGAAAATGATACAGCGAAAGCAGTGTACAGAGGTCAGTTTTCCTCTACAAACACATACATCAAGAAGGACCCATGCCAAAGAATGAACCCTACAACTTGAACAGGGAGAAGGAGAACAACAGAGGAACCCCTCTGGCACCAAAAGAAAACAGATCATAAAGATTAGAGCAGAACTAAATGAATTAGAGGACAGAAGAACAATGAAAAACATAAGACCAAAAGCTGGCTTTTTGAAAAGGTCAACAAAATTGACAAATCATTGGCTAAAATTACTAAAGAAAAACAGGAAAGGAAACAAATAACCCAAATAAGAAATGAGATGGAAGATGTCACAACAGATCCAACAGAAATCAAAAGTATCATAACAGAGTGCTATGAAAGACTATTCCAACAGAGTTGAAAACCTAGAGGAAATGGACAAACTCCTAGATTCATGTCACCTAAAAAATTATCACAAGGTGAAGCAGAAGAACTTAATAAACCCATCACAAAGGAAGAGATTGAAAAAGTTATCAAGAAACTACCAACCAACAAAAGCCCTGGCCCAGACGGCTTCAACACAGAATTCTAGCAAGCTTTTAGAGAAGAGTTAGCCCTGATATTACTGAGACTGTTTCACAGCATAGAAAAGGATGGAATACTCCCAAATTCATTGTATAAAGCCAGCACAATCCTGATACCAAACCCAGGGAAGGAGCCTATGAAAAAATAAAATTACAGCCCAATATCACTCATGAACCTAGATGCAAAAATCTTCAACAAAATCCTTGCCAATAGAATTCAACAACTTATTGAAAAAATAATTCATCACGAACAAGTTGGATTCATACCAGGGATGCAAGCTTGGTTCAACATCAGAAGAACAATTTATGTGATCAACCACATAAATAACACAAAAGATAAGAATCACCTGATTTTGTGAAATCATGCAGAAAAGGCATCTGACCAAGTCCAACACCCACTCATGCTAAAAACACTCAGCAAAATGGGAATAGGAAGCAAATTCTTCAATGCATTAAGTGCCATCTATGCAAAGCCAACCACCTACACCATCCTGAATGGAGCGAGACTGAAAGAATTCCCCTTGTAGACATGGATGACCACTCTCACCTCCCCTATTGAACACGTACTACAATGTCTAGCCAGAGCAATTAGACAAGACAAAGAAATAAAGGGTTTCTGCACCAGCAAAGAAGTAAAAATCTCTCTATTTGAGGATATGATTGTATATGCACAGAATCCTAAAGATTCCATACATCAACTACTCAAACCAATAAGAGTTCAGTAAAGTATCAGGATATAAGATAAGCATAAGTAAATCAGTAGGATTCCTTTATACCAACAAAGAGATCATTGAAGAGGAAATCACCAAGCCAAGTGCCGTCGAGCTGGATCCGACTCATGGGAGATCACCAAATCAATGCCATTTACCTTAGCCCCCAAGAAGATAAAATACCTACGAATAAATCTAATAAGGGACCTATACAAAGAGAATGACAGGACCTTACTGGAAGAAACTAAGAGAGACTTACATAAACAGAGTAATCTACCCTGCTCATGGATAGGAAGACTCAACATTATGAAGCTGTCTGTTTTACCCAAAGCAATCTACTTATATAATGCCATCCCAATACAAATTCCAGTGACATTTTTTGATGAGATGGAGAAACAAATCACTGACTTTGTTTGGAAAGGGAAGAAACCCCGGATAAGCTACTGAAAAAAGAAGAACACATGGGAGGCCACTCATCATCTGACTTTGAACCTATTACACTGCCACAGTAGTCACAACAGCCTGGTACTGGTACAAAAAGAACATACAGACCTATGGAACAGAGTTGAGACCCCAGAGATGCCACCACCCTCCTGTGAACAGTTGATATTTGACAAAGGCTCCAAGATTTTAAACTGGGGTAAAAACGGTCTCTTTAACAAATAGTGCTGGTGAAATTGGATAATCACCTGCAAAAATCTGAAACAAGACCCATATCTCACACCTTGTACAAAAACCAACTCAAACTGTATAAAAGACCTAACTCTAAAATCTAAAACAATAAAGCTCATCCAAAATAAAACAGGATCAACAATAGAAGTTTTAATACATAATGTAGACAGACTTCAAAATCTGGCAAAGCAAGATCAACAGAAAATAGATAAATGGGAACTACTCAAACACTTTTGCTCATCCAAGGACTTTATCAAAAAAATTAAAAGACCACTTACAGAATGGGAAAAAATATTTCGCAACTATATGTCAGATAAACGTATGATCTCCATGATCCACAAGGTACTGCAAAATGCCAACAAGAAAAGGACAAATAACCCAATTAAGCATTGGGCGAACGAGATGGACAGACACTTCTCTAAAGAGGATATCCAGGTAGCCAAAAGACACATGTGGAAATGCTCACAATCACTAGTTGTTTTCTATAAATCCAAATCAAAACCATGATGAGAGATGAGATACCATCTCACCCCAACAAGACTGGCCATGATTCAAAAAACACAAAACAACAAATGCCAGAGAAGCTGTGGAGAAACTGAAACTCTCCTACACTGCTGGTCAGATTGCAAAATGGTACAACTTCTTTGGAAAGCAATCCAGCGCTTCCATAAAAAGCTCGAAATAGACACACCATTTGATGAAGTAATCTCACTGCTTGGAACATATCCTACAGAAGCAAGGGCAATCACATGAAGAGAGACATGCACGTGAATGTTTATTGCAGCACAGCCTACAATAACAAAAAGACGGAAGCAACCCAGATGCCCAAAAGCAGATGAATGGATAAATAAACTATGGTGTATATACTCAATGGAACACTATACAGTGGTAAAGAACAATGATGATTTCAGGAAGCATCTCATAACCTGGTTTCAATTGAAAGACATTATGCTGAGTGAAATCAGTCAGCGACACAAGGACAAATCTTGTATGAGACCCCCATTGTAAGGGTGTAAAGACAGACTCATGTACAGAAGAAAAGACTCTTTGACAGCTGCAAGGGAGAGGAGAGAAGGAGGGAGAGGGTTGTTTATAGATTAGCTGATATAAATTTGGTTGGGTGAAATCAGTGACAGCACACATTAGAAAGAAGATCAGTTTAACTGGACTTCAACATAACCTGAAAACTCTTCTAATCTTAACCCTATACTGCAGTGACACAGTATCTGGAGTGGAGGTCTGGGAACCATGCTCTCAGGAGACACCGAGGACATTTGGCATAACTATCCTGTTGCTAAGAGAGTCTTCTGAATTCCACCTGCGTGAGTAGTGCCTGGGGTCTTGAAAGCTAGCAAGCTGCCATCTGAAGTACACCAAATTGTTCCAACTCAGCTTGAGCTGATGATCACCAAGGACAACAATGACATGAGGGAAAAAGAACCCAGAAGACAGAAGGACCCACATGAATGGGTGACTACATCAACAGGTAACCAGAAGAACCAGATGGTGCCTGGATACCACCACAGCTGTGATGGGTCGAGTCCCAGGGGCAACATGAAAAAAAAGGGGTGCAACATAAGAACTCCACTAAAAGACTGAAATTGATGGTCCAAAGGACTGGGAGTTCAGCTGGGAGCATGGACCGTAAACTTCATGCTGCCCCTGATCCTAAATCATTAATCAGGTCAACTCTTCAGACAAGAATGGATTGGACTCAGGAAAACAGAGTTACCATATCACGTGTGCACTTTATGGTTCTATGCATCTGTAGGATACTGTCCAAGTGGCCTCTTACTAGAGGGGAGTGGGAGAGGTGGGGACAGGAGACTATTAAGAAGATATGACATGCATAGAATGGAAAGGAAGAGTGTGCTGTCACCAGGCAAGAACAGGAGTTGCAGATAGGCAGGCATGCAAATTTAAATTGGATTATACACTTTCACTCAATCACAATAAAAAAAAGAAGAAAAAGCAATTTTAATACCGTGAAATATTACTAGGCACTTGTCAATTAAACGAACAATTACATTTTCTGTGGGAAAAAAAAAAAACAGAAAGAGAGAGAAGGAAATACAGCGTTTGTTACAGTGGAAAGCCTGCCAGATTCAGAATCAGCAGTTCTGGTCTTGTTTGTCACATTTTAGGAAACCTGGTTGTATAGTGGTTAAGTACTATGGCTGCTGAGCAGAAGGATGGCAATTCAAATCCACCAGATGCTCTCTGGAAACCCTATGGCGCAGCTCTTCTCCATCTATAGGGTTGCTATGAGTCAGCACTGACTTGCCAGTCGTGGATTGGGTTACAAAACACAGCATGATTTGCAAATAAACTATTTTTTTGTTTCTTTTCAACTTTTCTATTTTTTATTAATCACAGTAAAACAATAAAATTTCTAACATCTATCAACTATCTCATCTATGATAAACCCTCAGCTCCCCACTCACCCACACAGCCAACACAGTCATTTTCTTCTGTGGATAATTCTCTTGTTAAGTCCTTATAACAGGGGTCTCATACAAAATTTGTCCTTTTGACACTGATTGATTTCAGTCAGCATGAACTCTTCCAAATGAGATCATGTTATGACATGTTTTCTAAAACTGTCATTATTTTTTATCATAGAACAGTGTTCCACTGAGTGTATGTACCACAGTTTCCTTACCCATTCATCTGTTGATAGGCATCAGGGTTGATTCCAACTTTTTGCTACTGTGGACTGTTGCAACAAACATTCATGTACATATGTCTGTTCATGTGACAACCTTTGTTCCTGAAGGATAAATTCCAAGCAGTGGAATTACAGGATCACATGGTATATCTATTTCCAGCTTTTTAAGGAAGCACCAGATTGTTTTCCAAAGAGGTTGTACCATTTTTCAATCTTACCAGCAGTGTAGGAGAGTGACAATTTCTCCACAGCCTCTCCAGCATTTGTCGTTTTGTGTTTTTTAGATCACGTCCAACCTTACTGGGGTTAGAAGGCATCTCATTGTAGTTTTGATTTGAATTTCTTTAATAGCTAATGACCATGAGCAATTCTGCATGTGTCTTTTGGCTGCCTGGATGTCCCCTTTAGAGAAATGTCTATCTCCTTTGCCCATTGCTTAATTGGATTATTTATCCTTTTCTTGTTGAAATTTTGAAATACCTTATAGATTATGGAGATCAGACGTTGGTCTGACACATAGTTGCCAAATATTTTTTCCCATTCTGTAGGTGGTCTTTTAATTCTTTTGATAAAGTCCTTGAATGAGCAAAAGTGTTTGAGTAGTTCCCATTTATCTATTTTCTTTTCTGTTGACCTTGCTTTGTCAGATTTTGAAGTCTGTCTACAATGTGTATGAAAACTTCCATTGTTGATCCTATTTCATCTTGGATGAGCTTTATTGTTTCAGATTTTAGAGTTAGGTCTTTTATCCAGTTTGAGTTGGTTTTTGTACAAGGTGTGAGATATGGGTCTTGTTTCAGTTTTTTGCAGGGTGATTATCCAATTTCACCAGCACTATTTGTTAAAGAGACCGTTTTTACCCCAGTTTAAAATCTTGGGGCCTTTGTCAAATATCAACTGTTCACAGGAGGGTGGTGGCATCTCTGGGGTCTCAACTCTGCTCCATTGGTCTATACGCTTTTTTCGTACCAGTACCAGGCTGTTTTGACTACTGTGGCAGTGTAATAGGTTCTAAGGTCAGGTCGTGAGAGGCCTCCCAGTGTATTCTTCTTCTTCAGTAGTGCTTTACTTATCCAAGGTTTCTTCCCTTTCCAAACAAAGTCAGTGATTTGTTTCTCCATCTCATCAAAAAATGTCACTGGAATTTGTATTGGGATGGCATTATATAAGTAGATTGCTTTGGGTAAAACAGACAGCTTCATAATGTTGAGTCTTCCTGTCCATGAGCAGGGTAGATTACTCTGTTTATGTAAGTCTCTCCCAGTTTCTTATAGTAAGGTCTTGCAGTTTTCTTTGTAAAGATCTCTTATTTCTCTAGTTAGATTTATTTCTAGATATTTTATCTTCTTGGGGGCTATAGTACATGGAATTGATTTGGTGATTTCTTCTTTAATAATCTCATTGTTGGTATAAAGGAATCCTACTGATTTACTTATATTTACCTTGTATCCTGAGACTTTGCTAAACTCCTCTATTAGTTCCAATAGTTTACTTATGGATTCCTCTGGATTCTCTGTATAAACAATCATATCATCTGCAAATAGGGAGATTTTCACTTCTTCATTGCTGATGTGGATGCAGTTTATTTCTTTCTCTTGTCTAATTGCTCTGTTTAGAACTTCTAGCACAATGTTGAATAGAAGTGGTGACAGTGGGCGTCCTTGTCTAGTTCCTGTTCTCAAAGGGAATTCTTTCAGTCTTTCACCATTCAGGACAATGAAGGCAGCTGGCTTTGGTAGATGCTACTGATTGTGTTGAGGAATTTCCCCTCTATTCCAATTTCTCTGAGAATTTTAAGCATGAATGGGTGTTGAATTTTGTCAAATTTCTGCACCAATTGACAAAATCATGTGATTCTTATCTCTTGTGTTATTAATGTGGTTGATTATATGAACTGTTTTTCTGATGCTGAATAAGCCTTGCAACCCTGGAATGAAACCAACTTGATCATAATGAATTATTTTTTTTATATGCTGTTGAATTCTATCAGCTAAAATTTTGTTGAAGATTTTTGCATCTAGATTCATGAGTGATATTGGTCTATAATTTTCTTTTTTGTGGGATCTTTCCCTTGCTCTGGTATCAGGGTTACGCTGGCTTCATAGAATGAATCTGGGAGTATCCCATTTCTTTCTATGGGATGAAACAGCCTCAGTAGTATCAGAGTTAACTTGTCTTTAGAAGTTTGGTAGAATTCTCCAGTGAAGCCATCTAGGACAGGACATTTTTAGGGTTGGTAGTTTTTTGACTTTTTCAATCTCTTCCTTTGTGATAGACTAAGTTGATGCACTTCTCCGTGTGATAATCTTGGTGAATGATATGAATCTAGAAATTTGTCCCTTTCCCCTAGGTTTTCAAGGCTGCTAGGTTACAGTCTTTCATAGTATTCTGTTATGATATTTTTTATTTCAGCTGGGTCTGTTGTAACAACTCCCATCTCATTCCTTAGTGAAGTTATTTGTATCTTCTGCTGTTTTTACTTTGATGAAATGGTTTATAAACCACTGAATAAACCATTTTATTATTAACTTTCAAACATATATTTGAAAGTTGGAAGTAAAACTATCTTTTCTGCTTACCTACAAGTTTGTCATAAAGACTGAATTACATAATGTGTCTATAAGCATTTATAAGCTGCAAATCAATATAAAGAATGTTACTGTTATTATAAAGCTTCTTAGCCATAATAAGTGTCTTTTTGTTTAATTGGGAAGCAGATTTTCCTAAACTATTTGTATGCATTGGTTTAGTCAGATCTCTGAGAAGCAAGCTTAAAAAAAAATGACCTTCAAGAGTCTTCCTACATTTTAAAATGCTCAGATTTTAAAATACATATCCTTTGAAAACCAGCAGAGAATGAGCATTAATTTATAAGATGGAGCTGATATAAACTGAGATTTTTAAGGAAATCACATAGCATGTTGAATGAATTAGGAGTAGTAGTTTTTTAGATTTTTCAGGAACCAATCAAAGTGCTCAAAATCCCAATAGAAAGATACTTATATCCTAAGGGAGCATCTTAATTGGTGACAGACAGTAACTCTAATTAACTGTGAAATTCATCTTTATCTACTCGCCAAGAAACCCACAAGTATTAAAGGAAAACTAATATAGGAACAATAATAACCTTACATGAATAATAAAACCCACAGTTAGCACATTTATATAAATACTCGTAAGAGGAAAATCCTTCTCTTAATCTTCTAAATTAGCTTTTTAAAAAAACAACAACAACAACAACAATACTGCCTAGTAGTTAAAAGTATGTTAATAACAGATTCTGTAGCCACACTGTCAAGGGGTTCAAATCACAGCTCAACCTCTTACCAGATGTGTGACCCAAAGTAATGAGCATAATCTCTGTCTTTTTCCTTATCTACTGAGTAAGGATAATAACAGTACCTATTTCATAGTGTTGTGAAAATCAAATGAGTTCAATTATGCAAAGCATTTCAACTACTGTATAGCATATAGTATGTTACCTCTTATCATTATAAGATGCTAACACTACTTCTTTTCCTGCGTTCTCCAAACATGCATTTCACCACCTCGTCCTCCACAAAAAAATACATCACAGAGATGCACATCTCTCTAACACTTTGTACTTTCGTCTTAATCCTTTTTGATTTGTCTAAAATTAAAACTTTACTCCTTACCTATGCAGCATGTACCAGCCAGATGCTCTGCTTCTAGGTTACACATACAACTAAGTTAACCTTCATAAAGGAGTGTTGGCTTGGCAATGATTAAGAGCTGGGTTGTTAGGCTAAAGTTTGGTGGTTGGAACCATGGCACAGTAAGAGAAAAGATCTGGTGATCTGGTACTTTAAGTTTAAACCAAAAAAGAAAAAACTGCTGCCACTGAACCAATTCCATCTCATAGCAACTCTATAGGATGGGGTGAAACTGCCCCATAGGGTCTCCAAGTAGTGGATTTTGAAATTTACATGTGTGTACACAGGTTCTGACAATTAAGTTCACATACTTGTCCTAGAAAAAGTGCTACACACCTCATTGTGAATATTATCAGTAGGGTTACCTTCCAAGTACTCCACTTGGGAAGCTATGCACTGACGCCAGTGCCTAACCCACCCTCCAAAGCAGTTTCTAGGATAAGTTTGCAAACAGACCTTGTTGGAAGACAGCTCTGATGGTCATTCCAGAAAAAGAGTTTCAAAATTGCTTTGAAGAGTGGACTAGGCACTAGTGTCAGTACATAGCTTCCCAAGAGGAGTCCTTAGAAGGTGACCACAGTGATATTCAGCAATGAGATATGCAGCACTCACAACTAAGTTTGCAGACGTCATAATGGTCAGACGTCATAAGCGTATATGTTGAGACTACCTGTAAGAGAAATGAGAAGAATGAGAAGTATTTTTTTTAGCAAGCATGATAGCAAAACTATGGATCTTCATTGTGCCCTTTCAGTTAGCGGGCAAGCTTTTAACCACTGCAACACCATGACACCCCTTAAAGGCTACAGCCTGGGAAACTCGCTGGGGCAATTCTACTCTGCCACACAGGGTCACTGTGAGAACTGACCCAAGGGAACACAATGACAACAAAAATCTTCAAACAATATTTGCAGTGTAGGCATGTTATTATAGCAGCCATCATGCTTGGCAAAATAAAGGTCAGTGAAGAAAAGAAAGAGCCTACCAGATGGACTGACACAGTCGCTACAACAGACTCAAGTATGATGATCACGAGGAAGGAAGGGGCTGGCAGCAGTTCCTTCTGGGTATATACAAGGTCGCCATGAGTCAGAACTGACTGGACAGCACCTAACGACTGTTTCGAGGAAGATAAGAAGGCGCAAAGATCCTAGGTAACTTGGTCATGGTCACATAGGTAATTTGTGTAAATGTGAAATTGAAATCCAGGTTTCTTGACTCAAAAACCTATCTTCTTAAATTAAACTGTGATAATGAAACCAGAACAAGACTTGTCTGCAGGAGGCAGGGAATGAAGAAGATTGGTTGGAAAGTGGTCAAAGGAAGCTTCCTGGGGTGATGAAAATGCTCTGCATTTTGATTGGGGTGGTAGGGACTTGGCTGTAAACACTTCTGAGAATTTATTAAACTGTACCCTTAAGATTCGTGCTCTTCTTATCAAACTGTGCATAGAAAATCTGCTCATTTCACTGTATATAAAATATACCTCCCACAAGAACTTTGTTCTTTCTGACACTTATTTCTTATTCCAAGAAGCCTTATGAATGATCCAAATTAATGGTTCTTTCACTGTTTTATTATTACACCTACTTATGTACATAATTACTTACATTCTCACATTTGTTGTCCTCAATATTTATAGAGCTTTCTTCCAGGATGTAACACTGAATGTACATTTAATTTTTTTCTTCCTCAATAGTGCATCAAAAAAACAAACCAAACCCATCGCCAACCAGCTGATTCTAACTCATAGTGATCCCATAGGGGACAACAGAACTGCTCTGCAAAGTTTCCTAGGACTACCTAGTGGACCTGACTGCCAACCTCTTGGTTAGCAGCTGTATGTCTTAATAATTAAGCCATCAGTGTTTCCCAACAAGGCCTAGTTATATATACATTCATAGAGAAACATGATACAGTAAAGAACAGAGAAACATTTCATGTTTTCAGTATGCATCTTTCTACTTGTGTCTATCTGGTAAATAAGAGTGTTAACAGGCAGTGTTTTTATAGAACTAGTGTCCATTTTGAGAGAAAATAATTTGCAGTAAACATATTTTATTTTCTTCATTACTGTGGCTGTAACTGAAAATACAAAGTTCCCCTAAACACATGCGTGTGCGCATGCACACACCCACACACAGCAGCTGGGGATTGCTTCAATAGAAGGATAATAATATCCCATGATGTCTCCTGTTTACTTATAAAATAAGCTTTTGAAAGTGATTCTGGTTAAAGTATACTAAAAAGGTCATGTTCAAGCTTTGTGCTTGTCTTTGTTTAGCCAGTTTTTGATAGGGTGGCTATCAAAAGCTGACGGCCCTACAGCCTGAAAACAAAGGGCAATATTTTTTATTTTTTATGCACCTGTATTTTTCTGGGCAAAGATTAGAAAGGAGAGTTACAAAAAAGGGGAGGGGAAAAAGAGGAAACGATCATTACATTTTCATATATATATATATATGAGAAAATATGTATCTATCTCTATCTATAGATAGATAATATATACATTGTATATACATATGTATATTATACACACACACACACACACACACACACAAGGAAACCCTGGTGGTGTAGTAGTTAAGTGCTACAACTGCTAACCAAAAGGTTAACAGTTCAAATCCACCAGGTGCTTCTTGGAAACACTATGGAGCAGTTCTACTTTGACCTTTAGGGTCCTATGAGTTGGGAATTGACTCAATGGCACTAGGGTTACATATGTAAAAGTTGTCTGTGTGGAAAGACTTTGTGAAGATTATATAGTATTTAGGAAAGAGATACTGTTTATCATGTATCTGTATTTTACTATCTGTGGGATTTAGTGTTTGTTGTTCAGAGAAATGTGTGTCTCTGTGTGTGTCTGTCAGATAACTAGATACAATAAAGGGGAAAATACAAAGTTACACTGCCTGGGATAAGCAGAGGTGGTCAAGACTTACAGTGTTGAATTCCACCCTGGATAAAAATAACACCCCTCTACTCTTCCATCCCATGTTTCTAGAATTGCTAACTTAGACTTCGGGTTATATCTTGTTGCTGGATCTGATTTTGTCCTACGGATCATACAAGTAGACGCAGAAAGACCATCCCAGGGTAAGAACAATCCCTGTGCAGTCTCATAAAGATTATAGGGTTGAAATGGATATTTACACCACAGAGGCGTGAAGAAAGGCTACTTTCCTTCAGCTGGGCAGATCTTTGTACGAAAGGTCCTTAAAATAATCACTTCCAAACAGTCAAAATGCTCTTACTTAGCCTATGAGAGAGTCTGACGTGATATGCAATTTCTTCATCCATTATAATGTTACTCTCTTTTAAATTTTATTTTTTAATTTTTACTTGCTTAGATATCATTCAGTTGGCCCTGGCTTACAGTAAGCCCATGCACACAGGAATGAGATGCTGCCTTAGCCTGTGTCAGCCTCCTACTGGTCGTTGTGATCCACAGGGCTCTCAATGGTTGCTTCCTGGGAGCAGACCATCAGATCTTGCTTCCTACAGTATTTGTCCACAAGCTCCACTGAAACTTACCCAACGTGATAGCCACAAGCGAGACTCCACTGCCCGACTGTATGTGAGAAACACTGACCAGGAACTGAACATGGTCTGCAGCATGGAAGGGAACTACCACTCCCTTCTGTTATTCCTATCAGTTACCCCCAGTTTTTCAGTCAAGCCTTATATACCAGTGTAACCTTGAAGGGTGGTGATACAGAACGAGGGGAAGACACTACTTCGTCATCACATAATCGCCAGCAGAGAAGGTAGCCAGGCTGCAGAGGGCCTGGAAATATCGGGGGAGAGCCCACCCAGTGCAACGACTGCCATCAACAAGTCCAAAAAGATGTTCCAAAGTCCTTTCCTTCCCAGACATACTAAAGAAAAGGCAACGCCTGGGTTACACTTTTTCTGTTCTTTCATTTTATATCCTGTATTTTTCATCTCAAGTCTTATATATTATTTTGGCCTTAAATGGCACAGAATCAAAGATAATTCAGAGAAGCTGGTCTGCAGTGGGTTAATCACTTTATGATTATCCCAGGTAAGCCACAGTGGCCGGCTGTGAAGAAATGGTCATAGATGGGGGATATTCCCACAGCAATCAGGCTCCTGTTATTGCGCTTATTCAAAATATGAAGTGTCAGCATCGCCACCAGTTTATTTTCTGTGACATGTCATCTGACAGGAAAATAACATCCTTTCAACTCACTGATGAGCAAGCATTTGAGCCATGCAGATGTATTTTCCATTTGAACTTCATATTTCTTCATTGTTTCAAATGACCTTGGTTTTGCTGCCCTCAATCTAATCCACATAAAATTCACTTAGAAAGTTTTTCATATATTGAAGGCCAAATTATAAAGGAACTAATAAGCTTCTAGAACCATATTCTCTTCGTAGAAAGGGTGAGAACCTATGGTAAGTGGGACATTCAATATTTGCTCTAACGTTGCTTATAAGGTAATTGTGAAGGCAAGAAAAAATAACAAGGTAAAGACGGGTTCAAAACAGTATAGGCAAACAGATTCATTTAACTTTTTGCAAACATTTTCACATATATTTATCTCTCTTCTGCACTGTATAAACAAACATGCTGGACATTATGAAAGATACAATAATAATAAAAATAGGTTGAGGTCTTTCATTTTAAGGAGCTTCCAGCCTTGGGAGGAAATAATGCAGCCTACAGTGACTGAGGAGAGCAAGAATATGACGCCTAGCTAGTGACTCTCAGTTAAGAACAGTTTTGTTTGTTTGCAAATCTTTGAAAAACATCATGTTAACGATTCCCTCATAGGTATGTCAATATGGGGGGCAAGTCAAACAACAAATACCAGTAAGATCTACTGTTTATTGAGCATTGTCTATGCCAAGCCAAGCGCCGTCGAATCGGATCTGACTCCTGGGCCAAGCATTATATTGGCACTTCTCCTTGCCTCGTCAGCCTTCTCTCCCACCAGGCTACGTGCTTCCCGCAACTGAAATGCAGACTTTCCAAGGAACTCCTTAATTGCTTTGAGGGGCACAAAACTCCAGAAGAACATAAAAAATATATATACAGCATATTTGTTTCCCAAGAATTCTAAAAACTGCCACAGAGGGTAAGAATAGTAAATGAAAAACTGAATTAAAAGTATTTGTCCTTAAAGCCTTAAGGACACTGCAAAGCACTGCAGAGAAGAATATAAGCTTTGGACTGAGGCGACTGTAGAATATTTCAGTGAGGAGAACCGATGGGAGCTGGACTCTCAGTGATGATAGGAATCATGGGATTCACTTCAAGGAGACCACCAGTGACAAAAGCTTGAGGAATGGGAAAGGGTCAAGGATGTACAGCAACTTTGAGAAGAATTTTGTAGTTACCATTCTGAATCTTCTATTTACATGCTATTGATCACAGACACATAATTTCTTCACATATAAAATGGAAAAATATAAATCTCACAGAATTTTCTGAAAATTCAATGACATGTTCTGTTGAAGCTGCCCTATGCAAGGAACTTTTTTTTTTAGTCATTAAAAAAATATGACAATTTACCATTAGCCATCACACAGAGGTGGGGAATGTCAGTGGGAGGGGCTTTGTGACAACACTCCTTCAAGGCTGTTACATCATGATGGTTTAACACACCCTATCAGTCTGTGAGCTCTGACTCTACTGATACATGTTTATGCTATTTTGAAAAAAAAAAAAAAAAATGCTATCCTTTCAGTGTAAATTGATCTGGCCAGTTGATACCTGAAAATATTTGGCAAATAAAAATATACATGTCATCCTTAGATGCCTGGATTCACCACCACTTTGAGGAACAGAAGTTTGTCTCTACAGACTAGAGAATGGAGCACAGCCTGGGAAGGAGTTAGGGGAAATAAAGCCAAAGACGTAATTTCAGAATAGATTTAAAGAACTTCAGAGCTAAAATGACAGGTTTTCCTTACCACAGTCACCTACTTGCCTGCCCATTTGGGTCAACAACTGTTTTCACCCTAGTGGACCTCCTTTGAGACTTGGTGGTACAGTGGTTAAGTGCTGAGGCTGCTAATCTAAAGGTTGACACTTCAGGTCCACCAGGTGCTCCTTGGAAACTCTGGGGCAGTTCTACTCACTCTATCGGGTTGCTATGAGATGGAATCAACTCGATGACGATGGGTTTGGTAGTTTTTTGGGTTTTGGTCTCTCCTCTATGAAGTCCTAATTCTTTTAAGACCAAGTGATCAGTCTGGTACTATGATAAGCCTGAAATCTAAAAACTAGTATCCTAGCTGTGGCATCATTGTATTGCACTTCCTTGTTGACATTTTCATTTCCCTGACCTGGATGGTGAATTTTGTACATACATTATGTGCTATTCATATTAAACTCTCTGGCACTTCTGTAAACTGATACATAATAGGTTCTCAATAACAAATTCTAAGTTTTAGTTGTATTGCTGGTGCTCAACCTGTCCCACTGCCATAACTCCTGATTGCCTTTGCTGGACCACTACGATACCTTTCTGTATACACAAAGTTACACAGGCAGTGAAAAATGGCAAATTGAACACATATGTGCTGTCTCCTGTAAGACACTTGTGAGATTACACTAAAGCAATAAAAAACAGTTATTAAACCAAATGAAGGTCCACTCTCCGGACACGAATGGATTGGACTTGGCAATGCAGAGTGACCATATATTGGATGCACTTTATGGTTCTATGCATCTATAGGATATTATCCTGCTGACCTCTGGCTGGAGCAAAGGGAGTGGGTGGAGAGGAGGGGAAAGGAGACTGTTGGGAGGGTAAGACATGTATGGAGCAGAGAGGAACAGTGTGCTGTCACCGGGCATGGAGAGCAGGGGAAGCTGCGTATAGGTTGGCGTGTAAATTTATATGGCAATGTACATTTTCACTCAGTCATAATAAAAAAAAGTTATTAAACCAAAACAAAACAAAGAGAAGTCAATAAATTTCTAGAAGGTTAAACATAAATGAAAATGATGATGGGAAAAACAAGAAGTCTTTTGCACGATGGCAGAGGAGGGAAATCCAAGTCCCACAGACACTCTACAATTCTAATGCCATAGTTGCAGAGTGTGCAGATATAAGAAGTGAGACTAAAAATATCAGAGTTACCTAAAGTCTCCAAAGGAAGTGATTTCTTCTTATCCCCAACCTCTCCCATCTCCTAGATCAGAAATAGGCAATTCATTAGAAAACCAAGAAGTGTAGTGTCTTCTCTAAGCAAACTTTTTGAAGAAAACTAAGACAACATATATGCATAACATCCAGAGTGATCTTCATTATCTGGATATTTAGGAGTCACTCAGAATATCCAGTACCTTACCAAATGAGACCAAAGTCACATGTCAAGTGCTGCCTTTATGCACAGAAGCCCAATCAACCTTTCTATTGAACTCATTCTTTAATATATGCAGGTAACTCAAGAACCAGCCAAGTGTTGTCAAGTCGGATCCGACTCATGGCGACCCATACTATAAACATGCAACAAGATTTTAAAATCAAGAGCTATAATTTGCTTACAAAGAAAGACACATCAGACAGGCATTAGACTTCAAGGATACCATACATTCAAATACCATGAAACACTATCCTCAAAATTAAGAAAAACTGTTTTCAGGATAAAAGTCTATCTATAGTCAAGCTGTCAGCAGAGATTTTTAAGATCTTCAGGGCTCAGAAAATTTAACACTCTGCTTAAGCATTGACCTAAGCTTACTTAATCAAATCAAAGTAACGAACAGAGAAAAAAGAAAACAGAAAAATCCCAGGAAAATAGTGACAGTGAAGGAAATCCCTTACGTTGTCCTGACTACCTCCTGCAGCAAATTCTTCCTGATGACAATAAGCCCTGCTCATTGATTGCCACCCTATTCACTTCATCAGATTACAGGAGTATTTTCTATAGATTACTTTCCCACTTTGCCTTTTCAATGCCACTTTAGAAGGTGGATATGCTTGATATCCTAAATTTCTCTGCAAGTTCCAAATTTTCCACTCATTCCAGTGCTTCAGGAAAGCTGCCCTTTCCTATGCTATTCCCATAGATCCTCTCACAATTTATAAATCATAATTTCAGTAACAAATCAGTTATTTATGGTACCTCTAGTGGATCTTATTCCCTAATTCAATTAATTGATATAGACTCCTTCGAAAGGAATGTAGGCCTAGGACACTACTTGCCCTGTAAAGAACTATACTTATATCACAATAAATCAAGCATTACTCATTGGTTTTTAAATTTTATAATAAACTTGTAGACAAATTTTGGAAGACTGAATTGTGGTATCACACAATACGCATAGCTGTCAGAGGCTAGAGGTAAACAGAGTGAATGAAGTCTAAGGAATTATTGGAATTACTGACATCATCAATTCCCAAGACGAAGCACAAAGAATGTAAGCATGTTGTACGAAGCTGCGAAAAAGTCCCAGTGTCAGCAACAGTTACGTACTTGGCTGCTAACCAAAAGGATGATAATTAGAACCCAACCAGCTGCTTTACTGGAGAAAGATATGGCTATCTGCTTCCAAAAGACTATCCTAGGAAACTGTATGGGGAAGATCTAATGTCACTATGGGGTAGCTACAAGTCAGCATCAACTGTCCAGAACCCAACAACAACACGAAGCCATAGAGTTGATTAGTGGAAGAACTTGAAATAGTAGTAAAATTATTTGATAGGAAACAGAGAAGGAGGCAGGAGATAGTGCGGGATTTCATTCCTCACGGCAGAAAATCAATAGAAAATGTCTAACACTGATAAATCAGAAAATAGCAGCACAAGCGTGCTCTTTAAGATACGGATTTGACCACAAAAACACAAAAAAACAGGTATCTATAGATGCGTTTGCCTATAGAGAATATACAATTATTTCCAAAGGTTGGTTTATTTTAGAGAAAACCAGAAGACCTGAGATTGGAAAACTTTTCTTTTTCTCTACATACACTTGGGCAGTGACTGAACAATTTATCATACGCAAGTACAGTTCATTTATAATAACAATGTAATTTAATTTAAAAATAAGGATCAAAAAAGATTGCAATCTAGATGGCAAAACTAGGTATGGCAGGTAAGATAAATTATTTCTTTTCATTCCAAATTCTTATTTTCTGTTTATTCTTTTAATAGGTATAAAGTGTTTTTATATATTAAATCAATGAACTCTAAGGGTCACCAAGTACAAAGCGTTAATCACTACACTACTGGCTAAAAGCTTGGCAGTCAGAATTCACCCGCAGGTGTCTCAGAAGACAGGCCTGGCAATTTGCTTCTGAAAGGTTACAGCATTAAAAAGCTGTAGAACCCAGTTCTACCCTGCACAACAAGAAGCACCATAAGGTGGACTCAACTGGACAAGTGACAATAACGAGGAAATGGAAAGATCACTGGTAGCTCAGTGGTGGAATGCTTGCCTTCCAGGTGGGAGACCTGAGCTTGATACCCAGCCCATGTACCTCAGGCAGCACCACCACTCACCCACCTGTCAGTGAAGGTCTGTGGGTTTCTGTGATGCTGAACAGGTTTCACTGGCTCTTCCAGACTAAAAGGGGCCTTGGTGATGCAGTAGTTAAAAAGTTCAACTGCTAACCAAAAGGTCAGCAGTTTGAATCCATCAGCCACTTCCTGGAAACCCCATAGGGCAGTTCTACTCTGTTTAATCGGGCCACTGTAAGTTGGAAGTGACTTCACAGCAATGGGTTTGTAATGGTCTTCCAGACTAAGACAGACTAGAAGAAAAGTCTTGGAAATTCACTTCTGAAAACCAGGCAGTGAAAATGCTATGGATCTGAAAGGTCTAACCCACAACTGATCGTGGAGATGGCTCTGGAACAGGCAGTGTCACGTTCAGTTTTATCTTGGGTTGCCATGCATCAGAAGGCCAACTCCACGGCACCTAACAGTGACAAGCAGTGAGAAGCACTCATCAGGATTGAGATCTCCAATCCTGTATGGCACTTGAGAAGAAAGTCACACTTTCCTATATTTTTCCAACTGAAATGCAGAGAGTAGTTAAACATCAGACACCTAGTAAAACATTTTCCTTCTTCACCCATCATTAATTTGTTAATTTTTTTCTTCTCCGTTTTCAGTATCTTTAAACTGTGTGTGTTATGCTACATGATTTAGTTTTTCTCAAAACACTGTAAGCTCCTGGAGGTTTCCAGCACTACCAATTCTTCTTGGTGTCTTTCACAGATTGTACTGGTTTGTACATAGGAGGAACTCAGAAATATGTGAGAAAATACAAAGAAATCGGGACAGGATAAATGACAACCACAACAAAAATTTTTTACCAAGGATGCAATACTATCTTTCAATTTCCTTCTCATGTTACCTAAAGAATAAACTATACTTCACAGTTAGGCAACCAAATCTATTGAGTACAGGAAAATAAGCTGTTAAAATCATCTAGAGACAAAAATAAACACAAAGTGTGAAAGTACAGAATCCAAAATCAATAGTTCAATATTTAACCATATATAAATAAATAAGCAGGGAGAGCCAAAGCAGAGACACAGCATCAATGCTGGTAAAACAGATAAGACAACCAGCAGTAAACCTCGGGGTCTAGTTAGATGCTTAAACAAAGCTGAAGTACAATTGGTTCCTGGTCAGCTGATTTCAGAAGGGACAGATTCTCTTAAGTCCTCAAGAGCTATATAGGGAGATGGGAGGTCTGAAATTCTCAGGCCTAGGAGAACGGCTGTGTTGCATCTGGTGTCCTGTTTACAAGGTAGGAAACATCAGCGCTCTCCTGTTAGGAAAAGCCAAATGCTTGCTATCTTCCCATTCAAGAAATACTGACACTATGGCCTTGGTTGACATTGGTATCAATTTTATTTTAATTCTAAATTCAGAGGAGTAAAACACAAATGCATATTTTATAAGAGGAGAGTTTATTTCATATTTAAATATTTACAGTATTTTGTCAGCTCAGTGTACATGGAAGACATTTCTCTAACTTCAAAAAGTGACTGCAGAGAACTTGTTTCTTAACAGAACACAAAGAATAATATTGCATTGTCATTGTTTAGTCTTTCTGTAGGTACCATTATAGTAATGTGATTTGAATTCATGTCAAAGTAATTATTATACCTTCAGGCTACCAATCAAGGTCATTCTTTCTCCATTTGTCAGGTTATGCACATATAGTGAGATCATGCAGCAAGAAAAGAACCCCGAGTAGCACAGTGGTTGGAGAGCTCATATGCTAACAGAAAGCTTGGCCATTTGAATGCACCAACCACACTACAAAGAAAGATGTGACAGTTTACTTTCTTAAGGGTCTGCAGCCTCGAATACCCTGTGGAGCAGTTCTACTTGATCCTATACAGTTGCCATGAGTTGGAATTCAACTCAAGAGCAGTGAGTTTGGTGACAAAATGGGTGGAAAAGGAAGCCCCTGTTCTCAAACAAGCTCATAATTAATAAAAGCAAGACTTGCATGTATTTTAAAAATAAGTAACAATACCACAAAGAGTGCAAGATAACATAAGTGTTAACCACCGGCTCTCTTGCTTCCCTCACCATGTCCACCTTTACTACAATTTTAGAGGGTGGGAAAAAGAAAATAGAATAATAGATGAAAATTAGGAAATTTTATCACTTTCCTCCAAACACAGAAATTCACATAGTATTGTACTAGATGAAGGTTAAAGATGGTGCAAAACATTTGTCTTCATAGGCTCAAGAAAAAACTATAGAT
The DNA here is from genome assembly GCA_028571685.1 of Heterohyrax brucei. Classification (NCBI taxonomy): domain Eukaryota; kingdom Metazoa; phylum Chordata; class Mammalia; order Hyracoidea; family Procaviidae; genus Heterohyrax; species Heterohyrax brucei. Next base: position 100,601,808 of record CM053148.1, read on the forward strand.
TCTTGGTGTGTGCATATGTACCTGTGAATTAACTATCCATAAACTCAAGATGCAAATGAGATTACTGTCCAAAAAACCAAAATCATACCTGAGCCCCCCATAGTAAAATACATGGTTGAAGAAAATATATATATGTATTTGTATATGTTGGTATCTTAAGCCTACCTCATTCCCTAGGACTGTATATGAACACAAAGAAAAGGAAAATCCTCAGTCTGTATGCTGGGTAAATAACATGAAAAGCTAGACTATATGGAGAATACAACATCAGGGCTGTAAGAAAACTCATTAATAAACAGCAATATGCAGGTGAAACAACTTTTCTTGATGAAAATGAAGATGACTTGAAACATTTACTGATGAAGTGTAAGACTACATACAACCTTCAGTATAGATTATACCAGAACATAAAGAAAAGGAAAATACTCATAATTGGACCACTAAGTAGTGTCAAGATAAGTGGAGAAAATATTGAAGTTGCCAAAAAAGTAGTTCTATTTGAATCAACAATCAATGACAATGTTAACAGAAGTCAAGAAATCAAACGACGTATCACACTAGGCAGATCTGCTGCAAAAGTCCTCTATAAAGTTCTACCAAGGAAAGATGTCACTCTGATGACTACAGTGCACCCAACCCAAGCCATGGTCTTTTCAGTGACTTGATAGGCATACAGAAGCTAGACAAAAGCTTTACTTAAATTCTTGTCTTCCCTATTGGCCCATCTTACCATCACCACTCATAAAAACATAATGCTTTCAACATTACTGTAGTCAAAAAGAAGACACTCAGTGTTCAATGGTAAGGATACATACAAGGTCTGACAATTAAGTCTGCAAACTTAATTGTTTAAAGTGCTGCATGCTCCTTTGCTGAACACCACTATAGTCATCTTCAAAGTACTCTGCTTGGGAAGCTACGCACTGATGCCAGCGCCTAGTCCACCCTTCAATGCCATTCTGGAACTCTTTCTGGAATGGTCGCTGTGCACAGTGTCATGGTGGCAAGTCTGTGAACTTACTCATATGGTTGTCTGTAAGGGAGTTTTTAGCCAGGAAACAAATAACTATTGGAACACCCTCCCTAGTCACTCAATCTGGCTTTTTTCTTTACCCAAAGAGAAAGGAAATATTGAAAGGAAGACATTTGGATGGCATTCAGGACCTTAAGGATAATATGACGACAGCTCTGTTGGCCACTCCAGAAAAAGAGTTCCAAAATTGCTTTGAAGGGTGGACTGGACACTGGCATCAGGGCATAGCTTCCCAAGGGGAGTACTTGGAAGGTGACTGTAGTGATATTCAGCAATGAGGTATGTAGAACTTTTTCTAGGATGAGTTCACAAACTTAATTGGCAGTCCTTGTAAGACTGAGCTCCAATCTGACCAATTCCTCCAAGAATGTAACTATAGCTACTAAATTCTACTGAGAGTTTCTTTGGTATAATAATACGATAAAAGCTTAGAATAAGAAAAAACACACACATACACACACACGCACACACACAGAACTATGTGTCTATGTAAAATGCAGACTGGTACTTTCAATACTATATACAATCCAAGACTTTATTCTTCTAACCAATGCCTTTCATATAATGAAAAGAAAGCTGGTATCTACAGCAAGTCCTGTTTTTCTTTTATTTTGTTGGTGAAAGGGTAAGGGAGCCTTCAAGAGAGAGGCATGTTGGAAGGCAATCCTTGAATACAAATGTAAATTACAACATTCCCACAAATTGCAACATATCATTATCTCTCTTATTCTTTAAAGAATGAAAAACAAGGCTAATAATCATCCAGTTACATATTGCAAAAGAATAGTTTCCATTCTTTTTTATTACACTATTACATTCATTCATTTATAAATCAAGATGTTTAGAGCTGGGGTGGCCATTTCTGACCTTCTGGATGCCCCAAAGGAAAGGTTGCTTCTCATTACTGGATGAGTCTAGGGTCAGTGAGCTTTTGTTGTCTGTATCTCTTATACTGATGCTTCTCTGTATTTGGATAATAAACGTTTTGCTTCATTTCTTCACTGTCTTTACTCTTTTTGATTCAGATGACAAACAATTCCATCTGATTTTTAATTGAACAGCAAGTTGGAAGACAGAAGTCTAGTGTTCATCCCTTCCATAAATATCTCCATCGTAAATCAGAATAGCATTTGAATTAGGTGCTTCTTAATTCACAACTGTGGTCTATTAGCACCAGAACTGAAATCTCTTTGTGTATATTAAGTCTTTCTCCTTCAGAAGTATTTGATGTTTAACTGATTGTCAAAGTATTTCTTTTATCGTATCCTACTTTTTTTAACAAGATCTCATTGCAGAGCTGCTTTTTATTAATGCAAAGAAATCTTATACGCAATTTCCATCCCATTAACTGTTCCAAAGAGATAATCCTCATTCCAACGGTGCTAAACAGTGAATTGTAGTCAGTTCTGGGCTGCTGTCTGGACCTTTTGTTCAGCTGTCCTTTGGTCCTCTCTGACATTTCAGCCATCTTCCTATTCAGAGGTTTTAAGGTTTGCCAGAGGAGATGCAAATTTGTAGCAAGTCGCTGTTCATTTGAACAGAGACGCTGCAGCTGTTTGTTTCAAACTATTTGTTATAATAAGAGGTGCTTTCAACCCTAGTCGCATAGTGGGTTAAGTACTATATGTGCTAACCAAAATGTCAGCAGTTCAAATCTACCTTGGGAATTTTATGGGGCAGTTCTACTCTGACCTCTGGGGTCACTATGAGTCAGACCCAACTCAACAGCAGTGTGCTTTTTTTTTTTGGTTTCAAATAGGAATTCTGTAGATAATTCAAAAAGGGTGATCATGAAATATCAGTGGATACTATCAAACATATCATACGTATTAGAAATATGGAACATGTTGCTGGGAGCCCAGAGCTGAAATCAATAATGAAACCAACACTTCAAAGACTGGACTGGACTAAGGAGACAGACTAAGGCGGGTGGTGTGGGTATTTCATGGTTTATCTTATACGAGACTGTCCAACTAGCCTCTTTCTAGAAGGGAAAGGAGAGGCTAGAGAGGAGGGAACAGGTATCCATTGAGTAGATACTGAAAGTAAAGATTAGAGGGAATGAGTGTACTGTCACAGGATGAAGAGAGAAGAGTTGCACAGAGGCAAGTGTTCGGGTTTTTGCATGGCAAATTGACTTGGATTGTAAACTTGTACTTAATCACACACCAAAAAAAATTTTAAATGAGCTGGAAAAACACAGAATATTCTTTTGGAATTAAAAAAAATTAGACAGACTAAAGTTTATAATTCAGTAACTCTAAGGTATGTGTGAATATGTGTGCTGGGGAAACTATTATATTAGAGCTACAGGTTCTTTGTCAGCTTACATCTCATCACAGAGTTGTCACAAATTAAAAATATACTATTTAAAGCTTAAAGACTGCCATGCAGTAGAACCATTCATAGACATAGTATTTGTTACCAGCAGATAAAAGCTGAAGTTAGGAAAACCTAATACTGTCATTCAGAAGGACCATATGAACAACACTGAATTGTTCTAACTATTATTTGCCATCATCTTTCCTCTCTGACCAATTTTTATGGTGGTATTGATTTATCCTGGGATGAATAATATCACTAATGGGAAGAAGGTCTAGGCCACCCAGGCTGTGACTTTGCAATCACCTTTGTCTAAATGAGAAATGATTTCTGCCCAAATCCTCTCCATATGTATTTCTGTTCACATTTCTGATGTAAGAAACCCCAATTCTACACAAATGTAACCAACATTTTATATTGCTTAAAGCAAATTTTCAGTTATTCTATTTTATATTATCTTAAATAGTAGTACTTGATCAGTCAAATCATTTTTCCACCCTCTTAGACGTGGAAGAACCTCAGTGGCTAGAACACTGTATACATCATCCAGGCAGTGTAAATATTCTGCTGAATTAGACTGCCATCATAAAATACCCAAATTCACAGTCACATTGCCTTTTTTAACAAAAAGTAAATTAAAGGTTAAATAAGTCCACTCCTAAGTAAATATATTTTAGAGTTTTTAGATCTCAAATCACCCACCAAATATTAGTTTAGCAATTGCAAATATATTCAAGGTATATTTGAGAATTAGTTTGTTCTTTGTGTTGCTGCCAAAATTTCAGTTTCTAGTTCATGACATCACTAACACCTGAAACTGTGTGGAACACATGGAGTCAGGATGTGGCTAGCAAGAAGAGAAGCAAAATAAACCAATTACAAAGGCAGTCTTGAGCTCCATTTATTTTCGAAAAATTAAGTCCTTCACTAGTAGACTTCTGAAGTCACTCAGTAACCTTGCAGAGCTAAAGCTTTCAAAAGAGAAAATGACTAAGAAGACTGGCAAAGAGGAAACATAAAAGGAAAAGGATTGGAGAATTTTCAGGGAAGCAAGAGACAGAGTAAAAACTTAGGGGAAAATGTGCTTTTAAAAGCCACTTTGAGATTAGGATTAAGAAGCTGTTCCTAAACAAAAATGAGTTTTCGAAAGGTTGCACAACATTAAATATCTGACGTATATCTTCACATTTCAAACGCGTCTCGTGTAAAGACAAGAGCTTGTCATCAAAAGCAGAATATTTTAGATCTGAAAAGACCTCAAGTAAGTAATCATTTCGATTCCTTTGACAAACGTGAAGTTTAATTATTAAAAATTGTCTGCACAAGCTGTGGAAGCTGTTGCTTGCTAGTTATCTGTCACGCTTCTCTGTTACTTTCCTCCAAACATTTTCTCACTCCCCTGTGACAATGCCACATTATCTGTACAGAGCAATGGTCCAAAAGTGACCCAGGAAGAGCCAATCGAAATTACTTCTCAGTGTATAACTTTGTACACCAAGAAAATTTCCTCTTGGGTTGCAGTCTAAAAAAAAATTTCTTGGAACCGTCAGACCCCTCACTTCCCAATTTTCCAATCACCGGAGGAAACTCACCTGCAGTAGAAAAGATAAGACAATGTAAGACTAAAATCTGTGAAAGCCGGGCACTGTGGAAGGCAGAAACGTGTCAAGAGAACGAAAATTCAAATATTTCCACTAACTCAGAGCAACTAAAATGTCTGCACCCTGTTAAAGGCAGAAAGTTTTTCAAGACGCAGAAAAACAACGCAGAACAGTCAACTGGTGGTCTCACAGGTTTCACTGCATATACCACATTTATATTCCCACACCTTCTGAACAGATCGTCCACTCCTTCTCGTGAAACATTTTCGTAAGTGTACTATGTTAATTATTTTACAGTCACATGTTAAAAAGAATTTGCATGTGGCACTTAGGAAACTATCTCAGGGGAGGAGAAGAGAATGGCTGACAAACAAACGTACAACACACATGTTTTTGTGTAAAAATATGATATATGCTCTTGAATTCTCCTTGAAGTCAAATCTAATCATGAACTTGCAAATGTGTTCATTTTTTCTCTTTTTGACTTGTGCTACTGTGGCCTGAATTTCTTTCACTTGAAACCCAAGTGGCCTCTCTAAAATTTGGGGCCACACTACTATGCCTGTCCTTCAGAAGAACAGTATAAACAGCATTCTCGCAGCTACAAATGAAATTTGCCAAATTTTTTTCCATTTGACCATTTGCATGTAATTACATAATTTGTTTAACAATATGGACAAAATATGTAAAGATACAGCAGTACCACTGTATACTGGACTGAATATGTGCTCACAGAAACGTGTCCAGAGGCAGTGTGAGAACCAAGGTCTCCTAAGGCTACTGTTATTTCAGATGTGTGGTAAATTCATTCACCTTTTACGTTTAGAAATCTGTTGAGTATCCTTTCTACCCTACCCATTACATTTCTCTGACACAGGTTTAAAGGGTATGTCAGATTAAAAACCACTTTTAGAAGTCTGCTCTCAATACAAATTTATTTCCCAAGAGACCTGCTAATTATACTATATTCTATTAAATTTACATCCATTCAAATGTTATATACTGCTATATGTCTAGCTATATAAAACCAACTTTACAAAAGATATATACATTGGAGAAACTAATCATCTAACAAGACACGAAATTTCTTCTATAAGCAAACATCACTTTTCAGTGTTACTCATCTAAATATATACATACAATGTCTCACAACTAAGTTCATGAACTCACCCTAAGAAAAACGCTACAGATCTCACTGCTGAACATCACTGTCACCTTCAAAATACTCCCATTGGGAAGCTATGCACCAACACCAGTGCACAGTCCACCCTGCAAAGCAATTTTGGAACTCTATTTCTGGCATGTCCATCAGAGCTGTCATCATATTATCACTGATGTCCCAAATGCCATCAAAAGGTCTTCCTTTCAATATTTCCTTTATCTTCAGGTAAAGAAAAAAGTCACTGTGGCCAGACAGGTGAGTAGGGAGGGTGTTCCAATACATTTATTTGTTTACTGGCAAAAAACTCCTTCACAGACGACTATACAATTGAGTTTGCAAACTTGCCACCATGCCACTGTATGCAACGGTCATTCCAGAAAGAGTTCCAAAATTGCTTTGAAGGGTGGACTAGGCAATGATGTTGGTGTATAGTTTCCCAAGGCAAGTACTTGGAATGTGACTGCAGTGATATTTAGCAATGAGGTATGTAGCACTGTCATGGATTGAATTGTGTCCCCCAAAAAATACATGTGTCCATGTGGCTGGGCCATGATTCCCAGTATCTTGTGACTGTTCTGCATTTTATTCTTTTCCTATGCTGTATGTTAAAGGATTAAGGTGGGAATGTAAATCCCTTTATAAGATCACCTCCCTGCTTCACTGTAAAGGGACCTTCCCTGGAGTATGGCTTGTCCCACCCTTACTCCTTTCATCCTGCAAAAGATAAATGGAAAGACAAGCAAGCAGAGATTTGGGAACCTCATGCCACCAAGCAAGCAGCACCGGGAGAAGAGCGCATCCTTCAGACCTGAGGTTCCAGCACCAAGACGCTCCCTGGACAAAGACTGATGCAATACCGGACTTTTCTCCAGAGCTGACAAGGATTAAAGCCTTCCCTTGGAGTGGACATCCTGAATATGGACTTGTAGCCTACCGGACTATGTAAGAAGAAATGTTCCTTTGTTAAAGCCATCCACTCTGTGGTATTTCTGTTAGAGCAGTGCTAGGTGACTAAGACAAGCACTTAGAACAATTAAGTTTGCTGACTGAATTGTTGGACCTCATATGTAATTGTTACTTAGCCAAAGGCTGCTCTCAATTTTTAACAACTCACAGAAGAATCTGATGTGAGTTTAACAAACCAATTTGTGTTCTGTTCTCAGCCAGTAACTCAATTCTCAGCCCTGAAGTAAATTCTTCCGTTTTCTAAAGAGACAAGTGAGTACACTGATCATCACTGTTTGAAATACTCTTGTTGGCATTAACTCTCTCCCTTAGTATCACTATGCTTATTTTTCTACAACAAATCTAAATTCCTTTTGAAAGACCAAAATATTTCTGCCTATATTAGCTTAAAATATTCATCCAGTGTACTTTATTAAAATTCTAGTGAGATCTCTTTGACTTTTTCCTGTTTTTTAATTTAATCCATGCAGTACCAGCAGAAGACTAAGTACAAAATATTTCAAGATCTTTCTACTAGACACATGATTAAATCATAATTAAGATATTCTTCTAGTTCCTAAAATATTACAAACAAGTATACAAAAAAAATAGAAAACTTAGAAATGCTACATAAATGTTTTATCTTTCCAAATTAATAGTAAAACATAACAAAATTAGGATATTACCCTAGAGCTATAAATTAAGAATACATTTAAAGTCACAAAGTCTTAATATAGCAGAGTGGACTGAGGGCATGTAATCTTGGGCCTATGTAAGGTGCAAAGCTGGAAATAAGATTCCACACAAAATATCCAAACCCTCTGTGATGGTTAGGACTGTGTGTCAGCTTGGATGCACCAAAGTTTTGGCAGCTATATACAGTGGCTGGGGTGGGGCCCATGATGGCTCACCACCCATCCTCAGCCTTCACCTCCCCACCTTCTGCTACCTGCTTCCCTCTGCTCACGTTGCCAGCAGCTCCTGCTCTCATCTCTTTTTACATCTGGTTCCTGGGACTTGAACTAGCAGCTGCTGGATTCTTCAACCCTCACAGCATGCAATTATGAGTCCTGTTCCCTGACCTGCCAATCCTGAGCCTGCTAGACCATGGAGCTCCATGAATAAACAGAAACATCACAGTCTCGCCCACCATCTTGGGATCTGCCAACCTACACAGACTGTCAGCTGGAACTCGAATCTCTGATATGATGACCTTGGGCTCACCAGCTTCTGTGGCTGCTTGCAGAGATAAAACTTTTGGGAGCAACATGTTCTTAACCCAAATATATAAATTCCTAACAAATACGAGTCCTACTTAAGAAGACCGAATTTTCATTTCACCAGACACTGCGTTTGCTATTGGGGTTGGTATTGGGGTTTTTCAGTGAAAAAAAATAGAAAACAAACGAGTTCCCAGTTACTCTGGATGCTGTGGATAAATAACTGGAGAGAAGGAAAACTGAAACCAGAGCGACTCATTAGGGGCTACAGGAATGACCTAAAAAAGAGGAGATGGCTGTCTCAGAGAAATCCGACAGTAGAGACAAATAGGATCCCCCAGCATAGACTGGATGCTGGTATGTGAGACAGAAAGCAAACAGATCAAGTAGAAATCAAGGATTTTTTCATCTGAGCACAAAGCCTTAAAGACGTAAGTTGTCATTAATTTGAGAAGACAAAGATATAGACACAAGTAGGTACAGAGAGAATGAAACTCAGTTTTGAAAATATTTTGTTTGAGATGCTGCCATCCAAGGAAAGATATGAAATAACATTCAGATATGCAAATTTACAGTTAGAATGTAATGTCCAGCTGGAGACACAAATTTGCATCTCATCAGTACATAGCTGATATTTAAAGTCTTGAATAAGAACAAACCTGTCCAAGGAATAAAGAAAGACACATAAAAGGCTAAGCCCTGATGAACTGTCTGAGGAGCAGGAAAAATATCAGGAGAGTCTGGAGCTTTAGAGAAAGAGAATGAAAAATCAATTATCACCAATACTGCTGCTAAGCCAAGTAAAAACGGGGACTGGGAACAGATCTTGGGATTTAACAGTGTGAAAGTTACTGATAATGTTAACACTAGCTGTATCATTAGATTTACGTCTGTTGTTGCTAAGTGCTACAGAGTCAGTTCCAACTCATAGCAACCCTACATAAAACAGAATGAAACACTGCCTGGTCTAGCGCCATCTTCCCAACTACTGCTGTTTCAGCCCCTTGTTGCAGCCACTGTGTCAATCCATCTCGTTCAGAGTCTTCTTTGCTGACCTCTTTTACCAAACACAGGGTTTTTTTTTCTCCAGAGATGCATCTGTCCTGATTTCACATCCAAAGTATGTGAGACGAAGACTCACCATCCTTGTTTCCAAGGAGCATTCTGGTATATTTCTTTCAAGATAGACTGTTCATTCTTCTGGCAGTCCATCATTGGTATCTTCAATATTCTTCACTAATGTCATAATTCAAAGGCATCAACTCCTCTCTGATCTTACTCATTGTCCAGCTTTTGTATGCTTATGGGGTGACTGAAAATACCAAGACTTCAGTCAGGCGTGCCTTAGTCCTCAAAGTGACAACTTTACTTTTTACACTTTAAAGAGGTCTTTTACAGCAGACTGGCCAACTGCAATACTTGGCTTTCTTGACTGCTACTTCCATGTGTGGTGACTGTGGATGCAGGTTAATGAAATCATTGACAACTTTAATATTTCTTCTCTTTATCATATTGTTTATTGAATATATTGGGAGAATATTTGTTTTCTGTATGCTGAGGTGTGATTCATGCTGAATTCTACAGTTTTTGATTCTTATCAGTAAGTGCCTCGAGTCTATCAGCACGGAAGACTCTGTCATCTCCATATCACAGGTTCTTAATGAGTCTTCCTTCAATCCTGACATTGCATTCTTCTTCATATAGGCCAATCTCTCAAATCACTTGCTCCACATACAGACTGAGTAAAAATGATGAAAGGAAACACTCCGACACTACACTTTTCCTAATTTTAAACCATACAATATCCTCTAGTACTGTTTGAACAACTGCCTCTTGTTGTGGTATTCCCATTCTTCACAATATTGTTGTTAGGTGCCATCCAGTTGGTTCCAACTCATAGTGATGCCATGCACAACAGAATGAAACACTGCCCACTCCTGTGCCACGACCACAATCATTTTTATGTTGAAGTCCATCATTGCAGCTGCTGTGTCAATTCATCTCATTGACGGTCTTCCTGTTTTTTGCTGACTCAAGCATGAAGTCCGTCTCCAGGGACTGATCCCTCCTGACAATATGTCTAAACTATGCAAGGCAGAGTCTTGCCATCCTTACTTCCAAGGACCACTCTGGTTGTACTTCTTCCAGAACAGATCTGTTCGTTCTTTGGGCAGCTCATGGTATGCTCAATATTCTTCTCCAACACCACAATGCAAAGACAGTAATTCTTCTCCTGTCTTCCTCATTCATTGTGCAGTTTTTGCATGCATATAATGCAACTGAAAATATCATGACTTGGGTCAGGCTCACCTTAGTCTTCAAGGTAACATCTTTGCTTCTTAACACTTCAAAGAGGTCCTTGGCAACAGATTTTCCCAATGCAATGCATCTTTTAATTTCCCGACTGGTACTTCCATGGGCATAGATTGTGGAACCAAGTAAAATGAAATTCTTCACAGCCTCAATCCTGTCTCCATTTATGACATTGCTGACTGGTCCAGTGGTGAGGATTTTTGTTTTCTTGATGGTGAGGTGCAACCCACACTGAAGGCTATGATCTTTGATCTTCATCACGTGTTTCAAATCCTCTTCACTTCCAGTGAGAAAGGTTGTGTCATCTGCATAACGCAGGTTGTTAACCAGTCTTCCTCCAGTCCTGATGCCTTATTCTTCTTTGTACAATCCAGCTTCTCAGATTATTTTCTCAGCATGCAGATTGAAACAGTATCGTAAAAGACATTCCTGACACACTTTTCCCAACTTCAAACCATGCACTGTCCTCTTGTTCTGTTGACACAACTGCCACTTGATCCATGTACAGGTTCCTTATGAACACAATTAAGTGTTCTGGAATTCCCATTCTCTGCAATGTTATCCGTGACTTGTTCTGGTCCACAGATTCGAATGTGTTTGCATAGTTAACAAAACACATGTAAATATCTTTCTGGTAGTCTCTGCTTTCAGCCAAGATCTATCTGACATCAGCAATAACATCCCTGGCTCCACATTCTCTCCTGAATCCAGCTTGAACTTCTGGCAGTCCCCTGTCAATATACTGTTGCATTCGCTTTTGAACGATCTTCAGAAAAATGTTACTTGCACGTGATATCAACAATACTACTCAGTAATTTCTGCAGTTGGTTGAATCACCTTTCTTGAGAATAGGCATAAATACAGATCTCTTCCAGTTTGTTGGCCAGGTAGCTGTCCTCCAAATTTCTTGGCATAGATGAGTGAGCACTTCCAGCACTGCATCCATTTGTTGAAACAACTCAATTGATATTCCTTCAGTTCCCGGAGCCTTGTTTTTCAGCAGTGTCTTCAATGCAGTTTCAACTTTTTCCTTCAGTATCACTGGTTCCTGATCATATGCTACCTCTTGAAAGCGCAGGTTGACCAGTTATTTCTGGTATACTGACTTGTGTATATTCCTTCACAATATTATCCATAATTTGTTATGCTCCATATAGTTAAATGACTTCACGTAGTCAATGAAGAAAGGTAAACACCTTTCTTGTATTCTCTGCTTATTTCAATGTTTTTGAATTTATTGAGGCTTGCTTTGTAACCTGAAATATGAACTACTCTGGAGAATGATCTGTGTGTTTTGGATAAGAATATATATTGTGCGATGGTTGGGTAGTATGTTCTATAAATGTCTAGGAGGTTGCAGTGGTTGACTGTTATTTAGGTCTACTGTATCTTTGCTTCTTTCCAGTGGTTCTGTCCATCATGAATGACATGCGAAAGACCCCATTATTACTGCAGAACTATTTCTTAATTCTATTAGAACTTACGTATTCTGAAGTTCTGTCATTGGGTACATATTATTGTTAAATCTTGATGAACTAACCTTGTAGTTGTTATTTAATGCCCTTCTTTGTCCTTGTAATGGATTTTAACTTAAAACCTATTTTTGTCAGAGATTATTATTGCTATGACTACTCTCTTTTGGTTACTGTTTGATATATTTTTTCCTTCCTTTGATTTTTACCCAATTTATGTCTTTGTGTCTAAGGAGTGTCTCTTGTAGACAATATATTGAAGGGCCATGTTTTGTAATCCATTCTGCTTCTGTCTCAGGAGTGGTGCATTTAATCCATTTACACAGTATAATTTTCAAAATGTATGATTCATTTTTTTGACTTTTGTGGCATCAATGTTTTCTTTGTTCAGCTTAATTTTCTGAGCTAAATTCTTTTTGTGTATGCATTTTCTTTTTCTATTCTTCACTGTTGTTTTTGTGTTTACAAAATCTTTTTTTTTTTCTTTTGGTAAGCAGATTAGTTTTCTCTGCGGTTACTCTGAAATTTACCTTTATCTTCATAAATTTTAAACAGTCTCACACTCACACACCTTAATATAGCCTTGTCCTCCTCTTCATCTGGAAATTCTGTAACTACATTTATGCCCCTTTTTGTTTTATAGTTGTCATTTACAGCTTTACATCTCTAGTTCAGTCAATAGTTTTGCAGCTTTATTTTACTTGTATGAGGTTTTTATCTATGTGATACTGGTATATGCCTTTATCTCAGCTTTTAGTCTTATGTTGCAGATTTTCTGTCCACAGGACTCTTTCAATATTTCTTGTAAGGCTCACCTAGTTTTCACAAAGTTCCTTAATTTATGCTTATCTGGCAATGTCACAGCTTCACCATCATTCTGGAAAACAATTTGGGACTTGGCTTGGATATGGTTCTTTGCTGACAATTTTTTTCTTCAAGAATTTTATAAATGTTATCAATATTTTATAAATGTTATAAATGCTTTGCTGTCTATCTTTCTGATGAGAAATCAGCACTGAAATCTTATTGTGCCCTTCTGGAAATAATCATTTTTCATAAGCTAATCTCAGAATTCTTCTTTGGTTATGGCAAGTTTGATCACAGTATGTCTTCATGAATTTCTCTTGGGGTCTATCCTGCAAGGAGTTCACTGAGCTTCTTGGATGGAAACTTCATCTTTCATAATATTTGGGAAGTTTTATGCCAATTTATCTTCAAAGATTCTTTCTCTACTTTGTTTCCCAATCCACTTCTCTGAAAGTCCTATTATAAATAAATTATTGCTCTTGATGGTATCTCACATAACTTTCAGGTTTTCTTCATTTTTTATTCCTTTTTTTTCTGATTGTTCCTCAAGTCAATTTATATCAAATGATTTGTCCTCTGTATCACTTATTCTTCCTTCCATCAATTCATTTCTTCTTCTATGTCCAGGCAGCTGTGGTGTTGGGGAGCAGCAGAGCATATGTGCACCGCCAGTTGCCAGTCCAGCAGCAGTATGCATGGCAGGTCTCTGGGTGGGGTAGCGGTCAGGGGATTCCACCAAATGCCAGGGGGCAGGACAGGAGTGGGCTGCCAGTTACAGACGGATGGAGGGGGTTTGTGCTGCTGGTTGCTGGGTGGGTGGTGTCAGGAGCACACTGCTGGTCCCCAGGAGGGTAGGAGGAGCAGGAGGGCATGCACCTCTGCTCATCTGCATGGGTCCTGGTGTGGTAAGCGGGACATGATGGCCCAAGATGGCGCCCAGGGCCAGAACAGCACCCCAACCACACCCTTGTTTACCAGACCTAGGGCTTTCATGGCACATGCCTGTGGGCAGTGGCTTCCCGCTAGCCTATTGTGGGCCTCCATCTTGGGAGAGCGTGGCACATGAGGAATGGAGGAATCTAGGGTATAAACTGAGCAAGCACCAGGAAGGAGGAGAATAATAAGAATAAAGGAAGCAACCTGTAAGGCGGCTCGTATCCGTGTGTCCTGTCTTCTTTCCGCCGTCGGACAGTTAGGCAGCGACATCCTGGGGCTGGCTATCATCGTGTGACCCTAACCAAATCAGAGTCCAGTCAAGTGGGAGATCTTCAGCTTCCATTCCACAGATCCTTCCCTCCCTGGGGACCACCCACTCAAGTAACCAGAGACTGCTGGTGGTGAGTAATTCTGCCCTTATTTCTGGCTCTCTCACTGCTGCTCTGTGGTTGCCTGGATGCCTGGAGCTCTCATCTACTTTCCCTCCTTAGATCCTCTTCCCATTCTGTTTACCTTGCTTCACTTGGGTTTGTCTACACGGTATCTCTGTATCCTCTGAGGAATTCTGTAAATTTGCCTTCCTGTGCTCCTCATCTAAGATGGCCTCACTGACCAAGGCTGATGTAAGAAGGACTGGAATTCATAAATCCCCTCCTTCTGTTTTCATTCAGCTTCTCCTTCCATTTGGTATTTGATCTAACCCTTCACTCTCCTTTTGTTCATCAAAGTTCCAAGACTGCCACCTCTTACGTGTTTCACCTGGTTTCTCAGGTCTTTGCTGTAGAGGGATGGCACAATGTGTCTGATTAAGCTGTCATCTTGAGTCATCTCACTACAACGTATTTTGAAAGTTATCTGAAAATAATAAATGTTGAAATTATGAAACACTCGTGACTCAGTACACACATTCTAGAATCACAGCAACGCTTTACGAAGATATTACTGGCTGTGAGACAACACTTGTGACTCAGCACACACATTCTAGAATCACAGCAATGCTTTAAGAAGATATTACTGGCTATGAGACATTCCAGTCTGTAATATTTACGTAAGTAGGCTGTACCTCTTTCACGGAGCAGCTGCTGGGCTTTACTTGCCGACCTTTGGGTTAGCTGAGCCAAACACTCAGCCACTGTACCATTAGGGTTTCCATCTAAGTATCTGCTCTGTATAAATCCATGCACATGCAGACAAGAAGTTGTGGGGAAAAAGTCTTTTTCTGGGACCATTCATACTAAGAGAAAATAAGAAATAACCTAAATGTCCACTATGGGAAAAGATAAACTGTTATGCAACAATATAGCACGAAGCAGCTGAAATGCTTTTAGAAATAAATTGATCAATATAAAAAAGAAGATATCATGAAAAGAAGCAGTATAGAAAAAGTACCAGAAAAAAAGAGACAAAATAGCCTAGAACTAAGTCTATGCACACACACACACACACAGAGAGAGAGAGAGAGAGAGAGAGAGAGAGAAATGATTACAAGGAAAACAGAGAAAACATGAAGAAGATTGGTGGTTTGCAGCAATATCAGTATTCTAGGTGTATTATTCTAAAGTATTTTTCAAGATGATATTATTGAAGGAAACTGAGTAAAATGCACACAGAAATTCTCTATACTGTTTCCTATAAATATATACAAAATTACAATTATATCAAAACAAAAAAAGCTTTTAAATTAAGGTTAATGCCATATTTAAGACAAAATCATTTTCCTTCCGCAAGCAAAACTTGCCCACTCTAGAGAAACAGTAAAGTAAGTACTTTGAGGTGGCTCAAAACACATCTTTATGTCACCCACCTTTACACATCCTTAGGTCATCCTCTTTTATAAGGTCAAGTATAACAACAGTGGAATCAAGTGAATGCATTTAATGAGAAAGATCCAGGATGGGACTTTGCTGACAAATATGATATACATTACCTATGCAAACCCATGATGTAAAGTACTCACAATAGGTTTACTACCAGCAAATTCTGATAGAAAAAGGACAATGAACCAAGCATTTCCACTCCTAGGTATTTACTCAAAAAACTTGAAGGAGGAGTCCTATTAGACACTTTGTATAACAACATTCATCAAAACATTATTCACAATAGCCAAAAGTTGGAAACAACTGTCATCAACATATAAATGGATAAACAAAATATAGTATAATCTAACAATGAAACATTATTTAGCCGTAACAGGAAATGAAATTCTGATACATGCATGTACCTTGCCCATATGTTGAGAGAAATCTCAGACACTAAAGGACAAATATTATGTGATCCCACTTACATAAAATATCTAGAATAGGTAAACGCATAGGAGTGAAAAGTTTACTTGTGGTTAACTTAGGCTACAGGAAGGAAAAGTGGGGAGTTACTGCTTAAGGAACACTGAGTTTCTGTTTAGGGTGATGGAAAGCTTTTGGAAATGGGTAGTGGTGACGGTAGCACAATACCGTGAATGTAATTAATGTCACTGAATAGTGTCATAATCATTAAAAGGGCAATATAAAGATACAGGTACAGATACAGATATATCAAAGCACACTTTTTTGAAAGAGGGAGAAGTCATGAAAGATAAATTAGAACTGAAACAAGTTGCAGGAGGCTCCCCAAAAGTAAAAACTGGAAGTTTTAGACAAAACCCACTGCTGTTGAGTCGATTCTGACTCACAGCAACCCTAAAGACAGAGCAGAGATACCTCATAGAATTTCCAAAGAGCATTTGGCAGATTTCAACTGTCGACTGTATGATTAGTAACTGTAGCACTTAACCACTATACACCATCAGGGTTTTCTAAGTTTTGGACAAATTACTAACAAATCTCCTTACCTCACTTCCAGTTCATTAAGAGGTTAATATGATTTCAAAACAAAGTTAGCTTGCTATTGATGGTGATCAATCCAAAGCTATCTGTCATTTGTCCTCAAAATGAACAGATTTCTTCCAAAAGAATCCAAGAACTGTGTACTGATATGGTTGCCGTCAGTTTTCTTGGAAAAGGATCCAAAGACCACTACCCACAGAGATTCAGATACCAACTATGAAATGACAAGGGCACTGTGCTTGGTTGCCACCTGCAGCGGTGGCTCTCCAACTACTCGAAGGATATGTACACTGATTTCAGATGCAGTGAAAGGCACGTAAAAATGCCTACTGAATAGTCATGTCTGACTTCACCAAAGGTAATGAAGAGACTTTTATATGTAATTGTATATGTATTTTCAGGTCATGTGCATATAGATCATTCAGTGTATGAGGACTGGATCAACAGAGCACTTGGACTTACTCTTGTGACTATTTTAAGACAGTAGGCTGAAATTCATTTGCAATTCCGGGTTTTTAAAAAAGAATTGTTTGTTCTGATTGTAGTTTTTTTTTTTAAATAAAACTACCTTTAGCGTACACAGTTCCAAATAATTTCAACTTGAACTTAATTAAATGAGAACTAAATACATGAATGCTTGAAAATATTTTAAGTACATTATATGAACTGCCTTTTTTTTGAAATCTGAAATCATACAAATGATTTTCTTTGAAAAACCAGAGATTTTACTCTCCTGTAAAATACGCATTGTTAGAAATATATAGCATTAAAAAAAAGAAAACCCAAATGCTATTAAGGTTTTTAACCTGTCAAGTGTGTTCTGCACACTACACTTACTCTGTTCCCATTTGTACCAAGGAAAAGTGCAAAGTCAAACATGTTCTTACAAAAAGCACTATAAGCTGCATGCAAATGAGGCCACATTTCCTGAGGGTGAATCTTCAATTCAGTAGTGCATTTAAGTGCTTGCTTTCACTTATAACAAAGTGAAATATACAAATAGAAATTGAGAACAGTGAAAATGCCATTTATCCAAGATTTTACTCAGGAATAAAAGAATCAAAACATATTATGCTGTCTCTTTTAGAGCAGCTGCTTGATTAATTAAACGATTACTTTCCATCAAGAAATGCAAACACTAAATGTAGAAACAAATGCTGCAGGCACTCAGTGACCAAAAAAAAAAAAACCGAATTGGCATTTTAGCAAAAAATATTGCTCTTTAGTGACTGGATATTCTTCCTTCCTTTTTTTCTGCCAATACCGTACTGACGACTGAAAATGGTTTGGACTTAACATTGTATCTACTTACCATAAATTTGCAAAGGTAGCATCTGTAAATGTGTAAGCCTGTTAATTCTGACCCAAAAATTCCACTGAGTTTTTCTTATTCATTTCAAGGGTTGTAGGTATAACTCAGATTATATTGTTGTTAGACGCTGTCGAGTTGGTTCCAACTCACGGCAACCCCATGCACAACAGAATGACACACTGCCCAGTCCTTCACTGTGCCCGCAATCATTTTTATGCTTAAGCCTACTGTCTCAGCCACTATGTCAATCCATTTCCTTGAGTGTCTTCCTCTTTTTCACTGACCTTCAGCTTCACTAAGCATGAGGTCCTTCTCCAGGAATTTATCCCTTTGAACAACGTGTCTGAAGTATATAAGTCACAGTCTTAACATTCTGCTTCCAAGGAGTAGTCTGGTTGTACTTCTTCCAGTACAGCTCTGTTTGTTCTTTGGGCAGCCCATGGTACATTCAGTATTCTTCTCCAACACCACAATTCAAAGGCTTCTTCTTCTGTCTTCCTTATTTATTGTCCAGCTTTCACATGCATATGATGCAACTGAAAACACCATGACTTCGGTCAGGTGCACCTTAGTCTTCAAGGTGACATCTCTGCTTTTCAACACTGCAGAGAGGTCTCTAGCAGCAGATTTTTTGAATGCAGTCACCTTTGCATTTCTTGACTGTTGCTTCCATGGGCATTGTTTGTGGAACCAACTAAAATGAAATCCTTAACAACTTCAATCTTTTCTCCATCTCTCATAATGTTGCTTACTGGTCTAGTTATGAGGATTTTTGTTTCCTTGAGGTCGAGGTGTAACCCACACTAAAGGCTGTGGGTTTTGATCTTCATCAGTAAATGTTTCAAATCCTCTTCACTTTCAGCAAGGAAGGCTGTGTTATTGCATTATGCTGGGTGATAATGAGTCCTCACCCTCTTGACACTTCTTTCTTCCTCATTGAGTCCAACTTCCCAGATTACTTGTATACATGCTGAAAACTTATGGTGAAGAAAAACAACCCTGACTCACATCTTTCCCGACCATAAACCATGCAGTATCCCCCTGTTCTGTTCATACAGCTGCCTTTTGATCCATGTAGACTCCTCATGAGCACAATTAAGTGTTCTGGTATTCCCATTCTCCACAATGCTTTCCATAATTTGTATGGTCACGCAGCTGAATGCCTCTGCATACTCAATAAAACACAGGTAAACATCTTTGTGGTATTCTCTGACATCAGCAATGATATCCCTCATTCCACATCCTCGTCTGAATCTGGCTTGAATTTCTGGAATTTTCCTGTCAATATACTGCTGCAGTCACTTTTGAATAATCTTTAGGAAAATTTTACTTGTGTGTAATAGTAATGATATGGTCCAACAATTTCCACATTTGGTTCAATAACCTTTGTTGGGAATAGACACAAATAGAGATCTCTTCTAGTCAGTTGGTCAGGCTGCTGTCTCCCAAATTTCTTGGTATAGAAAAATGAGTACTTCCAGAGCTGCATTTCTTTGCTGAAACATCTCAATTGGTGTTCCATCGATTCCTTGAGCCTTGATTTTGCCAGTGTCTTCACTGCAGCTCAACTTCATTCTTCAGTACCATCCGGTTCCTGGTCACATGCTACCTCTTGCAATGGTTGACCATGGACCAATTCTTTTTGGTATAAGGTCCCTGTATATTCCTTCCATCCTCCTTTGATGCTTCTTGCATCCTTTAATATTTTCCCTGTAGGAAATATTATTGCAACTCAAAGATTGGGTTTTTTTTTTCTTCAGTTCTTTCAGCTTAAGAAATGCAGCATTTTCTCTCCTTTTGGTTTTCTATGTCCAGCTCTTTGCATGTGCCATTCTAATACTTTACACTGTCATCTAAAATGGGCTCCAGTTGGTATATCCTTGTAGAAATATTTGTGATGTGTATAATGTTGAGAAAACAGGATTATAATATCGCTTGCTATGTTCTGAATTATCAGAGTTATGTATATCATTGTCATTTCTACAAGGGTTCCAAACTGGAGCCAAGTTTTGATTGGGAGTGGGTTTAGTAGTTAGTGTTGCACAATGGGTGAAAGTGTGCTTTTTGTTGTCTGGTATGCCCAGGTTTTAATCCTGAGCTTTCTACTTACTACCAGCACTGTAACATAATGCTGATCTATGATTCTAACCCTGAAAGTTTCAGAAATTGTAGGATCTTGTTTCAGAGACATGTTTTATGTACCCACCATGGGTCAATACTACATGCCACCAAGGTTCCCGGTAATATATTAGGTGCTTTATGTACCATAGCAACCCTATAGGACAGAACAGAACTGCTCCATAGAGTTTCCAAGGAGTGCCTGGCAGAGCAGAACTGCTGACTTTACCTGATATATGTAGCACTTAACCACTACACCACCAGGGTTCCTACTTTATACATACACATACACACACACACACATATACATATACACACTGCTTTCAAGTCAATTCTGGCTCATAGCAACCCTATGGGACAGAGTAAAACTGCCCCACAGAGTTTACAAGCAGTGCCTGGCAGATTGAAACTGCTCACCTTTTCGTTAGCAGACAGCACTTAACCATTATGCCATCTTTTTAAATCTTCACGACAATTTGACATAAAGATTATTATCTTAATTTTGCATATGAAGAAACAGACTCAGAGAGTCTACCACATTTTAAAATGGCAGTGGTGACAGGCACCCAAATATTTTTGCAGTAATTTATTAAAGTTTCTCCACCACTGGACTGTTTTTCGTTGTTGTTGCTGTTTTTAACACATTATAGGTTACAGTTCCTAACGCCCTAAGTAAAAATAATGAAGAAAAAATATTACTCATTCTCTAAATATCTGTTTGTAATGTGTTTTAACATAGTGTTAACATCACTGTTGGCTATGAATATACCTGCTGGGCAGCAGGGTGGCCAAACTGAAAAGATGCTGCAGGTAATCATTTCATTGCTAAATATATACACTAATGACTAGCAATTCTATTAAATTTCACTTTCAATTAGTGTTCAATAAGTATTCTAAAACTGGAACATATGTTAAGCCAATGTTGAGGTTTTCTTTTTTTACCTGTAAACTAGAGCATTTCCTATCATAGTATTTTGATCTTTTTTAAAGAAAGATAGAGCCATAAAAATTATACAGAATGTTAACTTTGCTAATATCTATCTTTAATAAAAGCTATTGAAGGAATTGTGGTAAACAGACAAGTAACAAGTAGAATAGGCAAGGCAAGACTGGTTTTTACAAAGTCTCTGAGTTTCTGTTTATCTATGAATGTCTTAATTTCATTTTCATATTTGAAAGATAGTTTTGCATGATATATAACTCTTGGTTGGAAGTTCTACTCCTTCAAAGTTTTGAATGTGTCAAGCCACTGTCTCCATGCCAGCATTGTTTCTGCTGAGAAATCTGACAAAAGCCTACAGGGTTTCCCTCTGAATGTTAGCTTTGCTTTGAGTCTTGCTGCTTTTAAGAGTTTCTTTATATGTTTCATTTTGTTAAGTTTGATTATGTCTTGGAGTCTTTCTTTTGGGATCTATATTGAGTGGCATTTGATATGCATCTGGGATATCTATATTCTTTGACAATTTCTGGGAAGTTTTCTGTCAGCAGCTCAGCCACAATACTCTCTGTGTTCTCAGGGGTCTCACACTGTTCAGGAACTCCAATTAATCATAGATTGTTCCTCTCAATAGAGTCCCATATGCTTCTTAATGTTTCTTCTTAATTTTTCTTGCTTCTTTTAACTGATTTCTCCTCACAGATGCTAGAGTCAGTAGCTCTGTCTTCCAAGTCAGAAAGTTTCTTTTCCATTTGTTCCAATCTGTTTTCTTGGCTTTGAATTGAAGTTTCTATCTCTTTGATTTTGTTCCTGATCTTTTGGATTTCAGAGTACTGGTGTTCCATCAGATGGAACAGCTTACTTAATTTTTTCATTTAGCTCTGCTGCACCTTATATAAGGTCTAGGAGGGCTCTATACATAGCCCTTTTGTATTCACCTTCTGCAAACGGCCAGTAATGGTAACATACTTTCATTATAAGTGGACAGGTAAAGTCTGCTGTTCTTGGCTACCTGTTCAGGACTGTTTAACCTTTACTTTTGCTGCTACATTGTAGCAGAGAACTGCCGCTTCTGCAAACAGCCAGCAAAAGTAACATACTTTCATTATAAGCCGGCAGGTGAAGTCTGCTGTTCCCCACTACCTGTTCAGGCCAGCCTGTTGGACAGCTTTCAGCTCCCAATTCAGCACCTGGACAGCTCCCTGCATAGAAGTCCAGTTTACTTTTACTTTTAAGGTTTACCTTTTTAAGGCTGACAGCCCCCAGTTTTTCCATAAACAGAGCAGCCTCTTTGCTACTCAAGAAGCGAAGTCTTCCACCCTTGAGAGTCCACCTGGGGCAAATCACTACAGTATTATAGTCAGCTGGTGGCCAACAATTCTCTTAGATCTATTAGCAGAGAAATCAAATAACATCTAGATGGCACGCAGGCAACAGACTATAATTAGTTATTTAAAGAAACAGTCTTCAAATGCTCCAGAAAATTCCCTAAATATTCAAAGAATTCAAAAAATTTCCCAGATGAAGAAGCCTTTCTGAATCTAACAGAGACTGAATACAAAAAGATTATATATAAAACCGTCCTAGAAATTAAACAACATACAGTTGAACAAAATGAAAAATTTGGAAAACTATTTGATATTCTAGAACATCAACGATCTGAAATACATCAGACTAATAACAAAATTACAGAATTGGATAATTCTATCCAAAGCCAAAAGAGTGGGATTGAACAGATGGAAGTTAGAATCAGTGACCTAGAAGACAGAGTAACTAATGCCAACATTTTTGAGATAAAATCAGAGAAAAATGAAGAAACGTTAAGAAAACTACGGGACTCCACAAAGAGGAATAATTTACGTTTAATTGGAGTTCCTGAACAAGGGAGGATTAATGACAACATAGACAATATTGCTGTAGAGATGCTGACAGAAAATTTTCCTGAGATTATGAAGAAAGAATATATACATATCCAAGATGTTTATCGAACACCGCAAAAGTTAGATCCCAAAAGAAGAATGCCAAGGCATATTGTAATTAAACTTAATAAACTAAAACACAAAGAGATGCTTCTGAAGACAGCAAGGCTCAAGTCAAACCTAACATTCCAAGGAAAACCCTGTAGACTTTCATCTGACTTTTCTGCTGAAACAATGCTGGCCAGAAAACAATGGGCAGACACGTTCAAAGTCCTGAATGAGATGAATTTCGTCCCAGATTAATCTATCCCGCTAAACTGTGTATCAACTATAATGGTGAAATTAAAACTTTTGAAAATAAAGAGAAATTTAAAGACTTTGTAAAAACTAAACCCAAATCACATGAATTATTGAAAGAAGCTCTTCCCTAAATATATGTTTTAGGTGATAATTTAAGGCACTTCATCCAAATTTCTAATCAGCTAAGGAAGACACAAAACTTCGTCAAAACAAGCCAAAAACTACAATATTATAATAAGGGAATTCATGGTCATATCATGACAACTATAATATCACATTTAAAAAGGCATACACTACAATAGTTACAGTTTTTTTTTGACGCAGTGACAGTTTCTGACTTCTAAAATAATTAAAATTGATTTCAATAATTATACGTTAAGGGGGATTAGGTATGTAGCCATAGAACAAATTAACAATAAACCATTTGCAATGAAAAATCACAATACAGGAGTCTCAATAAATATAAAATCGAAACTCATACCATCCATAAAGAAGAATGTCCCAGGACAGATTAATAAGAACAACAGAGAAAACACCAACATGAAAATAAACATATTGAAATGACATCACTAAATGTATATGTGTCAGTAATCACATTGAATGTAAATGGTCTGAACGCTCCAGTAAAGAGATAGTGAGTGATATCGTGGATCACAAGACATGACCCATCTATATGTTGCTTACAAGAAACACATCTTAGACTTAAGGATAAGAACAAGTTGAGAATTAAAGGTTGGAATAATATATATCAAGCTAATAATACGTGAAAAAGAGCAGATGTGGCAATATTAATTTCAGATAAAATAGATTTTAATGTGAAGTCCACTATTATGGACAAGGATGGTCACTATTTATTGCTGAAAGGTTCAATACTCAAGCAAGACTTAGCAATATTAAATATTTATGCACCCAATACCAAAGCACCTAAATACATTGAACAAGTACTGACAACATTGAAAAATGAGATTGATCATTCCACAATAACAGTTGGTGACTTTAACACTCCCCTTTCAGTTAAGGATAGATCATCCAGAAAAAAGCTCAGTAAAGATACAGAAGATCTTGTTACAACAATCAACGAACTTGACCTTATTGACATTTACAGATGTTTTGATCCATAAACAGATGGATATACCTTCTTCTCCAAAGCACATGGAACATTCTCCAGAATAGACCATATGTTGGGTCATAAACTATTCTCCATAAAATCCAAAACACTGATTTATTGCAAAGTACCTTCTCAGACCACAGAGCTATAAAAGTTGATATCAATAACAGAAAAATCATAGGTAAAAATTCCAACTTGTGGAAACTGAACAACACTTTACTCATAAAGCCTTGGGTTATAAAAGAAATCAAAGACACATTAAAGAAATCTATGGATTCAAATGAGAACAAGAACACATCCTACCAGAATTTATGGGATACAGCAAAAGCTGTGCTCAGAGGTCAGTTTATCTGTACAAATGCACACTTCCAGAAAGAAGAAAAAACACAAATTAAAGAATTAACCTCACAGCTTGAACAAGTAGAAAGAGAGCAACAAAGAAACCCCTCAGGCACCAGAAGAAAACAGATTATAAGGATTAGAGCAGAACTAAATGAATTAGAGAATAGAAAAACATTTGAAAAAATTAACAAAACCAAAAGTTGGTTCTTCGAAAAGATCAACAAAATTGATAAACCATTGGCTAAACTTACAAAAGAAAAACAACAGAAGATACAAATAACCCAGTTACGAAATGAGTTGGGAGATATTACAACAGACCCATCTGAAATAAAATATATCATAACAGAATACTATGAAAATCTATACTCTGACAGGTTTGAAAACCTGGGGGAAATGGACAAGTTTCTAGATTCATATGACTCACCAAGACTATCACAAGGAGAAATAGATCAACTTAATAAATCTATCACAAAGGAAGAGATTGAGGAAGTCATCAAAAATCTACCAACCAAAAGAAGTCCTGGTCCAGACGGCTTCACTGGAGAATTCTATCAAACTTTTAGAGAAGAATTAACTCCAATACTAAGGAGGCTATTTCACACTATAGAAAGAGATGAAATACTTCCAAATTCCTTCTATGAAGCCAGCATAACCCTGATACCAAAACCAGGGAAAGATCCCACAAAAAAAGAAAACTACAGACCAATATCACTGATGAATCTAGATGCAAAAATCTTCAACAAAATTCTAGCCAATAGAATTCAACAACATATAAAAACAATCATTCATCATGATCAAGTTGGTTTCATTCCAGAGATGCAAGGCTGGTTCAACATCAGAAAAACAATCAATGTAATCAACCATATTAATAACACAAAAGATAAAAATTATCTGATTTTGTCAATTGATGCAGAAAAGGCATTTCACAAAGTTCAACATCCATTCATGTTTAAAGCTCTCAGAAAAATAGGAATAAAAGGGAAATTCCTCAATATAATCAATAGCATCTATGCAAAGCCAAATGCTTTCATCATCCTGAACAGTGAAAGACTGAAAGAACTCCCTTTGAGAACGGGAGCTAGACAAGGATGCCCACTCTCACCACTTCTATTCAACATTGTACTAGAATTTCTAGCCAGAGCAATTAGACAAGAAAAAGAAATAAAAGGCATCTGTATTGGCACTGAAGAAGTAAAGATTTCCCTCTTTGCAGATGATATGATTGTTTATACAGAGAATCCAAAGAAATGCATAAGTAAACTTTTAGAGCTAATGGAAGAATTCAGCAAAGTATCGAGATACAAGATAAACATAACTAAATCAGTGGAATTCCTTTATACCAACAATGAAATTATTAATGAAGAAATCACCAAATCAATTCCATTTACTATAGCCCCCAAGAAGATAAAATACCTAGGAATGAATCTAACCAGAGAAATAAGAGATCTTTACAGAGACAATTACAAGACATTGCTACAAGAAACTAGGAGGGACTTACATAAGTGGAATAATCTGCCCTGCTCATGGATAGGAAGACTCAATATTGTGAAAATGTCTATTTTGCCCAGAGCACTCTACTTACATAATGCAATCCCAATACAAATTCCAATGACATTTTTTAATGAGATGGAGAAACAAATTATCAGCTTTATTTGGAAAGGAAAGAAACCCCGAATAAATAAAACATTACTGAAAAAGAACATGCTGGGAGGCCTCTCACTACCTGACTTTAAAACCTATTACACTGCCACAGTAGTCAAAACAGCCTGGTATTGGTACAAAAAGAGATATATACACCAATGGAACAAAGTAGAGACCCCAGAGATGCCACCATCCTCTTATGAACAGCTGATATTTGACAAAGGTCCTAAGATTTTGAACTGGGGTAAGAAAAGTCTCTTTAACAAATGGTGCTGGCATAATTGGATATCCGTCTGCAAAAAATTGAAACAAGACCCATATCTCACACGTTATACAAAAATCAACTCAAATTGGATAAAAGACCTGAATATAAAAGCTAAAACGATAAAGCTCATCCAAGATAAGATAGGGTCAACAATGGATGTTTTAATAGGCAATATAGGCAGACTTCAAAATCTGACAAACAAAACACACTCATCAGAAAAGAAAATAGATAAGTGGGAATTAATAAGAATCAAACACTTCTGCTCATCCAAAGACTTCCTCAAAAGAATTAAAAGACCACCTACAGAATAGGAAATAATATTTGGCAACTCTATGTCAGACCAACGCCTGATCTCCACAATCTACAAGGTTCTACAAAATATCAATAAGAAAGAGACAAATCATCCAATTAAACGATGGGCAAAGGAGATGGACAGACACTTCTCTAAAGGGGAGATCCAGGCAGCCAAAAAACACATACAGACATGTTCATGATCATTAATTATTAAAGAAATTCAAACCAAAACAACAATGAGATACCACCTCACCCCACTGAGACTGGCCATGATCCAAAACACACAAAACAATAAATGTTGGAGAGGCTGTGGAGAGACTGGAACTCTCCTTCACTGTTGGTGGGATTGCAGAATGGTGCAACCTCTTTGGAAAGCAATTTGGCATTACCTTAAAATAATGAATATAGATATACCATTTGAACCAGTTATTCCTCTGCTCAGAATATATCCTACAAAATCAAGGCCATTCACACCGACTGCTACATGCACACGAATATTCACTGCAGCACAGTCCACGATAGCAAAAAGTTGTAATCAACCCAAATGCCCAACAACAGAAGAGTGGATAGGTAAACTCTGGTATATGTACTCCATGGAGTACTATACACTGATAAAGAACAACAACAATTGCAGGAAACATCTCTCAGTTTGGTCTCAACTGGAGGACATTATATTGAGTGAAACCAGTCAGCGACAAAAGGACAATTATTATATGAGACCTCTAAGATAAAAATTTAAAACCATACTCATACACAATAGAAAAGACTCTTTGATGGTTACAAGGGTGGGGAAGGTGGGAGGGCGTGAAGGCAAGGGGCAAGGGTTTAGATTAGTTAATTGTTAGAAATTTGGTAGGGTGACATTGGTGACAATTCACATTAGTAAGAAGAACAATATTAATGGGACTTCGACACAACTTGTGTACTCCTCTCTTAACTCAATGCTGTAAGCACAGAGTATGTACACTCATTTTTTTTTTATTTAATAATAAATAAATAAATTTTTTTAAAAAAAAGAAAGGTAAAAGGTATTTGACAACTTCCAAAGTCAGTCAGGTTTTCTGGTACACAGGTCCCTCTTCCCAGCTGGCAAAGTAAGCACCTCTAGTTCAAAATACAGAAAGGCTACTGGCCTACTGGCCTTTGTGGTCGGGCCCCAATCACAGGCAACACTGTGTGGAATACTGCTTTTCTGCCAGAAAAGTGTTCTCCTCTGGGCAGGCACTGCCTCCCAGCCTAGGTATTTGGTCCAGCTGATGCCTCCATAAGGGTATATCCACCACCCAGTGGAACAAGATGTTGTCCCACACCATCTGCCCACCTGCCTCGGTACAGCCTACTCAATGGCAGAGGTGGAAAGAGAGGTCAAAGGTGCCAAGATCCCCAAAGTCCAAAGCCAGGTTCTTAAAAAATATGGCAATTTCGCTTGCAGATCCCACCAGCAGTGTGTCTGAGATTAGCTATAAGTCAAGTCCCAGCTCCACCGCCAGCTAAGACAGAGAAAAAAAAGAGTTAAAATGACAAGCTACCTTCAGTCTGTGAAAGCCAGCCCTCACCAAGAGCACGTGTTGGCAAAAGAGAGGAAGTTTTCCATTCAGTGGTATGAAATCCAAATTAATAGCCCTATGCTGTGTCCTAGGGCTCACTAGGTGTCCAGCAGCCTTCATTTAATTATCAATTCAGATCTTGGTTTCCAAAGGAATTTAGGGAGAGTTGTGTTTAGTCCGCCATCTTGACTTTGCCCCCCAAAGTTTAAATTCCTAAAAAAGGCCAGACTAAGTGGACCAGTTGAGACTAGAGGACTCACTGAGATAGGAGACAAGAGGGCAAGAAAATTAGAGTACTCGAAATCACACAACTAGAACACAATTAAAGAGAATGTTGACACACTATGAAAAATAAACTAATTTCATCGAGTAAGTTGTATGGAATCAGTCAAGTGGGAATCTAACCTGCTGTGTAAACTTGCATCAAAAAAGATGCAATAAGAAAGAAATGGAGATAAGATTGATCAACTTTCAAACCCTTAAATCCAGCTAGGCAAGAAACCATAACCTTCCATTTCACTGTAGATGACACAAAACTTGCTTTTTTCTTTTCTTCTTATCTTCTCAAAATAACCTTTTATTTCTGCCTTTCACTTAACTGAAAGAGTCCTGATTAATGCATGTACAAAAAAATGAAGATTCTAGCAGTCCTGATCTCAAGGAAGTTTTATGCTGTCACTAGTAAAGGAGAGAAATCTATACAACACGGAGTGCTTTATAAGTATGCTACAACAGTATGTAAATTGAAGAGTCCAAAAGAAGAAATGCTCACTTAGAAGGGTGAAGGTGTGGAATGATGGATGAAAGCATTTGGACATGAAGAAACACAATAAATGCATATTTTTGTTGAACTAATACCATCTGAATGTTTTAGTAAAAACTTATCTTTCAAAATAATTTTGAAATTTTTCTTTCCAAATCACTAAATATTTTTTAATGAGAGAAGGTCATACGAAAACAGCTTCTAGCTCACAAGTTATTCACTATTTCAAATAAGCTTGTTGAGATCAGTGTTTTAGTTGCTAAAAGGATGTTATACATAGACATGAAAGACAAGTAAATATCTCATCATGAGTTACTGCTTGAGGAGAGACCAGTCTTGTCCTACATAAAATTTTTTTGGTAAAACAAAAGGCACAGTGAATAATTTATTTTACTGTAACCTTGCAGCATTTCTAAGTTCAAGAAACAAATAGCTTCATAAAATACACATAACCAGATTACTTCAAGAAGCAAATTTCTGATAGACTGGGTCAAGGACAGTCCTTCCTGTTGGGTTTCTTTTGCATTTTTCCTTATCTGAAAAATACCCGTGCTCCTGCTGAGAAAATGTAGTGCCTAGAAGATTCAGTGACAGGAACAGTTTGATAGTGAGGGCGGAAAACTGTGTAAGCCTGTCCATTCAAACCTAAAGAATTTTGCCGCTCTTGTCCCAAAA
The DNA here is from genome assembly GCA_028571685.1 of Heterohyrax brucei. Taxonomy (NCBI): domain Eukaryota; kingdom Metazoa; phylum Chordata; class Mammalia; order Hyracoidea; family Procaviidae; genus Heterohyrax; species Heterohyrax brucei. Next base: position 100,631,662 of record CM053148.1, read on the forward strand.
TGGCTCTTCTCTTTCCATTTCTAGTCTCAGAAAATTGCATCACAGTGTATCAGGCACTAAGCTAGACTCTTGAAATAGTTACAAGGTTTTCTGTCCCCTTAGTTCCTATGTATGCAGCAAGAAGGTTTTGCCCACTTCGTCACACCATTGTGAATGTAGTATGCTCTTCACTATCCCTTCTTGTCATTCCTGTTTCCATTGCCTCATTCCAAAGTCATCACCACTCCTCTCTGTCAAATTCCAATGCCATAGAGTAAGACTCCAGGACGAAACAGAAACATAACCTGTGCTCCTCACGGCCTGTACTAAAGGTTAAATTTAAAAACTTAAAAATAAAAATAACCTGTCCTTAAAGGAAACACCCAGATCAAATAGAAAAACAAACATAAATAGTAGCAGGCAGTTGGAGCCAGACTGTTTTGTTTTTTAGAAAAAAAAAAAAAAAAAGCAAGGTAGGATTAAAGAGCTAGGGAAGAAGGAAATAAGCAGTGGGTATCCCTATGGAGAAGGCAACTGTGAAGTATCTGTGGTAGGATAAAATTGCCAAGGGGGTCTTGTACATGCTCCATGTTCATGTGCATAATTGAGTCACATTCATTAAAGTGTCCAGGATAGGAAGGATCCCCAGATCCTCTGCAATGATCTATCTTCACTGAATGCTCCACTCTGCTAAAAGTATTCCCTTCAATCAACTGTTCCTATTTCTCTCATGTTTAAAATCCTGTGGTAGCTTTATCACGTCCACACTCACCATGAAAGCCATGACTGTCAAGAACTGATCTTAATCTTTGGGTGTCAGCAGAACACAAAAGGCAGCACTGGAAATGTCTAAAACAGTTTACTAAGTACATCGGTCTGTCTAATGGACTCAATTACCATCACTCTGTCTAAAATGTCTGGAATTAGAAGAGAAACATCTGAATGGAATTGGCCACAATCTTTCACCTCCCATTTTGTTGGTTGTCTAGAGCTGCTGTACTGACACATTGCATCTCTTAACTACTCCTGTTTCTTTCAAGAGAAGTTGATCAAGTCCATGATTTCCTTTTATTCTCCTAGGATTTTGTATTATTTCTGCTGCCTTGCCCAGGGAAACAACCAGAAGATGATCTGGGGAGCAATTTACAAGTCACATTATCACATCTACATGCAATTTTTCTTAACTGGAAAGTCATCTCTAGACTTGGTGAACATTCACAGTACAGGCATGTAAAGTGCCTGAATAGTGAGGTCTATAACATCAGTGTATTAAATGGGCTCAAATGGCCCCATCCACAGGCCTCCTTAGCCCACCTTCCCCATGAAGTGACATTCACTACTCCACTCACTGGGTCTAATTAGATGGTGACCCCAAAAAACCCACTGCCGTCGAGCTGGGTCTCACTCGTAGCAATTCTACAGTGACAGGGGACACTATATGCAAGAAAGTCACTGAAAGTATAAGTCCATCTAGTGCTGAAATTTCTCCCAGCATTTTCAGATGAATGCTTATGGCTTTGACCCCCTTCTGGGAACAGGAAAACATTGGTTGATCCCAACTGCATTAACCCATGAAACAGCTAAAGCTGAATTAGACCAAGGGAAGGAAAAATCAGCAGTAAGCAAAGTACATTTACTTACAGTTTTGAGCTGTGTTATGGCAGCTTCGAGTTCATTCCAGCAAACTTTTGACCTTGTTGCTGCACCAGATGGTCTGGTGGTAAAGTCATCATTACTGACATCATCTATTCCAGCTTTGGGGACCTCTCAACTCATCAGCCTCAACCATACAGTTTTCTACTGGGGCTTCGGTGATTACTCCTTTGGACTGATTTAGGCTTAACTCACATTTTTGTTAAGAATTCACACTTTAAGAAGGTCTACCTTGCTTTGAGACATTTGCTGCCACATTTATCTGGTTTTAACATAAAGACTAGGGGAGTTTTTCAAGGTGGCAGAGTGATCACAAGAGCCTATCCAGATCTCTCTAAGTCTGTTTCTCATTTTACAAAGAGACATCTTCATAGCTGAATGGAAGACAGCGAAAGGCAGAACCCAAGTCAGTCTTCCATCTATATTGTTGTTAGGTGCCGTCGAGTCAGTTCCAACTCATAGCAGCCCTATGAACAACACAATGAAACACTTCCTGGTCTTGCCCATGTCCACAATCATTTTTATGCTTAAGCACATTGTTGTGGCCACTGTGTCAATCCATCTCATCAAGGTCTTCCTCTTTTTTGCTGACCTTCCACTCTACTAAGCATGATGTCCTTCTGCAGCGTCTCATCTTTCCTGACAACATGTCCAAAGTATGTAGGATGCAGTTGCGCCATCTTTGTTTCCACGGAGCAGCACTCAGGGTGTGCTTCTTTCAGAACAGATCTGTTTGTTCTTCTGGCAGTCCATGGTACATTCAACATTCTTTTTCAACACCATAATTCAACGGCATCAATTCTGTCTTCTTTGTTCATTGTCCAGCTTTTGTATGCATATGATGTGGCTGAAAATATCACAGCTTGGGTCAGACACATTTTAGTCTTCAAGGTGACATCCTTACTTTTGAATACTTGAAAGAGGTCTTTTGTAGCTGATCTTACCAACGCAATGCGTCTTTTGATTTCTTGACTGCTGCTTCCATGGGTGTTGATTGTGGACCCAAGTCAAATGAAATCCTTGACAACCTCAATTCTTTCTGCATTTATGCTTATGCTGCTTACTTGAGGTGCAATCCATACTGAAGGCTATGGTCCTTGATCTTCATCAGTAAGTGCCTCGAATCTTCTTCATTTCCAGCAAGTAAGGTGGTGTCATCTGCATAATGCAGATGATTCCTCATTCTTCTTTGCATAATCCAGCTTCTCAGATTATTTGCTAGGCATACAGATTAAAAGGTATAGTGAAAGGATATAACCTTGATGTACACCTTTCCTAACTTTAAACTGTGCAGTGTCCCCTTGTTCTGTTTGCACGACTGCCTCTTGATCCATTCCATCTATGGCTGAAGCACTAGTTGTCTGTCTCAAGGAACTCTAAGAGTATAAGAACTCTCTTAGAACAACCATGACCCACTGCCATTAACTTGAAGACACTATTTTAGGCAGAGAGGCCAGAAAATCCTAGGAGAGAAGGTGATATTTTAGAAGGACCTGATTCAAGTGTGAAAGTGAACTGTGCTGATATTTGCAGGAAGGGTGTTCCAACGAGAAGAGATAGCAAGTTCAAAGGATGCTGGGGCAAGAGCCTGAGGGAGGATTACAGGAACAAACAAGAAGCTAACATGACTAAAATGGTGTGAAGAAAGCTGTGTGGCAAAACCAAAATCTAAATAAGCTGCCCTTGAGTCGATCTAACTCATGGCAACCCCAGGTGTTTCAGAGTACAACTGCATTCCACAAAGTTTTCAAGGGCAGTGATCATTTAAAACCAGGCCTTTCTTCCCAGGTACCTCGGGGTGCACTCACACTGCTACCCTTTTGGTTAGGAGCCAAGCACTTAAGTGTCTGTGCCACCTACTAACTCCTAACTGTGTGAGAAATTACTATATCTAGTGTCATACTTAAAAGAAAAACTATTAAATATTATAATCAATTAATTCACAATTATACTTCCATATTCATGCATTCAAGTCTTAATGTTACACATTTTCCAATACTTCTTTGCACATATCCCCCACATTTATGTATTGTGTCCTGACCCACCCCACCTCCCTCTTTTTCTAATCTTGATTCATATCTGTCCTCTAAATTACATTGGTAGGGGATTATGCTTTAGTAATTTTAATATTTATGGAACACTTGGCACCTCATGTACTCAGAGAGTGCTAAATACACTTTGTTCTAATATTAAAACCAGAAGGAAAAGGCCTACTTCCTTTTAAGAAGGTGGAAGAGGATATTAGGTGTAAAGACGCAAGAGTTAATCGGGTATGTGAAATAGAGGATGATTATATTGGCTGCTGAGTAAACAAAGAAAAGATGACAGCTCTGCTCTCTTATTGTAATTGCAAATTTATTTTTTTATAGTTTCTACAGTTTCTATTTTCCTTTAAACTGCCTTAATCTGTCTTCCTGCTGTGACCTATTTCCAGTAATGCATATTCAGTACAAAAAAGTAGATCAAATCATATCAGAACTGAAGTTATTCCTTGTTGAGCAGAAACATGTACTTTTATAACACTGAAGTCAATTCCTCTCATACTAATTATTTAATTTCCATAATATCTTGACAGAATTCTGCCATTAAGTGTTCACATTTAAAACTTGTTTTGTAATATTTTAATAGTTCTTCCTTTAAACAACATTGTGAAGAAATACAGTCACTGCTTTATAGATCAAGCCACTGAGCTACTGGAGACTTAAAATACTGATCCAAGTCCACACAATATGGTTGTGCTTATGTTTATAATCTCAGTGCCATTTAAGGGACCTTTCAGTTAAATAAGTTAACTGATGGAAAAATTAACCAATCAAACTGACACTACCAAGTTGATCAGCTACTAGGATTGATCATTACAGGCTGGTGTTTCTCAAACTGTGGCCCACAAACCATCTGCCTTGGTATCTCTGCAATGCCAATTCAAACTTCTAGTTCTGCTTCCATACCAAATCTACTAAACAAGAATTTCCTGTCTTAGGGCTCACAGCTCTGTATGTTAAACAAGTACCCCAAATGATGCTTATGCACATTAAAGTTTGTAAACTGTAACTGCTGATAGGTACTGTACCAAAGGAAAAGCTGATGGCACAGTGGCTAATAGCCAGTCTGCTAACCAAAAGGTCAGCCATTCATATCTATCAAGCACTCCTCAGAAACCCATGAAGGCAGGTCTACTCTGACCTACAGGGTCACTGTGAGTCAGAATTAACAACTACTGGTTATTAGCAAAATGCAATTAAGGTTATTTCCATATTTTGGAGAAACAATGTTATAAGACTTGGCATCTAGTGCTAAAGGTATCATTCTTAATGGTCTTTCAGATATTAAATACAACCTTTGATGGCACTGGGCTGGGCTTGTCTAACTCTGCAGAAATCTAAAAAGGTTCACTCTTTTTGGTTTCACATACACAAAATATTATCTCCAAGTAGCAGAACTGTGGCATATACACATGACCAGGTAAGGAAAAACAAAAATACGTGATCCATTCAATTTATTACGATACAGCTACTTAATGTGATACGGTACGTAAAACGAAGACTCTTAAGAAACATTCAATTCAAAAATACCTTTGAGAGCATCTTATTACTAAAACCTAGTAACAGCAGAAGTAACACTAATGTGCTGGCTTCCCTCCCCTCAGCTCTCATCACTCTGCCTTCCACCACCTACTTCCAGTCTGCTCAGGTTACCAGCAGCTCCTGCTCTCTCTGCTGGTGTCTGGTTGCCCGCAGTGAGACTGTGAGGTCTCTGCTGACTCATGGAGCTGCAATGTCTGGCAAACCCAGCATCGGCAGGTCAGGGAACAGGACTCTCAAGTGCCAGCTGTAAGCGTTCATGAATCCCAGGGCTGCTAGTTCAGGTCCAGGAGGGGAGGGAAACCACCACAGGTCCTGACCTACCACTTGATACAGCAGCCCAACATGGAGTAGCCAATTGGCACAATTCTAACAGTGGACAGTGACAGAATAAACATTCATGTACATGTATCTGTTCATGTGGTAGCACTTATTTCTGTAAGATATATATTCCAAGGAGTGGGACTGCTGGATCACATGGTATTTCTATTTCTAGTTTTTTTAAGAAAGCGCCAAATTGCTTTCCAAAGAGGTTGTACCATTTTACATTCCCACCAGCAGTGTAGAAGAGTTCCAGACACTCCACAGCCTCTCCAACATTTGTTGTTCTGAAATTTTTGGATTAGTGCCAACCTTCTTTAGGTGAGACAGTACCTCATTGTGGTTTTGATTTGGATTTCTCTAATGGCTAATGATTGTGAGCTTTTCCTCATGTGTCTTTTGGTTGCCTGGATGTCTTCTTTGGAGAAGTGTCTGTCCACATCTTTTGCCCATTGTTTAATTGGGTTATTTGTCTTTTCTTTGTTGATATGTTACAGTACCTTGTAGATTATGGAAATTAGACATCGATCAGATATGTGGTTGCCAACTATTTTTTCCCAGTCTGTAGGTGATCTTCTCACTCTCTTGATAAAGTCTTTGGACAAGCATAAGCATTTCTTAAGTTCCCATTTATCTTTTTCTCTTCTAGTGTTTGTGCATTATTGGTAAGGTTTTGTAGTCTTTTAAAGCCATTGTATTAGAACTTCCAGTGCTGTCCCTATTTTTTCTTCCATAATCTTTAATCATTTCAATTTTGATATTTAGGTCTTGGATCCACTTTGAGTTAGTTTTTTTGTAAGGTGTGAGATAAGAGTCTTGTTGCAGTTTTTTACACGTGGATATTTTGCCAACACAAATTTTTAAAGAGGATGTTTTTTCACCAGTTCATGGCCTTTAGGCCTTTGCCAAACATCAGATATTTGTCAAATGTCAAATAATCCACCTGTTCATTGGTGGACAGTGTTATTTCTCGATTCTCTATTCTGTTCCATATGTCTACATGTCTGTTTTGGTACCAGTCCTAGGCTGTTCTGACCATTGTGGCAATGTAATGGGTTCTAAGGTGGGGGAGTGGGACGCCTCCCACTGTGTTCCTCTTTTTCAGTTAGTGTTTTACTTATCCAGGGTTTCTTCCCTTTCCAAGTGAAGTTGGTGATTCATTTCTCCATCTCATTAAAAAATGACATTGGAATTTTATTGGGATTGCACTGTGTTTGTAGATCCCTTTGGGTAGAAACAGACATTTTCACAATGTTAAGCCCATCTACCCATGAGAAAGGTAGGTTCCTCATTTATGTCTTTTTTTGGTTTCTTGCAGTAGGATTTTGTAGTTTTCTTTGTATAGGTCTCTTATATCTCTGGTTAGATTTATTACTAGGTATTTTATCTTCTTGGGGGCTATTGAAAATGGTATCAATTTGGTGATTTCTTTGATCGTCTCTTTGTTCATATAAAGGAATCCTACTGATTTATTTATCTTTATCTTATATCATGATACTTTTCTGAATTCTTCTATTAGTTCCAGTAGTATATTCACAGATTCTTTAGGGTTTTCTGTGTACAAGATCATATAGGCTACAAATAGAGATACTTTTACTCTTCTTTACTAATGCAGATGCCCGTTATTCCTTTGTCTTGTCTAACTGCTCTGGCCAGAACCTCTACCACAATGTTGAATAGAAATTATGACACTGGATTTCCTTGTCCAGTTTCCATTATCAGGGGGAATTCTTTTCAGTCTCTCTCCTTTCAGGATGATGTTGGCTGTTGACTTTGCATAAATGCTCCTTACTATGTTGAGGAATTTCTCTTCTATTCCTATGTTGCTGAGAGTTTTAAACGTAAATGGGTGGTGGACTTTGTCAAATGCCTTTTCTGCATCAGTTGATAAATCAAGTGATTCTTGTATTTTATTTATGTAGTTGACTACATTCATTGTTTATCTGATGTTGAACCAACCCTATACTCCTGGTATGAATCCTACTTGGTCATGGTGAATTATTTTTCTCGTATGCTGTTTAATTCTATTGGCTAGGATTTTGCTGAGGATTTCTGTATCTAGGTTCATGAGACATACTAGTCTGTAATTTTATTTTGTGTAATCTTTATCTAGCTTTGGTATCAGAGTTATGCCGACTTCACAGAATGAATTTTGGAGTGTTCCATCCTTTTCTATGCTGTTCCACTTCTATGAAGTTCTACTAACTTCAATAGTATTAGTATTAACTCTTCTCTGAAAGTTTGGTAGAAATCTCCAGTGAAGGTGTCTGGGCCTAGGCTTTTTGGTTGGTAGTATTCTGATTACTTTCTCAGTCTCTTCTTTTGAGCATTCAGTCCATTCACATTCAATGTAATTACTGATAAGTTTAATGCTGACATTGTGATATGTTTATTTTTTGTGTTGCTGTTTTCTGTGTTCTTATTAATCTATTCCGGGAGATTCTTCTTTGTGAGTTGATTTCTCACCTTTTTCAGGGTTGGTTGTGTGGTTGTTGAGACTCCTGTATTACACTTCTTGATTTGATATGTTGCTTCTTTATTGTACTTTATGTTGCTTTATGTTGCTTCTTTATATGTACTTTATCCCCCTTAATAAACCATGTATAAACCCAATTTTAATTACTGTAAGTCTGATTAACTTCCTCTCTATCTGGAAGGACTATAATGACTGTACTACATCCCTCTTTTCAATATGATGACATCATAGTTTTCATGCTATGATCACTGGGTCATTTCTTTCACTGTTATATCTTTGATTGAGTTTGGAGCCTTCCCTGGGTAGGTTTCTGGGTGATGTGTCCTGAATTTGCTTCTAAGATATAAAGTTAGTGGTTTTGTTCTTCGAAGCCAAAAGATTCTTTCAGTATTTCTTGTAGCTTCTGTTTGGTTTTTACAAAGTCTCTGAGTTTCTGTTTATCTGCAACGGTCTTAATTTCATTTTTATATTTGAAAGATAGTTTTGCAAGATATATACTTCTTGGTTGGAAGTTCTTCTCCTTCAAGGTTTGAATGTGTTATGCCACTGTCTCTATGCCAGCATTGTTTCTGCGAAAAAACCCAATGAAAGCCTACAGAGTTTCCCTTTGAATGTTAACTTTGTTTTAAGTCTTGCTACCTTTAAGCATTTCTGTTTATGTTTCATTTTGTTAAGTTTGATTATAATATGTCTTGAAGTCTTTCTTTTGAGATCTATATTGAGTGGTATTCAATATATATCTTGGATATCCATATTCTTTTCTTTCTTAATTTTTCTTGTTTCTTTTATCTGATTTCTTCTCATAGATGCTGGAGTCAGTAGTTCTGTCTTCCAAGTCAGAAAGTCTCTTTTCTATTTGTTCTGTTCTGTTTGCTTGGCTTTGAAGTTTCTATCTCTTTGATTTTGTTCTTCATCTGCTGGATTTCAGAGTACTGGTGTTCTATCAGATCAACCAGCTTGCTTAATTTTTCATTTTGCTCTGCAGCATTTTGTATAAGTTCTAGAAAGGTTCTACATATATTCCTTTTTTAGTCACCTTCCAAAAGTTTCACAAAGGTTTCTTTGGGAAGTTCTACAGTGCTTTCTTTTGGAGGCCTTTTGAAGCCATGGGCGATTTCTTTGTTATGCTTTTATTCAGGGTTTGTTGCTCTTGGGACATCATGTGAGTCAACAAAGGCTGGGAGTGATGCTGTGATGATGGACCGCAGTTTTGTTCTCTAGGCCATCTTAAAATGAAAGATAAAATGTATCTGACAACTTCCAAAGTCAGTCAGGTATTCAGGTATACAGGTCCCTCTTCCCAGCTGTCAAAGTAAGCACCTCTATACCCAACCCCAGATCTTATAAACTAGTTCAAAATACAGAAAGGCTACTGCCCTGCTGGCCTCTGCTGCCAGGCCCCAGCCATAGGTGACGCTGTGTAAAACACTGCTTTTCTGCTAGAAAAGCGCTCTCCTCCAGGGAGGTGCTGCCTCCCAGCCTAGGAATTAGGCCCAGCTGAGGCTTCCATATGCGTACTCTGCCTCCCAGTGGAAAAAAATGGCATCCTACAGAAGCTGCCTGCCTGCCTCAGTACAGCCTACTCAATGGCAGAGGCAGAGAAGGGGTCAAAGGTGTTGAGATGCACAGAGTACAAATCCAGGCTCTCAAAATGTGGCAGTTTCACCCGCTGATCCCACCAGCTGTGTGTCTGAGATTAGTAGCTAATCAAGTCCCAGCTCCACCCACTGGCTAAGACGAGAGAAAGAAAGTTAAAATGGCGAGTTACCTTTAGTCCATGAAAGCCAGCACTCACCAAGAGTGGGAGCTGACAAAAGAGAGGGAGTTTTCCATTCAGTGGTATGAAGTCCAAATTAATAGCCCTATGCTGTGTCCTAGGGCTCATTAGGTGTCCAGAAGGCTCTGCTGAATTATCAGTTCAGGTCTTGGTTTCCAGAGGGATTTAAGGAGATGTTCATTTAGTCCACCATCTTGACTCCACCCCTTCAATCTCTTCTGTGATGGATTTATTAAGTTGTTCTACCTCTCTTTGTAATAGTTTTGGGAGGCGATGTGATTCTGGAAATTTGTTCATTTCCTCCAGTTTTTCAAATCTATTACAGTGCAATGTTTCATAGTATTCTGTTATGATTCTTTTAATTTTGGTTGGGTCTGTTGTGACATTTCCTGTTTCATTTCTTATTTGGATTATTTGTTTCCTGTCCTGTTTTTCTTTCATGAGTTTAGTGGATGGTTTATCATTTTTGTGGATCTATTTAAAAAAAAAAAAAAAAAAAAAAAAAAAAACAGCCTTTGGTCTTGTTAAGACTTTCATTCCTTTTACTATATGCTATTTCATTTCATTCTGTCCTAATCATTACTATTTGCTGTCTTCTGGTGCCCAGAGGGGTGGGAGGGGTCTTTTGTTTTTCTCTTTTTTCTTGTTCTAGTTGTTGGGTTAGTTCGTTGGTTTGGAGCATTTCTTCATTTTGGATGGGTGCATTTACTGAGATAAACTGACCCCTGAGCACTGCTTTGCTGTATCTCATAGGTTCTAGTAGGATGTGTTTTCATTCACATTTATTTCCATGAATTTCTTTATGGCATCTTTGGTTTCTTCTATGACCCAGGAGTTTTTGAGCAAGGTGTTGTTCAGTTTCCATGAGTGTGAATTTCTACCCCTGTTGTTTGCTCTTATTGATTTCAGCTTTTATGGCTTTACAGTCTGAGAAGATGCTGTGCACTGTTTTAATGGTTTGGATTTTGTTGAGACTTCTTTATGGCATAATATGTGGTCTATTCTGGAGAATGTTCCATGTGAACTGGAAAGAAAGGTGTATGTGTCTGTTGTTGGGTAAAAAGTTCTGTAAATGTCTATAAGGTTGATGCATCTGATTATCAGAATAAGGTCTTCCATATCTTTATTGAGCTTTTTTTCTGAACATTCTATTACTGAAAGTGGAGTATTGAAATCTACAAATATCATATTTACTTATACATGATCTTATCCATGAGAAACACCATGGGAACACAAGGTGAGATGCTTAGGAATACACAAACGTATCCAAGCACACACCTCAATGACCCGCTAGCTACAAGCCATAACAATCCATATCTGTTGTTATAATTTTCTGGCCAGTTTCAGCTAAACTTCCTTCCAATTCACAGTAAAGCTCACCTTACAATCATATTGAGGCTCAATTCCACAAACAAACTGCAGAATTTTGTTTTTTTCAACATTGTCATATTTGTTACAATTAGCTGCTATAAGTCAGTGGAAGAAACTCTGGTGGTACAGTGATTAAGAGCTATGGTTACTAACCTAAAGGTCAGCAGTTCATATCCACCAGGCACTTACAGCAGAATTGCTTCATTGTGTTTTCAAAGTTCTGACCATTCAGAAGCAGATCACCAAGCCTGTCTTTCAAGACACTGTTAGGTGGGTTCAAACCACTAACTTTTTGACTAGCACTAGCCCGGTGCCTAACCATCTGCCCACTCCAGGGATTCCTCATAGTTGTTGTTAGGTGCAGTCAAGTTGATTTCAACTCTTAGCTACTCCACTGACAGAGCTAAACTGTCTCCTAGTGAGTCCTAGTAGTTAACAGCCCAGTTGCCAACCAAAAGGTCAGCAATTCAAAGCCACCAGCTGCTCCCTGGAAAACCTACAGGCAGTTCTACTCTGTTCTATAGGGTCTCTATGAGAAAGAAACCAATGGAAGACAATGAGTTTGTGTTGTTTTTGTTTTATAGGGTTTTCTAGGCTACAGTCTTGAAGGAAGCATATCACCAAGTCTTTCTCCCATGCAGCTGTTTGGTAAGTTGAAACTACCAACCTTACCATTAGCAGCAGAATGACTAACAATTGTATCACCACACATTTCTAACTGCAAATTCTGTGAATGTCTATGACTTTAATTCTACTCTTTCTTCAAAGCAAAGCTTATAGTTTGCCTTCTATAGTTTGCCTTCTAAATTCACTGTGATTCTGTTCATCTTATATACTCATCTTATATACTCTGCCACTTATCACCTGCTACACATTACATCAGAATGTTGTCAACTTTCTGTTGGCAAAACTAGACCATGAGTGTCAGATATTAGGAAACTTGTCTGATCTACAGGACCATCGACCACATTCAGTGCCAAGTCTACTGAAAATGTTTATCATAAAATACTCATACTCTAAACATTTTTAAAGATTTCATAAGGAAACTATCATGGAACGAACTATGTTCCAGAAAAAAAAAAAATTATGGAGCAATTCAGCTGGGCCATGATTCCCAGTATTCTGTGGCTGTCTTCTATTTTGTGATCATGATTTTTTCTGAACGTTGCAAATCCTAATCTCTGCCTGTGGTAAATGGGGAAAGACTTGCTAATGTTAAGGAGGACTGAGGTGGGACTGTAACACCTTTACTAAGGCTACATCTCTAATCCAATATAAAGGGAACTTCCCCGGGGTGTGGACTATGCCACATTTTATCTTACAAGAGATAAAAGGAAAGGGAAGCGAAGCAGAGAAGTTAAAGCCAACCACTTGTGTTATTTCTGTTACATCAGCTCTAGATAACTAAGACATAAACGTTTATCTCTTAAACTGCTGAAACATTATGATTGCCTGTGAAGGGAGAAAAGAAAAGCAAAATGCTTGTATTGTATTCTGTTCTACCTAACTCTTTATGAATTCATGTTCTGAAACTGATTAAGAGATATGTAATAGCCATATACTGAGTGCTTACTATGTATTCTAAACTCTTTATATAACTGCTACATTCAATTCCTATAACAATCCTTGAACTGAGTATGTATCGTTTACTAAAGCTTAGTAAAGTAGTAAGTAGTAGCATGACAAATTAAATTTAGGATTGTCTCATGCCAGCTTTTAAGCATCACTGAAGGCCTCCTCTACTGCTTAAACTGAACTACACTTCTTGAAGGATTTGTGTTGATTCGCTCTTCAAATAATTCTTTAGATTAATTCCCCCTAATAAAGTAAGAGGCTGAAGTTAGCTTTGCTTTGTGAGTTACTTCAATGATGTTAAATAGCCTCTTGAAAATCCTCTAGGATTTGAAACAAACGCTAGGTCAAAAGCAGCAAATTAGCATAACATTCATATTAATGCCTCTCAAAGGGTGTTGCAAAAGAAATTGATGGACTGGAATCTGTGCAACACCAGATATATTATTTTCAAAGGGGTTTCGGTCAGTCATTATGGTGATGGATGACTGTGATGAAAATGTCAACATTATGTCCAAGTTTTCCCAGTAATGTTTTTCTTTTAAGTATAACTCAGTGACAAAGAATAAAAATTATTAAATGAAACATACAATAAGTGATCTACAGTAGCTCCAAGTGAATTTGATTTTCAAATCATACAGTATAAACATTCCTTGTGTTATCTCTGATTTTATGTAATTCAGCCATTGCTAGAATTAAGAAACATCTGCACAGACAACAACCAGCTCAACAGTTTTAAGGCTACCGTACCTCACTGCAAGATAAATGTGTACACCCAAGAGGGATCATTTTTTAAGAAGATGTATATTTCCAATGGGTTAGATACAGCAGCCACCAGTATCCTGCCATTTAGATATATAGATTTTTTAAAAATTTCTACAGTTAATCAAACTGTTTAACACAAAGATACTCTCTGCCACTCATCATCTGCTACTCCTTATGGCAGGATGCCTGTTGTCATATACATTTCCTGCTGGCAAAACTGTACCCAACGTGTTCTGAGAGAGGATTCCTGTGTGTCTACAACAGAACTCCACAGCCTGGCCATAACTTTCCACAGTGGGAACCTGGCTTATAGCAAACATACTAATCCCTTCCCGAAGACAGATAAATCAGCAGTCACTCTCGGGGCACTAGAAGCATACATAACATGGAGATCTTGGCATTATCTGCAGTGATGTTTTCTGCCACGTCCAGGAAACATAGAATACAGGCCTGCATATAGTAATGAAAAAGGAAGAGAAAGAAAAAGACACAAAGAGATGAGCTAAGCTGAGAGGCTGAGAAAGCACCAGTGGCATTCAGGTTCTCGGATGTAACTTGTTTCTGAGACAGCTCTCTGTACAAACCTCTACTGAACTTTTTCTTTTTTTTCTAAAACGTCCTGACACCATTACTATAAATGCAACTCAGGCAGTCTTAAAAATTACAAGAGTGACTGTTCTCCAGTTAAGTTATATTCTCCTTGTGAAGAGCAGTATAATAAAAATATAAGGTATTAAGAGCACAGACTATAAAACCATAACACCCAGATTCAAATCCAGATGATTCCTAATTATTAGTACTGGCAAACAGAACATTATTAATCTTTGTAACCCTCAGTTTTCCTATATGTACCCTAACCAAATCCACTGCTGCTGAATGGGTTCTGAATCATAGCAATACCACAGGGTTTCCAAGGCTATGAATGTCCAGGGAAGCTGACAGCCATATCTGTCTCCTGTGGAGCCCCTAGTGGTTTCAAAACCACTAACCTTTCAGTTAACAGTCAATCACTTTAACCACCGCATTACCAGGGCTCCTCCTACGTGCACAGTGAGGTTAAAAATAGTGCCCTCTACCTCAAAGCGCTGAGGTAATACTACATGCAAAGGGCTTAGAAGAGTGCCTAGAGGTCTGTGAGTGCTATGCAATGCCTACCATTAACTATTAGACAAGTTTCATTAAGGAGTTTTGAGTAGTAGAGGTATATGTACATAACGCAGGACTCTTCTGTGATCATTCAAGATGTGGTCTGTTGCTTTCCCATTCTGGACAATTTTTAGAATGGGTATAAGCTTATTGTGAGGGTAATAGTGACTATTTCTATAGCTCTATGTTGCATGCTGGAAAACCTGGTAGTACAGCGGTTAAGTGCTACAGCTGCTAACCAAAAAGCCACCAGTTCAGTTTCACTAGAGGCCCCTTGGAAACTCTGTCCTATAGTTGGAATCAACTTGACAGTTACATTGTTTGTTTTTTGTTTTGGTATGCTGCATATTACAATTCCATATTAATACCATAATTTCTGAGTTGAGAGTTCTGTCTATGTGAGCTTTGTTAAATTCTCATCTGCTGACTTCAGCTATGGTCCAATAGGCCCAGATGGACATCACACACAAGTGAAAGGGTTGCACTACCAGATGTTCAAGAGGATGGACTGGTCTATTCACTCTTACAGTTTGTAAATTTGTACAAATCTTTTCCCTAAGTACTTTATTATTCCCATGTACTACATAACAGTGTTTAGTTGAACAGATTCTGGATGAAATGGGGCGGGATGATTAAGAACATGTAGATATTTATCTGTATTGTTTATATAGACTTGTGTAAATGAAAGAAAAACAAGCTCTGCAGTGTTGTGTTAAGCCAGGAGGATATTTACTATCACCTGGAATACGCCTATGATCTAGCCTGTGTATGTGGACAATTTTGCACATATACATAATAAGCTGATTCTCTGGTTCTCATAATTTCTACAGATTCTACAAGTGGCAAATATGCTTTTCAGAGATCCTCTTCTTCCCATGATGCACTGGGTACATACACTACAGATGATGACCAATCCAGGGATTATCAATACTTGATTATTAGCTTAGTATTACTTCAGAATCATACCGATTATAATGCTCCATTCAATTTTAAATCATACAGGGTTTTATGATCCAAGAATATTAACTAGACTGTCTTATGCTAGGTTCTCTAGAGAAGCAAAACCAATAAAACATATAATACATAGAAAAAGAGATTTATATTAAGGAAGTGGCTCATGTGGTTGTAGGGACTGGAGTATCCCAAATGTATGGATCAGGATTCTCCTAATTCATGTAGCCAAAGGGACTGGCAAACCCAAGATAGGTGGATCAGGCAGCAGGGTTATTGCTCATGGGCTGTAAAAATCCATGAATCACAAGATCACCAGGCAAGACCACAGGGAAAAAAAATAGCAAATGCCAAAAGCCAAGCCAGAATGTCCATTTGCATTCCACACAGCTCACATGTCCAGGGAAATTCCATTTCAAATGATTATTTACTCATCATGGAAGTGATTATATCAAAATCTCAAAACCGAAGGTATGACAATATCATACAACTGCCAAACCACTGAGAATCATGCATGGCCAACCAAGCTGACACACAATCTTAACCATCATACTTGATGGCAATGTGCTCTGGAAGCAAAGTTTTTACTTGTGTATTCAATGGGAAAAATCATAGAAATTCACAAAACTAACAAAAAAACTCTTCATTTTGGTCAATATTAACAATATCTTTTACATAAAATTTTGCCAAAAATTTATCAAGCAGTCAAATTGTGTGATTTTGTTCCAGCTAATTCTCTTCTAGCCAAAAGGTAATTTTTAGTTATAAACATGCAACAGGAAAAAAAAAAGATAAATGAATAAAGTTATCCTAATCAATGAATTCACTAAGGCATATAAACCAATAGACTCAACAGCAATGTTTTTTTTGTTTCTTTCTTAATGGCCTTGACAAAACTGAAGCCTTGATTATCACTGAATCTACTCATAGAAGAGTAGGAATGCACCATAAGATTTCCTAAGTCATAATCTTTAAGTAACCAGATCACCAGGTCTTTTCTTCCACCAAGCTACCGGGTGAGTTCAAACTACTGACCTTAAACATTAACATTCAAACACTTAACAACTGAGCCACCAGGCTTGTTTTAATAGGTCTACACTATCTTATATGAAAACCCTGTGGTGTAGTGATTAAGGGCTACAGTTGCAAATCAAGAAAGGTCAGTAGTTTAAGTGCACCAGGTGCTCCCTGGAAACTCTATGTGGCAGTTCTACTTTGTCCTATACAGTTGCTATGAGTTGGAATCAACTTAACATCATTGGGTTTGATTTTACCACTCGATACGTTCTAGTCGTTCAGCCCTCCACTCATCAGAGCCAATATTCTGCCTTTCTGGACTCAAACTGTTAAATTCGCACTCAAAAATACTATTTTCAAGCTCCTGCTTTTTTTTTTCTTTTTTATTTTTCCACAGCAAATTTTCCAATATATTGTGATTATAAGACAAATTACCTCCAAATGGAATCCCTGACCACAACCTCAGCCAGACAAATGTCTGGTGTGAGGTTACCTCGACAACTCCCAAGTTGAGCTTTAAGTCGTCATTAATAATGTGAGGCATGGCTGGAAGAAAGTGAGATCCCACCTTCTTCTTGGATCCTACCACTTGAGCTGGAATCACGGCCTTGCCACCTGCTAGCTGCATGATCTCAGAGCACTTAGTTTTCTTCGTTTTGGCTCAGTCACTGGTAAAACTTCTGTGCCAGTATCGCATATGAAGGAAAATGGTAGCTTCTGTTTCTGAAGGGTCTCTGCACTAACAGTCAGACCTGGAGCCAGATGAACACTGATTTCTTGCCATATTCAAGCACCTAATGTTTTGATGATGGGTTGATTAATGTAGTTCTCTTTTTTCTCACCAAAACGAGAAAAAGACAAGAAATTATCTCCTAAAGAATTATGATTCAATGATATTAACATTTTTACAAAGAAATTCACAAAAGCATTTGTTCCTCTAGGTACCAGGCAAACTACCACTAAAAGGAGTTTGTGGAAAGCACATGGTAGTGGAAGAACCGTTTCCAAGAAAATTCCTCCTAGACATTTTAAATTCATGTTGAATCACAATTTCTGTCTCTAAACAGGAAGCAGCTGTTCAGCCAGGTTTTTCACAGAGCATACATACATAAATGCTGCAGAAAAAGAAATATTTTTTCTTTGCAGAAGAAAATATTAAATATAGTTACTAAGAGGAAGGTGGATCAATACATCAAAAAATTTCAAGCTTCCTGATTTCCAGAAAGATGTGAAGCCTGAAGCAAACAACACACAAGTGAAGTTCATGGAAAAATCCATCACTATTTAGGGACATTTTCCTCAGGAAAATCTTGTTCCCTGTCCCACAAATCATACCTACTTTGCAGCATTCAAACAGTTTCACCAGAATGTCCTGGTAATCAATTTCTCTCTAAAGACCCATTCTCACTTTTCATTTGTATTAGTAAGTGACAGATACATTTAAATAAGTGTGGCTACATAATAGAAATATTTCCATTCCACAAATAAGTTGAGGTAAAAACTTTTACTGTTCCCAAACGGGAATTTATTTGATTTGAATTTTTATTCAATAATGAGATTTTCACTCAGGGAAGAATGTTATAGTTCAGAAGGAAAAAAAAAAAAAAAACAGACAGTATACAGATGATTCTATCTTAAAGTAGCAAATTTTACGGAAAGACTGGCTTCTTTTTGTCATCCCATTTCCATCAGATTTTCTTCTCTGCCTTATCAAACTCAAGGTTTTCAGGAGTAACAAAATTAAAAATAGTTTATAAACACTATTTACCCAAGCAAACTATATTGAGAGTTTTGCTCTAATGTTCTTACAAGTTTTTGGAGCCTTGGGGTACTCTCCTGATTCTCAGCACAGCCTGTGTTATTGCAGAGTAATAACTGTATTTAATCAATATTCACTGAATATTTAATACTGCATTCTTCATTCTATGCTATGAAATTCGGAGAGAAACAAGACAAGAGTTCCTATATTCAGGAAGTTTATGTAATCTATTCCACAGTCTCTTCCCTCTTTCGTTTTTACTGTTCAATTTACTTGGTTGTTTTCTTCTATTAAGTGTAGTAAGTCTACCATCTTCAGAATTTACAGGTAGAGATAAACTCCTCTCACCTTGATGCTGTATTTCCAAAAGGACTGACTTCTGTGAGCAGGAGAAGGCTGGGTCAAGAGTCAGTTCTTGAGTTGACCCTGGCATTTGCCAATTGTAGAATGTGACTATGATAATACATGCTTTGCAGAGATAATGAGTTTTCCATAGGAACAATGGCAGTATGAGCTTTTCCAAGCAGTTTCAGCAGACATGGACAAATGAAAGCAAAGACCAGAGAAGAGTTTAACTTAATTTTATCTTAAAACCATGAAGATTTACACACCTCTTTTTCTATTTTGCTTTTGCTTCTTTTATTTTGACGTTTTATATTGTTTCAGTTCCCGTTACAAAGTTCATTTGTTATCTCTGAAAGAATTAAGAGTAAGATTCTTGGTCTTGATGGGTGAATGTGAGCTATATGAGGTAGAGTAGTTAAGTGCAAGGTTTTGCAGTCAGATGACCAAATGACACAGCCTGTGTCTCAAGTTTCTAATCTTAAAGTGAGGATAATAGTAATAACTGATGTCATGGAGGGCTGTGGGAAGGCCTGAATTACTGAAAGGGCAACAGCTCTAGCTCAATCATCCCCAAAGTTACTAGGAGAGGTGTGACATGATCTTCCAGTAAATGGCTTATAATGTGAAGAAGAAATCTGGCCACTTAAAGTTTACTGTCTTTTTAAGGTTCCTCTCTTGAAGACTGATTTGCAGATTATACTAATGCAAACATCAGTATAACACCATAGCTAAATGAGGATCAGTTTCTGAATAAGATTGAAGGTAAATTTGGAGAACAAAATTCATCCTTATACGTAGACTTAAGGACTTTTTTTTCAACCTTCAATAATACACAACCAAGCAAAGTGCTGTCAAGTCAGATCCAATTCATATAATAGCCCCTAAAACAACATCAAACATAATTCACAAGAAAAACCCACAAACCAGAGGGGGAAAAAAAAAGAACTCAATTGTTCTAGAAAACTTGTGTTTTCATTAATAATAATAAATGATGTCTTCTTCTAGTTCAAGAGTACAGAGGAGGTCTAGAATCAGCCACCAAAACCAAAACAAAGAGAAACAAGAGTTCTAATGAAAGCCTCACTCCATCTCTGTCCATGTCACAGAGAACCCTAAGGTGGAAGGATCTGACGGAAATTCAGGGAAAAGCTGAGTGGAAGGAGGAGTGGAAGAATTTTTACTTATATCAAACCTGGATCCCAGGATGAATGGAGAAGAGATGAATTACTTGTTATCTGAGTTTTACAGTGAAACCTGTGAAAGTCGAAACCTCTATAAGGCAAAAACCTATCAGAGAAGGAAAACGTGAATATTTTCCACTAACAGAGTGTTTTCTAAAAAATAGTAAGACTGCACACTGTCAAAGGCAGAAATCTTGCAAGAACAGGAAAAAACAAAGCACTCCCATTGACTACCAACACTCACAAGTTTTGCTGACATTTGCTGACTCCACATGAGTATTCATCTGCCCTTGGCCAGCATGGGGGTGTAGAGGGATTGACCAGGATGGAGAAAAGTCCTTCAGAAGAAAGCTTTTGTTGTGTCTAAACAGACACGACCTAGCTTTCCTAGATGCTATACTGCATATTATACAAAGAAATTTAAGTTATAGGGTCTCTGCTACCACAGCTGGCTTGGACGGGTGGAATATTGAGAAGCGCCACCTACAGAGAGTTATGAAAGAGTAGAAAAGGAAGGCATAGGCCCTGAGGCCAATGAAGTAATCACATTAAGGCCAGAGAAGACAAAGCCTCACCAAAGATGAACATGGCCTATTTTAAAAGTTGGCACAGTCTTTTAAGGTACAGCTAACACATAAGCGTAATCAGAATGAATAAATATAGGAATTCGTACTTCACTCACCCTATATATTCATTCATCACCATGCTATTAATATTTAATCATAATAGATGGAACACAACTGTATGGATGTATGTGTCATTCTGTACAAACTGAACCTCCACAGAAAAAAATTTGCATTGTTGGATTTTTCTTGTATATCCTTTACCATAAAAAATTAATTAGCAAACAAGAACGAGACTCACATGAATGAAGATCCCAGTGACCTTTTAAATCCTGACAATTTGCTCTTTTCTGGGTATTTCTAATGGCAGAAGAGCTATTAGAAACCTATTAGAGTCATGTTTTATACTTTGTTCCTAGACTCTGTATCTGACATATTTCTCTTTAATTTCTTATTGAGCACAGGTCCATAAAGAACATCGGAAGAACGGCAGCTCTCCTCTGAGACTTGGTATTAGAAGAAAAGGTCTGTTTTCAGTTACGTCACTCAGGTGAAATTACTCCCGGAAGGTAGTGCTGATGCTCTGAGTGGAAGCAGATCTTCCCTTGTTGCCCTTCGGGGGCCTAATGAGATACACAGGTCTGCAATGCCGGTCACCTCCTGGACTCACCACCCAGTTTATCAAGCAGGACGTGACTCTAGGAGCAACTACAAAAAAGAGGCTCCTCTGATTTAAATGGTGCAGAAACACAGGCAACTGCTTCTCTCTCCTGTCACCTGCGATCATTGTCATGTTTTACCTCTGCTTCTAGAGACTGAGTCATCCTTTTTCTCACGTGCAATGCTTTAAATGTTTCTGGTTCTGACTGGAACTTACCTCTCAACCCAAATGATTTATTTCTCTATTCCTTTCTTCCCCTCACTTTTGCTCGGTCTCTCCCTCACTCTTTCTGCTTTTCACTTGATATTGTGCACAATGCATCTGTTTTGATCTGTCCTCACCTCCTGCTCACAAATCTCTTTATTCAAAGATGCGTAGTGTTGAGCAAAGGGTAGTGAATTGGCTGAGAGGAGTCTGGCCATGTGATTTTAACCATGTCAATTAACTTCTTTCAACATCAGATTTCCAGTCTCTAGAACAAGGGTGTTAGATTCAATAACCTTGATGATTCATCCTAGCTCTAATTTTCTCTCACCCACATTTTTTCACAGTGCTCAGTTTACCACACAAGCTCAGTGTATTAGTTTCTATTACTGCTGTGACAAATTCCCTCCAACATAACCCATAACCCTCTACAAGTAGGTTAATTCTGAACCTATAGAACAGAGTAGGACTGCTCCATAGGGTTTCCAAAGCCATGAACCTTTATGGAAGCCTCCTGCTGTGTCTTTCTTCCTATGCGCAGGTGGTAGGTTTGAACTGACAGCCTTTTGCCTAGCAGCCAAGCACTTAACCGCTGTGCCACCTGAGTTCATTACCACAAACATAAAAACAAAAAAACAAAGCCACAGCTGCTAAGTCAATTCTGACTCATAGTAACCCAACAGGACAGAGCAGAACGGCTCTATAGAGTTTCCAAAGAGCATCTGGTGGATTTGAACTGATGCCCTTTTAGTTAGCAGCTACTGCACTTAACCACTACACCTCCAGGGCTTGCTCACCACACACACAGTCCCTTAAAAGCATACAGATTTCTTATCTTACTGTTCTGTAGATGAGAAGTCAGATGTGGTTTTCACAAGACTAAATTCAGTGTGTGGCAGGGCTGCACTCCCTTCTGGAGGCCCAGGGGAGAACTGCTCATATTTTCCAGCTTTGGAAGACACTTGCATCTTCTGGCTTGTGCCCCACTCCTGAAACTTGAATGCCAGCAACAGCAGGCTGAATCCTTTTCACTTAGTATCCCTGTGATCAACTTTTCCCGGAAAGGCACTTCAATTTTAAAAGATACATGTGAATAGATTGTAACCATCTGCATAATCCAGGATAATCTACCCATCTGTAGGTCCTTAACCTTAATCACATCTTCAGCATTCCTTTTGTCACTTCAAGTGAAATTTCACAGGTTTGGGAATGAGGGCATAACCATCTTAGGGGGCGATAATTTTGCCTACTCTGATGTATTACAGAATGACTGACATAGTAAGTGTTTAGATTTGCTAGCATCAAATCAAATCAAACCAGTTAGACTACCCTTACCACTTACTCTTGTTTTTCTTGTTTCAGATAGAATATAAGAATGACCGGGATAAGCCTCAAATTTTCACTATCCATGCTACTTATCTTACATTTTCCAAGACTCCTCCATCCTGCCTGTAACTGTCTAGAACCTCTGCTCACCCTGCATAGTCTCTGGATTTGTCATTAAATGGCTTCTAATGGCTGCCACTCCTGTGTCATACAGACAACATCCCATTTTAACTTTCCATTATTACCCTAACATACTGTCACTGCTGTCACTCTCTGGTAGTGCATTCTATGTCCGTAATGTGGTATATCTTCACTATAGAATGTGGATTTTTGCCATGATTTCAAGACCCTTGGATGGAAGGGCAACTGCTGTCTGCCCTCTAAATTTTCTCTCTGGAGATCCTGCACCAGCCATGCAATTAATTCCTTAATCCCTTCTAGTAGTCATTATTCAGGACCCACTTCCTGGGTGATTGGCCAGTGGCTAATGCATTCACACAGGGCTCTGCCCACAGATGGGATCCCCTGTGCTTGGTATTTAATGTTTCTTTGGTTGCCGTGTTGAAATTCTTAGTAACTTCATCTTTGAATTTCTGTTTTGCTAGAAATGAATCGAAGGCTCAGATCACATACCAAGCCAAACCCTGCCTCTTGTCTACTAGCCTGGAATGGGTTCTCAGTCACCCACTCCCTACCACTGCCCAATAACCACTGACACTTCCAGCCATTGATGGTACCTGGACATGAGAACCTGTAAGTTTCCAGTTCAGCACTGAGTTGCGAAGTAAAGCCTAAGGCACCTATAAGGGTCTGCATTCACACAGGGAGTACTCCTGCACTTCATGAAGCCTGATATTACTTAGTTAATAAAAAACACAAAAACAAGTAGAGAAAGAAGACTGCAGAACAAAGAAGATTTTTTTTTTTCTTTTTGGACAAGGGGCACCAGGTTTTCATTTTGTACCAGACTACACAAATCATGTAGTAGATGCTATGAGTTTAGTCCAGTGTTTCTTACCTTTGGCTCCTATTGATATTTTGGAAAGGATAATCCTTTGTTGTAGAAGACTGTTCTATACATTGTAAGATGTTTAACAGCATATTTGTAATCTACACAACTGATACCTGGAGCAACACTCCTCCCACAGTTGTGACAACCAAAAATGTTTCTAAGCTGAAAGTCATTGTTTCTGATACCAGGGTTGGAGGGAATGACTATGGCCAGTGAGTCAACTTCTACTCATAGGAAACCCTGACGGCATAGGGGGTAAAGTGCCATGTCTGTTAACCAAAAGGTCAGCAGCTCCTATCTGCCAGGCACTCCTTGGAAATTCTATGCGGTAGTTCTACTCTGACCTATAGGGTCACTCTATTAGTCGGACTTGACTCACTGGCGGTAGGTTTGGTTTTAGTTTGGTTTGGTGACCCCATGGTGTCTCCAAGGCTTTAAATCTCTACAGATGCTGAGTGCCTCATCTCTCTTCCATAGAGCCACTGGCTGTTTCAAATCACCAACTTTTGACTTAGCAGTTAGTACTTTTAACCACTGTGCCATGAGGGTTCCTCCTGATACCAGAAGCCAAGGTGATTTTATCTTCTTTTCCAGCAGTGAAGCTCCAATGTCATCTATTTATACTTTATTTAAAACTCTCACAGAATTTTCATTTCCAGTGTAAAGGCTGACTCCAGCTCATTTACAGAGTAAAGGCTGGTTTGAATCCAGTCTAGTAAAAGATCTATCAGCCTCCTCAAATTTTTTTGCAGAGCTTACTCAAATGCCCCCAATCCCAGAAAGACTTCCTTCACAAACATCAGTTCAAAACATATGCAAGCAAAATAGCTATTATTTTCAAAAAAGAAGCTGCCAGTTTCCTCCCATGAATTAATATTTACCAATAAAGATCATGAGGACAAACCATGGGATGACTTAAAAGAACCCTCAAGGATGTGTCACAGAATTCCTTTTACAAATCACACCACTTACAGATGTTCAGAAAGTATAAACAATCACAAAGTAACATTTCTCAGCTATAGTGCAATAATGTATGATTCCTACAAAATGGAATATTTTGATTAAATATAATAGATCATATTTATATACACAACAACATAACGTTTTCTTGAAATCTACTGGATAAAGCATAATTACTTAAAGCAACAAAAGCTGAAATTCCTTTTTTCTTTTCCTTCAAGTGAAACATTGAGCTGAGAATTATTTAAACTGACCAAAAGCACTAAACTAAGTCATTTGTGACCACAAGTTGAATTATTTAGCTATTTTCAAGTTCCCTGCAAATTAAAGTGTTTTTTTCTCTTCAGTTCAATTTTTAAAAATTGATTTGAATGATCATAAAACTGACTGAAGAGTTTACATTATATTTATGAAAGGAGCAGAGATTATGCTAACCGTGTTGGCAATGTGATTCACCTGAGGTTTCCTCATGTGTATATAGCCGTATGACCAACCTATCACCATGCTCACCAGTTTATACCCTAACAATGTGATTATCATCCATCCGCTATGCTGGACTGTCAGCTGGTTATCTCAAAACGCTTGGCACAGATTAGATCCGAACACATACTGATTGATTTGTGAATTATCTTTCTTGCAATAACATCCACAGTTGAGTAATAATGATTTTTAAACCAGATATAAATTCAAACAATAAAAATAAATTAAAAGTAAAGGGACTGTACCTAAGATATACACCCACTATTTTGAAAATGGCTTATAAATCTTATTTAAAATAAAGTTATGTGGTTCAGTCATTAAAAAACAATGTACTAACAGTAAAGCACAATTTTTTTAACTATGAAACAAAAGAAAAAAGTTGATCATGAACCAAAAAACAAAACAAAACAAACAAAAACTGCTTGAATCAAACTGATACATCCTTACTCACCTGATATTAAGAGTCTAATTCTGGAAGATGAGAATATAAAATTAGAAACTCCTTATTATTAAAAAATGCTACTGATTCTTGTTATATTTTCAGTGAGAACTTTTTAAAAACGGATGATGTTCCCTTCATAACCTAAAATGTTTCATGCATATTCATTTAAATTCCAAAGAGAATCTCATTATCTCACCCCAAAAAAGAATTAATGATCCTTAATGGTTTCCGATGACATTTTGTCTTTGTCCTTTTCTCAACTGTGCAGATGCCTTTAAGATACAAATGTTTCTACTCACGCTTTGACCTCTAAAATCTTTTATATGATCACAGAACTGAAAAGAAATTCTTTCTATTATTTGTCATAATTCTGTATTCCTCTTTACACACACCAAAAACAAAATGAAAGACAACACTATGCATGTGTTTACTTTCTATATTTGTATGAAATTTTCTGAATTAAGAAGAAAATATCCAAATTTTCAAAAGACTGTTGAGTCACATAAGAAGACAGGATACTGCCTATGAAGTGTCCTATTACCCTTTTTAGGGATCTGGACCTCCTCTTAAGAACAACAGAAAGCCATGGAAGGATCACGAGAGATAAGTGAATCAAAAGGATGTGGATTCAAATAC
The DNA here is from genome assembly GCA_028571685.1 of Heterohyrax brucei. Classification (NCBI taxonomy): domain Eukaryota; kingdom Metazoa; phylum Chordata; class Mammalia; order Hyracoidea; family Procaviidae; genus Heterohyrax; species Heterohyrax brucei. The sequence continues at coordinate 100,657,840 of CM053148.1, forward strand.
AGCTGGGCTTTCACTCAGCATCCTCAGTTCTACAATGGACATAAACAAAGTAAAGTAATTGCCTCTGTAGTCAATGATAAAGATTAAGTGTATGAAAACTGTTTAGCATGGTACTTGATGGCTAATAAACACATACACACACAAATAGCCATCAGTTCACTGACAAACTTATAGTAAAATAAAAATGAACCAGTATAATATTTGCTATAACTACATTCAAATCATATTTTGACATCCCTTCCTTCTCTCTCAGACGGATCCATCACTCTTTAGTTACTCTATGTCTCTTTTAAAGCTTTAGTATTGTATACTACTTACAATTCTTCTGACTGCTGCCTTACTGATCGTTGATGAGGAAATGCAGGGGGAAAGGACATGCCATACTTTCACTTGTCTTCCCATTCCAGTCACTTTTGAAATGGAGACACGTCTATCTTTTCAAGGCTGAAATTCCCAGTAGTGGATGATGAATGGCTGCAAGAGGGAACAGAGGAAGTAACAGTCAGCTTGCACTCTTAGGCAACTGTTTGCATCAGAGTAGCATTCTTAGTCTCACATTGACTCTTTTTATATGTAGCTGGTGGCACCTCCCAATGAGACAGTCATATATAGACTGTGACTTTTTTGAAACAGTGTGGAAGGCGGAAAGGGGCCCAAGATGGCGCCTGGGCCCTTTGACAAAGCCAGACCACACCCTTGTTTACCAGACCTAGGGCTTTCATGGCGCATGCCTGTGGGCAGTGGCTTCCCGCTAGCCTATTGTGGGCCTCCTTCTTGGGAGAGCGTGGCACATGAGGATTGGAGGAATCTAGGTTATAAATTGAGCAAGCAACCTGCAAGGCTCGGCTCGGACCAGCTTGTGGAGAAGCAAGAGAGAGGAGAGAATAAAGTAAGCACCAGGGACCAGCAAGAGAAAGGAGGAGAATAAAGTAAGCAAAGAGGAGAGAATAAAGTAAGCAACCGGCAAGGCAGCTCGAATCCGTGTGTCCTGTCTTCTTTCCGTCGGCGGACAGTTAGCCAGTGACAGAACAATTTATTTTCACTTCAATCTCACCCCACACAGAGTTCTCCATCAGAAAATGGCAGCAAAACTACTTTATATCCTAAATATGGTCCCAACTCAAAAACCCCAGCATGGATGTTGTAGTACCTAGTTCAGTGGCCCTCAGAAGAGTTCAAAAGATTTTACATCCACCTCAGTCCACTCCTTCTATGTTTTGTTGAGTTGGCCTTCCACAGTGTGGGCCAAAAAAATTATGACTACCACTGTAAAGAATACGGATTCTAGGACACTTCACTGCGCTCATGCAAAGTCTTAACTGTGCTCATGCAAAACAGAACAAGGAGGACACTGCATGGTTAAAAATAAGGAAAGTTGTATAGCAAGGTTATGTCATTTCACTATGCTTACTGATCCACAACCAATGTTCAGGGAAGCAGAAGTCTGGAAATCAAACAACACATTGCAACGGGAAAATATGCTGCAAAAGACCTCTTTAAAGCGCTGAAAAGTAAAAATGTCACCTTGAAGACTAAAGTGTACTTGAATCAAGGCATGCTATTTTGAATCTTGTTGTATGAATGCTGGACAATGAATAAGCAAGATACAGGAGAACTGATGCATCTGAATTGTGTTGGAGAAGAATACAGAATGCATTATGGATTATCAAAAGAAAAAACAGATCTGGGGGCAGTGTCAAGCTGGCAGACTAAACACACGTTTCCCTAAATCCCTCCAGAACTAAGACCTCAGTTGATAACTAAGTGGAGCCTTATGGACACCTAGTGAGGCCTAGGACACAGCATAGGGCTGTTAATTTGGACTTCATAACTCTGAACGGAAAATTTCCTCTCTTTCGCTGATCCCAGCTCTTGGTGAAGGCTGGCTTTCATGGACTGAAGGTAACTTACTATTTCAACTTTTTGTCCTCGGTCTTAGCCCGTGGGTGGAGCTGGGACTAGCAGCTAATCTCAGAAATACTGCTGGTGGGATTGGCAGGCAAAATTGCCATATTTTGAGAGCCTGACTTTGGACTCTGTGCGTCTCGGCACCTTTGGCCTCATTTTCTGCCTCCACCACTGTCATGGTTTGAATTGTGTCCCCCCAAAAATGTGTGCAGCCATGTGGCTGGGATATGGTTCCCAGTATCTTGGAAATGTCCTCCATTGTGTGGTTTTGCTAACCTGTATGTTAAAGGATTAGGGTGGGGCTGTGAATTCCTGCTATGGGGGAAGTTTCCCTGGAGTATGGCTTGCCCCACCCTTAATGCTTTTAGCTTGCAAGGAATAAAAGGAAAAAGAACCAAGGACAATTTGAGAACCTCGCTACCATCAAGCAAGCAGCACCGGGAGCAGAGCGCGTCGTTCAGACCAGAGGTTCTTGCGTTAGGACACTCCCTGGACAATGACTGATGCAATACCGGACTTTCCTCCAGAGCCGTCAAGGGGAAAGTCTTTCCCTGGAGCGGACACCCTGAATATGGACTTGCAACCTACCGGACTGTGTAAGAATAAATCTTTCTTTGTTAAAGCCATCCACTCTGTGGTATTTCTGTTAGAGCAGCCCTAGCTGACTGAAACAACCACTGAGTAGGCTATAACAAGGCAGGCGGAGAGCTTGTGCAGTAAGCCATCTTGGTCCACTGGCAGACAGAGGTATCCATCAGGAGGTCTCAGCTGGACCTAATCCTTAGGTTGGAGGCAGTGCCTGCCTGGAAGAGAGTGCTTTTCTGGTAAAAAAAAAAAAAAAAAAAATAGCAGTATTCTACACAGTGTCTCCTAAGGCTGAAGCCTGACAGTGGAGGCCAGCAGGGCAGTAGCCTTTCTGTAGTTCAAACTAGCTTATAACATCTGGGGTTAGATACAGAGGTGCTTACTTTGCCAGCTAGGAAGAGGGGCCTGTACAGCTGAAAACATGACTGACTTTGGAAGTTGACAGATAACTTTTACCTTTCATTTCAAGACAGTTTAGAAAAACAATTGAGTCCATCGTCACAGCATCTCTCCAGACTTTCTTGACTCATATGATGCCCCAAAAGCAACAAACTTTGGATACAAGCATAACAAAGAAATCACCAGTAGCTTCAGAGCCAGCAAGAAGCCGCCCCCCCAAAAAGCAACAAAGAACTTCCCAGACTAAGAAACCTTTCTGAAATTATCAGAAGGTGAATACAAAAGGATTGTATATAGAACACTCCTAGATCTTATACAAAAGCAGCAGAGCAAAATGAAAAATTAAGCAAGCTGCTTGATCTCATGGAACACCAGTACTCTGAAATCCAAACTATCAAGATCAAAATCAAAGAGACAGAAACTTCAGTTCAAAGCCAAGGAAACAGAATGGAACAAATGGAAAACAGACTTTCTGACTTGGAAGACAGAGCTACTGACTCCAGCATCTAGAAGGAGAAATCAGAAAAAAGAAACAAGAAAAATGAAGAAGCATAAAGAAGCATGTGGTACTCTGTCAAGAGGAACAATCTACGATTCATTGGAGTTCCCAAACAGGGCGAGACATCTGAGAACACAGAGAGTATTGTGGCTGAGCTGCCGGCAGAAAACTTCCCAGAAATTATCAAAAAAGAGAATATAGATATCCAGGATACATATCAAATGCCACTCAATATAGATCTCAAAAGAAAGACTCCAAGACACATTATAATCAAGCTTAACAAAATGAAACATAAGCAGAAACCCTTAAAGGCAACAAGAATCAAAGCAAAGCTAACATTCAGAGGGAAATCCTGTAGGCTTTCATTGGATTTCTTAGTGGAAACAAGGCTGGCACAGAGACAGTGGCATAACACATTCAAACCTTGATGGAGAAGAACTTCCAACCAAGAATTATATATACTGAAAAATTATCTTTCCAATATGAAAATGAAATGAAGACATTCTCAGATAAACAGAAACTCAGAGACTTTGTAAAAACCAAACAAAGCTACAAGAAATACTAAAAGAATCTATTGGCTTAGAAGAACAAAACCATTAACTTTACATTTCGAAGAAAATTCAGGACACATCACCCAGAAACCTACTCAGTTAGAGAAGGCTCCAAACTCAATCAAAGCTATAATAGTGAAAGAAATGATCCAGTGATCACAGCATGAAAACTATGATGTCATCATATTAAAACAAAGGATGTACTATAGCCATTATAGTCCTTCCAGATGGAAAGGAAGTTAGTGAGACTGACAGTAATTAAAATTGTGTTTATATATGGTTTCTTAAGGGGGATCCATAGGGGCAGCTGTAAAGCACAATAAAGATACAACATATCAAATCAAGAAACATAATACAGGAGTCTCAACAACCACAAAATCAACCCTGAAAAAAGTGAAAAATCAATTCACAAAGAAATTCCCAGAACAGATTAATAAGAAAACAGAGAAAATATCAACACACACACACAAAAAAATATCACAATGAGAGCACTGAACACATATGAATAATTATACTGAATAATTATACTGAATGTGAATGGTATGAGTGCTCCAGTAAAGAGACACTGAGTCACATCTTGGCTCAAAAGACATGAACCATCCATAAGTTGCCTATGAGAAACTCACCTTGAACTTAAAGATATGAAAAAATTGAAAATTAAAGGTTGAAACAATATATATCAAGCTAACAATGAACAAAGAAGAGCAGGTGTGACAATTCTAATCTCAGATAAAATAGATTTTAATGTAAAACCAACTATCGAGGACAAGGATGGATACTATTGCTGAAAGGTTCAATACACAAACAGGACTTAACAATATTAAATATTTACGCACCTAATATTAGAGCACCTAATTACATTGAAGAAACACTGACTACACTCAAAAATGAGACAGATCACTTCACAATAATAATGGGAGACTTCAACACTCCACTCTCAATGTTGGACAGATCGTCTAGAAGAAAGCTCAATAAAGACACAGAAGACCTTACTGCCACAATCAACCGACTAGACCTCATTGACATAGACAGACTTTTCTGTTCATCAGTGGACAACTACACTTTCTTCTCCAGTGAACAAGCAACATTCTCCAGAACAGACCATGTGTTAGGACATAAAGCAACTGTCAACAAAATCCATACTACTGAATTAATGCAAACCATCTTCTCAGATCATGTAGCCATAAAAGTCAAAATTAATAACAGAAAAAACACAGATAGCAAGTGGAACTCCTAGAAACTGAACAACATCTTGCTCAAAAAAACATGGGTTATAGAAGAAATCAAGGATGAAATAAAAAAATTTATGAATGCCAATGAGAATTAAAACACTTCCTAACACAACCTATGGGATACAGCCAAAGCAGTGCTCAGGGGTCGGTTTATCTCTATAAATGCACACATACGGAAGGAAGAAAGGATCCAAACCAAAGAATTAACTCTACAGCATGAACAAGCAGAAAGAGAGCAACAGAGGAACCCCTCAGGCACCAGAAGAAAACAGATCCTAAAGATTACAGCAGAACTAAATGAAGCAGAGAACAGAACCACTGAAAAACTGAAAAGACAAAAAGCTGTTTTTTTTAAAAGATCAACAAAATTGACAAATCATTGGCTAAACTTACTAAAAACAAAAAAGGAAAGGAAGCAAATAACCCAAATATGAAGTGAGAGGGGAGCTGTCATAAGAGATCCAACAGAAATCAAAAATATCATAATAGAATACTATGAAAGACTGTACTCTAACAAATTTGAAAACCTAGAGGAAATGGACAAATTCCTTGATTCAGGTCACCTACCTGAAGCATGATAAGGTGAAGCAGAACATCTTAATAAATCCATCACAAAGGAAGAGATTGAAAATGTCATCCAAAAATTACCAATCAAAAAAAGCTCTCAGATGGCTTCACCGCAGAATTCTACCAAACTTTTCGAGAAGAGTTATCTCCAATACTACTGAGACTTTTTCACAGTATAGAAAGGGATGGAATACTCCCAAATTCATTCTACAAAGCCAGCATAACTCTGGTACCAAAGCCAGGGAAAGACCCAACCAAAAACAAGAACTCTAGACTGATATCACTCATGAATCCAGAATAAAAATCTTCAACAAAATTCTCACCAATAGAATACAATACCACATCAAAAAAATAATTCATCATGACCAAGTTGGATTCATACCAGGAATGCAAGGCTGGTTCATATCATAAAAAGAATTAATGTGATCAACCACATAAACAACAAAAAAGACAACAATTACCTGATTTTGTCTACTGATGCAGAAAAAGCATTTGATAAAGTCCAACACCGTTCCTGCTAAAAACTCTCAGCAAAATAGGAATAGACGGCAAATTCCTCAATGCAATAAGGGCCATTTATACAAAGCCAACTGCCTACATCACCCTAAATGGAGAGAGACTGAAACAGTTTCCCTTGAGAACAGGAACTAGACAAGGATGCCCACTCTCACCTCTCCTATTAAACATTGTACTAGAAATTCTAGCCAGAGCAATTAGACAAGACCAAGAAATAAAGGGCATCTGCATCCACAAAGAAGTAAAAATCTCCCTATTTCCAGATGATATGATTGTACACACAGAGAATCCTAAAGAAGCCATAAGTAAACTACTCAAACTGATAGAAGAGTTCAGCAAAGTCTCGGATACAAGATGCCAGCCAACTGCTGTCGAGTCAGATACAAGATAAGCATAAGTAAATAAGTAGGATTCCTTTATACCAACAAGGAGATTGTTAATGAAGAAATCACCAAATCAATACCATTTACTATTGCCCCTAAGAAGATGTGAACCTAGAAATAAATCTACCCAGAGAAATAACAGACCTTTACAAAGAGAACTACAAGAAACTAAGAGAGAATTACATAAATGGACACACCTACCCTGCTCACAGATAGGAAGATTTAACATTGTGAAAATGTATATTTTACCCAAAGCAATCTACTTATATAATGCCATCCCAGTACAAATTCCAGTGACAATTTTTAGTGAGATGGAGAAACAAATCACTACCTTTGTTTGTAAGGGAAGTAGCCCCGCTTATATAAGTAAAGCACTACTGAAGAAGAAGAACACACAGAGTGGCCTCTTACTACCCAACTTCAGAACCTATTACATTGCCACAGTAGTCAAAACAGTCTCGCACTGGCACAAAAAGAGACAGATAAATCAATGGAACAGAACTGAGACCCCAGAGATGACACAATCTTCCTATGAACAGCTGATGTTCAACAAACGCCCTAAGACATCAGACTGGGGTAAAAATAATCTCTCCAACAAATAGCGCTGGCAAAATTGGATATCCATCTGTAATAAACTGTATAAGGTCTTAACCCTTACACAAAACCCAAATCAAACTGGATCAAAGACTCAAATATCAAATCTAAAATGATAACCCTCATCCAAGACAATGTAGAAACAATGGAAGCTTTAATATACAATGTAGACAAACTTCAAAATCTGTCAAACAAACGACAAACAGAAGAGAAAATAGACAAATACTAAGAATCAAACACTTTTGCTCATCCAAAGACTTTATTAATAGAATTAAAAGGCCACCTAGAGAATGGGAAAAAATATTTGGCAACTCTATGTCAGACCGATGCCTGATCTCCACAATTTGTAAGGTAGTAAAAATATTAATCAGAAAAGGATAAATCATTCAATTCAGCAATGAGCAAAGGAGATGAACAGACACTTCTATAAAGAGGAGATGCAGGCTGCCAAAAAACACATGCCGACATACTCTCGATCATTAGCTATTAAAGAAATTCAAATCAAAACTACAATGAGGTACCATCTCACCCCAACAAGGTTGGTCATGAACCAAAAAATGCAAAACAACAAATGCTGGAGAGGCTGTGGAGAAATTGGAACTCTCCTACCACATTGGTGGGATTGCAAAATGGCGCATCCTCTTTGGAAAGAGGTTGCTGGATGTAGATATACCACTTGACCCAGTAATTCCACTGCTCAGTATAGATCCTACAGAATCAAGGCCATTCACACCAACTGATATATGCACATGAATGTTTACTGCAGCACAGTCCACAACAGCAAAAAGCTGGAAGCAACCCAGATGCCCAATAACACAGGAATGGATAGGTAAACTATGGTATATATACTCAATGGAATGCTATGCAATTACAAAGAACAGCGACGATTTTAGGAAACACCTCATCATTTGGTTTCAATCGAAGGACATCATATTGAAAGTAGCCAGCAACAAAAAGACAAATATTGTATGATACACCTACTGTAAGAACTTAAAAACACACTCATGCATAGAAAAAAAGACACTTTAAGGCTGCCAAGGGTGGAAAGGTAGGGCTGGCAAGGGGAGGGTTTAGATAGTTGACAGAAATTTGGTTGGGTGAAATCCATGACAGGACACATTAGAAGGAAGACCAGTATCAACTGGACTTCAACATGCTTACTCTTCCCATCTTAACCCAATAATGGACAGACAGAGCAGCTGGGGCAGGGGACTGGGGACCATGCTCTCAGGGTAAATTGAGGTCAATTGGCACAACTAGCATTTTTATAAGACAGCCTTTGGCACCCCACATTGGTGAGTGGTGTCTGGGGTCTTAAAAGCTGCCAAGCTGCCATCTGAGGGTACAGCAAATTGTCCCAACTCAGCAGGAACAAATGATCACCAAGGACCAAAACAACCTGGGGAAAAAGAACCCAGAAGACAGAGATGCATGTGAGTGGATGACTACATCGACTTGTGACCAAAAGAACCAGATGGTGCCCGGCCACCACCAGTGATAGCTGTGACAGAGTTCACAAAGTTGAGTCTCACTGGCAACACAAGAAAAAAAAAAGGGGTGCACCCTGAGATCTGTACTAAAAGACCACAATTGATGTTCCAGGGGCCTTGGAGTTCCCCTGGGAACATGACCCCTGGCCCTGGTGCTGTCCCTGTCCATAAATCATAATGGAGGTCAACTCTTCAGACAGGAATGGATTGGTGACACAGAGTAACCATACCATGTGTACACTTTATGGTTCTGGCATCTACAGAATGTTGTCTTCCTGACCTCTTACTGGAGGCGGGGGAGTGGGTGGAGAGGAGGGGATAGGAGATTGTTGGGAGGATAAGACATATATGGAGCGCAGAGGAAGAGCGTGCTGTCACTGGGCAGGGAGAGCAGTGGGTGCTGCATATAGGTGGACATGCAAATTTATATGGGAATGTACATTTTCATTCAATCATAAGGAGAAAAAAAGAAAAGAAAAAACAGATGTTTTGGAAGAAGTACAATCAGAGTGTTCCCTGAAAGCAAAGACGACAAGACTGCATCTTACATACTTTGGACATGTTGTCAGGAGGGATCAGTCCCTGGAAAAGGACATCATGCTTTGCTTGGTGAGGTAGAGGGTAAGCACAAAAGAGATAAACCCTCAAAAGGATAGATTAATAGTGGCAGCACAGGGTGACTATGAGTTGGAACCAACTTAAAAGTACTTATCAACAACTATCTACTCTGAACCTTCCTGTGGAAATACGTCACCTGGGAGAGAAGAATTCTCTTTCCCAGGCATCTTACAGCAAGTTGTTAACATCAGCAAACTTCCAGGAATCTGTGCCCCTCCCCGGGATTTTTCTAGGAAAGAAGTATGAGCCATACACTAAATTTACATACATCCCTAAACTCCAAGGAGTGGATTTGAAGTTCGCTGAAAAGTATCTTCTCCTTACTCCTCTCTGTTGTAACCCAAGTCATCTCACAAACTGCAGCTCAGAACGTGTCTAGCACGGGTCGTAAGTCCAATCTCCTCTTCTCTTGGGGATTTTGAATTTATTTCAGTGATTTTCTCCATGCCTCATTTCCCCAATCCCAACTAGTAAAAAGTGGTAACAGAAGGAGATGTCGGAGACGTTAGATCCTCTTCGTATAAACCAACTGCTCCCTCAAATCAGGTGATTCACAACACTGAGTTCTCTCTCCTCATCCCCTCCCCCAGCATTGTTCTGGATGAGGCACAAATGCTGGATGGTAAGGGTAGCAGAGCAAGTTCCACTTGTTCTAATGGAAGTATGAAGGTTTTCATCCTGTTTCTTAGGGAGTAATTGACTTACAAGTTATGGTAATTATGTTTCAAACTCATCCTAAAAAAGTGCTACATCTCTCAGTGGTGAATATCACTACATTCTCCTTGAAAGTACTCTCCTTGGGAAGCTGTGCACCATCCCCACATCTAGTCAACCCTTCAAACCAATTTTAGAACTCCTCGAATGGCCATCACAGCTGTCATGGTACTACCCTTGATGTCCAGAATGTCATCAAAATGTCTTCCTTTCAATATTTGCTTTATTGTCAGGTAAAGAAAAAGGTAACTGGGGGCCAGATCAGAAGAGTAGACAGGATGTCCCAATACAGTGATTTGTTTCCTGGCTAAAAACTCCCACACAGACAACTATACAATTAAGTTTAAAAGCTTGCCACCATGCCACCTTGCACAACTGCCATTCTAGAGAGTTCCAAAATTGCTCTAAAGGGTGGATTAGGTGCTAGCATTGGTGTACAGATTCCCAAGGGGAGTATTCTGAAGATGACTGTATGGATATTCAGCAACGAGGTATGTAATACTTGGAACAATTAAGTTCATGGACTTGTCAGACCTCCTATTTCTTTACCTGAGAATGGAAAAAATCTAGTGTGGGGAGCAAAGAGGAAGAAGTTCTGACTTGGGCAGCAAAGAGGATATCAAGAAGCAGGTAGAGCGTTTCCAGCTAAATGGATTACACACAAAGGAGGATAAAGAAGAAATATCCAAAGGAAATATTTACATTAATGATCTCCATCTAGATGTTTGGGCTGGCAATAACTGATTGTTCCAAAGCTACCTTCTCATAATATAATACATAACAAAAGACATTTTAAAAGTTAAGAAATATCAGTAAGATCATATGCAAAATATTTATTCCATTTTGCATCATGAAGACATGCATTCCACATCATGGATGAGGCTTTCTTCTTCACTTCATTGGCTTTGTTTGGGGGAACCCTGCTGCTTACTCATTTAATTGTTAGCATGGCTCCTACTGAATGCTAGAGGACTGTGAAAGCAGGACAGTTACACACAGTTTTGTTTTGTTTTTCTTTTGCTACAATTGCCTTATTGAGGGAAAGAGAAAATAAAGTCTGATTTTTTTTTCCCCAAAAGTATAATTGTGAAGTCATTACCAATTTCTCCTTTCACTCAATCTTTCTATTTATTAACATCCCAATCCAATGACACTGTCACTGACAAATCATGTGCAAGTATTTACAGTTGTAAGTAGTCAAAGAAAGAAAGCTATATTTTGCATTATCCTTAGACATTATAAATTCCTGAGTGTTATGCAAAGCATTACCAGAATGATTCACATAATGGGGGGGGTTCAGTTTTTAATAAAAGTGACTCCTATTTTTAATTATAGCAATTAAAATCTTCTTATTGGCAGAAAGGCTACAGCTTTGCAATCTTGAGGCTTTGCTTCTGTGATTCCACTGGGCTTAGAATACATTCCACTCTTCGGTTATGGTTATCTCCAAATCTCAAGACTACTGAACACAGATTATTAACATACAGAAGATACAACTCTTTAAAATATGTCTGAGAAACTGTTAATATCTAAATAGGCATAGATTCTAATCCTATCTTAGGAAAAGGAGCGGAAAGGAAGCAAATGCGTAAGAACGAGTATATATCTCTTAGTTGGAAATACTAGAAAACTTGGTTGAAAATATTTTGTCTCAGTAACATATTTTTGTTACACTTCAGCTTGGGTACTCCTTGAACACTATGTTTTAAACAAATGACATGCTCATTTTCTCAACCTCTGCATGTTATCTTCTTAAGGAAGAAAACTCATACAGGGATGAAAAATACCAAAATGCCAAGCCTGAGGCCAGTTTTATTTTCCTGGCAGACCAAATTAAACCTGCAATTTTCAAATGTTTTCACTAACATCATTTAGGTTGTAATTAACACTTTGTACTGGTAAAGACTTTCTTTTCCCTTTGGATGAAGTCTTTCATCACGCCATGGTTAAAGCTACAAAACTGAAATAAAACCATAATTATGAAAATTTCCCAGCTACCAGTTTGTACATGAGGCTGCTTTACACCTGGGCAACAACCAAAAAGTAATTAAATGCATATGAGTCTAAGGTTGCAGACACCCACGACACTGTTGCTGCTGTCTTTCTGGTATATTTAACAGTACTTGCACTCTGGTTCACTGTCAAAATATATACATACATCTATGTTTTATATATGAGCTGAGCTACACTGGGAGATAGGCCAGATCGCCATGTCACCAACAACAGTTGTCCCAATGCCCTTACTTGACTTGTGCCTAAGGCCGTGGGAGAGCACTAGTATACAGCCAACAGGAGAGGAAAGAGCTTGAGCATGGTTTCTGAAGGAAAAAATATCCATATATATACACACACACATACAGTGAGCAGATGGTGTAGAAAACGACAACACTGTAGATGAAGAGGAGTTAGAGAACTATATATAAATATTATGATGACACCTGGAAGCCTGCACAATTTATATAAAGTAACATCAACAATTTGGAACATACAAGTCTCTTCTCTGACTGATACGTTTTCTTGTTAAATACACAGGGAGTGCCATACTAGTTAATTATATAAATGCAAAACTGGAAGGTAACAAAACATATTTCTTGGTATTACTGTAGTATCTATACTGGCTTTTAAAAAATGTCTACATTGTAGTACCAGATTCCATACCATTAAGAAATATTATCAAGAGGAGAGCTTCATTTATGACAGTTCCATCTGAAGTAGAACAAGGTTAGAATAAATGGGAAGTCAATATGCGACCTACCGATCACCACATAGAGTGAACACGGAAGAAGGAAAAGTGCTGTGGTGGCAGGGTTTGATCAGTTGTTTTCATGGGCTGAAGCAAAAGGTTCTAAAAACCGTACCTCAGGTTGGCAGGGCTCTCTGAAAGCAAATTTGCTAGGAATGATGATAACCTGTCCTGAAAGAAATTAGTGGCAATTTGGTTAGGAGCTGCCCTTCTGTTCAGATTCCAGGGGCTAATCTGTCATGGTCACAGCTCTATCCAGGACACAGCAGCACAACAAAAACGGCTCAGAGGGGGAAAGGAGGGTTACAGGGAGTGTTCTATTTGTTTGATCTGTCAATTTTTAGGGCCAAGTAAAGCAACACAAGAGAGATGACATAATTTATTTTACACTTGCTGAAAAAAACAACATACTTTTTCTCCACCTGCAGGGTATTATGATAATTTGCCCTAAGCTTGAATGATGTATGAAATCAAAGAGTTCCAGTCCTGTTTCCTTTTCAGAGTGAAATTGATCTCTGAGTTGAATAATAAATAAACAAAAAAACCTAACTCTTATACAGAGCATATTATAATTTACAAAGTACTTTTATATATTTTTACATGTCCTCAAGCCATATTTCCTCACAGTGGAGCTGCACCATAGGGTTTTCTTAGCTGTAACTTTTAACGGAGCAAACTGCCGTGTTTCTTGGTGACCTAGTGCTGCTGTAACAAGAATACCACTAGCGGATGGCTTTAACAAACAGCAGCTCAGGCTACAAGTCTGAATTTAGATGCCAGGTCCAGAGAACAGTGTTCTCGGCTGGCTCTGGAGAAACATCCCTGTCACTAATCTTCTCCTGGATTAAGAGTTTCTACACACAGGAATCCTAAAGTGAAAGGATGTGCTCTACTCCCAGCACTGCTTCCTGAGTACTGTGAGGTCCACAACTCTTTGATTCCTTCTTTCTCTTTTTATCTCTTGTAAGATATAAGGTGGTACAGGTCACATACCCGGGAAACTCCCTTTACACTGGATCAGGGATGGAACCTACTTAAGGGTGTTCCATCCCACACTAATCCTCTTTGACATAATGTAGTCTTGCCCCAGTAACCACAGGCAAAAATGAAGATCTACCACACATAGGAAAATCATACCAATCACAAAACAGAGGACAACCACACAATACTGGGAATCATTGTCTAACCAAGTTGACATATACACTGGGGGACACAGCTGAATCCATGATACTAGATCTTTCTCCTGCAAAGCCACTGGGTGAGTGTGAACCACAGGCCACTGTTTAAAGACAGCATGCTTAACAAATAAACATCTAGAGCTCCTGCTTACTCTATCTTTACTTAATTTGCACAGAAACTCGGACTGTGGAAGAAAAAACAAAGTCACAGGAAGATTAAGATTCACAAAAGCCACGTTTTCTTTTCAAATACAGTTTACTATGCATGTGTCCACAGTGTGTTCACTGATGAAGTGAATCAGTCCTCCAGCTTCCATAGGCTCTTTCATCCTGCACAGTTCCTACACCCTTTCAGAGAGGTGTCATGAACAGATCTTCCTTAATTTTTTTTCTTAACTGTGTCAGTCGTAACAAAAAATGTACTGGTTCTCCTTGTTTATTATTAAATGGCAAAGTTCAAATCTCTTCTCCCCTGAGTTTTTACACATTAAGTTGTGCATATGTGATTCAAATATATCAGAATTCATGGAAGCTTTGATACAAGTCAGCTGAGAGGTCAACCATCAAATTATTTTTCTTTAGTACTGTGTAGGATGAGTGGTGTTTAAGTGGTGGGGGAGAAAAAAATACATAAAAATTTCTTCCCTAAGACTTATTCTCTCCATTTATGTCTCTCTTCAAATCTCATTCTTCCAGAGAGGCCTTATATCACCATTCTAAAGGAACTGTAACTCCCCAACAGCCTCCCACAATTACCTGCACATATGCACACGCACACACATGCACACCATACACTGTATGCATCCACCTTTTTCTTGTTTTGTTCTTTAGAGCAATTCACATGGCCTGTATCTTACTATCAAGTGCAGTTAAACTGTTGTGCTGGTGAAGAATACTAAATACATCATGGATTGCCAAAAAATGAACAAAACTAGTCTTAAATACAATCAGAATATTCCTTGAAAGTTAAATTGGGAACACTTCTCTTGCTTACTTTGGATCAAAGCTAGAAAAAGACATTATGGTTGGTGTTCTATGCATCTAGTGCTGCTCTACCAGAAATACCACAAGTGGGCGAATTTAACAAACAGAAATCTATTTTCTCACAGTTGAGAAGGCTAGAAGTCTGAATTCAGGGTGCCTATTCTTTCTGTTGGCTCTAGAGAAACGTCCTTGTCTCTTCTGAACTTTTGCTCCTGAGTAATCGTCATGTGACTTGGCATCCATCTTCCCTCATCTCTGCTTTCCTTGTTTGCTTAATTTTATATATATATGTATTTCAAAAGAGACTAAAGATACACCCAAATTCCAACTCAGTAACGTAATAAACATAATTTAATCCTCATTGGCATAATTTAAATAAATGTAACTCTTTCACAAATAAGATTATACCACATAAGTAGTGATTAGCATTTGCAACACATTTTATGGGTACAAAATTCAATCCATAAATTCTACCCTTTAGCTCCCCAAAATTCATGTTATTCTCACATGAATTTAGGGAGGCCAAACAGTGGAATGATGTGTAAAACACTTTCACCCAATCACACCATCCCAAAAGTTTTAAATCAACTCCAAGCCCAAAATCTCATCTAAATAAAATATAGGTGAGATTTTAAGTGTATTCTATCCTGCTACAAAATGGTTCTTCATCTGCAAACCTGTGAAATCTAGACCACAAGTTAATTGTTGACAAAGTAGAATGGTGGAATGGGCATAAAGTTGACATTTCCATTACAAATAGGGGAAAGTGCAAGGAAAGAAGGAAAAACAGGCACCAAGCAACCTCAAGGCTTGATAATAATTTCACCTACCTAAGACCATCTAGGTAACATTTCCGCCCTCTAGACTCTGGGTGTTAACCACGCCCTCAGGATTCTGGCACCACTTTCCAAGACCAACTGATGCCAACTCTGTTCCTTTGGCTTTCGGTGGCCCCATTCTCCTGGTCCATTTGAGTGGTGACCCTAGTCCCTCTGCCGGGCAAGATCCATACTTCTGCCTCTTAGGCAGAGCAGGCCCACCTACTCAGTTTTAGGTAGCAGCCACATTCCTTGGCACACCTTAAACAGCAGCCTCACACTCTGGAATTGAGCTGGTGAAGATCTAGCTCTTTGAAAGCTAGGAGGTTGTTGTTCCATCCTTTCAGTTACAGGATGATGTAACCCCACCTTTGAAACTGAGAAGGTCCTGCTCCTTCCAGTACTTCTACGGATCTTCCAGCTGCTCTAGGGATGGCTCCTTTCTGTTCCTGGAGAACACAAATATAATTCCTTTGGCCTGTTTCCTCCCTCTAGAATTCGAAAAGGCAGACAGTGTTCTTTTCTTTTCATTCCTTCTCTGTTCTCTTCAGTCTAAGCTAACGGATTTTCTGCTGTGCTGTGCTAGTTGGTTAGATACACTGATCTCAGGCTTAATTTCTAACAAAAGATTGTGCCTCCACAGCCTTGGTCAAAACTCAAAGTCACATGAACTTAGTTTTTCCATATCTTTAGGTTGTTTCCATTTTGCACAGTTCATTTTATGTCAATCTCCTTCCTGTTGCATTTTACTATAAGCAACAAGAAGCAACTAGGTGACTCTTTAAGATTTTGCTTAGAAATATCATCAACCAGATATGCAGGCTCATCACTTACAAATTCTACCTTTCACCAAAACATCTGAACATAATTCAGACAAGCTGTAAGTTAGTGCCTAAAAAGCACCATCTTTTGTGATTGTCCAGTCACAGTCTTCATTTTCTCTTAAAGCCTCACATTTAACACCTGCATTTCTACCAACACTGTTGTTGGCACTGTATTTATTTTCAAAGACACTTTCTCTATGGATCCTCTTACTTCCTTCTGAGACCTCATCAGAACTGCCTTTGACATTCATAATTCTATCTATAGTCTCTTTAAAGCAATTGAAGCTTTTGCTAACAGACTCTGTCTTGCTTATCTAGTACATCATAAAAGGAATACCCACTACTGGATGGCTTTAACAAACAGTTTGTCCTCTCACAGTCTGGTAGACAAGGACAAACTCAGACAGCTGGTTGCAAGAGAAGGCTTTGTCTGTCAGCTCTGGAGGAAGGTCCTTGAGATGCACCCATCCTCCCTTGCTCAGGGAGCCTCTCAGCGCAGGAACCTCAGGTCCAAAGGATATGATGTACTCCTGGCACTGCTGTCTTATGATTTGAGGTCTCCAACTCTCTGCTTGCTTCCCTGTCCTTTTATCCCTTTTAAGATAGAAGGTGGCAGGCCACACCCCAGGGAACCTCACTTTACATTGGATCAGGGATGAGACTTTAGAAAACGTGTTCAAGTCCCACCCTAATCCTCTTTAACATGATCCACTTTTGCCACATTAACTACAAAGATTAGGGTTTACAACACACATGAAAATTACAATCACAGTAGTGGACAGCCACACAATAAGGCTCAGTCAGACTGCTACAATTAGTCCTACTGTGGGGACTTGCGTGTTGCTGTGATGCTGGAAGCTAAGCCACTGGTATTCAGGTACCAGCAGGCTCATGCGTGGCACAGAGACTGCAGCTGAACTTGCATAGTAACACAGACTAGGAAGATGGACCCAGCAGTCTACTTCTGAAAAGAATTAGCCAGTGAAAACTTTCGGAAAAACAGCCTAACACTGTCTAATATCATGCTGAAGATGAGCACCCACGGTTGGAAGGCACTCAGAAGATGACTAGGGAAGAGCTGCTTTCTCAAAGTTGAATCAAGCCTAAACACATGAATGGAGTCATTCAGGATCTTTTATTTATTTATTATGACTAACAGTGTACAATCAAGTTTAAATTTGCATGCCCATCTATCTGCAGCTCCTACTGCTCTCCATGTCTAGTGACAGCACACTCCTCATATCTGTTTTATACATGTTCTATCCTCTTAACAATCTCCTGTCCCCTCTTTTCCACCCTCTCCATTCCCCTCTAGTAAGAGGTCAGTAGGTTGACATCCTATAGATGCACAGAACTATAAATTGCACACACAATATGGTCACTCTGTGTTGCCGAGTCCAATCCATTTCTGTCCGAAGAGTTGATCACAGTAATGATGGACACAGGCAGCATCAGGACTAGGGACCATGGTCCTAGGGGGATGCTGAGGCCCCTGAACCACCAATTTTGATCTTTTAGTGGAGTTCTCAGGGTGTACCCCTTTTCATTCTCGTGTTGTCAGTGAGAATCAACTTTGTGAGTCCCATCACGGCTATGACTGGTGGTAGCCATACACCATCTGGTTCCTCTGGTCACACGTCAATGTAGTCACCCACTCACATGGGTCTCTCTGTCTTTTGGGTTCTCTTTCCCCCATGTCATTTTTATCCTTGGTGATCATCTATTCCTGCTGAGTTGGGACCATCTGTCCCCTCTGATGGCAGCTTGCTAGCTTTTAAGACCCCAGACACCACTCAAGAATATGGGGTGCAAAAGATTCTCTTAGCAATACAATAGTTATGACAACTGGCCTTGATATCCCCTGACAGCACAGTCCCCTGACCCCCAGCCCTGTTACTCTGTCCTTGCAGTATTGGGTTAAGATTGGAAGAGTATTCATGTCATGTCCAGTTAAATTGATCTTTCTACTGCGTGCTGTCACTGATTTCCCCCAACCAAATTTCTATCAACTATCTAATCTATAACCAGCCCTTTCCTTCCCTCCCTTGTGTCCATCAAAGATTCTTTTCTTCTGTACAAGAGTTTGTTTTTAAGTCCTTATTGTAGGGGTCTCATACAACGTTTGTCCTTGTGCTGCTGACTACTTTTACTCAACATAATGTCTTCCAGTTGAAACAAAGTTATGAGATGCTTCCTAAAACCGTCACTGTTCTTTATCATTGGACAGTGTTCCACTAAGTATATATACCATAGTTTATCTATTTATCTGTTGTTGAGCATCCGGGTTGATTCCAGCTTTTTGGTATTGTGGAATGTGCTCCAATAAACATGTGCATGTATCTGTTTGTGTGCATGCCCTTGATTTTGTAGGCTATATTTCAAGCAGTGGAATTACTGGGTCAAATGGTATATCTATGTCAAGCTTTTTAAGACATTCCAGATTGCTTTCCAAAGAAGTTGTACCATTTCACAATTCCACCAGCAGTATGGGAGAGTAGCAATTTCTCCGCAGCCTCTCGAGCATTTGTTATTTTGTATTTTCTGGATCATGGCCAACTTTGTTGGGGTGAGATGGTATCTCATCATAGTTTTCATTTGAATTTCTTTCATAGCTAACGATTGTGAGCATTTCCACATGTATTTTTTGGCTACCTGGATATCTTCTTTAGAGAAGTGTCTGTCCATCTCCTTTGCCCATCACTTAACTGGATTACTTATCCTTTTACTGTTGATATTTTGTAGTACGTTATAGATTATGGAGATCAGAAGTCAGTCTAACATATGGTTGCCAGATATTTTTCCATTCTGAAGGTGGTTTTCTAATTCTTTTGATAAACTCTTTGGATGAGCAAAAGTGTTTGATTCTTAGTGGTTCCCATTTATCTATTTTCTCTTCATGATTTGTTTGTGAGATTCTGCAGTCTGTCTACGTTGTGTATTAAAACTTCCATTGTTGATCCTATTTTTTCTTGGATGAGCTTAATCGTTTTAGATATGATATTTAGGTCTTTTATCCAGTTTGAGTTGGTTTTGGTATAAGGTGTGAGATATGGGTCTTGTTTCAATTTTTTGCAGATGGATATCCAATTTCGCCAGCACCATTTGTTAAAAAGACTGCTTTTAACTCAGTTTAAAACCTTAAGGCCTTCATCAAATACAATCTGTTCACAGGAGGATGGTAGCATCTCTGGGATCTCAACTCTGTTCCATTAGTCTATACGTCTCTTTCTGTATACGTACTGGCTGTTTTAACAACCGTGGCAGTCTATTAGGTTCTAAAGTTGGGTAGTGAGAGGCCTCCCAGTGTGTTTTTCTTTTTCAGTAGTGCTTTGCTTATCCAGGGTTTCTTGTCTTCCCAAACAAAGTTGGTGATTTGTTTCTCCATCTCATTAAAACATGTCACTGGAATTTGTATTGGGATTGCATTATATAAATAGACTGTTTTGGGTAAAACAGACATTTTCACAAAGTTAAGTCTTCCTAACCATGAGCAGGGTAGATTTCTCCATTTACGTGTATCTCAGTTTCTTGTAGTAACATCTTGTAGTTCTCTTTGCAAAGGTCTATCACTTCTCTAGCTAGATTTATTCCTAGGTAGTTTATCTTCTTAGGGGCTATAGTGAATGGTATTGACTTGGTGATTTCTTCCTTAATAATCTCCTTGTTAGTATAAAGGAATTCTACTGATTTACTTAGATTTATCTTGTATCCTGAGACTTGGCTGAACTCTTCTATCAGTTTGAGTAGTTAACTTATGGATTCTTTTTGTTTACAATCACATCGTCTGGAATTAGGGAGATTTTGACCTCTTCTTTGCCGATAAGATTCCCTTTATTTTTTGGTCTTGCCTAACTGCCCTGGCTAGAACTTCTAGTACAACGTTGAATAGCTGAGGTGAGAGTGGGCATCACTGTCTAGTTCCCGTTTTCAAGGGGAATTCTTTCAGTCTCTTACCATTCAGATGATGTAGGCAGTCAGCTTTGTATAAATGGTCCTTATTGCACTGAGGAATTTGACATCTATTCCTATCTTGCTCAGAGTTTTTAGCACGAATGGGCGTTCGACTTTATCACATGCCTTTTCTACATCAATAGACAAAATCAGGTGATTCTTGTCTTTTGTGTTGTTTATGTGGTTGATCACATTAATTGTTTTGCTAACATTGAACCAGCCTTGCATCCCTCTTATGAATCCAACTTGGTCATGATGAACTATTTTTTGGATATGTTGTTGAGTCCTATCAGCAAGGATTTTGTTGAAGATTTTGCTTCTAGGTTTATCAGTGATATTTTGGGGGGGGGATCCTTCCCCGGTTTTGGTATCAGGGTTATGCTGGCTTCATAGAATGAATTTGGGAGTATTCAATCACTTTCTATGCTGCGAAGCAGTCTCAGTAGTATTGGAGTTAACTCTAAAAGCTTGGTAGAATTCTGTGGTAAGCCATTTGGGTCAGGGATTTTTTTTGGTTGGTAGGTTTTAGGCGACTTTTTCAATCTCTTCCTTTGTGATGGGTTTATTAAGTTGTTCTACTTCACCTTGTGATAATTTTGGTAGATGATATGAATCTAGGAATTTGTTCCTTTCCTCTAGGTTTTCAAATTTGTTAGAGAGCACAGTCTTTTGCAGTATTTTGTTATGATACTTTTTATTTCTGTTGGATCTGTTGTGACATCTCCCATCTCACTTCTTATTTGCATTACTGGCTTCCTGTTTTACTTTAGCAAATTTAGTAAATGGTTTGTCAATTTTGTTGATCTTTTCAAAAAACCAGCTTTTGGTCTTTTCCATTTTTTCAATTGTTCTTCTATTCTCTACTTTGTTTAGTTCTGCTCTAATCTTTAGGATCTGTTTTCTTCTGGTGCCTGAGGGTTCCTCTGTTGCTCTCTTTCTACTTGTTCAGGCTGTAGCATTAGGTCTTTGGTTTGGGTTTTTTCTTCTTTCCAGATGTGTCCATTTATGGATATAAACAGACCTCTGAGCACTGCTTTGGCTGTATCCCTTAGATTCTGGTATGAAGTGTTTTCATTCTCATTGGAACCCATAAACTTATTTCACCCTTGATTTCTTCTGCAACCCATGGATTTTTTAGCAAGATGTTGTTCAGTTTCCATGAGTTCCAATTTCTAACTATGTTTTTCTGCTGTTGATTTTGACTTTTATGAAGTTATGGTCTGAGAAGATGCTTTGCAATAATTCAATGGTGTGGATTTTTTTCAGATTGGCTATCGGATCCGACTTGAAGGCACTTGGCTGGCTTGGCTTTATGTCCTAACACATGGTCTATTCTGGAAAATGTTCCATGTGCGCTGGGGAAAGTGTAGTTATCTGATGATGGACAGAAAGTTCTATGTCACTGAGGTCTAGTTGGTTAATTGTGGCAATACGGTCTTCCGTGTCTTTATTGAGATTTTTTCCTAGAAGGTCTGTCCAATACTGAGAATGGAGTGTTGAAGTCTCTCACTATTATTGTACAGTGATCTATCTCATTTTTTAATGTAGTCAGTGTGTCTTCTCAGTACTTAAATACTCTAGATTACATACATAAATATTTAAAACTGTAAAGTCCTGTTTGTGTACTGAACCTTTCTACAATAAACAGTGTCCATCCTTGTCCATGACAGTGTATTTTACATTAAAATCTATTTTATTTGAGATTACTATTGCCACACCTGTTCTTCTTTGTATATTGTTGGCTTGGTATATATTCTCCCATCCGTTAATTTTCAGTTTGTTCATATCTTTAAGTCTAAGGTGAGTTTCTTGTAAGCAACATATAGATGGGTCATATCTTTGGATCCAAGATGTCCCTCGCTGTGCCTTTACTGGAGAGTTCAGTCCATTTACATTCAGTGTAGTTATTGATAGGTATGTGTTTAGTGCTGTTATTGTGATGGGTTTATTTTTGTGTTGATGTTTTCTCTGTTGCTCTTAATATTATGTTCTAGGACATTCTTCTTTATGGGCTGATTTTTCACCATTGTCAGAGCCAGTTTTGTGTTTGTTTAGATTCATGTGTTACATTCTTGATTTGATATGTTGCATCTTTACTGTGCTTTGCAGCTACCCCTCATACCCCTTAATAATCTATGCTTAAACCCAATTTTAACTTCTATGTATCTTATTAACTTCCTATCCATCTGGAAAGATTATAACTACTGTAGCACATCCCTTTTTTAATGTGATGGTGTCATAGCTTTCATGATATGATCACTAGATCACTTCTTTTAATACTCTACCTTTGAGTTTTGTCTTGCCTAACCGAGTAGGTTTCTAGATGATGCGTCCTGTATTGCCTCGGAAAATATAGAGCTAGTGGTTTTCTTCTGCTAAGCCAAGAGCTTCTTTCAGGATTTCTTGTAGCTTTGGTTTCGTTTTCACAAAGTCTCTGAGTTTTTGTTTATCTGAGAATGTCTTAATTTCATTTTTATATTTGAAAGACAGTTTTGCAGGACATATAATTCTTGGTTGGAAGTTACTCTGTTTCAATGCTTTCAACATGTCATTTCACTGCCTCTGTGCCAGCATAATTTCTGTTGAGACATCAGACAAAAGCCTACAGGGCTTCCCTCTGAATGTTAGCTCTGCTTTGAGTCTTGCTGCCTTTAAGAGTTTCTGCTTATGTTTCATTTTGTTAAGCTTGATTATAATATGTCTTGGAGTCTTCCTTTGGGATCTATATTGAGTGGCATTCAATACTCATCTTGGATATCTATGTTCTCTTTTTTCATAATTTCAGGGGAGTTTTCTGTCAGCAGCTCAACAATACTCTGTGTTTTCAGGTGTCCCACCCTGTTCTGATTAATCATAGATTGTTCCTCTTGATAGAGTCACACATGCTTCTAAATGCTTCTTCTTTTTTCTTCTCTCTTTTCTCTAATTTCTTCTCATAGATGCTGGAGTCAGTAGCTCTATCTTCCAAGTCAGAAAGCCTATTTTCCATTTGTTCAATTCTGTTTTCTTGGCTTTCTATTGAATTTTCCATTTCTTTGATTTTGTTATTGTTCTGTTGGATTTCAGAATGCTGGTGTTCCTTCAGTTAGAACACCTCACGTAATTTTTGATTTTGCTCTGCTGTGTTTTGTATAATGTCTAGAAGGTCTCTCTATATAATCCTTTTGTACTTGACCACCAGTAGTTTCAGAAAGGCTTATCATCTGGGAAGTTCTCTGGTTCTTTCTTTTGGGGTCTTTCTGGAGCCATGGGTGAATTTTTCTGTAACATTCTGGCCAAGGTATGTTGCTTTTTGGGGCATCTAGATGTTGTTTAGTTTCTCTGGTGTTACCTTAACAGGATCTGAGATGGTAACACAGTCTGAGAAGGAAGGTGATCACTAGTCGCCTCTATGTACTCCAGTGACTGGGCCCAGTGGAATCCCTGGGATAGCAGGGTCCCTCTCCTGAATGGCAAAAACACAGCCCTACTTATGGAGTCACTGCAGGGCTGTCAGCTGATGCTATGATGTAGGTGAGTGAAGGCTGGAAGAGATGCCATCAGGATGCACCACTGTTATTTTTCTAGATAGTCTCATTTGGAAAGGTAAAAGCTATCTAACAGCTTCCAAAATCAGTCAGGCTGTCAGGTATGCAAGCCCTTCTTCCCAAGTGTCAATGTAAGCACCTCTATATCCAACTCCAGGGCTGTAAACTAGTTCACAATATGGAAAGGCTACTAATGCCCTACTGTCATTCACTGCCAGGCCTCATCCGTAAGGCTACACTGTGCCAAACACAGTTTTTCTGTTGGGAAGGTACTCCCAGGTAAGTACTGCCTCCCAGCTTGGGAATTAGCCCCTGCTGAGGCCTCCATTTTGGTAACTCCACCTCCCAGTTGAACAAGATGGTACCCCACACAAGCTCTCCCACCCACCGTGAAATAGCCAAATCAATGGCAGAAGTTCAGAAAGAGAGGGTGGAGGGGCCAAGCTGCACAGAGTTCAGAGCTGGGCTCCCAAAATGTGGCGATTCTGCCTGCTGATCCCATCAGCAATGCGTCTGAGCTTTGCTGCCAGTTAAGCCCAAGTGCTGCCTGCCAGCTAAGACAGAGGGAAAAAAATGTTAAAATCACAAGTTACTTTCAGTCCATGAGAGCTAGTACAGGCAGGGGTCAGTGAGACAGAAGAAATTCCTTGTTCAGTAGCATGTACTCTAAATTGACAGCCCTATGCCGTGTCCTACGGCTCCCAGGGTGGCCAGAAGCCCCCATCTAATTATCAATCCAGGCCTTAGTTTTCAGTGGGAATTAAGGAGACATGTGTCTACTCTACCATCTTGACTCCACTCCCCTAACATTCAGGATCTTAAGTTGCTGATGTGTCACAACTGAAAATGAGAAGAAACAGCTGCAGATATTCATTAGTAATCATAATTTGGAATGTAAAAAGTATAAATCTAGGAAAACTGGAAGCCACCTAAAATAAAGTGGACTGTGTGAGCACTGATGACCTAGGATTAGCGAGTTGAAATGGACTGCTATTGCCTATTCTGTATCAGACAGTCACACAGTGTACTATGTCAGAAATGAAAACTGCATTCATCATCAAAAGGAAAGTTTCAAGATCTATTCTTAAGTACAATGCTGTCAGTGACAGGATAATATCCATACATCTACAAAGAAGTCCAGTTAATTCAGATATTATTCAAATTTATGCATCAACCACTAAGGCCAAAGGTGGAGAAACTGAAGATTTTTACCAGATTTTTCAATCCAAAATTAATCAAACATGAAAATAAGGATGCATTAATAATCACTGGCTACTGGAATGTAAAAGTTGGAAACAAAGAAGGTCAGTAGTTGGGAAATTTGGTTTTGCTGATAAAAATGATGCCAGAGATCACAGGATACAATTCTGTAAGACCAACAACTTCTTCTCTGTACATATGTTTTCTTTTTTTTTTTAACCAACAGAACACTGACTAGAGCATGGACCTCACCAGATGGAACACACAGGATTCAAACTGATTACATCTGTGCAATGAGATGGTAGAAAAGTTCAGTATCATCAGTCAGAACAAGACCAGGAGTCAACTGTGTGGCACAGGCCATGACTTGCTCCTATGCAAGTTCAAACTGAAACTGAAGAAAATCAGAAGAAATCATGAGAGCCAAATTATGACCTTGAATCTATCCTACTTAAGATTAGAGACCATCTGAAAAATAGATTTGATGCACTGAATACTAAGAAATCAGAGGCTCAGAGTGGTTACATAACCAGACCAAAGTCATGCAACCAAGAAACCCAATAAGTGTGGTCCCAGAGTCAATATTTTAATCACTATTCTGCTGACCCTTGAGATAGATAATTGGATCAAAAACTCGAAGTTGTTTTTGTCAGGTGCTGTTGAGCTGGTTATGACTCACAGCAACCAGATGTCTATCCCACGAAACATTGCCCAGTCCTGTGCCATCATCACAATCACTGCTATGCTTCAGCCCGTCAACAATCACTGTGTCAGTCCATGCTACGGGGATCTTGCTGTTTTTCACTAACCCCTACTTTATCAAGCATGATGTCCTTCTCGTCTCCACTCACTGTGTGTACAAAGTACATGAGAAAAGGCTCATCATTTTCAATTCTAAGGAGCATTCTGGCTGAACTACTTCCAAGACAGATTTGTTTGTTCTTCTGGAAGTACACAGTATCATCGGTATTCTTCACCAAACCAAAATTCAAAGGCATCAAAAATTTCCTTGGGTCTTCCTTATTCATTGTTCAGCTTCTGAATGCATGTGAGGGAACTGAAAATACCATGGCTTGAGTCAGGCACATCCGAGTACTCAAAGTGATATCTTTGCTTTTCAACACTTTAAAGAGCTCTTTTGAAGCAGAGTTGCCTAATGCAGTATGTCATTTTATTTTTTGACTTCTGCTACTGTGGGCATTGATGGTAGATTCAAGTAAATATTTGATTAAATAAACAATATTATTGTTAGATAAGACTTCAGTAGGAAACAGACTTTACTGAAAACCCTGATTATTATCTTTTCCCAGACTTATGATCCTTCACCGACACTGCCATAGTCAAAACAAAGGAAAAAGAGAAAAGAAAAACCCAAACCTACTGCCATAGAATCCATTTGGACTGATGGTAATTCATGTGTTACACAGCAGAACTGCTCCATAGGGTAATCTTACCTAAAGAACCTATTTATTGATTTGGAAGCAGAAGAGATGAGTTTCTTCACATGTTTGATTTAAAATTCCCTTAAACCACCTGGTCAAGAAACTTTGTTTTATTTTGCATTTTTTTTTTTTTTACATATACTTTCTAAACTTCCGTAAAATTAGATGAGCATTACCCAACCTGCTAATCAGAGTCATGTTTTCCTGTTAGGGAGTAAACATGCACAACCACATAACTGATTATTTAGGTATCAATTCCTGATGCAAGAGTTCAAGCTCTTGAATTTACAACTGGACAAATCATCTTCTAGGCTTCATCCAGTTTTCTACACAAATGTAGATGAGAAAGTGAAAATTTGCCTCAGGTCACTAAGGTTTTTTTTTTTTCCTTCTTAACCAAAATAACTATTTTCACAACAGAACAACAAGAACATATATTTCTTGAGTTGAGAGATTTTCTCTGCCAAATGGAGCAGAGAATAAATGCTAGCTTGTATTTTTTGTATCTAGAACAATGACTGAGCTTGTACTTTTGACATGCAGAACAATGACTGAAAAAAAGAGGAAAAAAAAACACATTTAAAAGAGAAAGTTAGCATAAATGTTTAAAATAAAGTACCAGTAAGGTGCTGAAATCCCAACTGAGTTGAACTTTTTTAGAGTGATGAAAATCTTTGTGCGGTGCTCTGTACCAGTGTAGATGTTATGGTGCCCACTTTTATTGATTTCTGCCCAAGTGCTTGGTCTCTTGTGAGATCTACCCCAATTATTTTATTCAAAATTCTCTAGCTCTTGACCTGATAATGTTCAGCCAAAGATGCACTGCTGCACTCTGCTAAACTAACAGATCTCTTCTAGGTACCCATTTTTCGGAGAAGAAATAGAAAACATGCTTTCTAACTTCACCCCTGGAGGCTGGAACAGGTACAGGAGAGAGTTACAAAACAGCGACCTTCATCAACTTAGATCTTAAATGATGTGTATTTGTGTGTATGCTTTAAAAATAGCATTTTGATCTCCTTCAGTGGTCTGATTTCTGTACAGAGGTCAGACTTCATAATAAATGGCCAGTTATTTCTTTTCGGGGTATGTACACACACACACACACACACACACACAAATATGCACTTCAATAGATTAGCAAAAAACACAAGGACAAATATATCTATGAATTTAGCAGAGGTGAGTCATGACAGGAATGCTTGTTGTGGTGAGGTGTCAGTGAGTTGGCTCTGACTCACAGGGACCTTATGTGTAACAGAATGAAACGTTGTGGGACCTGTATTGTCCTCCCAGTTGTTTCTGTTTGAACCCATTGTTGAAGCCACTGTGTCAGTCCATTCCGTTGACTATCTCTTTTTCCACAGACCCTCTACTTTACCAAACATGATGTTCTTCTCAAGTCTTTGGTTTCTCCCAATACTGTGGCCAAATTAAACGGTATGAGTCTTGTCATCCTTGTATCTAAGGTGTATTCTGGCTGAACATCCTCTTGAAATAGATTTGTTTGTTCTGGCAGTCTATGGGATGTTTAGTATTCTTTGTCAACACCATAATTCAAATATGCCACTTCTTCAGTCTTCCTTATTCACTGTCCAGCTTTTGCATACCTATGAGGTGACAGAAAATACCTTGAATTGGGTCAGGTACACCTTAGCGCATAGTCCTCAAAGTGACATCTTGGCTTTTTAATATTATAAAGAGGTCGCTGGAAAACCTGGTGGTGTAGTTGATAAGTGCTGTAGCTGCTAACCAAAAGTCAGCAATTCAAATCCACCAGGCACTCTTTGGAAACTGTATGGGAGCAGTTCTTCTCCGTCCTATAGGGTTTCTAGGAGTCAGAATCAACTTAGTGGCAGTGGATTTGTTTGTTTTTGCAGCAGATTTACCATTTGATTTCTTGACTGCTGTTTCTGTGGACATTGATTGTTGCTCCAAGTAAAACAAAATTCTTGACAGTTTCAATTTCTTGGTCATTTATCATCATGTTGTTTTTATCAGTACAGTTGTGAGGATCTTTGCTTTTTTTATGTTATGGTACAATACATACTCAAGGAAACAGTCCTTGACCTTGACCAGTAAGTGCTTCCAATTATCTTGACTTTAGACAAGCGAAGTTTTGTCAGGTGTGCATCTTAGGTAGTTAGTGAATCTTCCTTCCTTTCTGATGCTATATTCTTCATACAGCCAAGTATCTTGGATTATTTGTTTTTAGGTGATTTAAATAAGATGAAAGACTGCATCTTGCTATACACCTTTTCCAACTGTAAGCCATGATAAACTCTCCTTGTTCTCTTTGACTGTCTTTTGATTCATGTACAGGTTCCAAATGAACACAGTTAACGGTTCTAGAATTGCCATTCTTCACAGTGTTCTCCATGGTTTATTCTGATCCACACAAAGCATAGGTAAACATCTCTGTGATATTCTCTGCTTTCAGTGACGTCGGGAATGATATCCCTCTTCTGAATCTGGCTTGGGCCTTGGCAGTTCATTGTCAGTGTATAGCTGCAGTCATTTTTTATTTATGTCCAAAATTTTGCTGACATATGACATTATTTGAATTTTTTGCATTCTTTTTGTTCTGTTTGAAGGGGGGGCATTGCTGTAAAGTCGATTTTGACTCATAGTGACTCTGTAGGACAGTGTAGAACTTCCGTGTAGAGTTTCTGAGGAGTGCCTGGTGGAGTCAAACTGCCAATGTTTGGGATAGCAGGTGTAGCAGTTAATCACTGCACTACCAGTGTTTGAAAGAAGCATAGGGAAAAATAATTCTGACTTTGGATGAAAAAAGAAAAAATACCCAGAGGGGTAACTTTTCATTAAGATGATCTTGAAATGGTTAGTCAGGTTTCATGATGGTGAAAGCTTCAAACTACTGTGTTATTTGTGCTTTTTCAGGGTTTATCCCCTTGCATGCATTTCAGGTCCTTCTGGTGCATCTTTTCTAGGTATATACTCTTCTCTCACAGGTAACAGTTTTCCACTACTCCAGAGTTTTGTCCTTAGCTAATGATGTTCAAGGTTTTAGGGTAGTTTCATAAGAAAAGCCCCTAGAATTGAAGAAATTGTTACAGCCAGATGAGTGAATTGTTAATGGAAGAACTTCAGGTAAATGAGGAGGCATTTTTGGTGTAGGACACTCCTGAAATTTGTATCACTTCAAAGAAGTAACCTATTACTATAGTCTATTTATACAGTATTCAAATCAATATTTTATCAAACACTAACAAATACAGCACCTTATATGTGGTATGACACACTATATATATGTTACTTTTTAATCTCCAAGGGATGTGGTTCATTTCTGTATCCACAAATCTTAGTTAGATGCCTGAAAAATAGCACAATTTGTATATAGTTATCGAAGCAAAATTATTGGAAATGTAATAAAGAGAATTTTCTGATGATTCTCTTTCTTTTATCCAATTTGCAGTGTCTCCCATAGTTTCAAATTTGTGCATTTCATTATTTGCCTGTGTACAATGGGATAATTTTTTTAATTATGGAATTACTTTATTCAACAGTATTCATTGGAACTTTAATATTGTGTGTTGTTGTTTTGTCTTCTGCCATCACACTTTATTTCTCTCAGCAGTTATTCCCAAACACTTTTTTTCCCTGTCCTGACTTCCATCTCTGCCCTGCTGAGCACATGATCCTGCTTTTTACTATGCAGAGAATATTGAGGGTATTAATTGGGCCTTCATTCAATTTTTTCAACAGTTTAAATATTAGCCTTTTAATCCATAGTACTGTAGGAATGAACCCCTTTTATTCTATTTAAGGAAAATTCTTCTACTTGTCTTTCATCTTGGCTTAAGTTGTTCTCATTTTTTTTTCTCTAGAAATTTCCTATTATTTCTTACTTTTCTGCAGCTTCAATTTCTCATCCTGTACTGTCTCCTTATCCTTAACCTATGAATATGCATAAGCCTCTTCTATATTATTAAAGACCATGCGAAATCAAAGAAGCAAAACCATCCTTTGAGTTGATACCCTCAGTCCAAAATCTACCTCCTTCCTTTCTCATTACACATTTCCATGTAATCGTCTATCACTGTTTCCCTTACCATCGAGTGAGTTCTCATTCAGCTGCTACACGGTTCCTGCCTCTTCCTTCTGTTGAGACTGCTTTTTTCTCAGAAATTCTTGGATAGTTCTTTGCTAACTTGCATTGATCTTATGTTTAAAAATATATGTGAGATACTGCTTATTTGTCATGCAAGCCTAATAAATACAATCATCACCACAGGTTGGGAAGTACTTGAGGTGCAGTGACACCCAGATGCTCACTGAATGAAAATTATATATTCCCCAGTCCGTGGAACTGAGAATAGAATGAACTCGCACTTCCGAATAGTCAGAGTTGAAATGCAGTGTGGTGTGTACTCCACATTACTCTAGAGTTTCTTTCAGTATTGTTTTTCTACTCTTGTTGAAAATATTTCTCATGGATATATCAAGATAACCTCCAAACTGATGTACCATAAGTAGAGTTCATCACCTTTCCTCCTAAATGTTCCTCATCTTCCTCATTTATTTCCTGTTTATTTCATCTATCTTCTCATCCAGGACACAGAGCACAGAGTTTTTCTAATCCTCCTTTCCCCTTATCCATGACATCTAATTGGTTAAATCTCAGTAGCTGACTGGACTATATTTGATGCAGAGCTGTATAATGTATCAAATTCTACTATCCACTCTCTAAAAAATTTTTTCTTTAGCAAGTAACATTGAGTGTATGCTAAGGAAATAAAAATACATATTGTCTCCACTCTCTTTGAAGCTACACATGCAAATTTAAACCAAGTTTGAACATTACAAATACCATAATAGGTACTGAAATGTTGAGAGAGCTTAATGGAAGGAGATATTACTTCTAAATGAGAGTCTCTAAGAAGACATATTGAGAGAGGTGGAATATGAAATGAGCTTCAGTGACAAGAAGAGTTTAAACAGGGAGAATTAGGTGAGGGGGTTGTGTAGCTATTCCTGGCAGAAAAAACAACATGAAGAAGACAGAGACGCAGCAAATACTTTTTGAAAAGCAAGAAGTAGCCAAGGACATAAATTCTCAAAAGAACAAAGTAACTGAAAATATGAAACCATGTTCACATGGATTGTCATCAGAAAAATGCGTGGATAAAAAGATAAGGAAAGAAAATGGCTCTCTATCACTGTCTGAAATCACTCAAAACATAGTGGCTTGAGACAGACATTTATCCTCATGTTTCTGTTGCTTTGTTGGAGTTTGTTGGTCCGTTCTCCGTGGGGATTTCTCTGGGGTTTCACAACTGGTGCATGACCGGTAACTGGGACAGACAGGGGCTGGCTCTCCACATGGCTGATTCAGTGTATCCGAGGCAGACATGCGATTCTCAAGAGAGGTACAAATCAGAATAAGTCAGTTTGAAGCCCTGATTCCTACTCATAGTAACTCTACCTCCACACCTAGCCTTTCTCCTGACCTGGTAGCCACAAGGTAGTTAGACTTCATATTCAATGGCTGGTTTCCCTGGATGACCTTTCCACAGTCAAGCATCATTGCTTCTACCACCATCTCTTGGCTACAAGCAGGTCGTGGAGCCAGTTCCTATTGCTAGGAGAGGAAACTACTTAGGGATAAGAACACAGGGAGATGCCGTTCACTGAAAAGGTAAATTCTAGAAAACTACCCACTGAAAAGGAGCTGCAGTGATTAAGTCTTCAGCTGCTACCCTAAAGGATGGCACTGAAGACCTCCTGTGAGGAAAGGCCTGTGTAGTCTGCTACTGTAAAGATTTCAGCTAAGAAAACCCTGTGGGTAAGTTCTGCTTTTTCGTATAGGGTCATTACGAGTAGGAATCTGGGCTTCAAATCTATGTATTTTAAGATAAATTATTTTTAATGGAAATTGCACATATGAAAAAAATGGCTGTTTCTGCTTTTAGTTTGGTTAGTTAGAGAAAAATATAAAACAGTGGCTAAGGTCAGGATAATTATGATACAGTCCTTGCTCTAGTTGTTCACATAGTACCTTGGGAGAGACAAGACTAGAAATAGTATATTATAATGTGAAGTATTAATAGCAGAATTATACAAAACATGGCATAAGGTTAAAAAAGTGAAGCTTGTGAGATTCTCTTTAGTCTGGAGCTGATTATTGGAAAAGTACAGAAGAGGGATATCAGGGCAGTGGGGCATTTGTTGATGAATCAACTTGATAATTCAAACAATCAGTGATTTGGTGATATATATGTATACATATATATGTTTTAAAGAAAGAGTTCCTTTTAGTGTTTACAAGAGAACTGAACAACAAGATACAGGATGATGCACAGGGAGGAAGACAAGTGTACTGGGAGCGTGAGAAACAGTGACCATAGAAAATTCCAGTAGGAAAGTCAGTGGAAAGCACTGCAAAAACGTACAATAAGGAAAGCAACTTCTATGAAGAGGATCAAATGGGTGAGTCAGAAAATGAGGGAACTCACCCAGTACAGTTTAACTTCCTCACCTGGCTAGAACTGTAATCATTAGTAGAGGAAAAAAATAAGTACAATAATGGTACACATTGGACTTGAGTTGGCAGGCTTTTTCGTCTTTGGGGACATCATCCTGCTGTGGACTGGTACTGTATGAGACTCACATTTAGAGAATATCAAAGTGTCACCCAGCATGCAGCTTCCAGGAAGCAGTAATAAAAGTGTGGGTTTTCCCAAATGCTTGTTTGAACCCTCTAGTCATTTCCCATTTGGTCTCCTGATGTGTTCTTGGAAAGGAGCTGTGAATGGACCTTGCTACTCATCTAGTCCATACCCTCCTGAGGCTCAAGGCAGGTTCCTAGGTCTCTTCTCTTTCTGTCTTTCCTCTCAGTAACTGTCTCATCTCTGAATCCTCTTTAGACCTAGAGATACTAATTCCTCAAAGTCTTATTACAGAGCAGTGCTCTTTCACCCCCAGTACCCAGCCATATCTTCACTTGATCTGAAGACCCTCATACAATTTGTCTAAAAGCAGCTGTGATGAATGCGTAAGCACATGGATACCAAAAGAAACCCACTCTCATTGAGACATATCTGACTCATACTGACCATGTAGGTCAGTGGAACTGCCCTATAGAGTTTTCAGGGAGCACTTGACGGATTTGAACTGCCAACCTTTTGGTTAGCAGAGGTAGCAGTTAACCATTACGCTACCTGGAGTTACAATGTCTACGTTCAAATTCCACATGTTCTGACTGTGTGAATTTGTGCCTAAGTTTACATCTCTGAAAAACAGAATAACGGTGTTTTGTCATAACTCTTTTTTCCTTAGCAGATATTAATAAAATTCCTTTCAAAGTGATGTTCAAGAAATCCTTACAAAACTAAAGGAAGGGTTTTACCTTCATAGCATGGAGTGAATTCTATATTCATCATAGAAATTCTCAGTGTGTCCTTTGCTTCTTTAGAATAAATGCTGGTGTAATTTTATTGTCTACAGTGTTTGCACAATAATTAACTGAGATACACTCCAAATATCCTTTCAACATCAAAGCCATAACTGGATGCAAAGAAATTTCTGGACTTTTCACTGTTGGAAGTTCTAGTATCAGTGGTTTGTATCAAACACCTAAACTTAACAATTTCTTTAAAATTTTCGTGTTAAACAGATAATCCACGATCATTTGGTTGAGTTTTCACAGACTGTGTTCTCCATAATCCCTTTTGATTGATGGAGCTGACCTCCTATAGGATGGTGGCTGATTCTCCATTGCCTTGAGAGTTTATCACACACGGAAGTATAGATACCACTGCTCCTTCCGTGAGAACACTTTTTGCTATATCTCTGCTACCCTTGTCAGCAGTTTTTCTTACTTGTAACTTCTGTTTTTCTGGTTCTTTTCATAATCTGCTTAAGTAGCTTCTTTGTCTCTAAGCATTCCTACTCTTTTGTTTCAAATGCTTTTCTTATCCGTGTTGGCCCGTTGTGGTTCATGAACATGTGCTTTTTATCTTTCTGCAGTTGTCTTCCATCTCCTCCCATTGTCTTTGTTCTCTTTCTTCAGTTGGCATGTAGAGTTACTCTTTTTCTTTATGCTGTCTTTAGCATCTGAAACCAAAAAACTAACCCACTGCTGTCGAGTTGATTCCGACTCACAGTGGCCGTATAGGACAGAGGAGAGCTGCCACAGAGTTTCCCAGGAGTGTCCAGTGGAATCTAACAGCCAACATTTTGGTTAGCACCATAGCGTTTAAGCACTGTATTACCAGGGTTTCCAGTTTGGCTTCTAGTGGTTGGGAGTCTTCCTCACCCGTAAGCCTCTCTTCAGCCTTCTTTGAGTCATTTCCTCGTCTCTCAGGCTCTTCCCTCTCCCTGCTCTGTCGTTTTGGCCTTCTGTTACACTTTTCTCTCTTGCAGCCTTGGGGCTGCTTGAGGCAGTTGTACCTGAAGAAGCTAGTGGAAGCAGGAACAATCATGCTGAATGACTGGGATGGAGCCAAGGCTGGGTTCCAGGCTGGGCTGGGGCAGCCTCTCATTTGTCAAGTGACTTTCCCTCAACTGTGGCTTGTTCTGCCTTCTCTAGAGCTGCTCTGCCCTTTAAAGAGGATTCCCTGGAAACTTTTAGAGTCTACTTCTCTGGGTCTACTTTCTCAGGCTCCACATTGATTTCTGTCTTCTTAGGGCAGAGGCTTTGAGATGGAGGGCCAGACCTGAATGGAAGCAGCTCTGTCCTAGCCTGGAGGCAAGGTGGCTGTTGGTCTCTGACTACCAGGAAAAGGGGAAAGGGCTGGAATGAGCTTCAAAGTTGGGAGGTACCTGGTAATCTGGCACTGTGAAGAGAGAAAGACAGAGCCCTGTGATGCCAGATATAAAGTGGAAGGGTACATGTTTTCTCTGTCTCTAATCTCCGTTGTATGGTTCTCCTATACAGAACCCTCAGGTCCAGTTACAAAGAGTATAGTTGCTATGGAGGATACAGTATTGCTGCAGTTGCAAGATACTGTGTCTAGACAAGATAGCTATGCTTTCATTTTTGATCTGAAATGAATATGTAGGTATTGGGAATCAACCAGAATTCCAAAGAAGGAATACATGGAGGCAGATGTGATCCAAAGAGGGACACTCAACATGGAATAGAACATTTTTGTTTTGGTTTTCTTTTGTTTTTTTTCTAATCTCTTCTCTGCTGTAATGAATCTTTGGGATATTATGTTTTCTTATACAGTTTTTATCAACATTGCAGCTAATACATGTCTCTTAAAATAGTTCCCAACATGTGGTAAATGCTGTGTTAACCATTAATAAATATTTATTAAGGAGTTTTTTACCAGTTACTACGGGAAAACAAAAGTAAAAAAAAGTATGAAATGTACAATTTTAATTATTTCTAATAGGACAGTTTCTGGCAACTATAATTCTTAACTTACACTAAGATGGACTAGGCTTTTATTCTTGAAAATGAGATACCTTAATCTGTGTCCCCAGCTTTGTAATAAATGGGGGATGGCTTTGTTTCAGGAGAGTGTTTGTAGTCCTGAGGTCCTTCAGCTCAGTAGTATCCTATTGACTACACTTCTGGAAAGCCCAGGGATGATTTTCACTGGTCATTTTCTCTGCACTGCTTTCTGTTAACTACTGGGTATAATGTTTAATTAAACACACACACACACACACACACACACACACTTTCTCTTATACACACAGACATATATTCAAGTGCACATATACACTTAAAGATTTTTAAAGATTTGATATTTTTCTTTTTCATTATTATTTTTCCTATTCCTTTTTTGGAATGTGTTATATATGATAACACTACTACTAATGCATGCTCTTTGTATAAATTAAAAGAGGAATTCATCACAGGATGTTCGCCCTGGATTAAGTGTTCTTTCCTCATATAACAAGAAATAAACCATTGTTCAGAACAGCACCTCTCTATTTTGTGTTTGAAGCCAATCCCTTTAAATTCCATTTAAAGATGTGTGTTTTGAACCTATGGAATGTCATGCATTGAATCAGATGCTATTCACGCTTTTTTTGTTAACTATCACATTAAGGAACCAGTTCGGATGTGAAGAGTATCCTTATGACTTGGCAGGATGCTTGCTGGTCAGCCTTCTGGGCAGCTTCAGATGTAGTTGTGTTGTTCCTGGTAAAATGTGGTACAAATTCAATCCATGTAATTTATTCATACTGAAAATACGCATACTGCTTATTTTTTAACAAGGGGCTTGGACGATGGGCCTATTGTTTTATATACATATATATATATAAATCATACAAAATGTGAACAGATTATTTTTGCTTCAAAATATATCAGCTGCTGTAGACTCAACACCCAAACAGTAAGCCATCAAAATTATAAATCTTTGTTTTTGAGGTAATGGGTAGGGTAAGCCATATGATAGAATGAAACTGATATATTCAGTTTATTTTTACTAAAACGGAATGTTACTTGTTGCTCCCATCCTTACGGCCTTTCCCTGGGTTAGGGCTACACATTCAGTAAATAAAACTCCAAGTAGCCCTCACTTGCAAAGATTTTGCAGTTTGTTTTTCATCTTGTTCTGGGCTGCAGAGCAGATCAGACCTGAAAGCTAAGAAAAGCCCAGCCCACAGACACCAGGCTCAGAGGGATCAGTTAGAGTGGGAAAGGATAAGCAGGGTTTTGAAATGAGATTTCTCTACTTCCTGAAAGCTCAGATTGTAGATAAGAAACCCAAGTACATTTAAAAATGCTATCGAGTTAGAAGATGGTCATCATATTTACACAAATTTGTAACAGTGTGTTTTGACTTTAAACCTGTGTATAGTTTGCACCACGAATTAACAACAGCAAGATAAAAGTCGTTGCTGTTGAGCTGATTCCAGCTCTTAGTGATCCTATAGGGCAAAATAGAGCTACCCTCGAAAGTTTTCCGAGTAGCACGTGGTGGATTCACACTGCCGATGTTTTTGGTTCACAGCTATAGCTCTTAACCACTGTGTTACCAGGGTTTCCGATGACAGCATAGGTAGGACATATATCTTACACCTGCTGTTAGTAAACCAGGAACCGCAGGCTTACAGAGAAAAGCATGTAGCCACCAGTGATAGCTGCGATGGAGCTCACTAAGTTGAGTCTCTCTGGCAACACAAGAATAAAAAGGGGTGCATCCTGAGATCTCCACTAAAAGACCTCAATTGAAGGTCCAGCGGTTTCCGGGTTCCGCTGGGAGCATGGCCCCTGGCCCTGACGCTGCCCTTGCCCATAAATCATAACGAAGGTCCACTCTTTGGACACGAATGGATTAGACTTGGCGATGCAGAGTGACCATATGTTGTATGCCCTTTATGGTTCTATACATCTACAGGATATCATCCTGCTGACCTCTGGCTGGAGGAAGGAGAGTGGGTGGAGAGGAGGGGAAAGGAGAGTGTTAGGAGGATGAGACATGTATGGAGCAGAGAGGAATAGTGTGCTCTCACCGGACAGGGATAGCAGTGGAAGCTGCACATAGCTGGGCATGTAAATTTATACAGGAATGTACATTTTCACTCAGTCATATTAAATAATTAATAAATAAATAAATAAATAAATATATGTTCTATATAATGGGCCTCACTATAATAATACCTGAAATATTGTCTGGAATACAGTTGGTATAAATTATTATTACTTTTTTTATTTTTATTTAACATAACTGAGTGAAAATGTACATTCACATGTAAATTTACATGTCCCCCTATATGCAGCTTCCACTGCTCTCCCTGTCTGGTGACTGCATACTATTCCTCTCTGCTCCATACATGTCTCATCCTCCCAACAGTCTCCTTCCGCCTCCTCTCCATCCATTCCCCTTCCTCCAGCCAGAGGTCAGCAAGATGATATCCTATAGATGTATAGAACCATAAAGTGCTTCCAATATATGGTTACTCTGCATTGCCAAGTCCATTCCATTCCTGTCCAAAGAGTGGACCTTTGTTATGATTTATGGGAACAGGCAGCATCTGGGCCGGGGGCCATGCTCTCAGAGTAACCCCAAAACCGTTGGACCATCAATTGAGGTCTTTTAGTGGAGATCTCATGATGCACCTCTTTTTATTCTTGTGTTGCCAGTGAGGCTCCTCTCTGTGAGCTCCGTCATGGCTATCACTGGTGGTGGTCGGGCACCATCTGGTTCTTCCGGTCCCAGGTCGATGTAGGCACCCACTCTTGTGGGTCTCTCTGTCTTCTCAGTTGTCTTTACCGCATGCCATTTTGGCCCTCGGTGAGCATCCGTTCCTGCTGAGTTGGGACCATTTGCTGTGTCCTCCGATGGCAGCTTGGCAGCTTTTAAGACCCCAGACGCCACTCACCAATGTGGGGGGCAGAGAGCTCTCTTAGCAAAACGCTAGTTGTGCCAATTGGCCTGGAACTTGCCTAAGAGCATGGTCCCCCATCCCCCACCACAGCTACTCTATCCTTGCAGTATTAAGATGGAAGGAGTACTCAAGTTATGCTGAAGTCCACTTAATGTTGTTCTTGTTCCTAATGTGTGCTGTCACCACTTTCTCTCAAATAAATTTCTAGTAACTACCTAAACTAAACCCTCCCCCCCTCGCCCTCCCTCCCCCCCTCACCCTCCCTCCCCCCCTCGCCCTCCCTCCCTCGCAGCTGTCAAATAGTCTTTTCTTCTATACACAAGTCTGTTTTTGAGATCTTATCGTAGAGGTCTCATACAGTATTTGTCCTTTTGTTGCTGACTACTCTCACTCAACATAATGTCTTCCAGTTGAAACCAGGTTAGGAGATGTTTCCTGGAATCATCGTTATTCTTTATCATTGCGTAGTGCTCCATTGAGTATATGTACTACAGTTTACCTATCCATTCATCTACTGTTGGGCATCTGGGTTGATTCCACCTTTTTGCTATTGTGGACTGTGCCGCGATAAACATTCTGGTGCATGTGTCCGTTGGTGTGAAAGGCCTTGAATCTGTAGGATATATTCCAAGTAGTGGAATTACTGGGTCAAATGGTATATCAATATCCATTTTTTTAAAGAAGCGCCAGATTGCCTTCCAAAGAGGCCGGACCATTTTGCAACCCCACCAACAGTGTAGGAGGGTTCCACTTTCTCCACAGCCTCTCCAGCATTTGCTGTTTTGTGTTTTCTGGATCATGGCCAATCTTGTTGGGGTGAGATGGTATTTCATTGTTGTCTTTATTTGAATTTCTTTAATAACTAAAGATCCTGAACATGTCTGCATGTGTTTTTTGGCTGCC
Source organism: Heterohyrax brucei (assembly GCA_028571685.1). NCBI lineage: Eukaryota > Metazoa > Chordata > Mammalia > Hyracoidea > Procaviidae > Heterohyrax > Heterohyrax brucei. The sequence continues at coordinate 100,697,781 of CM053148.1, forward strand.
TGGATCTCCTCTTTAGTGAAGTATCTGTCCATCTCCTTTGCCCATCGTTTAATTGGATGGTTTATCTTCTTCTTATTGATATTTTGTAGTATCTTATAGATTATGGAGATCAGGCGTCGATCTGACATAGAGTTGCCAAATATTTTTTCCCACTCTGTGGGTGTTCTTTTAATTCTATTAATAAAGTCTTTGGATGAGCAAAAGTGTTTGATTCTTAATAGTTCCCATTTATCTACTTTCTCTTCTGTTGATTGAGGTTTCTTTGACAGATTCTGGAGTCTGTCCTCATTGTGTATTAAAACTTCCATTGTTGTTCCTACCTTTTCTTGGATGAGCTTTATCGTTTTAGGTTTGATATTTAGGTCTTTTATCCAGTTGGAGTTGGTTTTTGTATAAGGTGTAAGATACGGATCTTGATTCAGTTTATTGCAGATGGATAACCAATTTTGCCAGCACCATTTCTTGAAGATACTGTTTTTACCCCAGTTTAATGTCTTAGGGCCTTTGTCGAATATCAACTGTTCATAGGCAGATGGTGTCATCTCTGGGGTCTCAATTCTGTTCCATTGATCGATCTGTCTGTTCTTGTACCAGTACCAGGCTGTTTTGACCACTGTGGCAGTGTAGTATGTTCTAAGGTCAGGTAATGAGAGGCCTCCCAGTGTGTTCTTCTTCTTTAGTAGTACCTTACTTATCCGGGGCTTCTTCCCTTTCCAAACAAAATTGGTGATTTGTTTCTCTATCTCATTAAAAAATGATGCTGGAACTTGTATTGGGATTGCATTATATAAATAAATTGCTTTGGGTAAAATAGACATTTTCACAATGTTAAGTCTTCCTATCCATGAGCAGGGTAGGTTTTTCCACTTATCTAAGTCTCTCTTAGTTTCTTGTAGTAAGGATTTGTAGTTCTCTTTGTAAAGGTCTGTTCTTTCTCTGGTTAGATTAATTCCTAGGTACTTTATCTTCTTAGGGGCTATCACAAATGGTATAGATTTGATAATTTCCTCCTTAACAGTCTCGTTGTTGGAGGTATAAATTATTATATACAAATACCTAAATACAATGACTGTTCAATAAGTGTTACCTATTGATAGACAGCATGCTAACTTATTATAAATTTACTAAATTACTTAAAACATGTGGCAGTCGTCTTGTATAAAATCACAGCTTTAGGAAGCCCATAGGGGCAGTTCTACTCTGTTCTATAAGGCTGCTATGAGTCAGATTCCATTCACGGGCGACTGGCTTCTGGTTTATTATGAAGTGACAAAGCATGACAAACCATCTTTTTGCTTTGCTTAAAATATTTATTACACATTCATCCCCATATTATTAAATTCTTTTATAAGTGATAAAAAGCAATTGTATTTATCCTTAATACTAAATTCAAGACCTTTAGTAAATATAGTATCAAAAATGCAGATTTGGTGGGGTTTTCAGTTAACAAAAAAAGTTAATTTTTGAAAGAAATCATAAGCTTGCTATGTTTTCTTGGTCTAATTTCACTTCGGGTTGGCATTCCATAGTTGAAATAGACAATAATTACATCTCCCATTCTACAAAGTTGTCAACATGATACGAAAAGACTGGTCAGAATCTCAGTGAACTGTACTACTACTGTCCATGACTCTACACGTCATGTGAGAAACTGCACGAACTTCTTAATACCCTACATTTTGATTAATGAAGCTAACTTCAGCACAGCAAGTGGTACCCTGGTGTTTGCCATCTTTCTGTAACAAATGCATTCTCAGCAGAGTGTATGCAAAGGGGGCAAAGTGAAACCATCACATTAATACTTACTGGGGAAGGGGGACCTAATTTCTTTTCAAAGGAGATGAAAATGAAGTCTTATGCTGACAAAAGAGGAAATCACAGCATTAAGTCAACTAAGTCAGTATGCGAAGAGAGAGGGTGAACACCAACTGCCAATTTGCTAATCGGCTCTCATCAATGTCCACGATGACTGTCTTTCACTGAGAATGCATTTCAATCTCTGTTTATTAAATTGCAGATGGTTTACTAAAACTGCCAACAAGAGGACTAATTGATGCCAATTACAGGGCTTTTCTCAGAGGAATTGGAATGAGTCCACACTTTCATTTCACACACATGACTTATCTGCCCTCAATTTAACAATGATGATTAGCCACCTTGATACCATTCTCGATTAAAAATACAATCCCTGATTTGCCTTATACAAGTTTTGACCTGAAGTTAAATTAAGACATCTTGTTACTGGCACTGATACAGCAGATTTCCCAGAATTTGGAGTTGATGTTCAGTTTTCCCAATAGTAACATTTCAGTAGAAATGTAATATTAGGTTTCAGAAGAAACAGAAATACTATTTTAAAATTTTGTTAAAATGCTACTCTTAGAACATCGTTTTGGTGGAAACAGCAAAAAATAACACAAGCTGTGCTACTATAGCTCACATTTCTGAACTGACAATGTATGAAGCATAATTCTAGTTTAATTCTGAATAATAGTTTATGACACGCCTCTTTAATGAAAATAATAGATTACATCCCCAAAAGTTCATTCCCTGACTCCCCAGCTTGACTGAAATATTCATTACTTTAAAGCTATTTAAATCTCCACAAGGAGTGCTGGTCGCACAGTGGTTAGGGGTTCAACCGTAAAGCAGAAGTCTGGTGGTTCCTATCCATCAGCGGGCGATTCCAAGGGAGAAAGATGTAGCTGTCTTCTTATGCAAAGACTTATAGCCTTGGAAATTCTGTGGGAAATTCTACTTACTCCTATAATGTTGCTGAGTCAGGACTGGCTCAATGGCAAGGGTTTAGTTTCCGTTTTATACATATCCATGGGAACACCAACTGCTAGCATATCACATGCCTGGTCAAGTATAAGGCCCACGAAAACACAGAAATCTTCAATGAGGTGGACTGGAACACCAGTCCCAATGAACAGTATCTACAAAGTTACCTAAAATTCACAAAAATAAGACCTCTACAAAAGCATCTCAGGATTACCAACAACTGATAACAATGCAAACACGTCACCCAGTCACCAGAATAAGACAAGGAACAAAAGCTTAAATATAAACCTTCCTCTTAAGTGAGTCACCATTAGCATTACGCTCAATGCTCTTCAAGCATTACAGATTTTCCAAGACACTACCAGCCACAGCATTCAGGTCCTGTGGTCCCTGTAAACCAACAAATGTGTCCCCAGTTTCCCATGTATGCCCCATATTTCCTGTAGAACTAGAAAACAACATTAAAAAAAAAAAAAAAAACATGCCATGATCTCCAATTCATGAATTCTGTAATGTGAACAAATGGATAAATCTCGTCATGTATTGCATTCCAGGATACTTAGCACTGAGCTAAGTGTTTACTAGGCACTAATTTATTCATCATAGCAACTTTATATTTTAGATAATATGATGCTTATCTCTCCAGGATGAGGATACAGCACCTATTTCTCTAGTGGCACTGTTACGCAAGTGAGCTTGTTGTTAGCTACCATCCAGCCAATTCTGACTCAAGGTGACCCTATGTGTGCAGAGGACAGATGCCGTAGAGGGTTTTCAAGGCTATGACCTTCCAAAACCAGATCATCAGCCCACCTTATCTCCAAGTAAGTTCTAACTGGTTATTTATCAGCTGGTAGTTGAGCATGTAACCATTTGCACCACCCAGGAACTCCTATGCAAGGGAGAGTACAGCATGGAAAGCAGAAGGAGACTTGGAAGGGATGAGTTGCAGCCACCAGGCATTTAAAGGTAGACATCTCTGCTCTGAGTATAAAGGATCTTACATGAATTAATGGAATTATTCATGCTTAAGTAAATGTAATACATAAAGTTGATTCTGACTCATGGACATGGGACTTTTTGTTTTTACCAAAAAATATATGAAGAAGCTGAGCTTAATTATTTTGGTTCAGCACATAAAGTGCATGATTTTGTTTCAAGGGAATGGTGAAGTTTTTCAGTGAATTTTTTTTTTAATCCATTTTCTCATTATTAGTCAAATAAGTCCTTGAGAACACAATGTACATACCTAAAGTCATGCTAGAAAACAGAGAGCCAGACTGTAGACTTTACACCGCCAAGAAGATGATTCCAGGAATCAAGATGGGTCAGTTGATACCCGACTGGTGGAGTGGCCATCCAAGTTCACTGCCAAATTGGCTGCTTTCAGATTACAACCACTGTTCTTTCCATGGTGCTAGTCATTTAGGTCTTCTCCTTTTCATGACATTTAGATTTTAAACACTGAGATCGCATGTCTTTCTTTGGACTCACATTCAGAACTTTGTTACACGAAGTGAACTCATCCTGACAGTAACACCCTACGAACTCGGTGACAATGCCTTTTGAAAGATCCACTGAAGGGGAAATGACATTTTTTTTTTTTTAAAGACAAAATAACACTTTAATCATTAAATGCTACATGAACTCCATGATATATGTTGCTCCTTTGTATGTTATTAAAATGGTGGGTTTTACTTTACTTCATGTTTGTGTTGGAAATATACTTGCAGTGTCCTATGGGTTTGTTAGTAAAGGACTCAGGTGTATTTTGTATCTACCTAAATGACTCATCTTTTATAAATTGCCCCCAAATACCTTAATAATAAAGCAGCTATGCCTGGAGCACTTTTTCCAAAATAAAGCAGACATATAAAATGGGCAAAAGTACTAAAAAAGGATAATTGTGCCCCTTACCTACATTGGGGAACAGAACTCCTTGGAAAAAAGATAACACATTTTTTTTTTAATCTTCTATCGACCATAGGTTTACTTGATAATTCACTTGCTGTATCAATTTGACAAAATTATATTGGTAATAAGAACAATACAACAAAATTCTTGAAAGTACATGTCTGACTTTCATTTAAATTTTACTGACTTGAGTCATACAGTTCACCCACCCTGTTCTTTGCTTGTTATTGCGAGGTTGATGGTTCCCCTTCGCGCCCTCCATTCTAAGAACTGCCAGCTTGAATGGAAGAAATAGCTCTGGCAGGAGAAACTGAATGGCAAAGGTGCAGGCATACAAAAGGACTTCCTTAACAGTGGTCTAATTAGATCTGATAAACCTTTCTAGGATTTTCAGGATAATTTGCTCAGTAATTAAGACCAAACACGGAAACATTTCCAGAGGGATTTCACGAGTTATACTACTGCAGCCATGAAAACTTCAATGTCTCCACAGATTAGGACAGTAAAACCATGGTGGAAGGGAGTGAGAACTTTTTTTTTTTAATCCATTCACACTACTTCAGGCAAATGAATCAACTAGATGAATGTACAAATAACTAAATGGAGGTTATACTTAGCATGAGAAAAAAGAAGTTTATAGCAAAGGCTTTTTAAAATATCAAACATAGGAACAGAACTGAATACAAGTACTTTATCCTAACTTATTTTCTGAAAGACAATACACATGAGAATACAGACTGTATCCTAAAAGCCCTTCTTTAATGTTACAAAAAGATCTGATGAGAATGGAGCCCTAGCATGTTGGAGATCTCATTTTTAACTACGTAATTTATACACTGGGAATCTGACATAAAGAAGACAGATTTCACTGTTGTAGTAGAACATCATTTTGAATGTCAAAAAATCCTCAGAGGACATGGTAACAAGAGCCACTCAGTACAAAATATTCCATGCACTGTGATAATACTGAGAACTGTTCACTAATGAGACGCAGAATGCAGTATGAAAAGGAGGTGAGTACTCTGAATACTTGCTGGAATTGCCAGACAGATTAAAAAAAAAAAAAAAAAAAAAAAAAGCTCTGATCCATATGTTATGGAAATGAGTAAGACAATGATTACTGAAAAACAACAAAAAAAGATTTTTCTCAGAATGAAAATGCCCACCTACTCTGAGATTGCCACTCTGCAGCGAGGTGTTTCCACATTTAAAGTACCTCGAAACAAGGTCAACACTGATGTCAACAAGTATCTAAGGCCAGGAAGAATCATTCTTCGCTGGTTAAACCATCATTAGTTCAAGTGAAAGAAGGAAAATATAGTAGCTGGAAGATACAGTCCAGAAATTTCTGAGCTTTTGGTAATGTAAATAGCATGAGTAAGAATGAACCAAGTAAATAAGTCGCTATGGAGCACAAATTATTTGCTCGTGGATAGACTGGTCCTAGGAAACATGTCCATCATCAGTGAACATGTTTAGCATATGCAAAACTTAGTTCTAATACACAAATATATTTAACATACATTTTATCTAAATATGTATTTATAGAGACTATGAATACATATTTTATCCAAGGCATTTTTAGGTAACCTCACATTCTCTGATTTAAAAAATCCATTACAATACATTTTAAGTACTTGATATACAAGTTCTGACAATTAAGTTCATAAACTCATCCTAGAAATAGTGCTACATACGCCACTGCTGAATATCACTATGGTCACCTTTGATGTACTCCCCTTGGGAAGCTATGCACTGACACCAGCACCTAGTCTACCCTTCAAAGCAATTTTGAAACTCTTTTTCTGGACTGGCCATCAGAGCTGTCATCATTTTACCCTTTATGTCCCTAATGTCATAAAAAATATCTTCCTTTCAATACTTCCTTTATCTTCCAGTAAAGAAAAAAGTTATTGCAGGTCAGATCAGGCTAGTAGTGAGGGTGTTCCAATACAGTTATTTGCTTACTGGCTAAAAACTCCCTCACAGACAACTATACAATTAAGTCTGCGAACTTGCTACCTTACCAGATGCACAATGGCCACTTCAGAAAGACTTCCAAAACTGTTCTGAAGGGTGGACTAGGTACTAGCATCAGTGCATAGCTTCCCAAGGGGAGGATTTCAGAGGTGACCACAGTGGTATTCAGCAATGAGGTATATGTAACGCTTGGAACAATTAAGTTCATGGACTTAACTGTCGGACCTCATTTGATAATGCTTTAAGTACAAGTATTTGGGACTCAACTTTTTATACAGTTTAGAGAAGAAAGCTGAAAATCAAGGCAGTAATTTTTGAATGAAGACTACTGATGTATTAAATGATGAAATTTAAAAAAAAAACAACTTAGTGGTTAACATGACAAAATAAAAAACTAGGGTTTTCTTACTGATCTACTTTTACTGTTCTGTTTGTATTGTTTTAGTACCATATAAAATACATTAATGCACACCACAATGATGCTTAATACATGTATCATAATAACTATAATAATAACTCTGGTACATGTATTAGGGATCAACATCACACACATAAATATATTTTATACTGCTATAACAATACACAGAAACCAGCAAAAACAGACCAGTAAAGGCATCCTTTGCTTTTAATTGGTTATACATTAACCACTAACTTTTATTCTCAAATTTTATCATTTCATAAACACAGTAACAACAAGAAACTCCTTGACGGCACAAATGACTGACAGTCTTCAGCTAAGTGAAGACTAGCCATTTGAGTCTACCCAGAGGCACCTCAGAAGAAAGGCCTGACAAGCTTCTCCTGAAAACATGAACCACCACAAACTCTACGGAGCACAGTTCTACACTAAAATACATTCGATCTTTATGAATCAAAATCTGCTCAGTAGCAACTGGTTTGATTTTGGAATGATAACTACCATTGAGTACTGACCACAAAATATGTGGAAACTGACCTTACACTTCAAATGCACTTCCATCTTCATTATCACTCTACCGTTAAGCCACTTTACAGAAAAGGAAATAACTCACAGAAAATGAATATCTCACTTTGATGTCACATACTAGGAATACCTGAAGCTGAAATTTTTATTGCTACTCTCTGACATCGAATCCCTTGTTCTTTCACACCACACTGTTTTTCACAATTACTTATCACACAAACACTGTTGTGCCTAGAGTGTGAATCAGGCATTGTGTCAGTGGCAAGATGCTCACTATCTACTAGGAACTAGAAAGGCAGAGTGTATGTGAAATACTATCTATTCTACCACTAGACAAACTTGGACTATGTTCACGTTCTGCTGCCAGCCCACTTTCTCTATAAAATATCCTCAGCAGTCAGATCTCTTTCACAGTGTTGTTAAGAGCATTGGGTACTTAACACATGGCATATGATCACATAACAGTATCTGTGATTACTGCACATCACAGAGTTACTCTAAATATTAAATGGGTTGCTATATATAAAATTCCTAGCACCACAAAAAGATCAGTTCTAATATTTCTCACACAAGAGAAAGACACAGTACATATCTATGGGATCAAATAATTTTGTTTTTCTCTGACACTAAAATCTGCAGATGTTTAATAGGTAATTATAGACATAAATTATGAAAACATAACTATTACTGACCAAACTGCTTATGAATCCAGTCTGGGCTTTGTGAGTTGCAACAAATATGTTAATTTATCTTTCTCATTAAAACAAACAAAAAATGTCCATTTGCTTCATCTGTCAAGGTACGAAAATCTGAGTTAGTTTCTTTGAATTCAAGGAGGAAAAAGTATCAAATAATGTATGGTTATCATCCTTTCAAGATATTAATCTGTTGTGTCTTCCCATATTCAGTTAATTTAAAACAAATACATATATAAAAGAAAGAGCATATGAGAAAGAGAATATAGAGCAGGTAAAACGAACATCTTCACATTGGGAAAAATTCTATCTTGACTTACACCCAAAAGTTGTTTCATTCTGGTGGCCTGTAGCCCTAAAATAATGGGGTATCTCTGGCTACAGTATTAGAACTAGGTCTGAATCCGTCTTTCCCACTCAATCAATAAGAATAAAGCTTTTCATTTCTGTGGGCTCCACTATCCTCTCATGTAAAAAATAGTAAAGCCGGACAAGTACTGAGTACCTTCTATAGTCAACATCTTTAACTCTATTAAATCATTTAATTCTCACAACAATGAGAAAGTCAGTACTATTATAAAATGTAATAGATTAGGGAACTTGGCACTCGGAAGTTAAAAGAAAAAAAGTCCTGGGTCTAAGATGAGTTTGTTCTGCAGGCATAAACAGGGCCCAGGAAGTCTAGCACCAGGACGACAATCTCAACCAATACACTGCATGCAAAACAAGAAAGATGTCACCTAAGTAAACTCTATGGATTCCTTCTGAGAACACCATTCTCTGGTTTTATGTGAGTACAGAAAAAGTTGACTTCTAGAATTATTTTCAATTATAATCAAAATGCTTCACAAATACAAATTCCATTTTTAAGTCTACTACAGGTCCTACGAGTAGAATTGACTTGATGGCAGTGGGTTTAAGCAGTGACAGTAAACTCTGGGAGTGTTGTGGTGAAGTGCTACATCCACTAACCAAAACGTCAGCAGTTCTACTACGCCAGGCTCTCCTTGGAAACTTCCCTGGTCTGTCCTATAGAGTCACTATGAGTTGGAATCTACTTAACAGCAGTGGGTAAGTAGGGAGAGAACTGAATAGGTTCTCCTTCAGGCTAAATCTCATAAGACAGTTATTCAGTGTTCCTTTCACTACACAATTCCTATAAAGACTTTTTCCAAAGAATATTTTTTTATTCTTCTCATAGAATTTCATAGCGAAATGTTTTCTCTTCCAACAGAGCTTTCCTGCTTTAATGTCAGCATGGTTTCTTGCTACGGATGAAAAGTATTTTCATTACATTTTTTATGTGTGCATTGCTGGTTAGCCTCTGGCAATATTTACAGGAATGAGAAAAGAACACAGTCCCTAGTAATATGAATTTAGCATTCAAAAGAGAACATTAACACAAGTCATAGCACACACACATATTTGTAAGAGAATCAGTCCCGAGTTTCAAATGGCAAGTGAACTGGCCGCCCACAGACATTTCGGCCATATTCCCAAGAGCTGTTGGGGCAGGAGAGAAGTGTCCCGCTAATCTTAATTCATTTCCACTGTTAGCCAGTTAATTCACAGTGAGTGAAACCTGTATTCTGAATTGAAAATAAGAGAGTAGCCTATTCTCTCCCTCTAGGTGTAAGCAAACCACTTGAAACCAATTAGGTGTCAACAGAATTGTTAATTATCCCGGGGTCACCACCTTTTGTGAAGCCTTTCAGAGTAAAATGGGGTGTGTGGCTTAGCTCACAGCATGTTCAAACAGCCCTCTCTAATTGACAAATTTTATACTCAGCAGTTGGACTGGCTAGAAAGGTTAAATCACATTTACTCTCTTTCCACAGAAGAAAATGGACAGGCCCGTATGTGTATTGTTCATTCATTTAGGAAACACATACCTACTCATTCTCTGGTACAAGGTCCACTGGTAAACAAGAGAGTAATCCTTAACACAAGTCATATGACACACACATATTTGTAAGAGAATCAGTCCAGAGTTTCAAATGGCAAGTGAACTGGCCTGAGCAATCCACTGGTAAACGAGAGGTGCCACTTCTCTTTGAAGCTTTGTTAATGAGTGAATACAATCAGTTGACAGATGATTAATTAAAAGGAACCGATGTAAGGATGCTTCGGAGAACTCTAAGTCTAGCAACCTCGGCTGCCCAGGCCGCTTTGTTTCTTGATTCTGAGCACCACAGAGGTGAAGGCGCTACATCCTCACTCAGGCCAAAGTGTTAACAAATCCTCATCGATACAAACCTACACCAACGAAACAGGAGTTTCCCCATCTGCTCCAACATTCCCATTCCTTTTGGAGAACCCACCAGCACAAGAACCTTCCTATTACCAGCATCACCAACTGGAACTTGGAATACACTGGCACCTGGTCTACATTTACTCACATAATTGGTCAGTAATTATACGTGGATACCTTGACACTGCACATGAAAGCAGGTCAGTAAATAAGACAGACAGAAGAAGAAGTGATGCATTTGAATAGTGATTTGGAGAAGAATACTGGATGTACTACAGATTGTCAAAAGGACAAAGAGATCTGTTGTGGAAGAAGTAAAATCAGAGTGCTCCTTGGAAGCAAATATGGTGAGACAGCATCTTACGTACTTTGGACATGTTCTCAGGAGGGATCTCCCTGGAGAAAGGCATCATACTTGCGAAAGACGATGGTCCACAAAAAAGAAGAAGATCCTCAAGGAGACAGACTGACGCAGTAGCTGCAACAATGGGCTTAAGCATAAAAACAATCATAGGCATGGTGCAGGACCAGGCAGTGTTGCACTTCTTTGCACACAAGGTTACTATGAGTCAGTAACAAATCAATGGCATCTATCAACAACACAATTGAAAAATCATTAGTATTTTCATAAACTCGATGGGAAATACAGCCCTGGCTGCACAGTAGTTAAGAACTGTGTTGAACTATGTCTGCTAATCAAAAGGCTGGCAATTCGAATCCTCTAGCCACTCCCCGGAAAGCCTATGGGATAGTTTTCCTCTGTTCTACAGGATGACTGAGTCAGAATCAACGTGACTGCAGGAGATTTGGGTGGGAATAGGACAATAAAAGCACTGGGTTCTTCTGATCCTTACTTACTTTTGTACTTAATATGTCATAGTGGGTCATATTTTATGTTCTTTAACCCTCATTTTCCTGATTTATATATCCCTTGGCTATGTAAAAGCATTAGTATAAAAGCTTACAAGACACATTTCATATGAAATTAATTTGGAAGTCAAAGATTTATCAAAGTACAGCATTTAAATGTCACTGATTTTTTTATAAACTGAGAGTAATAATGCTTATAATCCTGCCATCATAACTGTTCAAATTATATACCAGTTTTCACAGTGTGGTCCAAGAAACTCTGGCAATCTCCAACACGCTCCTTCAGGGTATCCATGGGATCAAACTATTTTCATAATACTACTACTAAGATGTTCTTTGCCTTTTTTCAGTCTCCTCTCAGAAGTGTACAGTGGACTTTGCCAGAAACTATCAAACACACAATACCAAGACAGATTAAATGCAAAAGTAGATACTAAAATCCAGAACAGTGTTTTCTACTAAAGTGGATAATAAAGAGCTCTTCTAAAATATTTAAATACTATGATCCTCATGAATTATTCCTTTTTGTATTTCTTCAAAATAGTCATAAAATTTTGTTTATGTTAACATGTAACAAGTTTAATCTTTGAGTTTAAATTTCTAATAGTATTAATAGCAAAAAATATAAATATCTCTGAAGTCTTCGACATTTTTTAAGAAGTTCAAAAAAACCCTGAGGGGAGAAGGAAATTGTCACATAAAATACTCACATAAAAAACACTCACATAAAATAATATGAAGAAAGGGCTTTGTAACTGTAAAGTATCATATACATAAAAACTGTACTAATTTTCACTGTGTTAGAATTATGTAGACATTTATTAACAGACATGTAATCTTTACTAGCCCTTCCCTAACTGGGGTCCCAAATAAACTTGTTAAAGTACAAAAATTAGTAATAGAGTCTGTTCTAACATAAAGGTCTGCTGGCATATGTATACCCACTAAAAAGGAAAGTAACAGGACAATGTTAAATATGGCAGAAGGGTGAAATTCATATCTCAATAACAAACTCAACTACTCTTCTGCTTTAGAATGCAGAGTACCAGCATTTGCTATCTAGGAGGAAACATACAGTGGCAATATTTATAACAGAGTGACAAGCATATCCACGTCATCCTCTTAAGGAAGAGTTGAAGAATGGGAATATTCATCCCTTTTCACTTTCTCTGGGAGCTTGGGACCACTGGTTCAGTCATCATTGTGCTCATACTTGGTGTTTCAACTACTGACAAAGTAGAGCAGTCACAGAAGGAGACAGAAATGGTGTCAAGGTTGAGAATTCTACTGTTAGCTGGTAAGGGTCTGCCCAAGGGCAGCGGCAGTGGCTATGGTAACAATCAATGTCCACTGCTGGTGGAGGTTTCAATGTCAAAGACCTGATGCATGCTCTTTTCTCAGCAGTTTAGACTCCCTAGATTCAAGTGCACATTCTGGGTCTGATTACATAGCCTTCCTGTGGCTGCCACAAGTTACTTGACATCCTTTCAGTTCTTATCTGCTTATGTAGTAACAGTTGGTTATTGTGGTTTGTCACCCAAAACCTGTAAATACCAGCTGCCAAGTTTGATAGATTTAGAAGTTTAATTAACAGTTCTGCTACATGTAAGCTGACAGAATTTAGGTAGATTATCTAACCTCTTAAAAATGTGTAACAATAATAATTACCTGTTTAGACTTTACTGATCTATAACAACAGAAATACGAGGCCCAAATGATACAATGTATATGTTGTTGTTGTTAGATGCTGTTGAGTCCAACTCATAGCAACCCTACCCACAACAGAAAGAAACACTGGCTGGTTTTGCACCATGTCCACGATGATTTTTATGTGCTTAAGCCCATTGCTGCAGCCGCTGTGTCAGTCCATCTCGTTGAGTGTCTTCCTCTTTTTCGCTGACCCTCCACTCTACCAAGCACGAGGTCCTTCTCCAGGGACTGATTCCTCCTGACAACATGTCCAAAGTACATAAGACACAGCCTTACCATCTTTGCTTCCAAGGAGCACTCTGGTTGCACTTCTTCCAGAACAGATCTGTTTGTTCTTTTGGCAGTTCATAGTATATTCACTATCCTTCTGCAACACCACAATTCAAAGGCATCAATATGTCTTCTGTCTTCTTTATTCATGGTCTAGCTTTCACACACTATGGTATGACTGAGTACGGCTTGGGTCAGGCGCATGTTCGTCTTCAAGGTGACATCCTCACTTTTCAATACTTTAAAGAAGTCCCTTGTAGAACATTTTCCCAGTGCAATGCATCTCTTGCTTTCCTGACTGCTAGTTCCATAGGCATTGATTTCAAGGGCAGCTCAAGAAGACAAAATAAAGTATTATAATGACACCTGTAAACAGCTTGAAATAGGAAACCAAAAGGGAGGACCATGTTCTGCCTTTTTCTCAAGCCCAAAGAACTGAAGAAAAAATCTAATCCTTGAGTTGCAGTAGTGAAGGATTCTACAGGGAAAATGTTAAATGACTCAAGAAGTATCAAAAGAAGAAGGAAGGAATACACAGAGTGGTTGTGTATGATCAGGGACTAGACAATATGGAAGGAGCAGCCAGAGCTGCATTAAAGTCACTGGCAAAAACAAGACTCCAGAAATTGATGGAATAGCAATTGAGATATTTCAACAAACACATGTGAATTACCCTGAATTCTGTAACACAATGTCATCGCCTCCATGATGCTGTCTGATGTGATCGCCTCATCTGCTGTAAGAAGACTTTCCCAGAGGTGTAACCTGTACCCATTATACACAGGCATTCTCACAGAGTCATCTGTCCCTTGTCGATAACATGACAGTGGTTTGTACAAAAAGCAAGAATGCTCCATGTTCTGCCACGTTAATCCCAATTAAGCCCTGCAGTCACGTTGTTAGCCAACACCTGACCAACAGACTTTAGGACTTGCCAACCTCCACTACAGCATTAGCCATTTCATTGAGCTAAATCTCTCTTTTTACACATACACACACTGTTCTAGTTTTGCTTCTCTAGAAGTGTCTGATACATAGTAAGCACTTACTGTGTACACTTGGAATAAACTGCAGATGCAGTCAGCGCAAAGTTCACTTTTGAAATAAAATTACTCTACATTCATTTGAGTGACCACAGACAGCAGGGCTCTTATTCTACTTGAGCATGTCCTTTCCTGAGGGCTGAAAACAAAGATGAGGGAGCTAGTAACCAGAAAGCAATGAGAGAGACAACCTCACAGAGGATTTGATAAAATCTGATGAGGTATAAATTGGAATTAACATGGCAGAACATGGAGCAGTCTTGCTTTTTACACAAACCACTTTCATATTATCGACATGGAATGACTTTGAACAATTCTAAAAGAATAACACCAGTTAGTAGTGGTCATTTTATGAGGAAGTTACTGGTTAATACATATGCATGTACCACGCTAGATCTGCTTTTCTGACTAAATTACGTTAACTTACATGGAGCAAAATTTAAATTCCAGTGTACCTTAACTTGAAAATGCAAGAAACTATGAACAGAAACATTCCTAATTAGAAAAATTAGGGGTTTATTCAGTAGGGAAAGCAGTATTGGATTTCCCTAAAAAATCACTGCATGCCTGTCCAGTGAACTCTATGATGTGTTCTTCCCTCTTTCCTTTCTTCCTTTGTTCCAGTCTCGCTTTCCTTCTATTCTTCCTCCCTTTCTCCTTGACTTAATTTTTCTTTCCTCTTTTCTTTTTCCATGTTAGTTTGTAGCACTAATCGATAATGCAAAAAAAAAAAAACTTCTTGAAATGGAATCAGCATCAAATGGGATTGAACTAAAAACTGGGAAAAAACTTACACCTACATAGATCAATTACATTATAATTATAAATGGATCAGTTATTCTCTAACTATGGCTACAGACAGATCCAGATCTAGCCAGCATAACCACAGACCTGTGATAAGAGCAGAGTCCCACTGTTCCCTGATGCATAAAACACTGCCCTTTATAGGTACCTCGTCATCCACTGCTCTTTTCAGTCTTTTCTATGAATCAGAAACACTACATTCTTCATGAAACAACTAAAGGACAAATAATGATCCTGATACAAGAAGACAGCAATAGCAACAAACTACTTGGCAAACAAACATGTAGATGGATTATATTTATTTGCTTTTAGTGATTATTTTATAATACCAAATTTCATACCCTTTTCGGCATACTCCTTTTTGCAAAGAGTAGGACTTAATATCATGTAATACAGTATCTGTTACGCTTGGTTCTCTAGAGAAGCAAAACCAGCGCAGTGTATGGATACACAGAAAGAGAAATTTGTATTAAGGAAATGGCTCACACATTGTAGAGGCTGGAAAGTCTCAAATTTGTGAATCAGGCTGGAGCTTCTTCTGGCTCACAGAGCATCAGATATTGGTGAATTTAAGATCAGAAGGTCATGTAGCAGGCCTTTGGCTAACAGGCTGTGGAGGCTGATGAATCCCAAGAGCAACTGTTAAGACAGCAGGTAAGTTGCTAGCATTAAGTTCCAAGAACCAGAGGTCAGATGAACATGAGACAGCTGCACAATCCAGAGTGAGCAAAAGCCAGCAAGCTTTGCTAGAAAGTTCATCTATGTGAGTGCAGGCCACACCTCCAAGGAAACTACGTTTCAGCTGCTCACCACAGGTCTGATCACAGAGGTGATTATGTTATACTAGATCTCACTATGGAGGTGATTACATCACTTAAAAGCTGCTTAACTATATCACAACTGCCAAACCACTGAGGATAATGGCCCAGCCAAGTTCACACACCACATAACCATCACACTATACATACAATTATACACTGGAGCTTCATATATTTTGGAAAATTTAATGTAAGTAATGGATACATTCCCACAGAAAAATGCACATAGACACACAGTTTAGAAATCACTGTGAAGGACTCACAGATGTCTTTATTTTCAACACAAGTAAGAAACGTCAGGTATGGAAAGAGGATGGACTTGGATTCGTCTAGAGACAGATACTATCTTTCAAGCAATAAGATACTATATGTAGTCCTCAGCTTAAGGATGTATTCGAGTTACAGTTATCAGCACTTAGGATTGTCTTTTTTTTCCTTTTGTACATGTCATCATCAGTAATAAATAATAATATTCAATGTTTCAGCATGTAATTTGCTGATGTTATTCTCAGATATTCATTTGTAGATGTTCAAATATCAGATTAACATAGACACTGATGATAAAAGGCAATAAATCATGAAAAATTTTTTTAAAAAAGTAAAGGTATTCAATTTACATCAGAGTCATCAGAGCAGAATCCTGTTTTAAATAAGGGACTACTTGTATATTCCAGAATTAGCCTGGCCATAGATAAGTTACCTACTCTCCCTAAGCTTCTGTTTTCTCATCTTTTAAAATGGGACAGTGAATATATCAATCCGATGAGACTGCTGTGAGAATTAAATGAGACGATACATGTCAAGAACTTAGAACAACGCTAGGCAAAGGCTGAGATCTCAGCATATGGTAACCGCTTTCATCATCACTATTGCCATCTGATTATAATCATTATCTTTTAATGGAACTAAAAATTAGCTTTACCTCAGAGTTGTTTCAACAAGTAATTGAGACAAAGTGTGAAAAATACATAGTTGTTCAGAGTAGGTGATCAGTAGACAGGAGCTATTATCATTATTATGCTTTGGGGTGACTTCCTCTAATATAAGCTCAGGAAAATGAATGTTGTGGCTGCCTGTATGTAAATAGGGAGGCTTTCTTATCCTAGTGCCATGCTGCAATAAACAGTTTTATAAATCATACCTGTTTGGGGCAATAAGTAAACACACAAATTGAGACTGCCAAAATATAACTTTCAAACAGAAGTCTGACTCTCATGAAAACACAAAGTGAATCAAATAACAAAACCCAAACTCACTGTCACTAATTCTGACTCATCAAGATACTACAGGACTGAGCAGAACTGCCCCACAGGGTTTCCAAGAACCAACTAGTGGATTCTAACTGCTGATCTTCTGGTTAGTAACCAAACACTTAACCACAGCACATCAGGGTCCCATAAAATGAACACCTGTCAAAAATTTCAGTTATCTCAGTAACGAATGAGGAACCAATAAGATGTGCTTCTTTAAAGGAGAATTTAAAGAACACAGCAGCAGTCAAAGATGCATTTCCAGGAGGCACAGAACTGGATAATGTCCCATAGGGCAATATAGTATAATAGTTGGAGCTATGTTTTCTACAGAGCAAAATTCAACTTTACTGCTCTCCGACAAAATTCATTTGCACTGATATGGACAAGATAAACTTTTATTAGTATCAGTATTCTACGAGTTATCTTTTACTCTGACAAGTTATTACATAGATTAGTCCACAGCAAGTCTACCAAAAGTGTACAGCCCTACAGAATCAGACAATCTGCAAATTTTATAAAATCCAGCAACTCCCTGAAAGAACACTCTGTTTCCTTTTTATTTCCAGTCTGGAACACTTTTTTCAAACACGTCACTTAGAAATATGTCCCCTTCCAAAAAATAAACTATTGAACCTATGGTTTTACACTAACACGTATTAAACGTCCCTCATGCTAGCCCTCTCCACGGTCTTCCCTGGGGTTTCATCTGAGGTTTAGCCACCAAACATCCCCACTCATGTACAGCCCACGCATTTTCTCCAGAATGACCTAGAACTGCCATAGCTTCTTCAAAAAAGGGCAAAATGAACTGTTACCTAAACATTCCATCTTTCTAGTTATACTGAAGTCATAGGAATGTGACTAAAGGAAAAATGCTACAAATAGGCCATTTTCTTTTTTCCGAAAGGGTGATCACTATAGGAAAAAAAAAGAAAAAAAAAAACACCTCTATATATTTAAAAACCATTTCCTCTTCTTACTCTTCACAAGCACTAAATACTTTCTGTCTCTCAAACTATATCCATTAATACACAAGTACTATGGATAAGTTAAATTTGTTCTCAACTATTTTTTAAAGCAGTTTGCTTAGCAGAGGAAAAGTGAACTATAAAATCTTCTAATGTGGCACCAGAGGCACAGATGACATTATCAAATAATACATAATATTAACGTATTTAAATTTCACCTAACTTAGGAGTAATTTCATAGAGATACAATTGCTAATCTCAGTGACTTCACCAAAACAGGCTTGTCTCTTGTATTTGTCTATTTGTGTGTGTGTTTGTAGTTGAACTGATTCACAAAGTGATCATCTTAATCCCTCTATTTTAGAGTATTCTGACACCTGCAATAACGCAGTCACAAAGCTCTTTAATATCAAGTTATTCATCCTTTAGCTTGTTTTCACTATAGGTCTACTGGAAGATTTCTATCCTCAGCCTTATTTGCTTAGCAGTTAATTAATATCCTTTTGCTATTGAAATCCACTGCATGGAACTTGTGAATTAGGGGATGTCAAGTACTGTAGTTCATGTGGATGCAGCCAGGATAGGATAAAACTTCATCTTTTTTTTATTTTTTATTTTTCCATGATTTTATACTAGCTGCCGTTTAGGGAAAAAAAAATGCTGATGCATCAATTAATGCAAATTGTATAAAGGCTTCTATAATCTACGCTTAAAATGCCAGATCTTACCAGAGAGCTATAGTATCATAAGCTGCAACTTAAAATATGGGGCTCAATTTCCACTTACCTAATGTTCCCCAGTAATAAAGACGTGTCTATTAAGAACATCTGTTACAATTTGGTAACCTCTAATTTTAATAGGAAATAATAGAGTTCATGTCTGTAAGATTAGAGGTTATGGATGAGGTCTTTACACTGGTTTGGCATCCCTGATACGCTGTTCTGCCAGCCAAACTAATGTATTCACAAAAGGCCCAACCAAAGGCTTGGCTCTGTAGGCCAAAAAAAAGAATGAAAACAGGGGAGGGAAAAAAAAAACTTTGCTATCTTGTCACTTTGCTCACTGCCTTGTCAAAAATCTGTCACCACCTGCTAGAAAATAGTATTTTCATGTGCTTAAAAAGAAAAAAAAAAAACACGTGAAGAGACAAGGAGCTGGTGAATAATTACACAGTAACACGCACTCTGCCAAGGGAGGAGGAGGAAGAAGGGAAAAAGAGGAGAGGGATGGAGAGAAGAGAAAAGACCAAGTCCCTGAAGCTCACTTTGCCTTCCCCAAAGGTAGCCACAGCCTCTAACTGATGTTTAAGTTTTAGACAGTCTTCTCTGGGTAGATGGTGGGAGATGGAGAGAAGCAAGGGACAAAAGTGTTCCCCTCCTTCCCGTCCTGCACTGACAACCTACCTGTAGAAAGAAGAATGTATCTCCAAAACAATTATATCTGCTAACTTCTCTAACTGTAACTACGAAATCTTGTTTTCCTTCTTTCTTTCTTCAAGCCCAACTTCAGCATTCCTTTTGAAACCAAGTCATAAATGACAAGGCAAGAGCAAGCCTGAGTAAAAAAAAAAGATTCTTGTGACTTCATTCAGGCTTTAATAAAAAGAAACCTAGCCAGTAAATCACTAAATGGTACTACCAACTTTCTATGACATGCATTAATAAGTCTTAGCAGTCTGCTCACCAGAAAGATTAGAATGAGAATGACTAAAACCCTGTAAAAGTATGCCTCCACAAGCTGGACTGAGAATTCCATCAAAATCAGCTTCTCTGTTTTGACATCTGAGTGTTTAGAAATGTCTAACACGAAGCAAGGAATCAAATTTCTTTCTAGCTTTCAGCCTAAAGGAAGACGTATGATAACCAAATTCACTCAGTTTTAACTCTCATCATGAACCTTATGACACCTGGACTGGAGAAGGTCAAGGGTTAGCGAAACAAAGAAAGTATAAGTTCACTACTGAACACCTGGATTAACAGAAATCGAGCAAATTGTGTATCACCCCAATATTTTTCTCTTTCCTTGAGGAAAGATAGAAACGTTCATGATCTGCTTCTGTACTGGAGTGTAAGATGGGAAGGTAAACTGTCTAACCAGACAGTGGTAAGATTACAGAATTTTCACCATTTGCAGAGGGCTGATGAACTTATTTTATATCCTATCTTCTCTAATAACAGTCGTTGTTGTTATTATTATTAAAGTGTCACAGTGGTTAACTTCTATGACTGCTGACCCAACAAAAGGTCAGCAGTTCAAATCCACCAGGAGCTCCGTGGAAACTCTATAGGGCAGTTCTACTGTGTTCTATAGGGTCCTATGGGTTCAAATTGACAACAATGGGTTTAGCTTTTCCAACAGAAGTACTTAACTAATTCAAAAAACACAAAACAGTAAA
Organism: Heterohyrax brucei; assembly: GCA_028571685.1. Taxonomy (NCBI): domain Eukaryota; kingdom Metazoa; phylum Chordata; class Mammalia; order Hyracoidea; family Procaviidae; genus Heterohyrax; species Heterohyrax brucei. The sequence goes on from CM053148.1 coordinate 100,718,479, forward strand.
TGTTGGAGAGGCTGTAGAGACACTGCTTGTGGGAGTGTAAAATGGCACAATCTCTCTGAAAAGAAACTTGACACTTTCTTTAAAACCTAGAAAGAGAAATATGATCCAGCAATTCCACTGCTTAGAATATATCCTACAGAAATAAGGACTGTCACACAAATATATATATATGCACATAAATGATTATTGCAGCACAGTCTACATAGCAAAAAGTGGAATCAACCTAGCTACCCATTACAGGTGAATGTATAAACAGACCATAGTATGTATACATACATACACAAATACACACACACACACACAATGGAACAGTATGCAATGATAAGGAAGAATATGATTTTAGGAAACATCTCGTAACTTGGAATCAAGCGGAAGACATTATGCTGAGTAAAATCAGTCAGCTGCAAAAGGACAAATATATGAGACCACTATTATAAGGACTTAATACTCATGCACATAAAAAAGTACTGTTTCATGGCTACAAGGTTGAGGAGGGAGGGACACGGTTGTTCAGATATTAGTTAGTTGACAGGAATTTGGTTAGGTGAAGGGAGTGACAGTACACAGTAGAAGGCAGGTCAGCATAACTGACTACACCATAATCTAAAAGGTTTCCTAAATTCAACCCAACACCTCAATGGACACAGCAGCAGGGACACGGGTCTGGGGACCACATTTTCAGAGGACATGAGGTTAATCAGCATAACTAGTCCTTGTCTAAGAGAGTCTTCTGTATCCCATTTTGGTGAGTGACATCTGGAGTCTTAAAAACCAGCAAGATGCCATCTGAGGAACATCAATTGGTCCCAACTCACCTACAACAGATGACAACTGAGAACATTGAAGATATGAAGAAAAATGAGCCTGGGAGACAGGACCCATGATTGGAACACCACAAAGCATGGGACCAGAAGATCTAGATAGTGCCCAACTACTACCAAAGACAATCTTGATAGGGGATACAATGTAGTTTCTGCTGTAGCACAAGAAAAAGAGGTGTGCAGATCAAGATCTCTATTAACAGACCAAAATCGATGGTCCAACAACCTGGAGGGTCCCGAGAACATGGCCTCTAGACTCACTGCTAGCCCAGAGCAGAAACCAGTACGGAAGCCAACACTTTAGGCAAAGAATGGACAGGACTTGGGGACACTGAGTGATGTATGTTGTACGTGTTTTTTATGGTTTAATATATACATGAGACTGTCCTACTGGTTTCTTTTTAGAGAGGATAGGAGGTGGAGAAGAGGGAATACAGTTGGTTAAGTCGATAGTGGAAGTTAAGAGTGAAAAGAAAGTGTTTGGTGTCACAGGGTGAGGCGAGCAGATAGCGTTGCTTAGACGTGGGTACTTACGGTTTTACATAGAAAACTGACTTGGATTGTTAACTTTCACTTAATCACTGCTTTAGTCAACTAGGGCTGGTCTAACAGAAATACCACAAAGTGGATGGCTTTAACAAAAGAAGGTTTATTGTTACACAGTCTGGTAGGTTACGAGTCCAAATTCAGGATGTCCACTCCAGGGGAAGATTTTCCCCCTTGTCGGCTCTGGAGGAAAGTCTAGTATTCTATCAGTCTTTGTCCAGAGAGCACGTTGGTACAGGAAACTCAGGTCTGAAGGAAGCGCTCTTCTCCCAGTGCTGCTTTCTTAATTGTACGGGGTCCCAATTCTCTGCTTGCTTCTCTTTCCTTTTATCTCTTGCAGGATGAAAAGATTAAGGGGAGGCAAGCCATACTCCAGGGAGACTCCCTTTACACTGGTAGAGGGAAGTGATCTTATAAAGAGATTTACAGTCCCACCCTAATCCTTTAACATATAGCATAGGAAAAACCTCAAAATGGAGGACAGTCACAAGATACTAGGAATCATAGCCCAACCACATGGCTACACATATTTTGTGGGGGACACAATTCAATCAATGACAATCACAATAAATTTATTTTTTTAAAGTGCTTACCTACCAGCTCACTCACTAAAACCAAGAGAGAGCCACATGTACACTCCACACACCTTACCCCTCTAAGGACACAGAAAGGCATTCGTATGTGTTCTCTGTGCCTTTTAGTCTCCCTGAGATTTCTAAGTATAATAAACTCAAATCATTACATGTTATCACTAAATTTATAAATCACCATTTATCCTATTTCCAAATGAAAATCCTATTTTGTTTTCTTTCATCAAAAATATTTTTATCCTTGCATCAAAACACAATGGAGACATCGTGAAATTCTACAGAAGATACAATATGAACTTTATTTTGTGGCCTAGCTAATCAAACACTTCCCTATCAAACAAACTGAATAAACTCCAAGAATTTCTAAATCAAAGAAGAAAACAAGCCTGATACACACTGATGAGAAGTTTATTTCAAAACAACTTAACAGTAGTATTTTACTAATTTGCATTCTCACCATGGCTGTTCGAGAGATTTGGCCTATCTCCTTTTGGTGGACAATAATGACTACAGAAATTTAAAACAGAAAAACAAAGTAACAAAGCTATGGCACTTTTTCAGGCTCATGCGGCTCTTCGGGTGATATAGAGATTAATCAATCATCAGTGGGATTAAGGGCCATTTATATTAAACAAATTGCTTACGATTGCAGCAAATTGTGTTTTGAGATTTAGTGATAGGGAGTATAAATTGCCAGTCATGTTATTACACATATAAATCAGAGAGTCACTGAAAATTGATTAGCTGACTCCAATTTTTATGAACACATTGTTACTTTGGTTTATTCTTCTCCTTTCCTGGGTCAGCACAGTTCAGTTCTAGCATCTAAAACTCAGGATTTTTGTTTTTGTTTTCATTTCTATATACATTCTTTTGGATCAAGAAATTCAGAGTTTTGCTTTTAGGCAGATACTAGTTTTCTTCCATTTACTATGTACAATTATCCCAGGTTTAGAAACTAACATTTTAATAATATAATTGCAAAACATTTCCTGTTTAATGATGAATCACATCAGGACAAACTCAGAACAAACGCCCTCCTTCCACCATGAACACTGTCATGGCATATTTGTCGTAAATATTTAAAAGATTTTGGAAAATAAATATATCACAAAAAGGGATGGAAAGCACTACATATGTGTTATTATAATGAGATTTATGTTAATTAGTCATTGTTAAAATGATAAGAAAGCATTCATTTTTAACTTTGCTTTAGGTGAAAGCTTAAAGTTCAAATTACTTTCTCATACCAAAACTCATACGCTACTGTATTGTGACATTAGCTGCTGTCCCCACAATGTGATATCACACTTCCCCTTTCCACCCCTGGCTCTCTGTATCCATTCAACCTTCCTGCCTTCTTCTCACCTCGCCTCCAGACAGAGGCTGCTGATTTGCTCTCATATGATGGACTTAGATGCATAGTCCTCGTTATCTTTTTTTCTTCCAGAATTCCATCTAAGCTTTGTGTGAAGAGAAGGCATCACACATGATTTCAGCTCTGGGTTAAAACAGAGTCTGGCGGCAATAATTCTGTGGAGTCTTCCAGTCTCTGTCTGACCATTATGTCTGCCCTTTCTACATGAAATTGAGTTCTGCTTCACACTTTTCTCCTGTACCTTCTGGGACTCTGTTGTATTCCCAGTCATCACTGATGGTAGCTAGATACCTTCTAGTTCTTCTAGACCCAGGCCGATGTAATCTCTGCTTTATGTGGTCCTTTAGTTTCCTGGATTAACATTTTCCTTGTGTCTTTGGTATTCTACACCCTCCTTTGCTCTATCTGGGATGGGGCCAACTGAAGGATCTTAGATGGTTGTTTGCAAGCTTTTAAGACCCCAGATGCCACTCACCAAAGTGGGATGTAGAACATTTTGTTAATAAACTTTGTTATGCCAACTGACCTTGATGCCCCCTAAAACCAAAGTTCCCAAGCCCCAGTCCCAGCTACTCTGACCCTCAAAGTATGTGACTACACCCAGGAAACACCTTAGCTTTTGCTCTGATCCAACTATACTGCCTTCTCATTATTATATACGGTCTTTTCCTTCACTGAAGTTGATCTCTGTCTACTACCTAGTTGGCTAATTCCCCTCCCTCATAACCATCAAAGAATGAGAAGGCATCCATTTGTAAAAGTATGCATATATTATTTATTTTCTAGGTGAGTAACTGGTTTAGAATATTCAAATTTTCAGTTCTGAATTAGTATGCCTGTTTCCCTGACATTACTAAAAAAAAAAAAATAACCACACACCAACCTAGTGCCATCGAGTCAATTTCAACTCACAGCAACCCTACAGGATAGTGCAGAACTTTCTCATGCAGCTTCCAAGAAGCACCTAGCAGATCTGAACTGCTGACCTTCTGGTTAGTAGCCAGAGTGTTTGACCACCATGCCACCAGAGTTTCCCCTGACATTAGCCTCTTTATATTCTCAGTACCCTGTCAGCACAGTGGGTAAGTACTATAGCTGCTAACCACAGGGTTGGCAGTTCAAATCCACTGGATGATCCTTTGAAACTCTAGTAAGGCCATTCTACTCTGTACTATTGGGCTGTTGGGAGCTAGAATAGACTATACAGCAATGGATTTGGTTTGGGGTTTTATTCTTGATACTAGGACCCTGGTGATGCAGTGGTTGCATCACAGACTTGGTCAGCAGTTCAAATCCACTAGTTGCTCCCTGGAAACCTATGAGGCAGTTCTACTTTATCCTATAAGGTCATATGTGTCAGAATCAACCTGAATGTAACAAGTTCTGTTTTCGGAAGCCCTGCTGGCATGATGGTTCAGTGCTACGTCTGATAACCAAAAGGTCAGCAGCTCCAATCTGGCAGGCGCTTCTTGGAAACTTTATGGGAACTTTATTGGACACTTTCTACTCTGTCCTCTACGGTTGCTATGAGTTTGAATCGACTCAACAGCAATGGATTTGGTTTGCTTGTTTGGTTGTTGTTTTCAGTCCCAACACGTTATGCGAAGTTGCAAACTGATGTCTTATGAATGGTTTGCATCACATCACTGCCGTTAGACATTTTCAATGGTTCCAATTATCTGTAGTACAATTTCAAGATTTTTTTTTCTCAAACTAGTTTTCACCAACTGTCATCCAAACAACTCCCAAAATGGATACAGTACCTAAACACTCTCCTGTCTTACCACAGCTGTGTTCTCAATAATCATGCTTCTTCATCTATATCTGTTCATCTTATACCTGCCCTTCGGTGCCCAGATTAAAGTAAGCTTTCTCCTTAAAGTGCTGTGAACTAAGACAGCTCACAAGAAGTGGCAATCTGCCTCCATCAAGATTTCAGCTTTAGAAACTCTATGAGGCAACGGTACTATGTCCAACAGGGTCACCAGAGTCAGCACTGACTTGATAGCAATGGGTCTGGGTTTTCTGGTTTATCACTTGGTTGCAGGGTAGCATGTGATCCACGTAAAAGATCTTAGGATGCTGGAGGGTATACAGCCTTGTCTTTTTTTTTTTTCATCATGCTATGAATGAATTCCTCTGAACAAAAGGGTTTTCGAAGTTCTGTTATGGCTAAGATGTCAAAAATACTGGTAAATGGTCTGAGGGTTTCACTAAACTATAAACCTTTCCGCAGTTTTCTTTCTTTTTTGCTTTTTTAATCTATATTACGTTCCCCTTGGGTGCACTACTTCATGTGAACCATTTTTCCAGTGACACAGAACAGCCCTTTGGTTCTAGGAAATAAAAAGATGTTGCTGTTATTCTTAGCCATTACACCAAGATCTGCTTTAGTTAAACTGCATGTCTTCTATAGCAGCTAGCAGAGGGGAAATCCATTCAGAAGCGTAACAAACATAATCCCTCTAAATATACAGATTTATAAAGGTAACTATATTCGATGGCACTTGGCTTGGCATATTTGGAGAAAAGATACAGTCAGAATAATTTCAGTAATGTTTTCAAGTCAAATGTATGGGGCTACTCTCTTCTGTCAAAGAGTTATTTTGAGTTTTGCCTGCTGTTTTGAACAGCTGTTTAAGTAAATGGTTAGAACTTTTGGGCACCATAAGATATATCAAAGCCAGACTTAGCTAATAGTACAAGGAGACCAAGAATTATTAAAACCTTCCTAAGAATTGAAAACAATAAATTTGATATTGGACTTTCTAGGTGACAACTAACTAGGGCTAATACCTCTGCATCCAGATGACCTGTAGATGTCACGCGGAAGCAGTCAAGTCATAGATACAGTAACAGTCTTCCTTGGAAGACAGTCAATTTGCCTTAGTAAATATGTGAAAATCTTTTCAGTTTTTATTACCCACTAAACCTGATTGCTTTTAGTCTCTGGAAAAAATCTCTGTTGACTGTATATTGCTTGGTTTAATCCTCCTTTTATTTTTCTTTCTTTTCCTACTTCTGAACAAATCACCCCACCCCATTTCCTTGTTAATAATAGAGTTAAAAGAGGGAAAAATTTATATTGTCAGCTGTGTAAAACAAGATAGGCACCAGATACTAAGTTCTTGGATTATCACACTGAACTGAGGTCAGCTCATTAATCTTCTGTTTTCTCCCTGAGATTCCAAATCGACATACTTATGCAATTTAGCAGTTACAGAAATGATTAATAGGCTTCTCTGGTGCTAACCTAATTGCTATGACACCAAAGACAAGGACATTACAAAAGATAAAGCATTGAGGCCAGAATTACCTCCCTTCTAGGTAGTAATCAGCTGTTACAGGGAATTCTCAAGTACCTTTGAGCAACAAACAAATTACTGCAGCCAAGTACATAGCTTTTTTGCCTTGCTGGATTCAACTGGGAGACATTCTCATACAAAACCCCCCGGCCCATCTGATGTTTCCTACCTGGCCCATAGTTTCTGTTAGGAGATTTCTCCATGAAGACTACCCTTTTCTAAGAATTACTAATTATTATTTTTTACAAGTCACTTCTGTAGAGCAGCATATATCCATGTGTACCATCGTCTTGAGCGTTTGTCTACTGTAATGTCACTGTCCTACCATCAAACAAATCTGTAAGTGTACTGAATAAACAAGAGTAGAAAAAAGGTAATAATTTAAGAAATTTATAATTAAGTTCCATTTTCGCTATTTGTATTTTCAAGGAATAAGCTTTCCCAGTGAATTATTTAGAATACTGTTTCAATCTTCTATTTAAATCTCTCAGCCTAAGTGGCCTAATCATAAAATTTGACTTGGGCTAAAAATAATCAAAAATGCATACCAAAAAATTCAATCAGCAAATAACGTATCTTAATTTTCTGATTGTACACTCTTTTAAGTTGTCAGATCAAACTGAAATATGATATTTGATCCATTAAATGACTACAGGTTCCTTATGTCTACCATGAACCAAACAGTCTCCTCTTAGGCTATCTTGTCTTTATCACGTTCATCAGGAGATGGTGGCATATTATATTTGAATTTCGTTACAGCAGTGATGGACACATAGGCTTTGAAATTGAGAAAACATGTATGTATCGATGTTGTTGGCTACCAGCTCAAACTTATCATCTTAATATAATCTGCAGTACCCGTAATTTCCCACTGAAATGGAGTTTGTCAGCTAAAAGAAAAATATTTTTGCTCCTTTTGTACTCTGTGATTCTACTACTTTATTAAGCTGTTTTAAAAAGGCATTCCAACCTTCTTTAGGTTCTCTGCTTGGTGGCATCGCCTCCACTGAGTTTTTATTATGTAAATTATTGCAATCTGGTTAGCTCCTTCCTTCTTTTTCTTCACAAAAGGGGTCTGCAAGTGCTAATCAAAATGTTGCAATTTACATATTAATGAAGTTTTTATAATGACATTTCCTTGATACACAGGGTGAGCACAAGGAAGATTTTTTTATCCTTTCTTGAGTAAGCAACTACTACATTTTGATCTTATAAAATACCTTCAGAACTTTCCAAAGCTGACTGGAATTGGAGTAACATTTATATCTTTTAATCAGATACAGAAAAGAAGCAGAAGGCCCGAGTTTCACACATGCAGTTGTGATGTTTATGGGCAATAATTTTTTGTATACATCGAGCCAATCACACAAAATGCTAAGGATACATTTGGCAGGGAAGCCGCTGTGCACAATCAAGTCCTAATCATTTTCAGGAAGAAAAAACACATTCCAGGAAAAATGAGGAAAGACAAGGAGTGTTCAAAAGCTCTGTCAAAAGTGTCCAGCTGTTTTCACAGAATATAGGTAATTTCATGGTACTAGTAAAATCCAGAAGAAATATTATAATAACTAGAAATGTCTGTAATTGCTGAGAAGTACAAGTGTGAAGACTCACAAAAATAGAATACATAGATGAAATTAATTAAAACAATTTTCTTAATAGTGAGGCTCTCTGATTATAAATGTACTTTAACTCTTCAAAATGTGTCACTGAAAACCAAGATAAAAAAATTAACAATCTTCCAGGAGAATATGGTTTCCCATAGACTCTATGTTTGTAAGTGGAAAGTCAGAGGTTCCAACATGAATCATTTTTCAGTTAGTGCCATTTTTAGAAATTTAGGCGAGTTAACAATGTGTTGCACTTTCTTTAATTATTAAATGAACACACAGGCACCATATTTTCAATGAGAGGGTCTGTATACATACATAAAGATAGATAGATAGATATACACCGTGGATTTATACACACACACTCACATATGTGTGTTATGAGACCATGGAGCCAACTCAACAGCAACGGGTTTGGTTTTTTGGTTATTTTGTTGTGTGTATATATGACTGTGGTGTGCATACACACAAAACCAAAACCAAACCCAGTGCAGCAACCCTACAGGTCAGACTAGAACTGTCCCATACAGTTTCCAAGGAGCACCTGGCAGATCTGAACTGCCAATGTTTTGGTTAGCAGAGGTAGCATTTAACCACAACACCACCAGGGTTTCCTAGACACACATGAACACATGCACGCGTGCGTGCATGCGCGCACACACACGCACGCACAAAGTAAAACAAAATGAAACAAAGTAGCCCAAACATTTCTGTGTGAATTCCTAATAACATTATATGAAATATTTTATGGGAAGAAGTTATTGTCATTAACTTGACTTAAAAACCAGTCAGTGCTTTTCCATACTCATATCCTACCCACCCCCAAGCCCCAGTAACTAACATGAAAATTAGTAATTTGTTAGTTATTTCTCCAAATAGTGATGTGATAGTGTTTCCCCTAAAATGATTTCTTCTTATAAAAGACACTTTGATATCTCCCATCAGTGACATGTCTATGTTAAAGATGGTACTGAAAATCTAATGGAAAGATAGTTTTTTTTTAATCCGATATATGAGAATATGACTATTCATATTGGTCACCTTAGCTTAGATTAGCTTAGCTTTCATATACTAAGCTAGATGTTCAGAACAGACAACTTAAGTCTTTCATGGAAAGACACTCCAGGAAGTAAAATAATAAACAGGTCTTTTCATAGCAGGGCGAGAACACCCATTCAAGTGGATTTGATGACATCATGCCAAGACCTATTAGTCCAGTCATTGACTTATGCCTGCAAGTGCTACCATTTAGGTACATGAAACCACTTCCAGTCACATCTGGCCACTTGGGCATGTAAGTCTGCACAAGAATGATGCAGAAAAAAATGAATGCTCCTGCCCAAACTATGCACCCCCATGCCTTTAACATCGTAGGGTTATTTCTTAAACAAAAGAAATTCTTTAAACTATGAAACTCTCACCTGTGCATTTACAATCTAAACAAAGTTTATTTTTTTCCTCTTCTTCTCTTGAGTGGTTTGGCTTCTGAATAGCTTCTATCTACCTCTAGGCCTCTGAACTGTTGATAGCTCATGTTAAGGCATTGATTTCAGGTTGCACCATTTCATTGAAATTGTACTTAATTTCAAAGAACCTCCATCATTTGCCAGAAAGACCAGTCTGTGTGGAAGTGGACAAATGACTTCCCTCCAGGGAACCTGACCTGTTCTAACCACAGGTATATACAGGCCTTTCAGTGACAAAGACTAATTGTTCTAATCTTTTTCTAGTTACCCTACAGGTCTCACAATTGTTTCAGCCTCCAAAAGGAGAAAAAAAAGTTCTGCTTAATTTTATTATTGTTTTTCACATTCTGATGCTAAATATAACTAAAGTACCTTAACAACCGAAAACATATTAAACTACGAATACTGGAGAGCTGAATTATAATATGCGTGTGTATGTGTGTGTGTGTATTATAATTATCATCTTATTTTTTCCAGTACTTGTTATCCAAATCTACACATACATTCACACATAGTGCAGTCAACTCAGCCATAATACACAAATACAACAGAAATTCAACTGTTTTCTATTCTTCCTTTGCAATCATAATTTCTGAGCTACTCTGTATTGACTGACTTGGCTCTTTTATCAGACTTCACTGTACCTCCTCAGTTTATCTCAACATTACATTGTGATTATTGCTGGGGTACTATTTGATTAGTACATACAGCAGCTGTAACATTTTTCCTAAAGAGATGTGTTTTGGCTTACTTTTTTTTAACTTAATTTCATCCTCCTCTACTTACCGCCAAGAGGAAAGCATGGGAGACTGGAAGTGGAAGGATATTTTAGTAATTGGGAATTTTTTTTCCCTTTTTCCCTAAACTGCCACTCATTACTCACAGACTTTGGCGACCTAATGCTTTGATGTATTTCAGAATATAAGCAGAGAAATAAAAAAACCATCGGTTCAACTGAACTTCTGCTGCAAAAGAAAAAAAAAAAAATCCTAAAACACATTAGGAGTCTACTAGGCCAAATTAATTGCAGAAAAGCTAAAAATTCCATCAAGCAATATAGGTAATGCCAAATCTTATTAAAATTTTAGTTGATCTCCCATTTGACAGTACACTTTTATGATTAAAGTAAAATGTCTTTAAAGTATTTGATACAGATGTTTGATACATATCCCAATAGTCCTTGAAAATAATCATTTCATCTCTAAAGGTCTTACAAGAGCCTAACAAACATATTTCTATGGGCTATACACAGGTATAATTCACCACAAATGAGAACGAATAATGAGGTAACAATACCAAGTGACTTATGGAGAAATAGTGATAAATCAGATATATCTGAACAGTGTATAAGCTATTTAACTGCTTTAATTCATCCTTACTTCCCTCCCTCCTTTCATTCATCATCTTTCTCTTAAAAATTCTTGAAAGTGGATCATAACTCGACAAATTAACCATATTTAGCATTTCCAGCAATAAGAAGTTCAGTGTTTAAATGTTTAACTGAAAATAACATTCTCATGTAAAATTTAATAATAGGAATGATTTACTTTTATTAAACTGTTGAACAAATATTTTCAGTCTTTTTACAGGTTCATGATCATTATCCCTTAGGAACATAAAACGTACTGTATGTATTACATTATTTGTAAATTTAATTACACTAGTCAGAGTATTTTTGTTAGTAAACATGTCCACTCTTACCGTCTTCTCCTCCCACATCCATGATAAGAGATCCCTGTCTGGGCATCGGTCATTCCTCCTCCTGGTCCTCAACCTATCGTTCTTGACTCACAAGACAACTGATTTTTGTAGGAATAGTACAAGAGCACACCCAAATGGGTTCTCTCTCATTCACAAGAGCATTCTAAAAAGGAAGTGAGGAAAATAACAACAGACTATTTATTAATTTTTATCTTAATAAGCAAACAAAACAAAACAAAGTTCACTACAGTACAGTAGATTCCAACTCACACTGACACTGCAGGACAGAGTAAAATCCAACAGGGTTTCCAAGAAGAGGATTCAAACTGCCTACATTTTGGTTAGCAGCCAAGCTCTCACTCACTGCACACCATTAAAACATTACATCATATCAATCAAAAAAGCCCTGGTCCGGAATTCCACCAAGCTTTTAGAGAAGAATTAACTCCCATACCACTGAGACTATTTCATAGCATAGAAACAGATGGAATACTCCCAAATTCATTCTATGAAACCTGCATAACCCTGATACCAAAGCCAGGGAAAGAACCCACAAAACAGGAGAACTACAGACCAATATCACTCATGAACCTAGATGCGAATGCAAGGCTAGTTCAACGTCAGCAGAACAATTAATTTGATCAACCACATAAACAAAAGAACCACCTGATTTTGTCAAATAATGCAGAAAAGGCATTTGACAAAGCCCAACACCATTCATGCTAAAAACTTGCAGCAAAATATGAACAGAAAGTAAATTCCTCAACACAATAAGGGCCATCTATACAAAGCCAACCACCTACATCATCCTGAATGGAGAGAGACTGAAACAGTTCCCCTTGAAAATGGGAACTAGACAAGGATGCCCACTCTCACCTCTCCTATTCAACAATATACTAGAAGTTCTGGCCAGAGCTATTACACAAGACAAAGAAATAAGGGACATCCTATTCAGCAAAGAAGTAAAAATCTCCCTATCTGCAGTTGATGAGACTGTATACACAGAGAATCCTAAAGAATCTGTAAGTGAACTACTCAAACTTCAGCAAAGTATCAGGATACAAGAGAAACAGAAATAAGTCAGTGGGACTCCTTTACACTAACATAGATTTTTAAAGAAGAAATGACCAAATCAATACCATTTACTATAGTACCAAAAAGATAAAATATCTAGGAATAAATCTAGCTAGAGAAATAATAGACCTATACAAAGAGAATTACAAGACTTCACTGCTAGAAACTGAGAAAGACTTACATAAATGGAGATACCTACCCTGTTCATGGATAAGAAGACTTAACGTTGTGAAAATCTCTATTTCATCCAAAGCAATCTACATATATAATGTAATCCCAATACAAATTCCAGTGACATTTTTTAATGAGATGGAGAAACAAATCACCAACTTTGTTTGGAAAGGGAAGAAACCCCAGATAAGCACAGCACTAGTGAAAAAGAAGAACACACTGGGAGGCCTCTCACTACCCGACTTTAGAACCTATTACACTTCCACAGTAGTCAAAACAGCCTGGTACTGGTACAAAAAGAGACATATAGACCAATGGAACACAGGTGAGACCCCAGAGATGCCACCATCCTCCTTAGAACTGTTGATATTTGACAAAGGCCCTAAGATTTTAAACTGGGGTAAAAGCAATCTCTTTAATAAATGGTGCTGGCAAAATTGGATATACATCTGCAAAAAACTGAAACAAGGCCCGTATCTCACACCTTACACAAAAACCAACTCAAACTGGATAAAAGACCTAAACATCAAACCTAAAACCATCAAGCTCATCCAAGAAAAAGTTGGATCAACAATAGAAGTTTTAATACACAACTCAGACAGACTTCAAAATCTGACAAAGATCATAGAAGAGGGAACAGATAAATGGGAACTACTAAGAATCAAACACTTTCACTCATCCAAAGACTTTAACAAAAGAATTAAAAGACCACCCACAGAATGGGGAAAAAAACAGGCAACTATATGTAAGACCAATGTCTAATCTCCATAATATACAAGGCACTGAAAACATCCACAGAAAAAGGATAAATAACCCAATTAAGCTTTGGGCAAAGGAGATGGACACACATTTCTTGAAAGAGTATATCCAGGCAGCCAAAAGACACATGCAGAAATGTTAACGATTACTAGCTATTAAAGAAATTCACATGAAAACTATGATATCATCTCACCCCACCAAGGTTGGCCATGATCCAAAACACATGTAACAACAAATGCTGGAGAGGCTGTGGACAAATTGGAACTCTCCTCCACTGCTGGTAGGATTGCAGAACGGTACAACTTCTCTGGAAAGCAAGCTGGTGCTTCCTTAAAAAGCTGGAAATAGATAGATCATTTCACCCAGTAATCCCACTGCATGCAATTTATCTTGCAGAAGCAAGGGCAGTCACACAAACGGATACATGCACACGGATGTTTATTGCAGCACAGTCCACTAAAGCAAAAAGATGGAATTAAACACAGATGCCCAACAACAGACGAATGATTAAACAAACTATGGTACATATACCCCGTGGAACAGTACGCAACGATAAAGAACTATGATGACTTAAGGAAGCATCTCATAACCTGGTTTCAATTGGAACACACTATGTTGAGTGAAATTAGTCAGCAGCACAAGGACAAATACTGTACGAGACCCCTACTATAAGAACTTAAAAACAGACCCATGTACAGAAGAAAAGACTCCTTGTTGGCTGCAGGGGAGGGGAGAGAGGGATGGTGGGAGGGAGAGGGTTGGTTATAGATTAAATAGTTGACAGAAATTTGGTTGGTTGAAATCAGTGACTGCACACATGAGAAAGTAGATCAATCTGACTGGACTTCATAACCTGAAAACTCTTCCAATCCTAACCCAATATTGCAAGGACAGAGGAACAGGGGTAGGGGCCTGGGGACCATGCTCCCAGGGGACATCCAGGCCAACTGGCATAACTAGCCTATTGCTAAGAGAATCTTCTGCACCCCATATAGGTGAGTGGCATCTAGGGTCTTAAAAGCTAGCAAGCTGCCATCTGAGAAACACCAAATGGTCCCAGCTCAGCTGGAACTGATGATCACCATGGATAATAACATGGGGAAAAAAAGGACAAGAAGACAGAAAGACCCATGTGAATGGGTGACTATACCAATATGTGACTAGAAGAACCAGATGGTGCCCAGCCACCAACAATGACAGCTGTGATGGAGCTTGCAGTGTTGAGTCCCAGTGGTAACATTAGAAAAATTGGGGTGCACCCTAAGAACACCAAAAGACCACAACTGATGGTCAAAGGCCTGAGAGCTCCCCTCGGAGTGTGGCCCCTAGACCTCATGCTGCCCTGGATCACAGATCATTACTGAGCTCAACTCTTTGGATAGGAAAGGAATGGACTCAGGGACACAGAGTGACCATATTGTATGTGTACTTTATGGTTCTATGCATCTATAGGATGTCATCCTACTGTCCTCTTACTGGAGGGGATTGGAGAGGACAGGGGATTGGAGAGGGATGGAGAGGACAGGAGATTGTTAAGAGGATATAATACATATGTAACAGAAAGGAGGACTGTGCTGTCACCAGGCAAGGAGAGCAGAGGGAGCTGCAAATAGGCAGGCAAGCAAATTTGAATTGTATTGTAAACTTTCACTCAATCACAATAAAAAATATAGAATCCCTTGAGGTGAGAACCTCGCAGGTGTGTTAAGAAATAAAGTTCTACCTCCTTGTGAACATTTCCTCATCCTTAGCCTCGTGTTCCTCATACCCAGCAATCTGGCTTCTACTTTCGTCATACCACCAAAGCTGCTCTCTGTAAGGTCTCACTTGTAAGTTCTCTAACACAGATGGCACTCTGTGTATTAAATGAAAGGGCCAAATCATCTTACTCGCCGAAATCTCGTTACTTCACTCAAAATTCTAGCTCAACTCCTCCTTTGGCCACTACAGCAAATATTTCTGACTCCCCTTTTCTTCACCATTACCATCCTTACACACAAAACTCAAAACACAATAAACACAACAACACAGAACACACAAAACTAAAACACAATAAACACAACAACACAGAACAATGCACTTTCTTAAAATCTAAAAGTAATATTTGTTAGTCCTTTTCTTCTTTTTACATCCAGATCCAACTGGCCATTAAATCAGGTTCCTCTAACTTGCTGAAGCCCTCACGGCACAGTGGTTAAAAGCTTAGCTGGTAACGAAAAGGTGAGCAGTTCAAATCCATCAAGTCTAACTTGTTAGTATGTCTTCATCTTTGTCCTTGTCTTATTTCCATCACACTACCAAAAGTTTAAGTGTTTATCTTAACTCTTTCTGGGTCTTCCCAATATTTTTCTAACTACTGTTAATAGAAGGTTTTAATCTCATTTGCCTCTTCTACTTTCTTCACAGTCACACATTGAACTCTTTAAAATAATCTTATTTCCCCGGTTAAAAGCCACCATTACCTATAGTAGCATTTTCCATATTCACTGGAGGAATTCAATTTTTGTGAAGGGTTAATATATTTGTACAAAAAGGACTGATATTAATAATACTTTTTCTTCTAATACTTAGTAAGTTGTATATATAACTATGGAAACCCTGGTGACGCAGTGGTTAAGAACCATATCTGCTAATCAAAAGGCTGGCAGTTCAAATCCACCAGGTGCTCCTTGTAAACTCTATGGGGAAGTTCTCTTTTCTACAGGGTTGCCGTAAGTTGGAATCTACTCAACAACAATAGATTTGGTTTCTACATATAACTACTATCATTACACATTAGGAAATGGCTATCCTGAGTAAAAAAAAACACTGGGTGATCATTTTATGTATAACATATACATCCAATCTACACTGATGGCAGAAAGACCAATGTCTTACTACTGTATTTGTACACAAACACCACATAGGGGAGTAAGCAGATGCCAAACAAACGTAGAAGGTGCACACCATTTGAGTAAAAAATATGGCATCCATTGTCTTTGATTATGTTGTTATTTTGTACCATCCAGTCAATTCCAACTTATAGAGACCCTGTAGGACACAGAGTGCTGCTCCACAGAATTTCCCAGGCTATAATCTTTACCCGAGCACAGTGCAACGTCGTCTTTCCTACAGAGCAATCACTGTCTTTGAACTTTCAATTTTTTGGTGAGCAACCAAGTGTTTAACCATTATACCACCAGGGATCCTACTTGATTATAATTGCTTATGTACCTTAAATTTCAAAAACAATTTTGAGATTCAATTTATATAAAACAAAATGATCTAAGTATTATTTCTCAGAACAAGTAATTACTTAAGATCTTTTTTCACTCACTAGTGTAATCTAAACATGAATGTATCACTGTTAGTTCCACATCAATATGTTACTTTTAAAATTCTTCCATGATCAAATGAATCTTGAAAGGCTTACTTACCACATGAAATCTGAAGGCTTGTCCTTCTTTCTTGTCCTGTTTGAACACTCAGACATCTCACACTCTGCATTTGCAATTTCTCGTGCTCTTACGTCTCTCCAGTTCTGCACATGCTATTCTCTCCAGCTACAATGCAGTTTGGGTGTACAATGAATTTTCTACTTTCACGGCAGTTACACCGCTCTAGTATTATTTCTATTGTATATAGCTAATAATAGATACTCAAAAAATGTTGGCTGAACTAATGTATTAGTATTTGAAAACAACTTTAAGGCTTAAATTTAATTCGAACTAAAAAAAGTGAGTTATACTATGAATTGTTCAACACGGAAAAATTCATATTAATTTTTTCAGCTTTTAGAAAAGCAAGGAAAATCTAAACAATAGGAGAATTCAACAAAATGTTACCGAAACAACAAAGACAAAAAAAGTCATTTTATTTTCTGGGCTTAGTCATTGTATAAATGAGCAACTGTGTATGTTGAAAACACTCATTTTAAGAGAAAATGCTAAGGTGAGATCAATAAAACAAGAAGGAAGATAATAAATTACTTTTTAAAAAATAAACCAACTGAACTGTAATTTAACTAATTAAAGCTACGCAAGATGAACTACTCTCATTTTTTTTTTGAGAAATCCCAATCTGTACTTGCTGCTTTTCCAGAAATACTACTTTTATCACCTAACTGATATTTTTTTCCTAGATGCATAAAGTCTGACTGCTGTTGTCAGCAGCCATGGAGCTGGCTCTTGACTCACGGTAGTCCTGTGCACAACAGAACCCAACACTACCCTGTCCTGCACCATCCACATGACTGGTGATGGATCAGACTACTGCAATCCATAAGATTTTTACTGGCTAAATTATAGGAGGAGATAAGCAGGCCTTTATTTCTAGCCCATCTTCATCTGAAGACCTGCTAAAACCTGCTCTACACCATAGTCAACACACCAGCCTTCACTGACAGATGTCTCTATGGTCTACTGATAATATATCTGTTTGTTGCTTGAGATGATTTGAATATGTCCAAATACCAATTCTTCTCATATATTACAAAACCAGCATCAACTAACATGCCAGAATGGCTAATACTGCACTGGTAGCACACAGGTCCCTCGTAAAAATTCAGACTGTATTCCTAGTCCACACACTTAACCATAAACTGTTACATTAATTGATCTCACAGAAATCTTTCTCTCTGCAAGACATGATTTGTAAGTCTGTGGGTACCTGTTTAGTGCCTGAATCTCTTATTAAGTTTCTTGATGGTAGATGCTGTCTCTTGTTCAGTAACATATCAAGCACCTAGTATAGTTTCTGGGCATGTAAAAGGAGCTCTGTAATAACTGAACGGGTAAAGATAGATGATATATTGTCTAGGTGCCTTGTGGTTATTTTTTCCCCAAGAGCAAAAATTGTTGGCCTGTTCTAACCCTAATTATTTTATGCTATTTAAGATAATGAGGGGGCTGCCTCTGAGCCTTAATACAGAATTAAGCTGGCTTGCTCCTTGCTGTCATGACCTCAACAGAATTTAAAACCTATTGGATAATTTTTATTCATAATATTACTATATTATGAGATACAAGTACAAAGAGTAGGACACTCAAAACAAACACGTGAAGGAGATGTTACCGGATTCTGACCACATCTGCATGCAACCTTATCATCATGGCCATTTAACATGGCTGGAAACCAGAAACTGAGCTCCTTGTTGGCAAGTTGACTCCAACTCGGAGTGACTCTGCAGGACAGAGCAGTGCTGCCCCATTGGGTTTTCAAGGCTGTAATGTTTACAGAAGCAGACTGCCACGTATTTCCCGCACAGAGCTGTTGGTGGATGGCAGCCATCAACCCTGCAGTGGGCAGCCAGGCACTCAGTCACTGCACCATGGAGCTCCTTACACACTCTGGAAAACGACTTTTTTATTATTTGGTTGAATACAGCGTACAGCTGCCATCACCTGTATTTGCTGCATTGACACCTAGAAGCACACCAGTTTGCAACAGCATAAAACTGGCAATACAATTCTCATTTCCTAATGACAAGTTTCATTTTTTTATTATTAATTGTCCATATAAACTGACACATAATCACAAATTTTCAAAAGCAGTTTCCTTGTTAGGACCTTATAGGATGGATTATTCTGCATAAATTATGAAAATTATTAAAGGAAGCAGACTGCAAGTAGAGAACACAGCACTAGGATTTGGGCAATCCAGATTTTCAGCAGATGATCTTGGTCAATTTTATTATCTTCCCTGACTTTTCCCACCTTGAAAGCTGGGTTATGAAAACATTTTGAAAACTGGGAAGAAAAGCATGTAAATATACATCATGATTACAACTTATATAAACTGATAACTATAGTTTGCAACTTAAATTTTTTCTTAAATATATCAGTGAGATGGAGAAAAAAATTCAGAAAGTGATATATTAATGGCTTAATTTACACATTTTATATTTATAAGAGGAGTCTTGGTGGTGCAGTTATTAAAAGCTGAGCTGCAAAAGGTTAGCAGTTCAAATCCATCAGCTGTTCCTTGTAAGCCCTATGGGGCAGTTCTATTCTGTCCCATAAAAGAGAGTTATCAGTCAGAATCTATCAGACAAATTTAATTACACATATGTGTGTATGTACCTATGTGTGTGTACGCATACATGTGTATATACATACATACATATGTATACACACACACACACCCATGTGCTGTTGTCAGGTGAGTTCCGAGGCATATTAAACCTATAGGATAGAGTAAAACTGTCCCACAGGGTTTCCAAGGAGTGCCTGGTGAATATGAACTGAGAATCTTGTGGTTGCCAGCCAAGCACTTAACACCATACCGTCAGACCTAGACAGAGAGAGGCACAGATACAGGTATCAACACCAATGAGTGAATGAACCCCCTCTCCTACAAAAAAAGAGTAATATTTTATGAAGCTTTTTTCATACTTGTCAGTAATTTAAATAATGAGATGACTGCTACAGTAATGAACCAGATTACAAAATAAGTTTCACAATGTACAGAGAAGTCCAGGCATGGTATAATGTAATGCTTCTGAAACACATTAAATAAAATACTTCCTTCTCTGTGTTTTCATAGTACTTTGCTTAGCTCTTTAATTGTTCTTAGACTATGTCATACTTTTTTCCATCAAATAATAATTATTACAAGAGCGAGTCTTTTACTATGCATCAGTGGTTGTCACTAGGCAAGTGTTTTGGTGTATACAGAAAGAAAAAAAAAAACGTGTAACAGTATCTTTGGAGACAATCAGAAGAGAAAAGTGATTATCAAAACTTCAATCAGGGAGTATTATGTTGCTAGCATATTATTTCTCCCGTGCACCAAATAACAATAGTTGTTCTTTGGTGCCCACATATAATTAGTTATTTCCCTTCTGATGTGCCAAGCAAGGTGACTTAGCTTTAAGGGTCACCTTTTATTCAAAAACCATCTTGGCTCCATGTTTGCTGAAGCTATTAACTCACAGCAAACAAAAGCTGTGCCTTTGTATGAATGCACAAAGCCTTGGAAAAGCTTTCAATTTTGGACAGTCACAATTGAGTTATTTGTATAGGTGTAAACATTCATCAAAGACCACCCATCTCTTCGCAGCATAATGCCAACCAGCTGAATGACTGTTAAGACTAGGTAACAGGAATATTATTAACAGCTCTCAGGATTGTACTTTCTTTGTTGTTTGCCAAAAACATACTCAGAATTCAATTGGGTGATAATTCAGATATGAGATTCTGATACACAGAATTTGAGTAAGGTAATCATAATAGGAGAAAGTGAAGAGGCCTTGGAGAAAGTTAAAAGAGAGAATTTTTTTATCCTTCCCCCCAATAATACACTCTATATTATCAGATGACTTTCACGTTTGCTTTAGAAATGGCAGGCATTGATATGAAATGTGTCACTTTTCTACAATCAAAGCAACAAATCCAGCTACATTACTTCCTCCTTTTCTTTGTTTTGAAACTCAGGTACGTGGTGGTTAAGAGCTATGGCTGCTAACCAAAAGGATGCAAAAGGGTGAAAGGAAAATAAAAAAGGCACATAAAACAGAAAAAAAACTCTAGCAATTATAAGAAGATTTAAGAGTCCTCCTTGGAAACCCTATGGGGTAAGTCCTGTCCTAAAACTCAGCAGCAACAGGTTTCATTTTTCCTTTGCTCTTATTGCAGTAAACGAAGTAGTTTGTCTAAAGGCCAGGATCTTCACCAGTGATCTGGATCTCATCTCAGTTTTCACAAGGTTAGCCATCCCAATTACTATATATATAGTATACTTCCATATCGTTTTCACAGCACTTATCAAATCTGGCATAATTTTGTTTACTTGCCCCTGCCCCACCCTGATTTTTTATTTCTCCCACCTAGACTTGGCTTTATGAGGACAGGGACTCTGCCCAGTCTATGATATATACCAGGAACATATTGATAGATGCTCGATATTTACTGCAAAATCAGTGATTATAAGAGGTTACTGTCTTTGTCGAGATTCAGTTAGATGAACAATTCTAGGATTGTTATAAAACTTTTAAAACACGTATAAAGTACTTAAAACACTGCCATTATCGATGCTAGCAATTACTAGCTAATATTAGAACTATGTGAAATAATTAAACTTTAAAGAACTAGCTATGAGGCAGCATTTTGAGGACTAGTTTGAAAACAGTAAAACCTAAGAACTAGTAAGTTAGGACTTAGACAACATCCTAGCACAGAAACGGGCTGGATCAAAAGATACCTTACTTTCTCTCCAACTGTACAACTGCGGTTTTACAGTGAGTCATTACAAAGCTTCCAAGAGGATTTGTGATGTAAAACAGGCTTGTAAGATGTTGAAAACTAGGCAGTGCTCTCCAGACCTAAAGCCCAGTTAACACACGAAGGGAGAGATGCATTGGACCTTCTTCCCTTTCTAGGAGCTCGGAGACCAATGATCCTGGTGTATAAACAAATACGCGAAACACAGTATAATCAGGGCTGGCCAATACGCAATATGTAGGATTTGATGTTGAAATCCACTGAAGAGAAAAAGTAATCTGAAAATTGAAAATTGAAAGATCTGAGAAGACTTTATTTAGAAATCTGGAAAATACGGTAGAGGGGATTTTAGGCAGAAGAGATAGAACAGATACTTAAAACTATATAAGCACCTGGAATGCTTGAGAAATAGCAATTGTCTAGAGCATATACTACTTGAGAAGAGGCAAGGAAGGGCAATTATTATACGATAGTATGCCAAAAAGTGAGGTTGACAGCAATTTGTCACATCTGCTGGTATCAGACAGGAATCTGTTGTGGTGAGAAAGGAAAAACAAAAAAGGTACAACAAAACAGAAAACACTAGCAATTATAATAAGATTTAAGAGATTATGAAACAGAACACAATAGACTCTAGGCAGAGCTTCCAAGATTAAGTCCCCAAATCCTGTCAATTCAGGTGCAATTCAGGGATCAGGAAACCACCATAGGAGCCACATATATAGCCCCTCAACAATCATGAAGCCGATGACACTGCTGCCAGATATAGATTGCCCTCATCTTTGTGCAAGACAACAGAAAACACATCAAGGCAACAGAAATAAAAATAATGGCTGTATTTGTTTCCTCATCTGCCTCTTGCTCTTCAGTCCAATCTATTTCCAAGGTCTACCCATGATACCCTTCCAAATTGTCATGCAAGGATTTCTAACTGGTAGCACCTAATTTAAAACTTTAGGTCTAGGACACCCACAGAATGGGAAAAAAAATATTTGGCAACTCTATGTGAGACCTACACCTGGTCTCCATAATCTATAAGACACTACAAAATATCAATAAGAAGAAGATAAATCATCCAATTAAGTGATGGGTAAAGGAGATGGACAGACACTTCACTAAAGAGGACATCCAGGCAGCCAAAAAACACATGCGGACACGTTCACGATCTTTAGTTATTAAAGAAATTTAAATCAAGACGACAATGAGATACCATCTCACCCCAACAAGATTGACCATGATCCAAAAAACACAAAACAACAAATGCTGGAGAGGCTGTGGAAAAAGTAGAACCCTCCTACACTGTTGGTGGGGTTGCAAAATGGTCCAGCCTCTTTGGAAAGCAATCTGGTGCTTCCTTAAAAAAATGGATATTGATATACCATTTGACCCAGTAATTCCACTACTTGGAATATATCCTACTGAATCAAGGCCTTTCACACCAATGGACACATGCACAAGAACAGTCCATGATAGCAAAAAGATGGAATCAACCCAGATGCCCAACAACAGAAGAATGGATAGGTAAACTATAGTACATATACTCAATGGAGTAGCACGCTAGTCCTGCTTCAAATACATGTGGCACACAGAAACACACAGGAACCTGGTATTTATTATTATATATTCTAACAAGTTGCATTCCTTGCTGTTTTTGAGCTGGGGGAAAAAACAGATTTTGTATTCAGGGTAAATACTTCTCAGACAAAACAAGGAGATGTTTCAATATAATATCTGAATGCTCTCTAATGTTTCTCTCTAACCTGGATTTGAGGCTCTCCATGCCTGTTAATCATGCTTGTCAATATTTTCCGACAGCAATCAGTGCCTCAGTGCCTTTGCTGCCTGAAGACCCTTCAGTACCTGGCTTCATCAGCAGCTCCCTTCTTGGTAGTTAGTGGAGAACAACGTCATTACAACCTCAGGCTGGCAAAATACAAAAGACACGAAGGTCATGCTGAGTGCCAGTTTTTCCTCTAAAAATATAAAATAACACCTTCAAAAAACACAGCTTCTGTGAAAAGTATGAAAGGGTTTCAAACAAATAAAATGATGAGAATTGTAGAGATCAAGGACCATAGACATGACAGTCAATTGATTACCATGGCATCAGCTTTGATGTTCCATTTCATAGCGGTACTTCTAAGTCCAGGAGCAGGGTCCTTCTCAGGTATATGATAATAAAAACACAGAAGTGCGTGCTCAGTAAAGCACAACAATCTCTCGAAACCAATAAAATTAAGAATATCTTTTCTTCCCATTGAAGGAAAACTTCTTGGGACCGTGATCAGTTATGACTGTTCTCAGTTCTTTTCCTCTCTGTCCTCAGCCCTGTTTAATTCGTTTTCCATGACTACCACCAGTGACACTGCTTCTGTCAAGATCACCACTGACCTCTGTGCTGCCAACTACAAAACCCTCTTGTTGTCCCTTATCTTGCTTAATGTTCCAATGACCCTCAGCACTTTCAGTCTGTACCTTCTCATGAAAACACTTTGTTTTCCGGGCTTCCACATGGTCACCTTTTCCTGGTTCCATCTTGATCAGCAACTCTTCCACCTCACTTGCATCTGACTCTTCTTTCCCAGCTAATAAATACTTGAGCGCCACAGGGCTCCATGCTAGGTGTCTTTCTTAAGGTATACCTTCATCCTACGTGACCTCATCCAACTCCTATGATTTTAAATAGTATCTTTACATGATGACCCGAAATTTCTAATTCCAGTCCTGACTCCAGCTCAGATTTCTATCATACTGTACTAGCTACACGCCTGACATCTCCACTTACAAATGTAATAAAAAAAAATACTTAAAATGTTCAGAAGAAAATACATCCAACCTGACACCCGTTGTTCTCTCAGAAAGACATGGTCTCATATTGCTAAAAAAAAACAATCACTGTAAACTTTATTTGGAACTCTTTTTTTGGCATACATACCAGAGGACAATGTAATACACATCTGGGTTGCTGCTGGGTTCCACGCTTCTGAGGGGAAGATGCCAGAATTTACTAATCCTTGAATTCATTTTGAACCTATTACAATCCACTGCACGTAATGGACAGCCTGTCGTACAGGGTCACTATGAGCTGGAATTTGCTAGACTGCAATAGGTTTGGTCTGCCTACTATAACATGGAGGAAGCAAACAGATAATGGAAGACAAAAGTGCAGTTTCTCTTACAGAAATAATTATTTTGCTAAAAAAATAAAAACTACTGTTTTCAGTTTAGAAAATAATGAAAGATAATCAAAATTAGCATAGCCTCCACATTTTATTTAGAAACTCTTATCTACAAGGTTAAGATATAGAGGTTATGACCCATACCAGAAATACTCAACTGCAGTGTTAAGATAACATTGGCAGAAAATTCTATTTTTTTAATCAAAGAAAAGACCAACTGGTATGTAAATATAATGCATCAAACCCCAAAAAGCCAATGCCATCAAGTCAATTCCAAGTTATAGTGATCCTATAGGACTCAGTAGAACTGCTCCATAGAATTTTCCAGGAGCACCTGACAGATACGAACTGCTGACCTTCTGGTTAGCAGACACAGCATTTAACCACTGCACCACCAATGTTTTCATAATGCGTCACAGTAATGTATTTTTTCAATGCTTTTACCAGATTAAAACATGTCAGACTCTAATGACAAGAAATGTACAGAAAGACAGTATGAGTACAAGAGCATATTCTCCTTGGACACTATACGTTACCACGTAGAACCATTTTCTCCCCAGAATCAACTTGACAAGAAAAAAAAAACTAGCCAAAGAGTCACCACAGAGTTTTGCGCCCGCACTTGATTTGTGAGATACAAATGCTCTGAATTTAGAACTAACATTCATTTTCTTATTTCAAATTAAATTACTCATGTACTCCCCATCCCTGTTATTTGTTCACTCCAGGCTATGGCTTTCATTTTTAAATTTGGAGGTGAAAACACATAAATGTAACAGAAGCAATAATAACCAAAATATCCAGTCTTAGGAGTCATATACAAGTTCGGAATCAGCCTTGACTTGAGGCCCTTTGATTGACATTTCCATTGTTAGAGTTAACCCAAGTCATTTCAAGATGCAACTAAATTTCATTTTGCCTTATCTTCAGGTTATCATTCTTGCAAAAATCATCTCATCCTGGCAGGATCTTGATTTAAGGCTTTAAGGCTCGGTGAGGCTCAAAGAGATTTTGCAAGGTCACAAACACTGCAGGTTTGTTTGATAATACAAAACCTGAAGATGGAGTGCTGGCCTGTGCAACATCTCAGCAGTGGCTACACGTGTCACTTATTGCATTTCTACTCACAATCAGGATGCGTTTTAAGATCATCTGGCTCACAGTTTTCTTTTACGACCTGATTTCAATAGTTCTTTGAAGACTGCTCTAACAAAATTCTGTTTAGCTCCAACTTGTTTACCTCAGGAACAGCTTATCAGTAAAGATACTAGTTTCAGTCAGTACTCTGTTGGTACATTTGCTTTATCTTATGCTCTTCTGGTCAGGTAGTCTTTCGCACACAGAAAGTAGCTTTTAATCTCATAAATCATTCTTCATACTGAGGCATCTAAAGATACACAGTTTGGTCATCACCAGTTAAGAAGCTGCACTGGGGCATAGGCTTGAGAATATTGTTGTGAAAGAAACATGAATTCTGGTAGTTATAGACAATCTAATTTTTCTGTATGCATTTGGATAGCTCACTTAGCAATTTTTGCTATTTTGCTATAATTTTGCATGATGCATCTGTGCATAATGAGTCTCTTTCAATTTAGATGGATGATCTTGTACTTTACACAAAGATATTTGTACAAAGTATCTCTGTACAAGATACCACATCCATTCTGAAGATTAAAAATGTTTAATTAAAAATTTAATACAAATGAGAATAAATATAACATAAATATGTACATATGTATATGTAGTTTAAAGAATTTAGTAATTTATCACAGTTTTTGTTGTCCAACATAGACAGGCATGATGAACAAGAGCATGCATTTGGAGTCAGGTTTGTTGTTGATGTTAGGAGACACTGAAGCAGTTCCGACTCACAGCAACAGAACAATACAGCACACAAGAGTTCCTAGTCCTGTGTCTGAGTCCACTGTTCAGCCACTCTGTCAATCCATCTTCTTGAAGGTCTTCCTGTTTCATGTTATCTGTCTACTTTATCAAGCATGATGTCCAGATAACATGCTCCAAGTCAGACAAAGTCTCGCCATCTTTACTTCCAATGAGCATTCTGGCAGTACTTCTTTAAGACCAATTTGTTCCTTCTTTTGGTAGTCCGTGGTATATTCAACATGCTTCACCAATACAATAACTCAAAGGTGTCAATTCTCCTTTGACCCTCCTCATTCATTTTCCAGCTTTCACGTACATACATTAGGGCTTGGGTCAGATACACCTTAGTCTTTAAAGTGTTATCTTTGCTTTTCAACTCTTTAAAGAGATCTTTTGGAGAAGATCTGGTTTAGTGAAAACTAAATTGGAGAACTAGCCTTTCATGTGTAATTGGTATACTTTTATTTTTTATTTATTTTGCACACCACTAAACCTTACACATAACACAACAACAGACAGTTACTCAGAATCTTAACAGGCAGCTCAGACTAAACAAATAAGCTCAGGGGAACCCTAATTCTTTAAATGAAAGTCAGTACCAAGAACTGGTAATCACAGACTATAATGATTATATATAACTCAAATCTGTACAGTACTCTCATATTATTTAAAAGGGCTCTTCTCAGGAATGGATTGGACTTGGCGATGCAGTGACCATATACTGGATGCACTTTATGGTTCTATACATCTATAGGATGTCATCCTGCTGACCTCTGGCTGGAGGAAGGAGAGTGGGTGGAGAGGAGGGGAAAAAAGAGACTGTTGGGAGAACGAGACATGTATGGATCAGAGAGGAATAGTGTGCTGTCACTGGGCAGGGAGAGCAGTGGAAGCTGCATATAGGTGGGTATGTAAATTTATACGGGAATGTACATTTTCACTCAGTTATATTAAATAAAAAATTTTTAAAAAAGGGCTCTTCTAAAATCACTAGTATTGGGCCATCTAAATAACAAAAAAATGAAAACAGAGAAATATTTTCAAGTTTGTGACTATCTGAGAAAACAGCACCCTCTCTTTACAGTTCTAATTTCTCTATACAGAGCCCTGATGGCACAACTGGTAAGTGCTACATTGGTTTTTGAAAGGCTGGAAACAAAGAATGATCTGTATTTGAAAACTACAACCTTGTAAAAGAAACCACTCCATGAACTGCATGACATAATTTTGCAAAACCAATGACTTACTCACTGCAAATCCCTTTCTTCAGCAACATAAAAAGTGACTACATACAAAGACCTCACCTAACAGAAAACACAAGAATCAAATCAACTACATCTTTAGAAAGAGACATTAGAAAGGCTTGATATCATCAGTCGGGAAAAAGCCAAAGGTTAACAGCAGGGCAGACTGTTTACTGCTTATATGCAGTTCAAGTTGAAGCTGAAAAAATTACAAGTCCATAAGAATAAAAATAACCTTGAGTACATTCCACCTGAATTTGGCGACCATCTCAAAAACACTGAACACTAATGAACAAACAACTGACAAGTTGTAGAAGGACATCAAATACAAAAGCGACAGGTCATTAAAGAAACAGAAAAGACTAAAATGGATGTCAGAACAGACTCTGGCACTTGTTCTTGAATGTAGAACAGCTAAAGTGAATGGAAGAAACGATGCTGTAAAAGAGCTGAACAGAAGATCTCAAAGGGTAGAACAGTAAGACAAAGCAAAGGTCATCTGGCTCAGAAAGATCTGGAGTTACAAAACCAAAAGAGAAGCACAAGCTCGGCATTTCTCAAGCTAAAAAGAACTGAAGAAAAATTCAAGCCTTTAGTTACAATTCTGAAAGACACTATAAGCAAAAATATTAGCAATACATGAAACATCAAAAGATGGCAGGAGTACACAGAGTCATTGTACCAGAAAGAATTGGTCAAGATGTTCAACATTTTAGGAGGTACCATAAGATTAAGAACTGATAGTATTGAAGGAGGAAGTCCAAGCTGCAATAAAAAAGAAAAAAGAAAGAAAAAGAAAGAAAGAAAAAGGCTCCAGGAACTGAAGGGACACCAACTGAGAAGTTTCAACCAACAGACGCAGTACTAGTGGTGCTCCTTCGCTCCTTCATTTCTGCCAAGAAATCTGGAAAAGAGGTACACAGGCAACCAACTGGAAGAGACCCACATTTGTGCTGATTCTAAAGAGAATGATCCACAGAATGCAAAAACTATCAAGCAGTATAATTAATATCACACAGAAGTAAAATTTTACTAAAGATAATTAAAAAATAGTTGCAGCAGTCCATCAGGAACCACCAGAAATTCAAGCCAGATTCAGAAGAGGGTACAGAATAAAAGATATAATTGCTGATGTTAGATGGATCTTGGCTGAAAGCAGAGAATGTATTTTATTGACTGCAAAGACATACAACCATGTGGATCATAAAAAACCACGGATAACTCACAATAGGAAGAATGGGAAGTTCAGAACACTTAATTGCATGTATTCAGAACCTGCATATTCATATAGAACAAGAAGCAGTCACATAAACAGAAAAAAGGGCCATCGCATGGGTTAGAATTCAGAAAAGGTGTGTGACAGTGTTGTATCCTTTCATCATACTCACTCAGTCCAAATACTGAGCAAATGATACTAGAATCTGGACCACATGAAGACTTAATAACAAACTTTGTTACTGAAAGTAAAAAGGACTTGAAGCACTTACTGATGGAAATCAAAGACTTCAGCCTTCAGTATGGATTATACCTCAACATACAAAAAATTCTCACAACTGGGCCAATAAGCAACATCACAATAAACAGAAAAAATACTGAAGTTGTCAAAGATTTCATTTTACTAAATCCACAATCAAACACCCATGGAAATAGTCTAAAAATCAAATGACATACCGAATCTCTCAAATCTCTAAAGTACTGAAAAGCAAAAATGTCACCTTAAGGACTAAGATGTGCCTGACCTAAGCCATGGTGGTTTCAATTGCCTTATAGACAGACCAAAGCTGGACAATGAATAAGGAAGACTGAAGAACTGATGCATTTGAGTTATTGTGTTCATAAGGAATACTGAATACATTGTGGACAGCCAGAAAAAGGAAAAAGTCCTTCTTAGAAGAAATTATAGTCCGTATGCTACTTATGAGCATGGATGACAAGACATACATTAGGACATATTTTGAGGGAGGATTAGTCCCTGGAGAAGGACATCATGCTTCGCAAAGTTCAAGGTCAGTGAAAGAGAGAAAGGCTTTCAACAATATGTACTGATAAAATGTCTGCAGCCATGAGCTCAAATACAGCATTGACTGTGAAGATGGCACAGGCCTTAGCAGTGCTTTGTTCTGCTGCACACAGGGTTGGACCCGAGCAGTATTTAGTTCTACTGTGCACAGTGTCGGGCCCAAGCAGTGTTTTGTTCTGCTGTACTCAGGGCTGGGCCTGAGCAGTGTTTAGTTCTGCTGTACAGTGTTGGGCCTGAGCAGTGTTTCATTCTGCTGTACTCAGGGTTGGGCTTGAGCAGTGTTTCGATCTACTGCACACAGGGTTGGGCCTGAGCAGTGTTTAGTTCTGCTGTACTCAGGGCTGGGCCTGAGCAGTGTTTAGTTCTGCTGTACGCAGGGCTGCTATGAGTTGGTAGCGACTAGTGGCATCTAACAACAACATCGTTTGCCAGTATTTGCTTGCCACACTTCCACAAAACTCCCTTCTGTCCTTCATAATGCTATTTTCTCATTCACCTTCTAAGCTTCTCATCATTCCTTCTGAGTCTCCTTAACGTGTACCCTTTTCTGTTCTCCTCCATCTGACTTAAAAACAGTTCCACAAGAAAGTTTCCTTTACTTGCCACAGTGCTTTGGATGCCTTCTCTTTTTCAAAATCTCTCTTCCTTCCATCTAAAGTACATGCATACATATATGCACACTTCTATAAAAACAACAGCACAGACACTAATATACCCAGAGTGAAGTGATCATATGAAGAACTATCTGTATGTTAACTAATGCCAAGAAATATCTGGAACTCCAGACAAGGCATAACTCTCCCTTAAAGCCAAAGCCCTGATTTGGACTTGTAGCCTTAAAAACGTTAAGTATCTGTTCTTCCAAGTCACCTACTGTGTGGTACTTTTATTACAGCAGCAGCAGAGAACTAGTAACTAAAACAATATGGAATAGATATTTTCTACAATATGATTCTGTCCTATTGCCTATTTTAGAACAGAACTCAAAGTTACGTAGTAAGTCCAGACTTCATGGTCTGACAGAGTAGAAGACAGACTACACAGACAGACTGAAACTACAGCCCTGGGGTAGAAACCATTCCTGAAACGAACAAAAATACTAGTTCGATCACATACACAGGATCAAACATGCAGCTTTTGTCTATTGAAGCAGGATGAGAAGGACATCAGGAAGTGCTTTGAATGGACACAAGGAACCAGAGGTGGAAAGGGAAGCACGCTGTGATATTATGGGGATTCTAATCCACATCACAAAACTGTATTTGTATAAATTTTGGTAGAAGACATTAACTTGAGCCATAAACTTTCACCTCAAGTACAATTAGAATAACACTATTTCAGGGTTTGAAGGGAGGGCACATACCTGAAACCAGGCCAGTCAGAGACTCTCCTGCAATTCTTAGAACTGCAACTGACCTAAAGAAAAGTGCTCCAGGACCCTGAGACTCACACGAACCAAAAACTGGAGAAGAGAGAGAAGCTGATGTGTAGATAATGAAAAGAAGAGAGGTCTGATGGTGTGTGAGTACCAGATTATCCCTGCTGTTCAGACTCATTCCTGTCCTTCAATCTGAGAACACTTCATATTCTTAAATATACATGTTATCTTTTTCCATGGTCTAACTTGAATTTTATTTATGTCCTATGTAACAGAGCACTCTTAAGCTCCTTGCAAGTTCTTCCTAATGGCAACAGGTTTGGTTTGGGACCAGACAGGCCATTCTTCCTAAGCATCTTTCCCTGAAGCAATGTTTTCTGCTCTACTAATTCCTGTAGTTACGAACCCCAGGAACCTCACTGAAAGCCAATGACCATATGAACAGTTTGTTCACCATCATATTCTTTCTGCTCTGTCAAAGACTCTCCTCCTCCTCTATTTCTACACTGGAGAAAGCCAGACTCTCCAGTCTCCTAAGCCAGAAACAAGGTTCATCCTGAAATAATTTCTTTCCTTTTCTTTTTTTTGAGCCCCAAATCTCTTCTCCAAGCTCACTGTCACTCATCTTTTTCAGGCCAACATTAGTAGTCTCCAGGGCTATTGCTGTAATCTTCCTACCCTTTACTTCTAGCCTATCTTTTAAAATTTTAACTTAACAAAGTCCCTTTTTTAATGTAAATCTGACTGTACCTCTCTCCTGCTTAAAAACCTTTATAAAAAAATGCTACTACCGTCCATTCGATTCCAACTTATAGTGACCCTATAGGACAGAATAGAATTGTGCCACAGATTTTCCAAGGAGCTCCTGGTGGATTCAAACTGCTGACCTTTTGGTTAGTATCAGTGGTTCTTAACCACCTCAACACCAGGGTTTCCAAAAATCTTTATAGTATTGGAAGCATTTTAGGATCATGCCCCTATCTGAATTTCCAGTATCATCTCCCACTATCTCTGAATTTTACTCCTCTCACTACTAAACTTTCTTTGGTTCTTTAAAAGCAGCAGTAGCAACTGACTTATTTCTGCTTTCTTACATGCTGTGCCTTTTGCTTTGCTTGCTTGTTACCACTTACTTCCATTCTATCTATTAAGCACTTTCCTCCAAATCCAGCCCAGGCTTTCTTTTATCCAGAAAGATCAGTAGCAAATAATAGTTTCTTGGTCATCTGTCCTAAATCTTTTCCCCTTCTTTTTGCATTATACATTCTCTCCCTGGATTATCTTAACTGCTTCCCATATCATCCCATATTCTCCTGAAGTGAGAATATGGCCTCATTTTCTGAAGTCCACACAGATACACACAATTACAAATTGTATATAACAGACACCTCAAAAATAAATAACAGAACACCTCGTGCTCAGTATGTTTATAAAGGAAATTTCACCACTCTCGAAGCTGCTTCTTGTCCAAGATCTTCTTTACCTTAGAAAGTACACCACCATGTATTCAAAACAGAAATCTGGAAGTCACGTCCAATTCTCCTTCTTTCCTTTATGCTCAGCATCCTTCTTCAACGCACAGGCACCTGAAGAGACCTCCGCCATCATATCAGCGCCGATGAGGGTGACCTTTTTCCCAGCGTCACGGTGACCAAAGCCACTGCCAACACTGGTTCTGGCATTGGCAGAGTGATCCCTGCCAATGTCAGTCCCCAACAGTGTCAATAACACCACTGCTGCCAATGCCTCACAGCACTAAGACAGCGGGTGCTCTACTAACTACTATTTTTTAACTTTGTTTCAGCTCTCTTACCCAAGAATACAAGTGGGAAACCAAGTTCTGGACCAGGTAAAGATCTCAGGGAAACAAACTTTGCCCAGAATTATTTTCCATTCTGTGCTCAATATATGCCAACAATTCCTCAGCCAAACTACACATCCTGACCTTCATCCCCTTTGGGATGAATTTTTATTTTTTTAGATTTTCTGATCTTCCATGTAAACAGACCCCTGGCTGCTGTTCACTCTTCTCCAAATGATGCCTGAATGAGTGTGAATGTGATAGCAGACACTGCTTAGTGTTATGCCATAACCATTGCCACAGAAACACTTGGTAGTCAATAAATAGCTGTTGAATACGTAAGTGAATAAATGCCTTCTATTTTTATGTTAGGTTTCCTTTTTCTAAAATATTGTTTATTGTGTTCATTATAGATTAATTTTTTATGGCACTGATTTCTAAAAAACTATTCCTGAAGGAATAGGAGCATGTAAATTGTAATTGCCATTTGTTTTAGTCAGCTAGAGCTACTCTAACAGAAATATCACCGAGTGGATGGCTTTAACAAAGGAAGGTTTATTCTTACACAGTCTGGTAGGTTGCAAGTCCATATTCAGGGTGTCCGCTCCAGGGAAAGGCTTTCTCCTTGTTGGCTCTGGAGGAAAGTCCTGTATTGCATCAGTCTTTGTCCAGGGAGCATCTTGGCGCAGGAACCTCAGGTCTGAAGGATGTGCTCTTCTCCCTGTGCAGATTTCTTGATGGTGCGAGGTTCCCAATTCTCCTTGTTTCTCTTTCCTTTTAGCTCTTGCAGGCTGAAAGGATTAAGGGTGGGGCAAGCCATACTCCAGCGAAATCCCCCTACAGCAGAGCAGGGAAGTAATCCTATGCAGGAATTTACAGCCCCACCCTAATCCTTTAACATGCAGTTTAGCGAAACCACACAATGGAGGACAGTCCCGAGATACTGGGAATCATATCCCAATCACATGCTACACATAATTTTGGGGGGACACAATTCAACCCATGACACCATTTAAACTACACACACCAAAAATATATTCTTATCCTATCTATTACTAGGAATATGGTTTCCTTAGTTATAAGTAACATATTAGAAGGGAAAGTAAAAAGACAAAATGTCTGCTCTATCTAGGACAAGCCCTTTGTACATCTAGCGTCTAGGAGTTCTCTGTCATAAATACACCCTCAATGTGTATTAGTAAAGGACTCATTGTCCTGATGCAGCTCTATTTCTTATAACCTAGAATCCTAGTCAGAAGAAAGCTGTGTCTTCATCTTTTTAACAGGAGTGAGTGAGACACATTTTATCATCATGTTCCTTTACTGAACACATGATAAAACAGTGTCATACTTCATATGATGATTAAAGATCACCTGTAACGAGTAAAACCAGCTGCTACTGAGACTATTCTGATTCATGGTAATGCCATGTATTTCAGAGTACAACCACACTCTGGGGTTTTCACCACTGTGATCTTTTAGCAGCAGGTTGCCAGATCTTTCTCCCAGTGTACCTCTGCTTAGCCAACCAGTCAGTTAGTAGTCCAGTATTTAAGCATTTGCACCACTCAGAGATCTTTTAAAGGTCATCTGTAAAAGAATCTTAAATCTAGAGAAAATCTAAAGTGAATTACACAGTAATTTCAGTTAGAAATTCTACAGGTATTTTCAAAAATGTCTGTTTTTGAGGTCTATAATTTTAACATTCACCCAGACCCCCCGTGAAGCACAGATAAATTAAATTTCACTGAGTATGAACAAATATAACACTATTTAATTAATGTTATTTATTTGAGATAATATGACCCTACCTGCATCATAACTACCTGGGAAGCTTGTTAAATATGTAGATTACTGGGGGAACTGAGGCCCAGGAATCTGGTTTTCACAATTATCCAGGTAATCTGATGCATACTAAAATTTAAAAGCTGCCAATTTAAGGAAGTGACATAGACTGTATGCTTGCTGAAGTGGTACAATCTTGAAACAAAATAAATAAACACATTGCCGTTGAGCTGATTCCAACTCACAGAGACCACCACGACAGAGAAGAACTGCCCCACAGCATTTCCAAGAAGGGATTGGTGGATTCAACCTGCTGACCACCAGGGTTTCCTGTATTGGGGAGGGTATCTTATATTTACATACCAATAAAACCAAACCCACTGCTGTTGAACTGATTCTCACTGACAGTGATCCTACAGACAGAAGAACTGCTCCACAGAGCTTCTAAGAAGCGCCTGGTGGATTTGAACTGCCAGCCTTATGGTTAGTAGCTATAGCACTTAACCAGTACACCACCACCGTTTCCATGTTTATACTAGAGCTGAATAAATACAAGTTAGAATCAATAATTTGTTTATGACTTGGTGTTACTGCTGCCTTGGTATCCACCTCTGTCCACTGTCATTCCTCTTCCTTTCCCTTGAATCAACTGGAGCCCATAGGACTGCTAACCAAATGTTGGCAGTGTGAGTCTACCAGCTGCTCCTGGGAAACTACAGGGCAGTACTACTCTGTCCTATAGGGTGGAACTCTCTCTGAGTCAGAATTCACTTGACACCAAGAGATTCGGTTTTAACAGATTTCATTTCTTTTCATGCATTTGATATCTTTCAAGAAGTGATATTTAATAAAATGTCAACAGCTACATTTGGCTAAAATTGAGTGACATGATCCAGATGAGAAAAAAATGTTACTTATATTTTAGTTACATAATAGACATGTGATAGTGACAATATGCATTTTGTTAATAACTACTACCTTCAGTTTTTCTACAAAACTGGTGTAAAATACAGAATGATTGCTTTCCTTCTCTATGAAATAAAGCCATTTCACACAACCTTAACTAGGCTTCATTGTCCATAGTATTCTTCATCCAGGATTCAATTTTTTTTCACTCTGAGAAGCTTAAAATGCTTTTTATTAATTTCCTTTCTTGTTGGAACAGAGAAAAAGACCACTCACTTCTATAAAGCATATGAATTGCAGATCCAAAAAAGGAATCCATCCAGCTAAGCAACCATTTTCCTTGTTCAGAGAATATGAGTGCAGATTTTAATAAGCTCAGTCTCCTGGGGAGCATGTTAATGTACCTCCCCAACACTGATGACCATACTTAAGCTAAGTTTTGATACAGTATACAGGACTTGCTCAGTAATTAGCATTCAAATGGATCAGTGATTTTCCTGTCACTGAGCGGATTGTCTACTTCCAGGCTGGAAATGGAATCCAATATGTTAGAGCTTGTAATAACCAAGACATATTAACAATTCAAATCCTAAACTAAACATTGAAGAAAAAGGGTGAGAAAGGGAAGTATCATCAGAGTCATACTGATTAAATAACCAAAAAGAGAGAAAAAAGCAAAAAGTGAGAGCTACCCTGGCTAACCGTATGTCAGCAAATCTGGTAGCTAGAAAAATATACACTATATACAATGCCAAAACAATACTGAATGACAGAGTTTGTCTTTTTTTAGGTTTAATACTTTTCAGAAATTACTGACAAAATTCAGGCAAGGGAAAAATGAAATAGTCAGTGTACCCAGTTGACAGAGTATTTCAACGAATCACCTGATAACCTTAATAAAGACCTTAATGAGAGCAAGCTCAAGAACCACAACTATTTTACAATGCCCTTAAGTTTTGTTATATTATCTTAGAACACTTAACATTTAATATGGTAATATTCTAAAATACAAAAACTTCTTGCATAATTTAATGGATCTTTGTATCTCCTCATTAGAGAAATGTATACCTATTCATAAGAACTTAATGATACTCTATTTTTAAACATTAAATTACAAAAAGGTAGAACAAATAAAAATGGCACAACTATCTTTTGCATTTTTAATG
This sequence comes from Heterohyrax brucei, assembly GCA_028571685.1. Classification (NCBI taxonomy): domain Eukaryota; kingdom Metazoa; phylum Chordata; class Mammalia; order Hyracoidea; family Procaviidae; genus Heterohyrax; species Heterohyrax brucei. Next base: position 100,755,461 of record CM053148.1, read on the forward strand.
GATAATTCTATAATTCATATACTCATTATTAGTCTGATTATGACTTTATTCTAGTATATGCTTGTACTGAATGATTAAAATTTAATCAAATAATAGTAACAGCTTGTATAAAAACAGAAATACAGAAAGCTGACTTTCCTAATAAATTTATCCCAAACACAAAATACTGGGGTGATAGCAACTAGGTAAGTAGTAATCTATCAGGTTTGCAAATGATCAAAACTGTCACTGTTAACCACCTTTATAAATAAATGGGAAAGTACAAGAAACAGAGCTGACAGCATTTTATTTAAAGAATTATTTTCACTACATTCCTGCCCTACACAAATACCATGAATATATTTTTAGCACAATTAACCAAATACCCTCGAGCCTACTTTTCCATTCATGGCTTTAAGCTGGTTAATGTGAAATTTAATTTGTGCTAATCTTCTCAAGGTTAGTAAAGTGTGAAATATACTGTACGTTAAATTTGCCCAATGTATAGTAGTGTTGAATTAGTGTAAAATTTTAGAGAAAGAATTAAATATTTCTAATTTAAAAAAGAAAAAATGTTTAGACTCCATTATTTAAGTTGAAGCTATGCTAAACTTATGGTTGGGCTACGTATTATAACATCTACTATAAAGAAGAGTCTAGAGCAGACCAACAGAGGCTGCAGACAAGAGACCTTAAAATGCATTTAGGAATAACTGAAGGAATGCATTCAATGTCACAGATACAAATTATTTCTTTATAAACTGGAACACAAGAAGTGTGGAAAAGCCACCTGAATGCTGACCTTTGAGCCCTTTTCTGGACCCAGAAACGATTTCATACAATAGAATCAAATCATGTAACTGCCTGGAAGAAGAGAAGACAGTATATGGAGCTTCTTCTCAGTGTAGGAAGTAACTCTCCAATTCTCCAAGGTAGAAAAATAACAACGCTGTATTTAGGAGACTCTGCAAAAACCTTTTAGGTGGCCAAGCTAGTTACATACCTGATTCATCTAAAAAGCATTAGTGGTACATATAAACAACTTTTAAATGCACAGTGGGTGGCAAGGAAAATGGGTGTGGCATACAATTTATATTCTAAACATGCAAGGCTATTACACTGGAAGAAAATTCTACAAAACACTTAATGGATTAAACTTGAAAAGGAGTAATGATGTGAAAAAATATATAGAAGAAGCAAATTGCATGCAATAAAGCAGAAAATAAAATTCAATGAGATTTAGGTTTGTACAAACAGAGTTACTCAAAAGAAGTCTCTCTAGTCAGCATTATTTCCTAGAATTCATATCACAGCTACAAAAATGAATCAAGGCTTAAATAACTTGATCCTTACAAAATTAGAATGCAGGTACATATACGTCCATGTTTATGCATCCACACTATTTAGCTGAATGATACTGTCTCTATATCATTTAGCTAAATGACACATTAGAAAAAAAAATATTATAACCATATACCAGCATTTAAAAGAAATACAAAACAAAGCAGATATTCATTTAAAATAACACACACTAACTCTATTTTTCCATGACAAGCTCAATATACGGTCAGATAAAGCACGCTAAATTCTTTCAAGTTCAAAGTGGTATGAAAATATAAACTAGTACAAAATGTATTACTACATGGACAAGGCAGAAAAAAAATTAACGTATTGTGAAAGCTATTTTATGTACTATGTGGCTGTGAATACATATTTGCAGAACAAATATGTGTCATTCTTCTTATAGAAAGATGATGGTGTAAAATCACTTTCAATATGATGAATACTTTGAATTATTCATTACGACAGCTAGTCAATTTGGACAAGAAGATGAACAGAAAAATATCTTGACTACCATATTTAAAATGTCTTGTAAGGGAAAGATTTGGAAGAGGGAGGAAAAAAGGCACCCATATATTTAAAAATAAATAAATAAATAAATCTTTCTTTCCTGACTTTAAAAACAGTTCCAGATCACAGATTTATTTCATGGTAGATGCAAAAGTTTCTCCATAATTTGCAATGTGACATGCCACAGAAGATGCTGAAAAACTATCACTGGAATCTTTTAAACTAGAGAACACATTCAAGAACATACCTTAGGAAACCTTCCAGATTAATTAGCTTTCTGGAACAGTTGTAGCTTTTGAGTGTTATAAAAATAAGGTAAGTCGAGTTATCTCAAGAAAGTCAACAATTAACTGTGACTGTACCTTCACTGTCATTATAACTGTTCACATGTGTACATAAAAAGGTTGAGACCTTATCTGTACATACATACCTGTGGTAATCATGTTATTATCTATGTAATGAAAGATTAAAACTTTCCTAATCACTAACTACATATGACTTGAGTGCTCTCTCTCTGAAAGACCAAGTAATAGATGGATACTGTATATTCTCAGGCACTTTTCCAAGTTAAAAAAATTATTATAACTGCTACCTATTCAAATTTCATCTATCCTCCAAAGATCAGCATTAGGTTTAACCTCCTTCATAAAGCAACCTCATATTTTTAGCCAATAACAGTATGTTCCAAATCATGATAACTCTGAGGGTGTACTGCCTTTATTGTCAATAATTATTCCATAATTAAAAATACCAGGAGAAAGTCTTGGTCTAGTTTTCCAATCTAGTGGTAGAAGAAATATGCTTAGCTACGACTGGCAAATCAGAAGCTTTAGAAGAAAAAGATATACTTGATTGCATACAAGTTGTCAGAAGAGATCATAAATAAACAGATAAAAGTAATTTAAGAAAATGATTTACAATGTAATGACCTAAGATTAAAAACTACAAATACAAAGATCTGGAAAGTTTACTAAAGAGCAAATTCAAATGTCAAATTCAAATGTATGAAAAGGTACTCAAGATCACTAAAAGTTGAAGTGCAACATTAACAGACATAGGGCTACATCAATTTGTGTCCCTAACTTTTCTATTTATTTTCTTCATAGCACTAAATATCTGACATACATTGACTTGTGCATCTGCAAATTATTGTGCCTTAGACCAACAGAAACTACTGCAGTAATATAACACCTAGAAAAGCAGCTGGATGGTGCAGTTTGTGCACTCTAACCTAAAGCGTTGGGAGTGTGAACTTACTCAGTGGAAGCACAGAAGAAAGACTTGACAATCTGCTTCTGCAAAAAATACTGAGAGCAGCATGTGATATACATGGGAAGAATAAACCTAAACATAAAGACAATACTTTACTCCCACCAACTGGTAAACTTAAAAAAATAAAAAAAAATCACTCCTATTGCTGATAGGAACGTGTGGGAAATGATACTTTCCACACTGCTAGAAAAAAAATGCAAATTATCATCAATTTTAATAACAGCTATTAAAATTACATATAGTGATCTCACTCGTAGATTCTTATTCTAGGGAAATGAAAGCACAGTACATAAAACGTACATACCAGGAAAGCATTTAATGCAGCATTGCTGACAAGGACAAAAAGCAGGAAAAAAGGCAAATGCTCATTGATAGGGAGATGAAGGAATAAATTTCTGTATGTTGATACTATGGAATTTTATGCAGGGGGGGAAAAAAAAACAAAGTTATCTCAAAAGGTTTCCACTAGGGTTGCGTGGGATAAGTGAAATCCAAAAAGTATGAAGGCACCATTCCTTCTGAAACTAACAATGTAGCCAAAGCCAAAAGCCAAACCCACTTCTGTTGAGTCAATTCTGACTCACAGCAACCCTACAGGACACAGCAGAATTACTCCAGAGAGTTCTCAAAGTGCTCCTGGCAGGTCTGAATTGCCAATCTTTTGCTTTACAGACGTAGCACTCAACCACTATGGAGCAATTCTGTCTCCAGGCAGGAATCCACTGTCTCCTGCAGTTTCTCTCAAGGCTGAGGACTAATCTATGCTCTCTTTAGGACTGTAGAAAAACAAATGATAATAATCTAAAAACCGTAAAAGAAAAACAAAGGAATCTGCCTTGTGACTAAGAATTTATATGACAGCCAGGCCACCTCCGGGCCCATAATACTAATTAGGATATTGACATATTTGGGAGACCACCATGATCACCCAAAGAAGAATTAACCTTCTACAAATTCCTAGGACTCATAAAATTGTACTCCCTTTTTTTATAAAACCTGCAGCTAGTCTCCAGTTCAGAGAGGCAGATATTGGAGGAATGGTTCCCTGTCTCCTTGCCTACGAGTATGCAATAAATGTCTTGCTTTCTTCTCATCTCATCCTTGTATCAAAGACTGGCTGTCTGCACAAGCAGCATAAACTTTACTTAGGTTAGAGGTCACGATAACGGCCACAAAACCCTGTATTTGTATTAACACGTCTACTTATGATTATATGAGTATGGTGAGAAATACAAATTTAGTAAATATTAAATTTAAATACAAATTTAACAACATTAAATTTAAATACAAATTTAACAACATGTGTGAAGATCTCGATGTGTGAAACAATAACAAGGATGAGAATGACAGGCAAAATGAAAAATGATTTTTAAAAAATCATTTGTACATTATTCTAGCTATATACCTATATAAAATTAAATATATATGTGCTGTTGTTAGGTGCCCCTGAAACATCAGCTGACTCCAACACACGTGGCCTGATATGTAGTGGAATGAAACACTGCCCAGTACCGTGCCATCCTTACAACTGTCAGTACGTTTCAGCCTTTTTCGCAACTACCATGCCAATCCACTTCCTTGAGGGTCTCCCTCTTTTCCACTAACCTGCTCTACAAGGAACCCTGGTGGCACAGTGGCTAAGTGCTACAGCCACTAACTGAATGCTTGGCAGTTCAAATCTGCCAGGCACTACTTGGAAACTCTACGGGGCCATTCTACTTAGTCTATAGTGTTACTGTGAGTTGGAATTGACTCACAACAGTGTTGCTTTGTTTGTTTCTTTTACTACTTTACCAAGCATAATGTTCTTCTCCACTGACTGTTCCCTTCTGATGTTATATCCAAGCTAAACAAGTAATCTCTCTATTTGGGCTTCCAGGGAACATTCTGGGTATATTCCTTTGAACTGTATTTGTTCATTCTTCTGCTATTCTGTGGCAAACTCAATATTCCTCACCAGCACCACGATTCAGATCCATCAGTTCTTCATAGGTCTTTCTTTTTCATCATCCAGCTGTCACATGAGGTGATCAAAAATTTTGGGTTAAAAATACCAAACTGACTGATGTCAAGTCAATGCCAACTCACAGCAACCCTGCTCCAGAGGGGCAGAACTGAATAGAACTGCCCCATAGAGTTTCCACAGAGCATTTAGCAGATCTGAACCACTGACCTTTCACTTAACAGACACAGCACTTACCATTATGCCACCAAGGTTTCCTAGCCTGGGTTAGTACACAGGTGATGTAAATACACAGCAATACAAAACTGAAAATGTTTTAACATTCTACTTAAATATATGAAGGGAAAATAATCCCATAGAAGAAAAATGATCAGTCTACTGGGTAAAATAACCTTTACGAAGACAGAAGAGTGCGGGAAGAAGAGCCCAGGAATGTACACATTCGGAACCTGGATGTTGTCTAGTACCTTTCCTCAACAAGTCAGTCTACACTTGATCGTCCATCTTTAATTTTCTGTACTATGAATATTTGTAAAGTGGCAATCTAAACACATGTGTCCCCAGTTGGTGTCAACGGTTAAGCACTATACTACTAGCCCAAAGCATGTTGGTTTTAAGTTACCCACAAGTGTCTTGGAAGACAGGTCTGGTGATCTGCTTCCCACAGTGATGGCTCTGAAAACCCTTTGGAGCAGTTCTACAACTCACTTGAGGTTGCTGTGATTCAGCATCATCTCAAAGGCTTGTAAAAACAACCACCTAAATCTAGTATTTCCATCTTCCTTGATGTGGCCTGGAAATCCTGGTGGTATAGCAGTTAAGTGGTATGGCTGTTAACCAAAAAGCTGGCAGTTCAAATCCACCAGGCACTCTTTGGAAACCCTACTGGGCAGTTCTACTCTGTCCTATAGGGTTGCTATGAGTTGATATAAAGTCAATGAGAGTGCAATTTGTTTTGGTCATCACAGCAAACTCTTTTCCAATCTTATAATTCCACCAAACCTGCTGCCTCAAAGGCCTTTGCATTTCACTGATACTCTTTCCACTGGACTACCTGATAGTCTTGACCCAGTGAAATGTCCATCTTCCAAGACTGGTATGTTTCTTGTCTTTTCCTCAGTCCATCCCTGCCCCTTCCCACTTTTGCAGTAACATCTACTTGTTTTAGTGTCTTCTGTTTCCCTTAGCTAGAATCTCGTGTGATCAAAAGAACTGTCAAGGAGAAATAGCTCTAAACTCTAAGAAAAGACATACAGGTAAAATAAAATCGAAATCAACAAAACAAAGCACACTTCAAAAGCCAAAACCAGAAGAAAAAGTTTGCTGAGATGTTAATCTAATTATCTGATGGCTAACAGAAAAGTACATCAAAGGTATTTCTAAGTAAGAAGTTCAAAAAAAGTTTAAAAAGATTAAAAAAAAAAAAACAGCCTGGAAAATAGAGGAATCTTTGTTTAGAAAGAGTTCCAAAAAGAATTTCTTTCCCCTTGTGAACTGGCAGAGGCAAGAAAGAGTCCTGACTGTGCAAGGAAAGTTAATAAAAACTATAGAGGCAATAGAAACCCTGGTGGTATAGGGGTTAAGTGCTGTGGCTGCTAATCTGAAGGTTCAGCAGTTCAAATCTACCGGGCACTCCCTGGAAACTCTATGGGGCAGTTCTACTTTGTCTATAAGTGGTTGAGTCAGAATCGACTCGATAACAGTGGCTTGTCTGGTGTCTAGTCCATTCCCACTCATAGCGACCCTACAGGTCAGAGGAGAACTGCGTCATAGTTTCCAAGGAGCACCTGGCTGATATGAACAGCTGACCTTTTGGTTAACTAACTTAGCACCTAACCACTACACTACCAAGGTTTCCATGGAAGCAATAATAAGCATTAATAAAGCTGGGGTTGGGGAGAAATCAAACTCTTCAATTTCACGGTGTATCTAGAATTCTATTTACTGATATACAGTTTGTGCTGATCTAGAATTCATTCATGTAAATTAAAAAATTTCTAGTGCAGCATTCACTTTTCATAAGCTGATGAGAACTGTAATACAGTTTACTTCCAATACCATATTTAATGTTTAAACAATCTATTTAAAATAAGAGCCTAGTTTTGTTTTTTGCCCAACTATTCCACTAACCACCTCATCTCTGTATGAATATCTCACTTCAACTTAACATATGTTACTAATCTATTTGCTTATAGTTTCAATCCTAAAAACAATTTAGAATGGCAGCTGAAGCTTTCACACAGTAAGTCACGGGGGTTCTTCTGAAATCACTTCTCAGTACAGCAGAATATTTGGAACAAAAAGTGAAACAAAGTTAGAGTCCTTTTCACGTTAAACACTCCTGCCCAAAACTATTCGCTTTACATTATTAGTCAATATACTCACATTATTTATTCGGAGAAAGAACCGAGTTAAAGCCTTTTCTTAGTACCGTTGTCCCTAGGTATCCACGCAGTATTGGTTCAGGACCCTTGATCTGTACGTTCCAAAACCTACAGATGCTCAAGTTCTTCATATAAAATTGCACAGTATTTGCATATAACCTGCATAATAACCTCCTGTATAATTTTAATCCGCTCTAGGTTACTTATAATACCTAATATGATATAAATACTGTCAAAATAGCTGTTAATGCTCACGCTTACCACTTAATACCATCTCAGTCTTCACAAGCACTTCATTACAGACCACAGAAACTGTTTTTCTGATACAGGTCCAGCACCAACTTTTCCACGAATAGCAGCTTCTTTCCCATTTCTTGTGTGAATGGTGCTATGCTTCTTACACAACCTTCCGACCCACTTTGGCAGCAACATACCATTTTTCAGAAGAGGGAAGATTTTTATTTTCTTGTGGAGAGAGAGCACTTTACACTCTCTCTTAGCTGTTGAGGGATTGCCTTGACCACTTCATCGCTTCTGAGGAGTCACTTTTTTCACAGAAACAAAGGGCCCACACCTGCGACAACACCTGCAGACTCCCAGCGAACGCCGCTCAAACAGGAAGTACCGGAAGGAAGCGGGGGAAGCTGGGAAGACGGCGGGAAGAAACGGCGGAAGGAGACAACTGGAGAGGTGCTCACAGTGCCTTCATTCGCGTGCAGTCTGTGTACTACTCCGCGCAGGAAGTTGAGTTTTACTCTCTAGAACTTTTTTTTCTTCTGAATGTTTTCCATCCACCACTGGTTAAATCTGCAAATGCAGAACTCACAGATAAGGAGGGATGACTGTGACAGAAATTCTTGCACCGAGCTGGACATGGAGAGTCGAGTCAGGACTTCCTCACAGCCAAGTAAGCAATCTGGTGGTCTGAGAATGCTTTCTCCTTGAAACAGGTGTTGGATGATTTCATGTCTTTCTCAAGATGCTTAAATCTCTCTGGAACGTAATTTTCCAAGAAGACACAGTGATCTTCTCACCTGTCTCCTAACATGGTGCAATGAAACTATATGTCCTTTCCCTTTTCCTCACATTCTAAAGGTAACAACTGTGATCTGACCTGGTATGTCATGTCATTTAGTAGAGAAAAATTGTAAGTCTTTACTGGAACAAGACAAAAAGCGACACTTTAAAACTACTATATATAAGCACTACAGACCAGCCACATGATGCTTGTCTCCTGTATGCTCTGATAACAGGAATGCTTATGACCAAGTCTCTGAATTCCATCCACAGTCCGTGCTGAATCTGTCTGAATTCTGCCTCAGTGTGGCGGCATAGGAACCCCCGATGGCATACAGGGTTAAGTGCTGTGTCTGCTAACCAAAAATGTCGGCTGTTCCAATTCCCCAGGCTCTCCTTGGAAACTCTATGGAGCAGTTCTACTCTGACCTCTAGGGTTACTGCCAGTGTGACCCAACTCCATGGCAGTGCATCTTTGGTGGCAGAATATTCTTCCTTATCAGCTCTGGCCCTTGTCAGGATGACCAGGAGGGTTGAAGATGATGAATGTATGAAAAACGCTCTACTTGGAACAGACACCACACTTCTAAATCACTGCCAACTAAGTTCACCAATTCATCCTAGAAAAAGTGCTATATACCTTGTTGCTGAGTATCACTATGGTAACTTACAAAGCGCTCCCCGGGGGAAGCTGTATGCCTTCAGCCAGTGCCTAGTCCACTCTTCACAGCAGTTTTGGAACGCTTTTTCTCGAATGGCCATCAGAGCTGCTGTCCTATTACCCTTGATGTCCTGAATGTCATCAAAATATCTTCCTTTCAATATTTCCTTTATTGTCAGGTAAAGATGAAAGTCATTGGTGGTGAGATCAGGTGAGCAGGAAGGGTGTTCCAATACAGTTATTTGTTTACTGGCTAAAAGCTCTCTCACAGCCAAATATACAATTAAGTTCATGAACTTGCCACCTTGCCACGTAGGCAATGGCCATTCCAGAAAGAGTTGCAAAACTGCTCTGAAGGGTGGACTAGGTGCTGGCATCTCTGCATAGCTCCCCAAGGGGAGTACTTTAAAGGTGACCGTAGTGATATTGAACGATGAGGTGTGTTGCATTTAAAACAAGTATGTGTAGGGACTTAATCGTTAGACCTTGTATTAAGTAAATTCTTTGATGGAGTCTGTTACTGGTACAAATGGTTACTGCATTCTGCTAATAAAAAGGCTAGAGGTTTGAGTTCACGCTGAGATGCCTCAGAAAAAGGGCTTGGACATTTACTTCCAAAAACTCAGGCCTTCAGCATAGTTCTGCTTTGATACATGAAGGTCACCATGAGTTGGAATTGACTCAACCCAACTGGTACTGGCTAAGGTCTTTGATATAAAGAAAGTTTTCTTTGTGTTTCAAAACTCTACTCTAAAATCTTTACTTAAAAACAAAATATAATTCTGAGTACTGTTTTGTGACTTTTTTAACAACCCCAAACGTATTTAACATGTGCTTTGTCCTTTCAGTTTATGTGGTTCAAATCAATGTTGTCTCCTAAAAGCAAGTTTAAGTGTAGAATATGTAAATTGGTGTCCATTATTCACTATCTGTAGAGTGGTACGAACCCAGGTGGACATGTCTAAGCAAATATACAAGCCCTATTTAAGGCTTTACTATGTCCTGACAGGAAACCCTGGTGGCTTAGTGGTTACTTAGTGCTGACTCAAAGGCTAGCAGTTGGGATCTGCCAGATGCTCCTGGGAAACTCTATGGGGTGGTTCTCCTCTCTCCTTTAGGGTCACTATGAGTCAGAATCATCTAGACGGCAGTGATTTTGGTTTATTTTGTGAGGAAAGATGAATGTATTGAAGCCAATTATCAACGTCAGTTAAACTGTCATTATTCTCTCAAGAGAATTTGAAATCATCGTTTCTTTTTTTTCTTCATGAGTTTCTTTTGGGATAAAGGCATAATTTATTTTTGCTTTTGAGATTTTGTTCTCACAGAAGTTCAGTGGCAAATAATAGGCATATTTCATTTTCTATTTCAACTTAGAGAATTTTGGGTCATTAAAACTATTTCTAGTTGAAGTTTAGAAGTATTGCAAGTATAGATTTCCTTTTGAAACATAACTTTCAATGAAATGAGGGTCATATAACCCATTTATTGCATGATTTTATGCTCTTTTCTGTCTCAAGACTTCCAAAAAATTAATTAAAAGTTGATAGAATTGCCCCTAAAACCAATTATCCCTTGATCTGAAATGCTGAGTGCACATTATTGAATTTTCAAATAAATTGAAAAAGATTCTAGTCAGCCAACAGCATTATCTTAATTTATAAACACTAATACAAGAAAATACCTGGTTTGTTTTAAGTGATTACTACATACTGTATTACTGGTATTATCTATTTATTCCAGTTTAGAAGTCTCCCAGAGTGCACTGCTGATCTATAATAACAGTGCACCATCATGCACTGACATTGAACAGGGTGTTCTAGTTGAGGTGTTTCTGGAATCTAGAGACAGAACATTTCACCAAATTTATACTATTTCAATTTCAAGGTTGGTGAACACCCCTAACCTGTTGTCTTTTCAGTCTGCAGTATAGAGGACTGATGACTTTGGGGACTTCTGCCCTGTAACCTTTAAATCAGTTTTCCTGTCATTGAAACATGACTGTCCCATTTTCTATATACTATTTTCTATTTCTGAATGTATGCACATACAGAATATATAGATATATGAATATATAAATATATAAATGTATAAATATAAATATAATAATACTATAATAATAAATAATAAAAATATAAATATAGTAATAAATATAAATATATAAATGTATGCACACACACAATATGAGATTCATAAAAATTACAAGCAGAGAAATTGGAATTATTTGTAATGTAGGTTTTTTGTTCCCTTTCATGATGCTCTTGGGAAAAAAAATACACATATGTATACTCACATACAATGTAAATTCTTTTTGAAAACAATGGCTGGTATATGGATGTCCTTATCAAGACATTGAAATAAGAGACTGTTATTCTGTAGTTTAAAGTTTAGAGATGTTGAATAACTTACCAGGGTCACCAGTGAGAGTAAGTTTTTAGGCCGTGGTTGAAATCTAGAAGTCTGGTTCCAAAACCTCTTCGAATACTGCCGTGTCACAGTCATTCATCAACCACATTTTGAGCTCCTACTCGGCACCCAATACAAAGCAAGAGGAAAAGGTGTCAAAAGGATGACATGACACACTGCCTTTAAGGCCACCTGGTTCTAAGACTGAAGGGAGGTCATCAATCTTTATTTCCACAATACCTTACAAATGCTTTGGCTTATTAGACAATTCCCGTATTAATGAATAACTGGAGAAAGACACAAGATCTGTATAGCGAATCCCCATTTTAGGAATAGATTCTGTTCCCAGTGTTCAGTAAGAATTCTATCATTTGAATTTCAAATTTATTATTATCAGAGACTTTGTATATTGGGATTGTTATAGTTGTGTGCCATCAAGGCCAGTCAGATCCACAGTGCCCCACAGGAAAGAGTTGAAGTACTGTACAGAGTTTCCTAGACTGTGATGTTGATGTTTATGGGACCAGATCCTCAGACCTTTTCTCCAGTGGAGCCACTTGTACGTTTAAACCATTGACCTTTCAGTTAGCAGCCAAGCACTTAACCCCTGTGCCACCAGGGCTGCTTATGAGGATTGTGGAATGGCTTACATGACATTGGGAAATAATCCTGATTTCAAAATTATATTTACCTAAATATAAGCTCCAGGGATATGGGCAGATGTTTCTCTACTTACTTACATATTAATTGATATTTTAGGATAGTGTCATAGGGACCCTGTGCCTTTATAGTGTGCTTGCTCTTCTTTGAAAATAAAAGTAGTAGACAACAGGCAGGGCAAGTAGTGAAGATATGGTGAAAAATGTAAAAAATGAACAAACAAAAAAGGCTCTCTTTTTACCAGTCTTTATGTAGTAATATATATTAACATATGTAATTGCCTAAACATGATGTATTTGGTTAATACTCATTTCCTTTTTTGTAGATGAAATGAGAGTGGTAGAAAAATTTCTTACTGCCTTCATAAACCCTTCTGATCAAAACTTAAGAAAAAAAGAAAAACTTGCTCTGATATTTCATTACATTTGCACAGTTCTTTGCTTGCACAACATACCCAGAATTCCCATAAATCTTCAAAAGTCTGGCAAAAAATGGTTGACTTCTATGAATCTATGGCTGTTTTCTGGACACCTCTAGTGTTGAGATAGCTAAATGTGACAGCTGCTAACCAACAAGTCAGCAGTTCGAATCTGCCAGGTGCTCCTTGGAAACTCTATGGAGCAATCCTATAGGGTCTCTATGAGTCAGAATTGACTCGATGGCAGTGGGTTTTCTTTTTGGGTATTGCAGTCTTCTAAAGAATGGAAGTAAACTGTATTTCCTACTTTTCTGTATTGGCACAGGCCTAAATTTCTTCACCTACATCTTCGTTTTTAAACACAGTGTAATCTTCTAAGTTATTTAGTTGTTTCTAGTATGTTTAATGCTTTCTTCATGGAGTCACCCGAGAAATGCACCAGTGTGCTGTATCTACTCTCTAATGAAAATGTCAAAGATCAGGCTTAAAAATACTAAATAAAACTGAACCCATCAGTTCACTGCTGTTATTCACTCTGGGGCTGACTGCTTCGCTCTCTGTTGTTACTTCTCAGCTAAACCAGTAATTGCCAGTAAACATTATCAAACAGGTTTTGGGATTGTCACTATGAAAAATATTCTTAATTATGATCAAAACTAACCATTCAGTAATAGGATCAAAGCAAATATCATTAGTTCAGACTGTTCACCAGACAAGTGCTGAAAATCATCAGACATCAGAGTGTCCAGAGTGACCTCTTAAGCCTTCCAGAATGCACTCAAGGATTTATTCCATAAAGAATATTTTCTGAGAAAACAATCAGGAAAATTTCTTTTTTAAATAATCCTTTCCAAATGTTAAAGAAAAAAAAAAAAACCCAGTTCCAAATGTTAAAGGTCATAAATATTTTTTTTAAAAAAACTTTTTTTAGAAAATTACTAGTAGAAATAACTACTGTCATTATGCCACGTTTTCTGGCAAATAAATTCATAGATTTGAGACTATAACATATATACAAAGTGGTGTTTGTACTTTGAATTTTTTACTTAATTTGAACTGTCTCACATCCTTAAAAATGTATAATAAAGCTTGTATAATTCAGAGTATGTACAAAGTTAGAAAACAGACTAAACTTAGTTTTAAACAGTATGTTAATTACATTTCCAAATAATATGCTCAACATGTTTTCAACTGAATCATCTGTAAATTTACTGCAATGGGTCCGATCGTTAACCTGAAACAGTATAATACATATAATACAGTATCAAAAATTGTCTAGAAACACAGAGGGGAAAAAAGTGTATGAACTGTTCTTTTTTCAGGTTAAGAGTTGCATCCACTGCTTTTAACATACAGATACTTCTGCAAAATATCTGAAGGCTAAAGAAAAATAACTTTAGTTTGTTATTTTAATATACAGCTAAAACATGATTTGGCAAAACATGATTTAAAAACTAAGTTTATCTTACCACTTTACTAGTTGAAAAAATATGTATACACAGTTAAGTATCTTTTCTTAGTATCACTCTCTGTTGCTGATAAAACATGCAGCCTGCTGTTTTATTTGTACTGCAGACGACAAAGATTCACACACCTCTGCCATTCAAGAAGGAGGCTCCCTCTTTTACTCTGTAAACACCATCTCAAATCAGACCTTTCAAAAAATAAAGTCACACTTGAACCAGAATCTCAGAATTTCATGCTTCCTGTGGTATTGATTTTTTGTTGTTTTTCGCATAGCTACCTATCATTGGGAAACCCTAGTGATGTAGTGGTTAAGTGCTACAGCTGCTAATCGAAAGGTCAGCAGTTCAAATCTACCAGGTGCTCCTTGGAAACTCTGTGGGGAAGTTCTACTCTGACCTGTAGGGTTGCTATGAGTCAGAATGGACTTGATGGCAGTGGGTTTGGTTTGGCTTACCTATCACTGAATAGATCTCTAACTCACAGGGACCCCATGTGCAACAGGATTGGACCATTGTGATCTATAGGATTTCAATGACTTATTTTCAGAAGTAGATCACCAGGCCTTTCTTCCTATTCTATCTGTCTGAAAGCTCTGCTGAACCCTGTTCAGCACTGTATTGTTGTCAGTTGCCATTGAGTCAACTCTAGCTTATTACAGCCCCATGTGTGCAGAGTAGAACTGCTCTATAGGGTTTTCAAGGCAATGATCTTTCAGAAGCAGATCTCCAGGCCTATCTTCTGAGGTGCCTCTGGAGGTATTCGACTTACCAATCTTCTGGCTCGTAGTTGAGCATTCAGCTGTTGGTGCCATCCAGGAAATTAATTGACGACAATCTCTTTAGCTATCTTTTTTTTTGTTAGTTATCATTTTTAACTCCTTATCGATATTCATAATTGTGGAGAGAGCAGGCAGATGTAGTTATTAGAAAGAAATGGCCAAACATAAACACTGAACCAAAAAGGAATGCAAAGAAGTTTTCTACTTTGGCTTTTGAGTTCATCTTTAGATGCCAACATACTCCTTGTCTTCACTGTTATAGGAACATCACTATTGTCACACTTCTGCAAAGGCCTTCTTCTATAAGCCAGCTAAATATATTTATATCCATAAACATATATATCTCAAGCCTGTGTTACATAATATGTTAAATCTGGGCAAGGTCTGAAAAATGAAGTTAATCACTTTCCCTTACAAATGAGTGGGAATGATAACCTCACCTTGCCAGATTTCATTCAGAAGATGACGTCTGCTGAGGACCAGGAACTCTGCCCAGCCATGGCAACATGAAGTTAATGAAGACCATATCTGACTTCAAGAAGCTCACAGTCTGATGTGGGAGATAAACCAGGAGGATACTGGTTATAGAACACTGTGATAAGAGGTGGTAAAGTAACCGAGGATACGTCATAAATATGAATATGAGGTCAAGAAAGGAGTCCTGAAAATATAACAAATTTTGGAAACAAATGAAAATTTGTAAGATAAATTGTGTGTGTCCATGTTGTCTTATATGCATTTGTGGGGTGAAGGGAGGCATGTGTGTAAGTGTGTGGTATATAATTTGTATTGAATGGGGACAGATAACATGGAACATTCCAGGCAGAGTTTATGCATAGGTGAATTTAGGGAATCCAAAAGACTTATTTCAGTAAATGAAGTCCTTAGTGGAGAAGCGGAAGGTAGCATAGATAGACCTTGAAAGGACCTAGAAAAAGAAAAGACTGAAAACTCTGAAGCATTAAGTTTATCTCTGGCATGAAAACTCTGAGGAAAAATTTCATGGTTGTAAGGAAACAACTGATATGATTAGACTCATATATTGTCATGGATTGAATTGTGCACCCCCAAAAATCTGCATAACAATTTAGCTAGGCAGTGATTTCTAGTATTGTGTTCTGTTCCTCCAGTCTGTAAATCCTGCCTGTATGGTGTTAATGAGGGTGGATAAAAGGCAGTTGTGTTGGTGGGCAGAACTCACTGTGTACCATTGTTTTGTGCCTTGAGGCAGTCTCTTGAGGAAAGAAGCTAGCAGAAAAGGTTTGGTGAGGTGGTACTACCAAGAAGCTGTGCTAGAAGCTGAACAAATCCTTTGGGTCCCTGCTTCTCAGAAGACTACAGTCCAGGGGAAGATTGACGACAAGGACCTTTCCCCAGATACAGCAAAGAAAGCCTTCCCCTGGAGCTTACACCCTGAATTTGGAGTTTCAGCCTACTGGACTGTGACAGCCTACTGGACTGTGGCTTTATAAAGCTACCCAGTCATAGCATTTCTGTTACTCCAGAACTAGCTGACAAAGACATATATTTTTTTAATTTTTTAATTTTGATTAAGTAACAGTTTGTAATGAAAGTCAATTTGCCATATAAAACCCCAGGTACTCACCTCTATGCAACTCTGTTCTCCTCACCGTGTGACAACACACTCTTCTTTTTCACTCTTTACTGCTGGTTTTCACTCAGCTTCCACGTGTCGACGCTCTCCTCTTCCCTCTGTAGGACAGACTCATAGGTACATTAAATCATAAAGTACACACACCACCTGCATCACTGTGTCCCCAAGTCCAGTCCATTCTTTGTCTGAAGCGTTGGCCTGGTTTCAGTACTGGTTTTAGCAGCAAGTGTAGGGGCCGTGTTCTCAGGAGACCTTTCAGGCTATCAGACCATCAGGTCTGATAAAACACATATTTCATAAAGGATGGCAAAAAATATTTACATTTGCAATATGGATGATAAATCAGATAAGGGGAGCTGTAGTTGAGCAGATAGACTGTTTAAGAGATTTCACTGTATGAACTCAACAGAGGTGGCAATAAAGAGCAAGGGCTGATTAAGAGAAGATTTAAGATGTTCAATCCAGAAAGAGAGGTGAGTATTTTGGTGCAACAGTTAAAGAAAGTTGGTGTGAAGGCTCACGGTCATGTTTCTAGCTTGACGCTTTATGAAGCTGAAATAAGGAATAGAGGAAGAAGAAGAAGTATGAGGGGAAATATGAGTCAAGAATTGAACACAGCAAGATTCATGCTTGTGGAACTGCCACATGAAAATATTCTCCAGGAAATCACGTGGGTTTTGAGATCCGTGAGAAGACAGAGTTGCTGAAGACAAGCAAGAGAATGGAACACCTCTAAACTGATAGGAAGAGAGTAAAGATCTGTATAGAAGGAATATGTGAGCTTGTTAGCCATTGGTGTTTATACCAGATAGGTTATTTAGTCCTTCAACTTACAAACTGAATTCATGAATCCTGAATATCAAAAAGACAGAAACAAGATGCTGCTTCCTTTTACTTAGGACCCACATTTATTTGCAATGAGATAGAACTGATGCCGTTCTGAAATAGGACTGAGTATGAGAGTTTAGAAAAAAATTGATGAGTGATGTCTTTACTATCTTGCAGTGACTGCTATGGTTTATTCATTATCTTTTTAGGAACACATTGTGAAACAATAAATTCTCAGGCATAGAGAAAATGAAGTCAGAAAAGAAGTTAAATTGTGTACATATTGGTGGCATTTATGAGGAGGAAAGTGTCATCATTTTGCATTGGTGTTAGAAGAAGGAAAGAAAACAGTGCCTTCAAGCCAATTCTGATGCATAGTGACTCTACAAGACAGGGTGGAGCTGCTCCACAGAGTTTTTAAGAAGCACCTGGTGGATTTGAATGGCAGACCTTTTTGATTAGCAGACATAGCTCTTAACCACTATACCTCCAGAGTTTTGGAAAGGGAGGTGTTAATTCCATAAGGCTACTCCCTTTCTTAGTGTCATTGTCCTTCAACCAACAACCAGAGGCAAGGTCCCTGATCCCTCTTTACTTTGCTATAGGTATACTTCTATCTGCACTGTAGATGGAAACCTTGATGGTAAAGTGTTTAAGAGCTAGAGCTGCTAAACAAAAGGTCAGCAGTTCAGATCTACCAGGTGCTCCTTGAAAACTCAGTATGGAACTTCTCCTCTGTCCTATAGGCTCACTGTGAGTTGGAATTGACTCAGTGGCAATGGGCTTATTTTTTTGGTATACAATATAGACATAATTCTTGCAGAGTTGGAAACAATTATTCTCTTCAAACCAAAGTGTACCAACGCAACTCAGTAGAATATCCAGTGTCTCTTTCCAGGTAAATAATCCCTCAAACTCACATTGGGTTGAGACATGTTAGAGCAGAAGCAAAAAGGCCCAGTAGCTGTAATAAGGGGTACAAAGAGCAGTTCAAGAAGTAGAATCTTGGGAAGAAGCAGTATAAGAAGTCAGACCAATAATCCATGAGGAAGCAATGTGAAGAGGGTAAAGAGGTATGGAGAATCCTAGTGGAAGTCTGCAGTGGTTAAGATTATGTGTCATCTTGGTTGAGCCAAGATTCTCAGTGTTTATATATGATCATTGCCAAGATGGAATCTGATAAGAGTAACCAGTCAGTTAACAGGAGTTTCCTTAAGCAAGTGGCCTGCATCCAAACATAAGTGGATGCTCTGGCTTTTGCCTGCCCTGGATCCTGTAGCTGCCTCCTATGTGTCTAACCTCTCGTTCTTGGGCCTTAAGCGTATTTGCCCATCTTGGGCTTCATCGATCTTCACAGCCTGTGAGCAAGAGCCATGCCCTCCAATGTGCTGGTCTTGGGTTCACCAGCCCCTGCTTCTGTTTGAATCAAGAGTAGTCCCCATTGTGAATGACAGAGTTGGGACATTTCAGCCCCTACATGCTTGTGAGCCATTTCCTTAATGTAAATCTCTCCATACACACATATTTATTTGCTTTACTGGTTTTGCTTCTCTAGAGAATCCAACCTAAGACAGAGGCAATATGACAAAAATCAGGGAAGTCAAAGAAAGCATTGAAGTTCAAAGCCAGAGCACTCATGGTAGTAGTGCCTTGATAATATCTTGATCAGAAGAGGTGACTAAAGAGGCTTAAAAAAAAGAAAAAATCAGAAGCAAGAAATCTATAAAGCCACTGAATGTTCCAATAGAATTTCCGATAAGCAGCACCCTGGATGAAGGTGAAAATTACCCGCTGTTCAGTTGTCTCTCTATGGCTGAGTGTTTGGCACCATTTACAGGAAATATACAGATAAATGAAGACTTTTTCAAATATCATCTTGTTTTGGCTTGTCATGTAGACAGAACTTAAACTGAAGACTGTCAATTAAACATATTAACTAGTAGTTTACTGTTTGGTGGAAAATTTCTAACTAAGATGTTTGTATACTTTATGAAATTGTTGTAAGCTACTGTCAGACCTCCCCTTATTCCTTGTAGATAGTAAGAATAAACAATCATAGGGACAGTTCTGGGGACTGTGCATGCTTTTGACTGGCTAGGAATAACAAAAAGAAATAACCCAGAAACTTACACTTCAAAAAATAGAGTGCACCATAATTAGATTTGAATGAAAAGTGGGACCAACAATTGTTAAACAATGTACACGTAGCCATGGGTTTCAGCAATTCACTTCTGCAATATACCTTCAGCGTATAAAACAATCAAATGAAGAAACATAATTTTCATGATGATTCCTAGCTCCCAATATTCTCCTGTTCCAGATGTGTATTGTAGGGTCATGAATTCCCCAGAGAAAATAACAGTACACAAGCCACCTTGTCAAGAGCTCACAATGATCAGGCTAGTGCACCTGTCATATCTTGTCATATCACTCCTTTGCTCATCATTTTGGAAGGCAAACCAGAAAAACACAACAATCCACAGAAGCTCTTTGTTCACTTTCCCTGGTCTAAGCTTTGTGTGAGCAAACACACACACACAAACAACATTTTGGACCCCAAAGGGGAATGATTTTTTGCAGTTGCTATTTATTTATATTAAGAGTACAGTCAACATTTATCCAAGCAGTTCAGACATTCGTCCAATTAAGGTTTTATACACTTCTCTCTGTAACGTTCTTGTTTCTTTCTCCACCTCTCGAGAGTATTTTAAAATGAAGGTTATTTTGATTACAGTGTGAGGTAGCAACTTTCTTCTCTTTCAGTCTTATTTATCATACTCAGAGCCATTTCTAGGCTATCATCCAAAATAGCCTCTAACCACCTAAGCTGTTCAATGAAGTGTATCAGAAAGCAATCCCGAAATAGCTCTCAAAATATGTTCTCTTCCTTCATTTGGACATCGTTGCATGCCAATCAACAGCAAAGCAATTAAAATCCTGCCAGGATCAAAGAATGTGCCTTGCTACAGCCGTTGCCAATCTATGAAAACATTTCCTCATCTCCTTCTTTGTTGAGGCCCTGGCGACCTGTACTACAGCAATGTCCAAGAATCTGCCTTTGTTCTTTATAGTTCTTAATTTGTTTCCAAATACCTGTCAATAAATTTCATGCTGCAAAATATATGATTTCAGTTTCTAGTCTTCCCTGCCTTACATTTTTCTGTTTTGTATTTCCCAGCTCTTTTGAAGCACCTGTCTTAATTACATCAGTATTCCACGTTTCACCTTAGATGTCATACATTTTACTCTAATATTGTCATTAAGGCTGCACTGCTTGAGCACTCAATGTATGCATGAATTCTCTTTATGTGTTCTCCCTCTGCCGATAACATGATCCTTTTGCAGACTTTTTCCTGGTGCAATCCACTGAGTCCAAGTACACTCTCAAATCAGCTTCCTTCAGTTAATCAGAGAATACACCGCTATGGGAAGAAAGCAATCCCCTTCTGGATTATTCTGTTTTCTCATCAATAATCAAAAGGACAAGCTAAGCAATTTTCCATACTCTCTCAGTCATTTTGCTCCTCCCTGAGTGCAGTTGAGATGTAGCTCACTTATACCACTCCACACAAGAATTTTGAAGTTTTTTGGGTGCCTAGAGCACAGTTGAATCACAGAACATGAAGAAGCCAACCAGACAGTTTCCATCAATCTCAGTCTGTCTATGAATGCAAACAGACATGGAGAATGGCTGGAATTAACATGGATAATTTAAGCCAAAAATACATCAGTCAAAAAATCTGGATAATTGAGGCAAACCTGTATTTTGGCTTAAATTACAAGAATTATTGTCTCTGTTTGCCACTTTGTGTTTAGAGTTAGACACTGAATCACTGGTAATGTTAGGCCTCCCAAATTCTAGAGACTGGTAAACTCCATTTCAAAATCCTTTGCAACATAAGCACTCATCTAATCCGACCATATCAACATTACGTTAGATTTATAATTTATTATTAATCATTGCTTTTCAACTTTGCCATCAATTCATTTGTCTAAAATACAACCTTGCTCAGTTATAGAACTAATCACCAGGAATGTGTTTAATGTTTCAAGCCTTTAATCAGAAGAGTCACGTACTACTTTAAGAAAAGGAAGCTTCTTTACTATTTAAAGAAAAAAAATGAAATATTTTTCCTTATAAACTCAAGTTCTTCAAGTTTGACACACTGTTTCTCTTGGTATAAGAATATCTGTCTCTTCACCCGCATCACTGCCTTCACCATAACCCCCTGGAGCCAATTCTCATCCTGTTACCCTGCTTTACCAATGGGGAGCAAATGAAATCCATCTGCTCTAGTAGTTTTTAACCAAAAATGGTACCAACACCATAAAGATACCAAGCATGTGTGTTTTTAGTGGGAAGAATTTGGCGTTGTTAAAATGACTGGGGAAACTGGAATTCCTTGAGTAGGCTTAGGCAGTCTACGAAATCTCAGGCCATACTTACCCTTTTGTTTAAAATGTACAAAATGCATTTGAGAAAACAAACAACTACAAGTGTAATTGTGGAAAATTTAGGTTGTATATTTAATCCCTTTGCTTTGCTCTACAGATGTAGTTTTACTTACTGAAGTGTCAAAGCCAAGCCAAGTGCCATCGAGTCAGATCAAGTGTCAAAAGCTAGTATTTTAATCTCCTCCACTTTTCCCTCAAGTATTTTCTTCTTAGTACAAGGTCAGTACTTTAAAATTTGTATTTCTCCAGAGCAGTTCCTTCGTCAAATCCAACTTGAACTTGTGACACTAAAGGTCCTCCTCAGCTGCTGTCATTTCTTCAGAGTCTAACAGTAGTTATGCATCACGTCATCAATGACCCATTCCTGTCCACTGTTTTCTCTGAAAACATCAAACTTCCTCAATAAATGCTAAAGCTGACAATAAGCACATGATATTTAAGAAAAAGTTAGACTTCTTATCAAAAAGCAACTGATAATCAATATATGACATCTTTTTGTTAAAAATGTCACAGTCATATTATTTTGTTCTGCTATATGCTGTCAGAAACCTGCTGCCATGGTGGTTAAGTACAACATCTGCAAACCAAAAGATCAGTAGTTCAAATCCTCTAGGCATTCTTTGGGAACTCTATGGGGCAGTTCTACTTTTTCCTATAGTGTCACTATGAGTTGGAATTAACTCACTGGCAGTGGGTTTTTTTGTTTGTTTGTTTGTTTTTGGTACATACTGTTGGGAAACCTGGAAGGCATAGTGGTTCAGTGCTACAGCTGCTAACCAAAGGATCAACAGTTTGAATCCACTAGGTACTCCTGGGAAACTCAGTGGGGCAGCTTCTTCCTTTTTTTTTTTGACTGATTGATATTCTGTCAATCCTTTCAAATCTTATATGTAGAGAATCAAAACTGTTTTTCTTTTTTTATCCCTGGAGTTTAAAAATAGGCATGGCACCCTATGTTTTTGTGCTTCTCAAATTCCTTTTGAAACTTACATCTTTACTTTCTAGGAGGAGTTAATTAGAATGAATAACACATTTACAGTTTGGTATGAGACATTATAAAGTGAATTTTCTCATTAGAATAGTTTCTCAGGTGCCATTGATAGAACAAAATATGTCCTATAAAAGTTTCAATGATTGAGACTCAGATACTGATAATATACTAAGACATAGTACAAAAGTAATTATTTTTATCTATATAATACTACCAGAAACTTAAAAAAAATCTTGCTGATAATCACAAAGAAAATATTTGAAAAATTTGTTGTTGTTTTTGTTTATTATGTACTTGGCACACATGATATTTAATGTTATGATTCCATTTGACATAGTGGTCTCACATTTACGTCTACAAACTTAATTGTTCTAAGTGCTACATACCTCCCTGGGGAACATCATTATCATCACCTCCCAAGTATTCCCCGTGGGAAGCTGTGCCCTGATGTCAGTGCCTAGTCCACCCTTCAGGGCAGTTTTAGAACTCTTTCTGGAATGGCCATTGTGGACGTGGCAAGGTGGTAAGTTCACAAACTTAATTGCATAGTTGTCTGTGAGGGAGTTTTTAGCCAGTAAACAAATAACTGCATTGGAATACCCTTCCTGCTCACCTGACCTCACGCCCAATGGCTTTTTTCTTTACCCAAAGACAAAAGAAATATTGAAAGGAGGACATTTTGATGACATTTAGGTCATCAAGGGTAATACAACAACAGCTCTGATACCCATGTCAGAAAAAAGAGTTCCAAAATTGCTTTGAAGGGGGGACTAGGCACTGGCATTGGTGGGTAGCTTCCCAAGGGAAGTACTTTGAAGGTGAATGTAGTGATATTCAGCAATGAAGTATGTAGCAGTTTTTCTAGAGTGGGTTCGCGAACTTGATTGGCAGTCTTCGTACTGGATACTCAGTACTATCGTAGTATTTGCTATACCTGATAGTCAAGGCTGTCATGGTATTTCACATACATATTACACAGTGCTATGATGCACCTGTTGAGAGAGCTCTTGCACCTCTCTGTCCTTCCTCTAGTCTTCCCAGTCAGGGTCTTGGGCCTAGAATATCTTTTTACAGAAGATCGCAATTTGTACTAAGCATTCTTTTGGTTTGGCACAATTATCCCGTTACAGATTTGATGAGTAGTTCTTCATTCTTTTAATGTGTGTGCGTCACATAGCACCTGGCCAGCCCCAGGTACAATCTATTCCCCTTGGAAACACTGCAGGGGTAAATGCATCCTATTGGCTGGCATGACCTGCTGGCCATGGGGAAGCAATGCCCACTGTGGAAGCGATTTTACTCTGCTTCTCTTCTCTTTAAGTAAACACTGTTCTGTCCAGTGCTTGTGTGTGACTCATGCGTTTATTGGTGACCTTGATGCCTGCTCCGTAGCACCTGTTTTTCTGCTCACACTTCACAGGGAAAGACCATAACTTCCTGAGCTTCACAAACTATTTTTTGAATCACGCTGCATCTGTTCTTTCACTATATAGATGTTTCTGTAATCAATGATCTCTTATGTTCTCCCTGAGAACATCTATTTATCTCTGACTTAGACTAAATTCTGAAAATACTAAATTACTTGCACACAAACGTTCTAGATTCATTTTCTGTTTGTCCTGAAATTTGTTTATTCAGTAAAATTATTGCTGTTGTTAACATTCTGTGCTATTTTCGTTGATCCTAAGCATAGCATCGCTGAATACTACTGGGAAAAAAAAGTCACACAGAGCCATCACCACAAATATCAGCCCTTCTAAGTCATTTTTCTCTCCTATATTCTCCAATGAAAACCCTGGCGGTATAGTGGTGAAGTGTTATGGCTGCTAACCCAGAGGTCAGCAGTTCAAATCCACTTGGAAACCCTATGGGGCAGTTGTACTCTGACCTAGAGGGTCGCTGTGATTCAGAACCAACTTGATGGCATGTAACAATAGCAACATGTTCTCCGGTGGAGTCATGGTGACGTAATGGTTGAAAGCCTGGTTGCTATTCAAAAAGGTTAGCAGTTCAGATCCAGCAAGCGCTCCTTGGAAACCCCGTGAGGCAGTTCTTCTCTGTCCTTTCGGGTTGTTATCAGTTGGAACTTACTTAATGGCACCTCACGACAGCAACCACAGTAATGTTCTCCAGTAACAAGTGTTCATATTTCCTCTTCAAACTCTGCACTCAGCTGCTAACCTCAGAACGCTGAGAGGGCAAACTTGTCTCTTATTTAGAAATACAGACTCTCACGATCCAACCTCTCTCAATCACTACTCTGCTATCCAGGCATTTATTAATATCTTCACTTATTCTCACCTCCATTTGTCTAATTTCTGATGATGAGATATTCCTTCCAGTGTTTCACATGTATGTTTACCTACAGTTTCCTGCAGTGCATTAATGTATTTTAAGAATCATGTATTTTTCCATGTATTCCCTTTCTCCCTCGTTCTTAATGTCTTTCTACAGGTAACTGTTCTTCATCATATTTGTATCCTCGTAACTATGATTTAAAAATCACCTCCTTTGATATGAAATATCTACATGGTTTCTCTCTAAATGTTTCTTCCCCAAAGAGTAATGTAACTTTTATGATTTTTTTTAATTTCTCATTTACTGCACAGAATTTCGTCTATTTGGCTTAATTTTTCTATTCCGTTGAACTTGGTCTTTCCTAATTACCAAATCCCAAACACATTTTCACTGTCATGTTGTAGAGGCTCTATTATATTAGAAATTGCTAAATGCTCCTGAATCACTTATCTTTCTTTAACTCCTCTCACTACTGTAATGTGTTTTGCATATCTGTCTTTTACACATAACTCTAATGTATTACATTGATCTCTTTGGCTGGCTGGCATTACATTGATCTCTATGTATGGATTGAATTGTGTTCCCCCAAAAATATGGGTAGCAATTTAGCTAGGTCATTATTTCTGCTATTGTGTTCTGTTCCTCTGTTTGTAAATCCTGCCTCTATGATGTTAATGGAGCGGACCGGCAGCAATTGTGTTGGCAGGAACAGAACTCAGTGTATAACATTGTTTTGTGCCCTGAGGGGATCTCTTGAAATATAAAGAAGCTAGAAGAGAGATTTGAGAACCTGGCACTTCCTTCAGAACTGAGATTCTTGTACCAGTAAGCTCCCTGACTAGAGTCTGATGCAACACAAGGACCCTCCTCCAGAGCTGGCCAAGAGGGAAAGCCTTTTGCTAGAGCAGACACCCTAAATTCAGACATGTAGCCTACTCGACTGTACATGAAAAGTTTTTGTTTTGAAAAGCCATCCACTTGCAGCATTTCTGTTAGAGCAGTACCAGATGACTAAAACACCTTCCCAATAGATTATGAGATGATGAAGACAGAGATAATATTCTTTATCTCTCAATCGCTAGAAACCAGCAATTCTTATCGCTTATTGTTTAATACATTACAATTTAAAAAATCAGTAAAGAAAACACCTTTCATAATACTTATCTTAATTCTCTATTACATGAGTTTTTGTATAAAGAAACTATATTCCACATAGTTTTATTGCTTAATACAGTGCTTGGTACATAATAAAACACAAAAAAATGCTGCTCTCAAGTCAGTTTCAGCTCACAGCAACCCTATAACAGACCTTCACTAAAAGTTCATTTATGAAAAGGAGTGGAATAGAACTCAGTCGCGATCCATGACAACTGCGGGAATGCCATGACATACAACAAAAGAGAAGTACTGACTCTGAGACAAGAAAAACATCAACAGAATGAAGTGTTCAGGCTTAAATATTAATTATTAGGAGTTAGTAAGAAAAAAAAAACTCCATGTTTTTGCACTTAACTGAAGAGAAATTTTATCTAACATCCAGATATCTTCATTCAAAACAAAACTAAATTATAAATTTGTTTTTTTTAGGAGGCCTGTTAAGTACTTGAGTTGCTATGTGCACACACTGGCATTATTGCTTGTGCCACTCTCAAGCCAAACCTGTTCACTCCTGTCAACGTACGTGCAACCATGACAAATAGCAATCCAGTTAAAGACAAAATTTGCACCAACCTTGATAAAAAAAAAAATTCCCTGTAGCAACACTAGACTCTTAAAAGTTGATTGCTGTGGGAAGCTTCAGTGCACATGGCTGAGATGACTCAGAAACCTAGAGGTGTGTTATTAGCTGCCCAAGCCGTGACAGACACAATAGCAGTGTGCTGATGCTTATCACTGACTGTTCCAAACAGTAGCTACAGATTGTCAGAAATGTATTTCTGGTGACCAAACAGTTTATTTTAATCTGAATTACATTTGCTAAAAAGAAAAAAATAAAGTACTTATTATGCTGGTTTTTGACCAAGCACTAAACGATTCAAATAAGTATTTAAGCATCAAATAGTAAAACAGTACCAACTTACATTTTCTATATCTCATTAGATATCGTAATAAGTTGCAAACTGTGAAGTATATGAAACTGACTTGTAAAACTGACTTGGGCGCTGGAGGAGCTACAATCTAACCATGATCTGCCATTATCTAGCTCTACAGACATGAAACATCGATTTATATTTGTGGGCCTCATTTTCCTTTCTTGTGTGTGGAATGT
This sequence comes from Heterohyrax brucei, assembly GCA_028571685.1. NCBI lineage: Eukaryota > Metazoa > Chordata > Mammalia > Hyracoidea > Procaviidae > Heterohyrax > Heterohyrax brucei. The sequence goes on from CM053148.1 coordinate 100,782,773, forward strand.
TAGACCAATGGCTTTCTTAGCTGTATTTCATCTCTCACATTTCATAATTTCAAGGAAAATGTTGAAAAATTTATCTGTCACCTCACTGGGCTTCTTGGCACTTGAAAGTGGCAAAAAAAAAAAAAAAAATACTAGGAGAAACAAGAAAGAGTGAAGTGCCAAAATAAAGTTTTAGTATACCCACCTGCTGCCATCAAGTCGATTCTGACTCATAGTGACTCTGTAGGATAGAGGAGAACTGCTCCATGCAGTTGCCAAGGAGCACCTGGCAGATTTGAACTGCCACCCTTTGGGTTAGTTGACGTAGCACTTAACCACTGTGTGACCCAGGGTTTCCACCAAAGGTTTAGCAGAGAATCTAAATAGTCGAAGGTCTTTATTGTTCACTGTCTGATCTTCACTGGGTTCTCTAGTGGGAATAGGTAGGTAGCCTACCGTGAAACAATGGCTGTGGCTGGGGATGGATTTTAGAGGGAAAAGGTAGTATTCTGGCTACAGTCAACATCGTAGAGAGTCTCAGGAAAAAACAAATCAGAATATTTTTCTCAATTCTTCTGAAGTTTCATGGCTACCAAAGCAGGGGGAAAAAAGAAAAAAAAAGGCTGTTGAGTCAATTACGACTCATGAGGACCCTACAGACACAGTAAAACTGCTCCATAGACTTTCCAGGGAACAGCTAGTGTATTTGAATTGCCAATCCACTGACCTTGTGGTTAGCAGATGCAGCACTTAACCACTACACCATCAGGGCTTCCATTTGATAAAAAATAAAATTAAATTAAAAATTAGGTTTTATACTCAGTGCAATGGGGAGCTATTGATGAGTTTTAAACAGAACAATTAGGTAATATTGTTTTTTGTGTGTGTGTGATTGAATGAAAATATACATTCCCATATAAATTTGCATGTCCACCTATATGCAGCTCCCACTGGTTTCCCTGCTCCGTGACAGCACACTCTTCCTCTCTGCTCCATACATGTCTTATCCTCCCAACAGTCTCCTATTCCCTCCTCTCCATCTGCCTCCCTGACACTAGTAAGAGATCAGCAGGATGACACCCTATAGATGCACAGAACCACAAAGTGCACACATGATGTGATCACTCTGTGTTGCAAAGTCAAATCCATTCCTGTCCCAAGAGTTGACCTCCATTATGATTTATGGACACGGGCAGCATCAAGGCCAGGGGCCGTGCTCCCAGAGCCCGTGGACCATCATTTGTGGTCTTTTAGTAGAAATCTCAGGGTGCACCCCTTTTTATTCTCGTGTTACCAGTGAGACTCAACTTTGTGAGCTCCATCACGGCTATCACTGGTGGTGTCTGGGCACCATCTTTTTCTTCTGGTCACAAGTCAATGTAGTCACCCACTCACACGGGTCTCTCTGTCTTCTGGATTCTCTTTCCCCCTTGTTTTGGACCTTGGTGATCATCCACCCCTGCTGAGTTGGGACCATTTGCTGTACCCTCAGATGGCAGCTTGGCAGCTTTTAAGACCCCAGACACCACTCACCAATGTGGGGTGCAGAAGGCTCTCTTAGTGAAATGCTAGTTCTGCCAGTTGGCCTCAATTTCCCCTGAGAGCATGGTCCCTGGCCCCTTGCCCTAGCTACTCTGTCCTTATGATATTGGGTTAAAGTGGGAGGAGTAATCACGTTATGTTGAAGTCCATTTAGTATTGATCGTCTTTCTGACATGTGCTGTCACCGATTTCAACCAACCAAATTTCTATCAACTATCTAATCTAAACGTTCCCCACTACCCTCCCTCCCTCCCCACCCTTGCAGCCATCAAAGGGTCTTTTTTTCTATGCATGAGTCTGTTTTTAAGTTCTTATCGTAGGGGTCTCATACAAGGTAAGATTGTTTTAAAAGAACACTCTGATGATTAGGAAATCAGCATATATGGTTAGGGAATGAGCGGTTGGGAAGCTATTTTGGTGAGACAGGTGCGAGCTGGCAGTGGGTTAGAGTAGGGTAGTTCCTGTGAGATAAAGACAAAGAACTAATTCTGGAAGAATTTACAAAGTACAACTGATGTTGTTTATTCTGAATTTGTCCTATCAACCCTGTCATGGAGTGAACTGTGCCCCCAAAAGTGTGTGCAGTAATTTGACTAGGCTATGAGACCTGGTATTGGGTGGTGTTCCTGTGTGTCGTAAACCTTGCCACTGTGATGTTGATGAGGGAGAACAGCCTGCAGTTGTGTTGGTGGGACAGTGTATAGTGCCTTGAGGCAATCTCTTAGGATACAAAAGAGAGAAGCTAGCAGAGAAATTTGGGGACCTTAATCTACCAAGAAGCAATGACAGGGGCAGTGTGTCCTTTGGCAAGGACCCAGAATCCCTGGATATAAGAAGCTCCTACTCCAGGGGAAGATTGATGACAAGGACCTTCCTACAAAGCCTTCCTAGGAGCTAATACCATGAATATGGACACTTAGCCTACCAGGCTGTACCAGAATAAAATTTGTCTTTCTAAAGCTATCCACTTGTGATATTTCTATCAAAACAGCACCAGTTGACTAAGAGAAACTCTCAGTCTTTATTCTGCACCCAGGAGGCTGATCTTTCAACTTGTATCATCCATCCTTTCTTTCCAGTTGTCTTAGTTATCTAGTACTGTTCTAACAGAAACACCACAAATGAATGACTTTAACAGAACAAACTTATTGTGTCACAGTTTACTAGGCTATAAATTCAAATTCAGGACATCAGCTGTAGGGGGAATCTTTCTCTTCCCTTTCAGCTCCAAAGGTCCTTTTCATCAGTCTTCCCCTGGATTCTGAGCTTCTCCATTCAGGATCCCCAGGTGCAAAGGACACGCTCTGCTTCTGGTGCTGTTGGTGCTGTGAAGTCCCCATGTTTCTACGCTTGCTTCTGTCTTCTGTATCTCAGAAGAGATGGCTTAAGACGTCATCTAATCTTGTATGTCTCGTCAATATAACTGTTACTAATCGATCTCATTACACCACGTTGATAGGATTTACAATACATAGGGAAATCACATGCAATGAGAAAATGAGATGACTTTCTCCTGTTGCTAGTCTCTGGTTACCCCATCTATCCTTGTTTGTTTCCCTGATTCTGTTTGTATCACTGTAGTAGTCCTTTTATTGCAGTCTTTTTTTTTTTTTTTTTAATTTTTGGGATGAATTCTGTTTTCTCTAGGAATCCTGTATAAAGAAAGATCCAGGGCTGGTGATATACCAGATGTGGGAGCAGGGCAGGTCAGAAGTGTAAAAGCACAAAGTTGTTTCTCACATTTCAGACTTAATCACCTGGGTGCATAATGTTTGTATTTATTACATGAAGTAAATTGAGAAGTAATTATTAATTTGTGAAAACAGTGTACCATTATATGAGAGAATACATGTTACTAATATATTAGATAATACAGACATAGGCAAAAGAGGCTGATAACTGAGGAACACAGCATCCAGGTTTATGCTACTAAGTATCAGAAGAATGCTGATAGGAGTTTTATGTAATTATGACACCAGATATTTTACATGTGTACTGTTCTTCTTTTAATGTTGCCATATTTTCACATGATTCTAAAAATATTAGAAAGCATATATAAACATTGTAAGTATAGTGTCAAAAAAAGGGCCAAACTTTAATTTTACTGACCTAAATTTTAAGAAGTTATATATGTCTCATAGGACTTTGAAGGAAAAGTGTAAAATTCTTGCTTAACAGACATGTTGAAAAGAACACATGCATCTCTGTTGAAAAGATATTTAGTTCAGCAAGCATCTAATGAATCCTTCAAATCTTCAGAGCTGTTCTAAGCACTGTGTCATGTGAAAATAGGAACAAGCTGACAGATGACCTTATTATTTCAAGCAAATCTGCTCACTAACATTTGACTAACTAAGACATGAGCTTAGGTACCCCTGGAATTATGGTGATGGCAAATTTGTCAGCATATATCAGTGATGGTTGCACATGATTCATACAGTTGTTCTCACTGAACCATACACACAAAAAAATTGAATTTTCAAATGTTGTGTTATCTATATTTTTAACCATAAAACCAAACCCATCACTGTCAAATTGATTCTGACTCATAGAGATCCCATAGAATGGAATAGAACTGCCACATAGGAATAAGATTCCAAGGAATAAGATTCACTGCCAACCTTTTGATTAGCACCTTAGTACTTAACCACTGTGCCACCACAGCTCTGTCTGTATTTTTACAGCAATTAAAACAACTGGAGAAAAAGAACACTGAATACAGAAAAACCATGTGGCCAGTTGACTGTATCTACTTGTAACCAGAAGAACCAGATTGTGCCCAGCAACCACCAGTGACAGCCGTGATCGGGCTCACAATATTGAGTCCCAGTGGCAACATGAGGGAAAAAAGGGGTGCACACTGAGAACTCCACTAAATGACCGCAATCGATGGTCCGAAGGCCTCGGGGTTTCCCTGGGAACATGGTCCCTAGAGCTGATGCTGCCCCTGATCATAAATCATTACTGAGGTCAGCTGTTCAGACAGGAATGGATTGGACTCAGGGACACAGAGTAACCCTATCATGTGTGCAACTTGTGGTTCTATGCATCTATAACATGTCGTCCACGTGGCCTCTTACTAGAAGGAAGCAGAGAGAGTGGAGAGGAGGGGACAGGAGACCATTAAGAGGATATGGCATGTATAGAATGGAAAGGAGTGTGCTGTCACCAGGCAAGAAGAGCAGAAGGAGCTGCAGATAGGCAGACATGCAAATTTGAAGTGGATTGTACATGTTCACTCAATCACAACAACAACAAAAAAAAATTGGAAGCATTTGCTGTTCTCCCCAAGGGGAGGACATGCTCATCAACAACTCTTCATCCAATGTATTACTGTTTTAATAAGAAATCTTATACTGTTGACATTGTTAGTTGCCTTAGAGAGGATTCTAACTCATGATGATGACATGAACTGTGTACAAGGTATTCCATGTTGTCACCTTTTGGGAGCAGACCAGCAAGCCTGTCTTCCAGGGCACCTCTGGGTAGATTGGTAGGAGCAGCCCACCTTTTAACTGAGCTCTTAATGTTTGCACCACCTAGGGACTCTAGGAGAACTGATAGAGAAGGGCTTCTGTTGGCGTGAGTTAAGCCTTTGAGGCAACCTTTCCACCAACCCTTTTTTTTTAATATTATTACCTAAAATAACCTAGATTTCCTAACTTCTGCATTTTAGTAATAAGTTAGATGACATGTAGAGATAATCATTATTTACAGTTAATGTATAACTTGGAACTGATGAAAATTGTGCATTAAAGAGATTTTAAAGAGTAATCAACCTCCAAATTTAAAGAAATTGTCACATCTGGTTTGAAAATTAAGTTTGTCATGAATTTACTATTCAAACAGAGGTCTGGAATAGTTCTGAATGTTTGGATATTGACTGACAGCAAGCTCTGTATTATTGTAGGAAGTGGTCATCTCGAAAAACAGTTGTGTAGATATAGTAAATGCATGAAAATCAATTAAGAGCCACACCACAGCTGCTCCTCTTGTAATCTCTATAGACATAAAAACAGAGAACCTGCTTCAAGAATTATCTCAACCTTGACAACTATTGCCAAATTAAAGCTAGCAAGTTTTTGTGTTGGACAGGTTGTTTATTTAGCTGGGTTATAAATAGCAGGGGTTAAAATCACTATTAAATATGTGTTTGGGGCCCTGAGATTAAAATGTTTACTCTGTTTTTCAGTTTATAAATACAGCTTAAGTTCTATCATATGCATCAAAAGTGGGCAATTAGTAGAGAATAATATGTGGTATTTACCCTCTAAAACAAAATCAACCCGCTGCCATGGAGTACATTCCAACTCATAGTGAACCTATAGGACAGAGTAGAACTGCCCTATAAAGTTTCTAAGGAGTGCCTGCAGGATTCAAACAGCCGACCTTTTGGTTAGCAGATGTAGCACGTAACCTCTGCACCACCAATGTTATCATGTCATATTCACAGGTATTTTAAAACTTTAACTGAGAAGAGGGAGGAGTAAAATTAAGCACCTTTTTTGTTTATTTTATTATTACTATTGCTTTCTTTAAAATTATTTAAAAGCTGATACCAAAACCAACTGGTACCATGTATTCAGAGAGGAGAGTATTCTTGTAACTCCAGATGTGGCCTGTTGTTATCTGCAGCCCCAGCCATACCCATAATGGTCCTTTTGGAGAAAGCTCAGTATTTTCCCAGTTCAGGTCCAATACGCTAAGAATGGCAATGCTCTCAGAGATTTCACTTTTTTCTTCCCTTCAAGTATCGTGACTCTGCACCAGCTGTTTTGAGTAGATTAATGGCAGGTATGACTGGAAGAAGTAATTATAGAGAATGACTAGATGTTTAAAATTTGGGGGGTGAAAGTGAATGATATGACTATGAAAGTTTTAGTGGAGAATTCAACTTCTGACAGGCACAACATGATCACTGTGAAAATTTTAAAATAAAGATCTGAAAAGTTAGTTCAAAATAGAAGAACATAATTTAATAATTAACCTCTTTAATATGGAGACTAAAAGCATATGCTATGTTGAGACCAGTTGTGATTTGGAAGTCTAAACATTCATACTGCTATAATGGATTTTGTTTTATATTTACATTCTTTATATCTATGGCTGTGCAAATTTCTCTAGTATTGAGGTTGCATGGTTGTTACTTATATGGTCCCAGGAAATTCTAAATGGATCACTCAGATAAGTTATTTCATACCAGTCCTTTATAGACATCAGATCAGCTCACATGAAGAAGCCCTAAAAAGCAACAAAAAGCGCTTTCAAGAATCTGATTTTCTTCTTGGTTCAGTGACAACACTGAAAATTTAATTGTAAACATCTGGAGGACAAAGATCATGTTTTCTATGCCACACCTCAACTAGCATCTACTTTTGTACCCTTCAAGTAATAGCTGTAAAATGAACATATCAAAGGAATAATGACCAAAGCCGTAGGTGCTTTTGAAGAGGATTTAAGGACTAGGGAGCATAACTGAGCATGGCACTTAGACAACAGAGTTTTAATTATATCAAGCAAAGTTGCTTCCATCTATTTTCAATTTGCTAAGAGTAGACTAACTTGTCACCTGTTTGCCTTATTTAAAGACATCAGACACTGTACTTTCAGATCAACTATTTTCCACTGCTTTAAACTGGAAAGAATACAGGGTATCAAATTGAATTTTGCTCTGTAAATAATATATAATAAGAAACAACAAAAAAGCAGTGAATTAATAATATTTTTTAAAGTTTCTTTCTTTCTTTTTTTAATCCCTGAAGAAAGTGATAATTTCCAGTGAACATTTCTTTATCTAATGTTCAGTCACTTTCATGTGTCAGACTATTTGATTATTCTACTCTTCTTTGGATTACTGAAATGGACATGTTATTTAACCTACCTGCAACTATCCATCCTACTCCTTGATTTGATAAGTAAAATAGTCTCTGAAAGTTGAATCATTTCCCATTCTTAATTCGTATATTTATATGAGGCTCACTTCTAGCTCCAAAGGTACAGAATATGAGTCAAGCCTGGCCAATCAATCCATCTCAGTCCAAGGCTCTTAAGGTTTGGATCAAGAATGTAACAAAATTCAAACCAGTGCAACAGCTTTTGGACAATAACAGGCTATTTCCCAAATTAGCCAGTAGTGCTGACACAATACGTCATAACCAAGAAAAAAGCAAGTTCTGGTCGTATCATGGAACACTGATTCCAGTTGTGCCTTATATTAAAGCTACTAGCCTAACCTTTTGCAGTTTTTGGAACCATGCATTTTCTTTCATTCTCGAATCCAAGTTGGTTAGGTTTTCTGTCAGTTGTAACTCAAAGTGCCCTGGAATGGTTTTATTCAGGAGACTGTTAGGTTCTCCAAGAAGGAGTCCTGCTGGCACAGTGTAAAACACTTGGCTGCTAAGGAAAGGTAAGTGATTGGAACCCACCCAAGTGACTTCAAGAGAGAAAGATCTAGCTGTCTGATAAACAAAACCAAACCCATTGCTATTCAGTTGATTCTGACACCTAAAACCAAAGAAACCAAATGCATTGCCATCAAGTCAGTTCTAACTGGCAGTGACCGTACAGTACAGAGTAGAACTGCCCCACAGAGTTTCCATGGAGCACCTGGTAGATTCAAACTGCTGACCTTTTGGTTAGCAGCCATAGCTATTAACACCTATGCCACTGTGGTTTTCTGTGACACATGGCGACCTAGGAAATCCTATCTAGAAGTTCCGCTCTGTCACATGGGATCACTACGAGCAGGATCTGACTCAACAGCATCTAACAACAATGTGGCTCTCAAAGACCGTTGGCAGGTACACGCCTATGCCTCACTAATGCTAACAACCAGCGTTGGCTGTAGGGCTGGATGACTAATTTTCTGAGTGAAGTATCTCCCAGAGTAAACTGTTTATCATGGACTCTTGGAATAAAATCTAGGGAAAACAACACAATATGTAATTTTGGCTGCCTGCCGTAAATTAGATCCAGATGAGAAACAGCACCTTTACTTCCACTTTAATAACGGTTCTCCACAGGTGATAAATGAACTGCTAGTGGTCTTCAACAATAGTGGTTTTGTAAGTTCTAAAGTGTCTTAAATGTATAGACTTTCCTAAAGCACTGTCTCATGGACACTTAGCTAGAGGTCACTGGAACCTAGACAAGAAAAGACAAAATGACATCAGTATTATAGTAGTAACCCCCCCTCCGGAAACATTTATTAATACTTATTGTTGAATCCCATAGAAAACCAAGGCATGTCAAATCAAACTTTAGTTCTTAAAGCTTCAAGAAATATACACATTTATATATTCCTCTACTTAAAGCCAAGATTCCACCTTCCAGAAAGTTCTCTTGACATTCAGAAGTGTCTTTGCTACTGAGACCTGGAATGAGAACTTAATTTGAGATATTATGCAGCGTGGAGTGGTTCCAGTGCCTGTTGAGCGTTAATTAAAAGTCCTAACAATTCAGAACTGGTGTATAATCTAATGGTAAAGCAATAAAATGCAGCCAGTGACGTAGATCTCTGGGCATGAAGTCTGTTTTTAGGTAACTGAAAGTTTTGGTCTATGATAAGTTATGTCCCGAGAGCTAATATATTATATGAAAGTGTGGATAGAACTGGCTCATGGGATTTAAAATTTGGATCCAGGTGTTATTGAGGGATAGCCAAAGCCAAGTGCTGTTGAGGGATAGAGCTTAGCGAAAATCAAGCTGCGAAGAAGACCCTCCAGAAGAAACATCAATTTGGAGGCCAGACAGTGAGAACAAAGAGCCAGGTGTGGGTTACGTAAAAGCAAGAAGAAACACCAGAATGTAGAAAGCTATTGAAAGAGCAGGAAGCATTAAAAGAAGATAGAATACACAGAATTACTGAGCCAAAGAAGAATTGTTTAACATTAAACTATTTCAGGAGATATCATATGATAAAGAGCAAATAGATGCTAATGAAAGATGAAGTCCTAGTTGCACTGAAGGCACTGGCGAAACAAAACAAAAACAAGACTCTAAGAATTAACAGAATACTAGCTGAGATGTTTCAACAGAAGCAATGCTGAGTACTCATCTATGCCAGGAAATCTAAAAGGTAGCTTTCTGGCCAACAGACTGGAAGAGATCTATAGTTGTACCCCTTCCAGACAAAGATGATCCAACAGAATGCAGAAATTATGGGACAATATCTTTAATGTCACATGCAAGTAAAATGTTGTTGGACATCAAAAGCAGTTGCAGAAATTCAAGCCAGACTCAGAAGAGGATGTGGAATGAGGGATATCATTTGGTGATGTCAGATAGATCTTGGTTGAAAGAAGAGAAAATCATAGAGATGCTTACTTGTATTTTATTGGTTATGCAAAAGAATTCAGCCATGTGGGTCATTATAAAGTACAGATAATGCTGCAAAGAATGGGAATTCCAGAACATGTAATTGTAGTCATGTGAAACCTGTGTATATATCAAGAGGTAATTGTCTGAACAGAACAAGGGTGTCATGGTTGGAATTGTGTCCCCCCAAAAATGTGTGGAGCCATGTGGCTGGGATATGGTTCCCAGTATCTTGGGACTGTCCTCCATTGTGTGGTTTTGCTAATCTGTATGTTAAAGGATTAGGGTGGGGCTGTAAATTCCTGCTGTAGGGGGAGTTTCCCTGGAGTATGGCTTGCCCCATCCTTAATCTTTTAGCTTGCAAGGAATAAAAGGAAAAAGAAACAAAGGACAATTTGAGAACCTTGGTACCATCAAGCAAGCAGCACCGGGAGCAGAACGCGTCCTTCAGACCAGAGGTTCTTGTGTCAGGACCCACCCTGGACAAAGACTGATGCAATACCGGACTTTCCTCCAGAGCCAACAAGGGGAAAGTCTTCCCCTGGAGCGGACACCCTGAATATGGACTTGCAACCTACCGGACTGTGTAAGAATAAATCTTTCTTTGTTAAAGCCATCCACTCTGTGGTATTTCTGTTAGAGCAGCCTAGCTGACTAAAACAAAGGGGATATAGCATGGTTGAAAATCAGGAAAAGGTGTGTGTCGGGGTTGTATTCTTTCACCATACTTATTCAATCTGTATGCTGAAAGCAAGAAATCGAAGAAACTCAGACTGTATGAAAAGGAATATGGCATCAGGATTGGAGAAAGACTCATTAAAAAACTGTGATATGCAGATGACACAAACTTCTTTGCTGAAAGCAAAGAGGACTTGAAGCACTTACTAAAGATCAAAGACCACAGCCTTTGGTATGGATTACATCACAACATAAAGAAAAAAGAAGTCTTCACACTGGACCGATAAGCAACATCATGATAGTAATGGAGAAAATATTCAAGTTACCAAGGATTTCGTTTAACTTGGATCTGCAACCAATGCTCATGGAACCAACAGTCGTGAAATCAAATGATGTATTGCACCAGGCAAACCTGCTGTAAAAGACGTCTTTCTTCAAGATGTTAAAGAGCAAAAATGTCATCTTGAAGACCAAGGTGTGCTTGACCCAAGCCACGGTATGTTCAGTGGACTCATCTACATGGGAAAGCTGGACAATGAATAAAGAAGACTAATGAAGAATTACGGTGGTGGTAAAGAATATTGAATAGATTATAGACTGCCAAAAGAACAAACAAATCTGTCTCAGAAGTACAGCAAGAATGCTTCTTAGAAGTGAGGATGGCAAGACTTTGTTTCACATACTTGTGACAGATTGTCAAGAGAGACAAGTGCCCAAGTACTTGGAGAAGGACATCATTCTTGGTAAAGCAGAAGGTCAGCAAAAAAAAGGAAGATCCTCAATGAGGGCAGTTGACAGTGTCTGCTACAATGGGCTGAAAAACAGCAGTGATTATGAGGTGGTGGTGTTTCTTTCTGTTGTGCACAGAATTACTATGAGTCAAAAGTGACTCAACAGTGCCTAACAACAACAGTGGGAAGCAACTCCTTAAAGTTCTTACAGAGTACAGAAAAATTTGATGGAGTATTTGAGGCTTCTTCTAAACTCTGGAAACACCTAGCAAGATTGAGCAACTACTGTGACAACTAGATAGCTAGAATTAAAGACAAAGTAACACTATCCCTCATGACTCTCCTTTTTTTAAAATTGAGTCTATCTACAGACAAGTACATGAGAAAAGATGGATTTGCAAAATGATACATCCAGCTATCCTTTGAATAGTAAATAGTTTAAAAGTAGAAGGTCCGCTGATACCACGTATTGTTTCCTTGTTTTTTTTTAGTACTATCAGAAAATTGCATTCATTTCTTCCACTTACCACTCCATAGTGAAATGAAAAAAAAAAAAGTCTCCAATACAGTAAGGTTGTCACATAGTTAAATACATTGAATTTAAAGAAGTGTTCAGGATTCTCAGATCAGGTTCTTCATATATTTTAGTGTTGAAATGTCTTAGCATCTGTGAAATAATACAAGAGCAGGTATTAACAAAATAATCTTTGCTGTGCAAAATAAAAGTTGACAATCCTGTGTTGATTTCCAGTGCACGTGCACATACACACTACAGAATCCAACGTATTCTAGAGGAGTCAGTGGTATCACAGAGGGAAAAAAAGGTTAAAAATTGGTTTCAATTATTTAAAGTGAAGCTAGCTATAATATTTTGAACTAGAATTGACAGTCATCTAGTAAGTCAGAAATAATTGTTGGACACAGATTCCCTCAAATCAGTGAAATAAATCTCCACACTCCCCAGATAATGATATAAACTGTGTTGAAAGCAGTGTTGCATAAACAATATATTCAATTGGCAGGCTTTGAATATATTCACAAAATTATTGATGACCTTTCATCATGATTTTCTAACTTTGCTTTGCTCTACCACTCCTGAGTTATAAGCTCATTAATAACTCATTGAAAAAATGATGTATATAGAGTCAGTTAAATCTAGTCAGTATAGTTGGTAAGCGGCAACTTTTCCATATTGCTCTTTTGACATAAATTTATAAGCCATGTTGAACAACCTATTTTCATAAATACTATTTCATAGTGCATAAACTGATTCTTGGTTTATAAATATGTATAAGGTGTAATGACTTGAGAATTAACAAAATGAGCATCAAAACATTCAATAAACTTTCTGATGTATTTTTACTTACAATTATCAGTACCGATTATTAACTGACAATAATCTGCAATGTTCTAAGATTATGTATAAACATGCTAAAGAAATAAAATCAATTTTTCCTCAGCCAAATAATTTTGACTCATATAGACATAGCTCATGTGGATTATACTGGCAGTGTTTGATGATTTTTTTGTAAAAATTAACAAGTGTACTTTGAGGTTTTTTTTTTTTTTGTATGTTGAGGGGTCATAAAGTAAAGAAGTCCTCAAAAAAAGATGAAAGTGTATGAAAGGGCAAAAGAGCCACTTGAAAGAGGGCTCAGTGGCTGAATCTGGGGCAATTTGAGCAATAAAGCAAAAACTGATTGTAATACATTGTAAAACAATCCATTAAAATAAAATATATTCACTTGCATCCTGCTGGAATAGCTAGCTAGTTAAGTATATATAGAGACTAGTGCTTCCTTACAGAATTTTACTTAAGAAATGTAGGGAAAATGACAGAAATAGAAAACCACTATGAGTAGCTATGAGTTGGAATCAACTTGATAGCCACGGGTATTTGATAAACATGACCCATGCATCATCAGTAGTGATGCTGTAGAACTGATTATTTAAAATCATCAATATATGCTAAAATCAGTGGGTGAGACTAAATGGAGAACCAGGATATATGTATATTCTCAAAGTATCCTCTTACAAAACACTTATTAATTACAAATAATAACACTCGAGTAGAGAGACTTGGGAGACACCAACTTAACCCAGCGGTCCAAGTTAACGTCACATAATGAGTCCTATCAATATTATGACCCACTTGACATGGAACACTGAAAAGGACTAAGTAAACTTCTCTTCTGGGGCATTACTGCCGGTGCATACACTACCAGATTTTCCACGTGAAGAAGCCTAAGACAACGCAAGTTAAAGAAAATCCAACAAAATCTCTGCTCGGCACTCTTTAAATGTGAAAAGGTTATATAGACAAACACAGATTGAGGAGCTGTCACAGGCTAGAGTTGGCTAAAGTAACTAGAGGCAATACATGATTTAGATCAGATCCTGAGCCAGAGATAGAACATAACCAGAACAACTGGTAAATTTTGAATAAGGTCTGTGAAATAATCAAGAGTATTGTAGTAATACTGGTTTTGATAACTGAACTGTGGTTATATAAGATGTTAGCGTTTACAGTAACTGGATGAAGGGTATGTAGGAACTCCTAACACTCTTTTTGTGACTTTTTGTGAGTCTTGAAATTTAAAAAATGAAAATAAAATGTAAAAGGTGTTTATCACAAATAAAAGTGATACAAAGCTCCATAAGAACATTGTAAGTAAGGAGGAACGTGATATGATTTAGAGAAGGAGACAGTCATGTCCAGTTGGGCTAGGTCAAGTCCTACCTCCACCACAGCCTGTGTGGACATTGTCTCAACACAGCTCAGCTCAACTAGTTTTCATCTACAAATTCCCCTAGGTTATGTCTTTGGAGTCAACCCTTGCTTTAGACAAGAATGTCGCACAAAAATATAAGTCAGCACAACTTGTTTTAGCAACACATCACTAGATCATCTGTACCCTGGTTCCAGTCAGTATTCTTCTGCCTTGCTCCACTGTACCACTCCAGATGAGCAGTTGAGTTCTTTGATCTCCTTAAGATTATAGTCATACCTTCGTTTTGCACAGTCACTTATTTCTGTCTGAATGAAAGGCTTCCCAGATGCTTAGTACTTGCCATTTTCTTTGGGCAGACATCATCTTCCATGCCACCTCCATTAATTCCCATTAGTCCTCACCACAAGTCAGTTTCTTGTCTGAATTCTATCTTATTCTGTTTATTTTTCAGAATCTGTGGATGCCACCATTAACTTCTTAGTTCCTGTATCTCCATCTCCAAGTAGACCAGGTGTGGCTGCATGGGATGGCCAGCTAAGCTTATGCACTTTATAAAACCAAGTTTTTTGCATAGGTGCTATGGTTCTTCTTCTACACAACATAGACTCCTAACAACCTAGCTATGTCACCTTGAAGATTAAGACCTGATCAAGTCATCATATTTTCAGTTGCAACACATGTGTGAAAGCTGTACAGTGAATAAGGAAGGCAGACGGAGAATTGATGCCTTTGAATTATGGTGTTGGAGAAGAGTATTGAATGTACCATGGACTGCCAAAAGAACAAACCGAGCTGTTCTGGAAGAAGCACAATCAGAGTGTTCCTTGGAAGCAAAGATGGAGAGACTGCATTTCATGTACTTTGGACATGTTATCAGGAAGGATCCATCCCTAGAGAAAGACATCATGCTTGGCAGAGTGAAGGGTCCGTGAGAAAGAGATAGACCCTCAATGAGATGGAGTGACACAGTGGCTGCAACAATGGGCTTAAACATAAAAACGACTGCATGCATGGCACAAAATGGGGCAGTGTCGCATTCTATTGTACATGGGGCGGGGTGCTGACCCTCCACTTTACCAAGCATGATGTCCTTCTCCAGGGATTGAGCCCTCTTTAAAACATATCTGCAGTATATAAGACATAGTCTCACTCTCACTGATTCTAAGGAGCACTCCAATTACACAGTTTCTTCTAGGAAGGATCTGTTCATTATTTTGACAGTCTTTCTTCTTTTGCTCAGAAATACTTTATTGGAATTTACAGACTCAAATTATTTGTTCTAGAAACATTAGAAATTTGAAATTTGAGATTTTTCTCATGATACACATCTTGTAAATTTCAAAACCTGTTTTGCTTGGTTGTATTTCATTTTTTTTACTATTTCTGTACATTATTTTTTTAAAATTGACTTAACATTATGGAGAGGCTGACGGCCAGTAATCCTAGAGGAACTTTAGCCTACACTGTTGTGCTGTACAGCACAGTAGACATTGAGCATATGTAGCTATTTAAAATGGAATTAAAACTAATGAAGATCAAATAAAATTTAAAATTCTGTTTCTTAGTTGCACCAACTGTGTTTCAAGTACTCAGTAGCTACATGTGGTTCCAGTAACAACCAAGATATTTCGACAAACAGATGCTGCCCTGGAAGTGCTCAATTGTCTATGCCAAGAAATTTGGAGGGTAGCTACTGGGCAAATTGACTGGAAGAGATCCATATATGCCCATTCCAAAGACAGGTGATCCAACGGAATGTAGAAATTACCAAAGAATATCGTTGATATCACACACAAGTAAACTTTGCTCAAGATCATTCAAAAGCGACTACAACAGTATATTGACAAGGGGCCAGAAATTCAAGCTAGATTCAGAAGAGAACATGGAACAAGGGTTATCACTGCTGATGGCAGATGGGTCTTGGCTGAAAGCAGAGAGTACCAGAAAGATGTTTACCTGTGTTTCATTGACTATGCAAAAGCATTCAACTGTGTGGATTTTAATAAATTATGCCTAATAACGTGGAGAATGGGAATTCCAGAACACTTAATTGTGCTCTTAAGGAACCTGTATATGGATCAAGAGGCATGCATGAAATCAGAACAAGGGGACACTGCACGGTTTAAAGTCAAGAAAGCTGTGCATCAGGGTCATATCCTTTCACCAGACCTTTTCAGTCTGTATGCCAAGCAAATGATCAAAGAAGCTGGTTATGCAAAGAAGAACAAGGCGTCAGGAATTGAGAACGACTCATTAACAACCTTTGTTACACAGACAGCACTACCTTACTTGCTGAAAGTAAAGAAGATTTGAAACATTCACTGATGAGGATCAAAGACCACAGCCTTCAGCATGGACTGCACCTCAACATCAAGAAAAAAAAAATCCTCACAACTGGGCCAGTATGCAACATCATCATAAATGGAGAAAGGATTGAGATTGTCAGGGATTTCACTTGACTTGGGTCCACAGTGAATGCCGATGGAAGCAGCAGTCAAGAAATCAAAAGATGTATTGTATTGGTAAAATTTGCTGCAACGGATCACATTAAAGTATTGAAGTGTAATGATGTCACTTTAAAGACTAAAGTGTGGCTGACCCAAGCCGTGGTATTTTCAGTTGCATCATATGCATGTGAAAGATGAACAATGAACAAAGAAGACAGAAGAATTGATGTCTTTGAATTGTGGTGTTGGAGAAGAATGGTGAGTATGTCATGAACCACTAAAAGAGCAAGCAGATCTGTTCTGGAAGAAGTACAACCAGAGTATTCCTTGGAAGCAAAGATGGCAAGACCATGTGTTAAATACTTTGGGTATGTTGTCAAGAGGGATCAGTCCCTAGAGAAGGATGTCATGCTTGGTAGAGTGGAGGGTCAGGGAAAAGGAGGCAGACCCTCAATGAGGTGGATTGACACAGAGGCCACAACAGTGGGCTTATTTATGCTCAGTAGAGCAGAGGCTCAGCTAAAAAGAGGCATACCCTCAATGAGATGGATTGACACAGTAGCTGCAATAAAGCACTTAGCATAAAAACAATTGTGGAGATGGAGCAAGACCAGACAGTGTTTGGTTCTGTTGTGCATAGGATCACTATAAGTTGGAACCCACTCAACAGCACCTAACAACATCAACAACAAAAGTAGCTATTGCTGTTTTCAGTTGCCAACGATGCAGTTCTAACTCATCTCAACCTCATAAATGCAGAATAGAATGGCACCATAAGGTTTTCAAGGCTGCTGCTGTTTAGAAGCAGATTGCTAGGTCTGTTTTCTGAGGTTCCTCTGGTTGAGTGGGTTCAAGAGGCCTAGGTTTGGGCCAATAGTCTGGTGCTTAACCCTTTGGTTACCCAGGGACTTCTACCTGTGGCTCCCGGCTAACATAATGACAATGCTTTTCGTTATTGTGAAAGTAATTTACTACTGAACAATACTGTAAATCTGGAGCATAAAAAAATCTAGCTATTTGGGGGTAAACCCTGGTGGTGTCATGGTTAAATGCTGCGGCTGCTAATCAAAATGTCAGCAGTTAGCATCCACCAGGTGCTCCTTGGAACTCTACAGGCCAGTTATAATCTGTCCTATGAGGTTTGATGGATAGTATATATAAAATATTTGATGTTGCAAAGAAAAGGTTAAATCTCAGCAGATTTGTGGTAGCATTGCAGTGTGAGAAAAGAAAAGCTATCCAATGACAAACACATTTTTTCCCTTAATAAAAATATCCATGCCCTTATGGATTGAATTATACTAAATTTCTACATAGTGTCATATACTTCTGTGAGATGGTTTCCTTTGTTATCATGTGAGTATAAGCATATATTTTACTGGAAAATTGAAACATCTAATCACAATTTTCTCCTGATTCATTAGCAGCCTACAGCAGCTTGAAAATACAAGATGCCTATCTTACAAAGTCACATTACAACGTGGAATGGACCATTTAGAAAAATATATCCAGTCTTTTCTGTACAAATGTGTGTAGATCAATTTTCAAATCTTTTCAAGTGTTCAATCTCATGTAGCATTGAATTAAATCAGATCCAAAAGTAAGAGCTATAATAGTATCTATTCAGATGATCTCAGTTTGTGGAAAGAAAAACTGTGTTTTATACACATGTAGCTTAAAATGAAAAATGCACTGAAGATGAAAAGCAAAGCAATTAAATGGAAAGTTAGAAAATAAATACTTGTGTATAATCATGCCATGACCATACTTGAACAAAATCATTTGGATTCTTTCATTCCCCTTCTTATAATTTTACTTCTGCAAGAAAATATTGCACTTGGCCTACATTTTCTGTCCTATAAGGTACTCTGATCTACTTTCCATTTTGTCTGTAGCTTCTACCATTAGAACAGCGCTTGGCATGTAGTTAATTTGCAATACATACTTGAATGCTTGTGTATTGACTCAGTGGCAATGGGTTTGGTTTTGGTCTGCATTCACTTATTCTTTAGAACAATACACCAGGCAGTTTCTTGGGTTGAGAATCGTAGAGGTGAATAGCAGCCAGAAGTGGACTTTGGGAAGCTCACAGTTGGCTGTGGGAGGCAGGTATGTTCAAAGAAAGTAGGATGTTCAACACATTTCAGCCTGATCAGTGGTCCTGG
The DNA here is from genome assembly GCA_028571685.1 of Heterohyrax brucei. Taxonomy (NCBI): domain Eukaryota; kingdom Metazoa; phylum Chordata; class Mammalia; order Hyracoidea; family Procaviidae; genus Heterohyrax; species Heterohyrax brucei. The sequence goes on from CM053148.1 coordinate 100,801,363, forward strand.
TAGCCTGTCCACAAAAATTTGGCCAACTGGACAGTCTAACATTTGTATAATTTGACTAACTGCTGTTGTCAAGTTAGGATTGACCAGTCATACCTAATACAACATGTCTCAACTATGTTTGGGCACATAACTGTGTAAGAGGACAATGATAAGAAAGTTTTCATGGGCCTTCAACCTCCTCCAGTAGTGAGAAAAGCAGTTTGTTACGAAAGGTGTTGATAGCATTTGAGAGATTAGTTTCAATTAAAAAAAATGAGACTTTAGCCACATAAAGTAAGACTTATAAGAATATGAATTATCCACAAGAGCTGTTTTGCAGTACATATTAAACACTGTGAGCAGTAAATAGAAATAAAACATTGCAGGATCATAAGATAGCATAACCCATATTCTTATAAATCTCACTTTATGTGGTTAAATTAACACTTTTTAAATTGAAACTGATCTCCCAGATGCTACCAGCAACCTAGTTTATGACTGGAAGTCTTGGTGGAGTAGTGACTCAATGTTATGCCCACTAATCTGAACTATAGGGTCCTATAGGGTCTCTATGAGTCAGATTGACTTAATAGCAGTGAGTTTGGGTTTTATCTTACAAGTGAAAAGTTAGATTATGCATTCCAAAACTCAAGTCATTTAACTAAATAAGTCAATCTTACTGTGCTTGGAGGAAAGAAGGAAGGGTTGAAGATGATGTATACAGTATCTTTAAGGTCAGACTAACAATAATTATTTCTCTCTGTCTATGAAACTTCTGGAGAGAGAGGAATTTTACCATTAAACTGTGTATGTACTGTATTTCATATGTGCTGGTGGGAATAACAATTCTAATTTTCTGAAAGCTTGTATTTAACCATAAACAGTATAAATAGAATACTGTGGAGAACAAAAGTTAAATTTTTTTTTTTGTTAGCAAGTATTCATATTCTCACCTGACAAAGGACTATGGAGAATCAAATAAGTTACTTGTAAATGCTCACAAAAATTAAAACTTATTTGATTTCAAATAGTTACATTTTATTGCTACATATTTACCCAAGCAGTTTTGAAAATTGCGACAAAAATATATTATATACCTGCAGTAAACATCATTTTCTCATTCAGGCATGTACTGCAAATTTACTACACATCAAGCGTTGTTCTAGATGTTTGGAATGTGGTGCTAAACACAAGTAAGACCCCTTCCCTCATGCATCTTGCCTTCCAGAAGAGAATGAGACAATAAAAATAACAAACATAAATTATAGAAAAATAAATTTTATAATGCTAGGTGCTGTGGATAAAAGGAAAAGTAGCTCAGAGTACAAAGTATTGGGGGTAATGGAAACAGGGAGGCAAGAGTGCATCATTAAATAGAGTGGTCACTGTAAGTCTCATAGGAAGGTGACCTTGAGCCAAGCTTTCAAAGCAGTAGATGGCTTTTTGCTGTTATTGTTGAAATATGTTTCCCTCACTTGTCTACGAACACCTTGAGGAACAAGACATAGTTTCTTCTGAAACTTGGCACATAACTGTTCATTGTTCAATGAAGGAGAGCATAAAGGGCAAACCAACCAAAAAAAGAGAGTAAAAATATTAAGATTCTCACTTGAGCTGAGAGTCCAACTTGAAGATTGTGGTCTCTAGAAACAAAACTTACCATTTCCCAATTTCAGATGTCAAAAGCCGGAACACTGAACATTTATCCATCTTTGGAACACATCAATAAATATATTTATGAAACCATCCCTCTGTTCTAGTTGACTGTGAATTTGTGGTGATGGGCCAACTAGAAAAGAGCAGATCTGACACAGACACCCAAAAAAACAAATATGAAGCCCATTGTCACCGAGCAGATTCCAAGTCATAGTGACCTCACAGGACATAGTAGAGTTGCCCCCATAAAGTTTTCTGGAAGCAGCTAGTGATTAGAACTTTGGGTTAGCAGTCAAAGAGTCAACCACTGTGCCTCCTGTAATTTAAAAACAAGAGCTTTGGGGCTTATCAATTTTTTCAGTTGTTCATCTATTCTCTAATTTGTTTAGTTCTGCCCTGATCTTTATTATCTGTTTTCTTCTGGTGCCTGAAGTGTTCCTCTGTTGTTCTCTTTCTACTCGTTCAAGCTGAAGGGTTAATTCTTTGGTTTGAGTTCTTTCTTCCTTCTGGATGTGTGCATATGTAGAGTTAAACTGACCTACAAGCAATGCTTTGGCTGTATCCCATAGGTTCTGGTAGGGTATGTTTTCATTCTCATTTTAATCCATAAATTTCTTTATTTCATCCTTGATTTCTTCTATAACCCATGGCTTCTTGAGCAAGATGTTGTTCAGTTTTCTTGCATTCCAAGTTCTGTCTGTGTTTCTTCTGCTATTGATTTTGACTTTTATGGCTTTATGGTCTGAGAAGACGGTTTGCAATAATTCAGTGGTTTGGATTTTGTTGAGATTTGCTTTATGTCCTAACACATGGTCTATTCTGCAAAATGTTCCATGTGCGCTAGAGAAGATGTAGTTATCTGCTGATGGACAGAAAGTTCTGTATATGTCAATTAGGTCTAGTTAGTTGATTGTCTCAATAAGTTCTTATGTATCTTTACTGAGCTTTTTCTAGAAGATCTGTCCAATACTGAAAGTGGAGTGTGGAAGTCTCTCACTGTTATTGTTGAGTGATCTATCTCATTTTTCAGTGCAGTCAGTGTTTCTTCAATGTATTTAGATGCTCTAGTGCATAAACATATAATATTAAGTCCTGCTTGTGTATTGAACCGTTCACCAATAGTGTCCATCCTTGTCTACAATGGTGGATTTTACATTAAAATCTATTTTATCTGAGATTAGTACTGGCACACCTGCTTTTCTTTGTGTATTGTTAGCTTGGTATGTATTATTATGTCCTTTCATTTTCAGTTTGCTCCTATCTTTAAGGTGAGTTTCCTGTAAGCAACATATAGCGAAGTCATGTCTTTTGATCCAAGATGGCACTCATTATCTCTTTACTGGAGTGTTCAGTCCGTTTACAGTCAGTGTAATTATTGATAGATATATGTTTAGTGCTGTAATTTTGATGTATTTACTTTTGTGCTGATGTTTGTTGCTTTTAATATTCTGTTCTGGGACAGTCGTCTTTATGGGTTGAGTTTTCACCCTTTTCGTTATTGGTTTTCTGTTTGTTGATTTTGATATGCTGCATCTTTATTGTGCTATGCAGCTGTCTCTATAATCCCCCTTAATAATCTATGTTTAAACCCAATTTTAACTTCTATGTATCTTAATAACTTCCTCTCCATCTGAATGAACTATAACTACTATAATAAATCCCTCTTTTTAATGTGATGGTGTCATAGTTTTCGTGATATGATCACTGAATCACTTCTTTTAATATTATATCTTTGACTCAGTTTTGTCCCTTCTCTGAGTCGATTTCTGGATGATGTGTCCTGTGCTACCTCCTAAAATATAGAGTAAATGGTTTTGTTCTTCTAAGCCGAGAGCTTCTTTGGGTATTTCTTGTAGCTTTGGTTTGGTTTTTACAAAGTCTCTTGAATTTCTGTTTATCTGTGAATGTCTTAATTTCATTTTCATATTTGAAAGACCGTTTTGCAGGATATATAACTCTTGGTTGGAAGTTTTTCTCCTTCAAGGCTTTGAATGTTTCATCCCACTGCCTCTGTGCCAACATCCTTTCTGCAGAGAAGTCAGACCAAAGCCTACAGGGCTTCTCTCTGAATGTTAGCTTTGCTTTGAGTCTTGCTAGCTTTAAGAGTTTCTGCTTACATTTCATTTTGTTAAGCTTGATTATAATATGTCTTTGTGTCTTTCCTTTGGGGTTTATTGTGTGGCATTCTATGTTGGATGTCTATGTTCTCTTCTTTCATAATTTCAGTGATGTTTTCTGTCAACAACTGAACAATAATACTCTCTGTGTTTTCAGGTATCCCTCCTCCCTGTTCAGGAACTCCAATTAATCATAGATTGTTCCTCTTCATAGAGTCCCACATGTTTCTTAATGCTTCTTTATTTTTCTTGTTTCTTTTCTCTGATCTCTCCTCGTAAATGGTGTCAGTAGCTCTGTCTTCCAAGTCTGAAAGTCATTTTCCATTTGTTCAATTCTGTTCTCTTGGCTTTGAATTGTATTTTCTAATTCTTTAATTTTGTTATTGATCTGTCAGATTTCAGAATGTTGGTGTTCCATCAGTTTGAACAGCTTGCTTAATTTTTCATTTTGCTGTGCTGCATTTTATATAACATCTAGGATGGTTCTCTATAATTCTTTTGTACTTGACCTCCATCTCAAAAAGGCTTCTTCATTTGTGAAGTTCTTTAATTCTTTCTGTTGGGAGATTTCTGGAGTCACGGGTGGATTTTTCTTTAAGTGTCTGGCCAGGATTTGTTGCTTTGGGGGCATCTAGAGACTGTTTAGTTTCTCTGGTGTTGCCCTAACAGGAGCTGAGGTGCAGTTCTGAGAAGGAAGTTGATCACCAGTCATCTCTGTGGATTTCAGTGACTGGGCCCAATGGAATCTCTGGAGTAGCAGGCTCCACCTCCTAGCTGGCAAAAACATGGCCCTACTTTTGAAGTCACTGAGGGGCTGTCAGCTGACCCTGAGATGTGGGTCAGTAAAGGCTGGAAGAGATGCTCTCAGGTTGCATCAAAGTTATTTCTTTAGGTAGTCTTATTTTGAAAGGTAAAAGCTATCTGACAGCTTCCAAAATTAGTCAGGATGTCAGGTGTGCAACCCCTCTTTCCAGCTGGCAGTGGAGACACCTCTATGTCTATCCCCAGATGCTGTGATCTAGTTTAAAATATGGACAGGCTACTGCTCTGCTGTTATCCAGTGCCAGGCCCCACCCATAAGGCTACATTGGGGAAGCGCTCTCCAGGCTAGCACTGCCATCCAGCCTGGGAATTAACCCCTGCTGAGGCCTCCATTTGTGTAACTCCACCTCCCAGGCGAACAAGATGGCATCCCTCACAAGCTGTCCCTCCCACTATGAAATAGCCACACCTATGGCAGGGGTTCAGAAAGAGATAATGGAGGTGCTGTGATGCTGAGTCCAGATTCAGGTTCTCAAATTGTGGCAATTCCACCTGCTGATCACATCAGCAGTGCACCTGAGTTTTGGTGCTAGTTAAGCCCATCCCCTGCCTGCTGACTAACACAAAGGAAAAAAAAAGTTAAAAACAGCAGTTACCTTCAGTCCATGACAGCCCACTATTCAACAAGGGCAAAGGTCAGCAAAAGAAAAGAAGTTTTCTGTTCAGTGGCATGTAGTCCAAACTGACAGCCCTATGTCATGTCCTAGGGCTTACTGGGTGTCCAGAAGGCTCTGTTTCATTATTAGTGCAGGTCTTATTTTTCAGGGGGAATTAAGGAGATGTGTGTCTAGTCTGCCTTTGGAATCTGCCACCTCCTGTGATTTAATTAGTGAATTCCAGAAGGACTGGTGTTGTGTCTTGTTCTTTATTTTTATAGTCCTCCACGTTGGTCATGAACATACTCACAGTCGATCATAAATCCATAGCTTTGTTATTACTACCTGTGTGACCTTAACAAATTGTTTAAAATTTCTGTAAGTTAAAGGCTACTCTGAAAAGAATGACAGTGTGATGGTTAAGGTTGTGTGTCAACTTGGGCTGGGCATTGATTCTCAGTGCTTACATGTGGTCACTCCCATGATGGGATCTGCTGTGAGTAGCAAATCAACTAAAAGGGGGTTTCCTTGTATGGGAGCCCTATATCCAAATATAAGCAGGCATTCTGGCTTTTGTCCACTTTGGATCTTCAGTTGACTTCTTCTCTCTGACTTGCTAATCGTGGATTCACCAGCCACTTCAGCTACGTGAATTAGGAGAAGCCTGTATCCTGACCCACAGACTTGGAACATTCTAGTCTCTATAACTATGTGAGCTTTTACCCTTAATATAAACCTCTCTTTCTCTTTGTATGTATGTATATAAAAGCACACAAATTTATATGCATTAGTGGTTTTGCTTCTCTAGAGAGCCCAGACTAAGACAGGTACTAACTTGAGTAACCATAAAATTTATTGTCTAAACAAACACAATTTTGATAGTGGTAGAGAATGCTAATAAGAATTATTCTAGAAAACACGGCATAAACACAGACTATTCAAGAGAATCCAGGAATATGTCCACCTTATTGACAGTAGCACTTGACATTATTATGTCTTGGAAGAAATACAGTGTTTTTATGTCTCAAAAGAACTACAGAATGCTCCTTAGAAGGAAGGATGGCAAGACTACATTTCATATACTTTGGAATTGTTATCAGATGAGATCAGTTCCTGGTGAAGGACATCATTCCTGGTAAAGTAGAGGGTGCACAATAAACAAGGAAGACTCTTGACAAAATGGATTGACACAGTTACTGCCACAACAGGATCAAGCACAGCAACAATTGTAAGGATGGTACAGGTCCAGGAAATGTTTCCTTCTGTTGAACATGGGGTCACCATAAGTCAGAAACATTTCAACAGCACCGAACAAGAACAACAAGATCATTAAATGAAGAAAACATTTAGAAGCATATGTGCTCAATATATGCTGTTTGTTAACTACCATGGAACTGGCCCCCAACCCATGGAAACTCCACATACAAGGAAACAAAATGCTACTCAGCCTAGAGCCATCCTTGTGATTGACTGGATTTAGTCCTGTTGTGAGTCATAGAATTTTCACAGACTGATCTTCAGAAGTAGGTCTCCAGAGCTTGCTTTCTAGCTTGTCTTAAGTCTGGAAGCTCCCCTGAAGTTGGTTCAGCAACATGTGACACATGTCTCAACTGGTGAATGGACAGTATATAAAGATCATAGTTAATATTATCATATATTATGATTGGCCCAGGAAAGTTCTTGATCTCATCTATGTTAGTCATCACACGCCTTAGACAACTAGCCCATTTGCGACAGCATAGTTTTTAATCCCACTTTTGCTTTGACAATTTCTGTTGATTGCATATTCCAAAGTTAAACCGTTTTCACCATCAGTAACTTCCTGTAATCTGCATTCAGTAAATGAAAGTAGTTTTACTGAACTGAATATTTGTTTGGTAAAATTCCATCCTCAGTAGAGATTCAGGAGAGCTGGTGGATTTTTTTAGTGGGACTTCAAGTATTGTTTTGAAACTAGCCCCAGTCTACAATTTTAAAGGCAGAATCACATGAATTCCTTCAGCTTCTCCCCGTAGGTGTAATTTTCCAACTCTTTCACTCATGTGGCTCTCCAGTAAATCCTACAGAAAGTTTATTCAGCTCCTTAAGGAGCCTCAAGTTGGATTATGTCCTTTAATACAGACAAAATGTAAAGTATAGCAAGAGGATAACACTGAAGTTACCACAAGCTGATTTTGTATTGCAATAAAACATTTTTTGAGTGCCAAGGTTGTTTTGCTGCTTTCTACAAAATAGATATAGGCCTGTATGTTAGCCAAAGCCAAGTGCCATCAAGTCGGATCCGACTCATGGCGACCCTAGGGTCCAGGGTAGAACTGATCCCCAGAGTATTCAACGAGCACCTGGTGAATTTGAACTGCTGAACTTGTGGTTAGCAGGCCTGTATCTTAGCCAAGCCAAGTGCCATTGAGTCGGATCCAACTCATGGGGACCCTAGGGGCCAGGGTAGAACTGATCCCCGGAGTATTCAAGGTGCTCCTGTGTCTTACAAGCTTATAATAAATGAAAAAAAAGATAAAACATTTATTAAGTCTTCTTCATGTTGCTAGAGTTTACTCAGTTGTTTATTTCATTATATCTTAAATTGAAAGAGAAAAATTATGTGAATAGATAAAAAAGTCATCTTTTAATAATATCCAAATATTTCACATATTTGTTGTGGTAAACTGGGAATAGAAGAAAACAATTTTAAAATGGAAGCATACATTAGACATAATTGCAGAAATTGTTCCCATTAAAGTCAGAAAAAAATTCCCTATACCTGTTAGTCTGTAGCCTCAGTCTCAAGGCTATAAACTGAAGAAAAGACAGAAAACAGTGGTACAAGAGACCAGATACTGGAGAGGAAGGGAGAAAATGATCATTATTGGCATGTGTATGCGCACACATGTGTATGAGAAATTCTGCAAAATGTTCAAAATATTAATAATGACTATCTTGAAGATGGTGATGTTGCAGGAGTTTTCTCCTTTTTCTGTTTAAAATTCTGTATTTGGCATGAAGAAGATGGCAGAGGTCTGTATATAAAAAAAGAAAAGAAAACATACTCGCCCTCAAGGAGCTACTTTGAGGAAGAGAAACATAAATAGAACCTGATAGTTGTAAAACAATACCTTGTGTAACAAGAACCGGAAAGGATAGTATAGGTGAGTTCAGAATATGATGACTCACACTTAGGGCTGTCCTTTCTCTGGTTCTGGTGTCAGTAATATGGGTGACCTACAATATTGCAGCATGTAATTTGCTGATGTTATCATTCTCTGATTTTTGCTCACAGATGTTCAGTTTTATGATTCGCAGTTTAAGATATGCTGTCTAGATTACCTTTTCAAACTAAATCAGGAGCTTCAGTTGCTTAAAAATATGAACCCAAATGCTGATCAGTTTGCTAAAGACCATAGGACAATTCAGGATGCTGTCAGACATTGTTGTACAATATATGAAGACAAAAAGAAAAGTGCCACGCTGACAACTGTCACTAATTTTCTGAATGGAAATGCCATCCTCATTCCCAAGGATAATCCAGATGATCTAGAACCTTCCACAGATGGAGTTACTACAACCAACAAAGTGCCAGTATCATCCAGCTCTTCACATTTGGAGGGAATTTTTGTGATTTTTTTTTTTTAATGTATGCACGTATTAAAATGGAAACCAGAAGGTCAGCAGTTTAAATCTACACCTGCTCCTTGGAAACCCTCTGCACCAGTTCTATTCTGTTCTATGGGGTCACTATGAATTGGAATTGACTCAAAGGCAACAGGTTGAAGGTGGTGATGTTGCAAGATAAGTACAGTCTGTATAGATACTAATAATAAAAGGCAATAATAATGAAAATTTTTAAAAAGGAGGTATTCTACTTACATCAGAACTGATAGTTGTCAAAACAAAACCCTATTGTAAACTGAGTACTATGTGTAACCAAAAGTAGAGAAGACTTACTAGAGTCGGGGAGAGGGGACAGAAATGCTGTTAAGGCATTGAAAATAAGAAATAATGAGAATAAGAAGTACAAAACATAGTTTCCTCTGTGACAGCAAATAATCCCATGTGGCTAACAGAATGGAAGGGAGCCCAGTGGTTAAAGCTACTAACTGCTAAGTGAAAGGTTTGCAGTTGGAACCCATCAGTCTCTCTTCAAGAGAAAGACGTGTCAGTCTGCTTCCATAAAGACTACAGCCTAGGAAATGTTACTGAGCAGTTCTACTCAGCCCTGTAAGGTCACTCCAAGTTGGAATTGACTTGAGAGCAGTGGACATTTTCTTCTCCATGTAAGCTAAATGGCAAAAACAATCCTAAAACCCATCATTTATATCAGAATTTTTGGCAGGTAGTTTTCTTTTAAATTCTCATAAACATTTCTAAATCTTTATGCTAAGATAAATAAGCATTTTGGCTGAAAGTAGGTACGTAATTGAACAGATAAACAGACAGAAGGACAGATGGATTAAAACATGAAACCTTGACAAAAGTGTGTCATCTGACTGAAAGAAGATACTACCGAGCTCAGAATTTCTTAATCAAGTTCTCATTGCCTTTTCTCAAGGAAATCTGCCTCGGAAGCTAGGCATTTTTGAAATGACCCCTTATTACTCTAGAGATTTTTACACCTGGAAATGCACAAAGTACTATTCGGGATGGATTTTAAAAAAGATGAATGAGGACAATTTTGAAAAGAATGCTGAGAAAAAAAACTTGCAGAAAGCAAGATCTTCTTAGGCAGACCTATTTTAAAAGAAACTAACTAACCAAGAAAACTGAGGGCTTAGAAACGCATTCCACTAAAGTTCTCTGTCATCTGAAACCCCTGGACACACCTATGCATGTTTGTTTGTAGATCACTTCTAATGCCAAAAGAGTGATTATTCATTTTGAAATACAAAAATGACCTGGTGATACTTACATTTTAGAAATATTATTTGACTGTCTTATGACTATTACGGAAACCCTGGTATCATAGTGGTTAGTGCTATGACTGCTAACCAAGAGGTCAGCCGTTCCAATCTGCCAGGCCCTCCTTGGAAACTCCATGGGGCAGTTCTACTTTTTTTCTACAGGGTTGCTATGAGTCAAAACTGACTCGAAGGCACCCAGCAACAACCAGCAATCACTTTTGTATACTGAGTGCCTAGAACCACATCAGGAACGTCAAAAATAATCTAAAAATAAATAAAAAGATATTAATAAGATAGTCAATAAATGCAGTATATAAGCAAGTAAATAAATTGGAAACCATAAAGAATAAGAGAAACATATTTTTGATCTTTAAGTCTCCCCCAGCCTTACTTTGGTCAAATTACATCTATCTTCTCTTGGAGCTAAAGTTTTGCCTCTTTTGGAAAAATGTTTCCTCGAATTATGTGTTTTTTTTTTTCTCCTCCCCATTCTTCTCTATGAGGCTGGTGTGCCTTGTGAACACCTGTCATATTAATTACCACATTGCACCTTAATTGTTGACTCACATGTCTTCTTCCTCTCCAGCCTATACGAACAGGAACCACTCTGTTCAATGTATCCATAGTGTCTGGGATATAGTAACTGTTCATTAAAAATTCCCTTAATATATAATGCAGAAACATGAAGATTGTATATTCAGATCCCAAGTCTTGGCACTGGCAAAATTCTATCTTGAGTTCTATCTGATGAGGACACAGAAGTAAATTTAATGACTGTATTTTCCAGAGTCATAATTTGAAGATACACGGGAGACATTTCTTTGTCAATTCAACATGTAAAACTCACCTGCTGCCGTTGAGTCGATTCTGACTCAGCAACCTCATAGACAGAGTAGAATTGTCCCAAGGAGTTTCCAAGAAGTGCCTGGTGTATTTGAACTGCTGCCCTTATGGTTAACAGCTGTAGCACTTAACCACTACACCACCAGGGTTTCCAGTTCAACACATAGTATCATGATTCTTCTTCAGAGGTACTAGGTTTTCATCTCTGAAAATTCTACATCATGTACTTGTTTATTTTCCTTTTCATAGTGAATTATGAAAAGCTTAGAACCAAATTACTGGTTTGCCTCAAAAAACAAACAACACATGAATATTTTATGAAACTTTGTCATTGACTTTTTCTCTTCCTGTCCTTTTGCTTTAATCCATGGTTTTCATTTACATTTATTTGTTTGTCTAGACTTTTTTTTAAAACAGGTTTAGGTTATAGAAGTGTTATGCAGAACGTTCTGGCCGCTCTCATATACCAGGACTCCCACATTTTGCATTCAAGTGGTACATTCTGTTGAAGTTGATAACCAATATTGATACATTGTTATTAATCGAAAGGATCCCTGGTGGTGCAGTGGTTAAGCTAAGCTCTTGGCTGCTTTCTGGAAAGGTCAGCTGTTGAAATCCACCAGCTGCCTTGCAGAAGAAGGATGCGTTTGTCTGCTTCCATAAAGATTACAGCCTTAGAAACCCTGTGGGGTACCTCTGCCCTGTCCTATAGGGTTGCTGTGAGTCAGAATCAACTCACTGGCAACACAGTTTGGGTTTTGTTATTAAAGTGCAGAGTTTCCAATAGCAGTTGGCTTTCGGTTAGTTACAACCCCCGGTGCCACATGTATGTCAGGTTAGAATTGTGCTCCCTAGGGTTTTTGATGACTGATTTTGGGGAAGCTGATCACCAGCATCTTCTCAGATGTTCTGGGTGGAATCAGACCTCCAATCTTTCAGTTTTCAGCCAAGCATCCTAACCATTGTACCACCCAAAGAGTCCCTTGTTTACCATGGGGTTCATTTAATACTGCTCATTTCTATGGGTTTTGACAAATGGTTTTTGACAAGTGATTTAATATATCCACCATTATAGTATTCTGCAGAATAGTTTCACTGCCTTTAAAATGCCCTGTAATCCACCTATTCTTCCCTTCCTATTTTCCCTTGAATCTCCAGGTAATCACTGATAGTCTTACTCTCTCTAAAGTTGGGTCTTTTCTGAGGAGGAATGTGCTGTCACAGGGTTGAGAGAGCAACTAGAAGTATGTGTGTGGGGTTTTATATGATAAATTGACTTGGATAGTAACCTTTCACTTAAAGTATAATAAAACATTTTAAAAAATGTATTTTCCAATGTCCCATAGAGTTAGAATCGTGTAGCTTTTACAGATGGCATCTTTTCATTTAGCACGATGCAGTTAAGCTTCCTCCACGTCTTTTTGCTGTTTGAATAGCTCATATCTTTTCATTGTTCAATAATACTTCATTGTGCGAATAGACCACACATTAGGTACTTCCACCCACCAGCAGAACGGCACACTGAAACCAAACCAAACCCAGTGCAGTGGAGTCAATTCTGACTTACAGTGCCCCTACAGAACAGAGTAGAACTGTTCCACAGAGTTTCCCAGGAGCACCCGGAAGATTCAAACTGCTGACCATTTAACCACTACACCACCAGTGCTTCTGAAGGCATACTTAGGTAAAAACCTAAGAAAACATGTAGAAGAACTTTACAAGCGAAAATACAAAACTCTGGTGAATGAAATAAAAGAAGGACCAAATAAATGAAAAAAAAAGATCTAAATAATTTGGAAACTATGTATCCACAAGAACTTGCACATGAAATGTTGAAGGCAGCTTTATTCATAATTGCCATGAGTTGAAATGGTCTATTTATGTTTCACCCTTAAAAGCATTTCATTTGAAAAATAATTTGTATACAGAAGTTTTAATAAAACTGTAACAAGTATAAAACTGAAAATTTCCGAGTTCTGGGCTATAGTGCACTATGCTGATGGGTGTCTGTACCAAGTGTGACGTCAGTATGGTGACTTTCCAGGAGCAAGTGACCACCAGGTTGCCTAAGGAGGAGTGAACTGGCCCAGGGCAGAAATGGGACAGGTTAAAAACTCAGATTTGTGACCTATAAGTCCCTCTCCTCAAGGCAACCACTTTCATCACTGTCTACGGCATTTTGTGTATTGCTTTCCAAAAGATAATCTACACAACTGCATATGTATATTAAATCACTTTTCTTTTACATAGATTATGGTATTGCATAACTTTTCTATATCTACATTGTTTCCTCCTTGACAGTATTCAGTATTGGCATTCCTCACTGCCACTGAGTGGATTCTGACACACAGCCACCCTATAGGACAGAGTAGAACATAGATCTTTCCGAGACTGTCTTCCTGCAGAAGCAGACTACCACAACGTTCTCCTGCAGAGCTGTGAGCCCTGCGGGTTAAGGGTTGTATGTTGTTCATCGGCAGATATTTTCCCATGTTGTAAACTGTATCTCACCATATGAAAATTGATACATAAATAATTAATACTAAGTAATGATCTTTAATTGATACGAAGCACAAGAATTTATTGTTGTTGTCTCTAAATACTAGCACTACTTTTCCTCTACTGATCAAGACATTTTCTAAAGTTTTCTGGTTCCCAAGAATAGTAGTTACTGGACCTTGCTTTGATTTTGAAGTCTTCCATGGGTTCACTGGAATGCAAGTTACACAGTCTAACCATCTGAATATATATTTTACGCGCACATGCACGCACACACACACACACACACACACACACACAAGATTCTATTTCTAGCTTAGCTGATAAGATTCTTAACCTAAGTTGGCCCATTTCCAATTAATTATTTATAACCATTACCACAAATTTAATGAATTCATCATAAGCTTTTCGATCTTCCAGCACTGTCTTTTTATTCATGTCTAATAAAATTCAGCTATTTTCATCTTCTAGACATGCTTCACTACATTTGTATTCCAACTGATTTCCTTAGACATAATTTCCTGTGTACACCATGTTGTCCTTATTATTACAAGTCTTGTCAAGTCATTGGGGCACTATGGTAATCTGCTTTGTTCTCTACTTTTGAAAAAATCTTCATTGCTTAGCAATTTTGACATTTTATTTCCTTGTCTAGGTCTCCCAACACCACTTTTTAAAGTATAAGATGTCAAAATATTTTATTCCTTGGTGCTAAAGTCGATTTCTTCTCACCTCTTTAAGGAATAGATCCCTACCATTGCTGTTAGAAGCCCCGGTGGTATAGTCATTAAGTGCTGTGTCTGCTAAACAAAAAGTCAGCAGTTCAGATCCACCAGCTGCTCCGTGGAAATTATTGCTGGCGGTGCCCTTGAGTTTATTCGGACTCATAGCGGCCCGACACACAACACAGCAAAACCCTGCCGAGTCCAATGCCATCTGCACAATCATTGCCATACTTAAGCACACTGTGGCAGCCACTGTGTCAGATCATCCTGTGGAAGGTCTTCCTCTGTTTTTACTGCCACTCTACTTCACTGAGCACGAGGTTCTTCTCCAAATAACATGTCTAAAGTATGTGACATGAAGTGTCGCCTAACATCCTCACTTCTTAACAGGTATTCTGGCTGTACTTCTGCCAAGATAGATTTGTTCATTTTTCTGACATTCCATGGTACAGTCAATCTTCTTCACCAGTACCTTAATTCAAAGGCATCAATTCATCTTCACTTTTCCTTACTTATTGTCTAGCTTTGGCGCCTGCACATATGAAGCAACTGAAAATAACATGGGTTGTATCAAGTGCTGTGTAGTTCTCAAAGTCAAATCTTTGCTTTCTAAAGCTTTGAAGAGGTGTCTTGCAGCAGATTTGGCCAACGCCGTAATACATGGTTTGATTTCTTGACTGCTGCCTTCCTGATGGCACTGTGGTTAAGGTCTTGGCTGCTGATCAAAGGTCAGCCTTTTAAATACACCTGCCACTCCTTGGAAACGCTATGAGGCAATTCTACTCTGTGTCAGAATTGACTTGATGGCAAAGGATTTGGCTTCCAAGGGTGTTGATTCTTGAGTCTAACAAGCTCAATATTTTCTCAATTTATGATATTGCTTATTGGTCCAGTATGGTGACTTTTCTTTTGTTGTTGTTTTGAGATATAATCCATACCTAAGGCTGTAGTCTTTGATCTTCATCAGTAAATGCTTCAAATCATCTTCCCTTCCAGCAAAGCAAGGGTGTGTCATCTGTATATTGCCGATTGTTAATGAATCTTTCTCCAAATTTGATGCTGATTCTTCCTCATATAGTCCACCCACCTTCTCTGATTATTTGCTAAGTATACAGATTGAGTAAGTTATTTGTATGGTAAAAAGATACAAACTTGACAAACATCCTTTCTGATTTTAAACCAAGAAGCAGTCTATGTATAGTTTCCACATAATGTAAGTGTTCTAGAATTTCCATTTTTCACATGTTATCACAATTTGTTGTGATCCACCTAGTCAAATGCCTCTGCATAGTCAATAAAACACAGGAAAACATCTTCCTGGTGTTCTCTGCTTTCAGCCAAGATCTATCCGAAACCGACAATGATATCCCTCATTCCACGTCCTCTTCTGAATGTTGCTTCAATTTCTGTCAGTGTACTGCTGCAACTGTTTTGGAATTATTTTCAGCCAAATTTTACTTGTTTGTGATATTAATGAGATTGTTAAACGATTTCTACATTCCGTTAGACCACATTTAAGATGCTTTCAAGTTTCGTGTCAAAGATTTGTCTTTGAAGAATGAGTTTCAGAATTCAGAATCTTCATGCCTTTGCATGTATTATTTGCCACTAAATTCTATACCTGAACAATTGATAAATTATGTGGAGAAAGCCACAAGGTTATGTTCATGAGGGAAGGCCTCAGAAACCTATCATACCTATGTGAATTTACTTCTGCTGAGTGTCTTCAGAACTTGAGGTCTGGTTTTAAAGGTTACTAGCATAAAATGAGAGCGTGTGTAATTCATATATATGCAAATAGATGCTTCAGATACTGAAATATGTCTTTTCTAAGATTTTTGTCAAGTAAATACAATAATAAGTAATTGGAAATCAAGATTCATGGTATATGTATGTATTTTTTCATGTCACCAGCTTCATGGTCTGCATTCACTGTTCATAGAACCGTGAACCACGGCAAACACCAGAATCCTCTCCTGGGAATCGCAAAGCCTCAGAGCCTCCTGCCTGTCATTTGACTCTATCTCATGTTAATCACGTTTCAATTCAGAGGAGTAGCACTCAATTTTCAAGACTGTTATTCACCTGTTTTAAAACTTTTTTAGCAGCTTCTACGAATTTTTCTGGTTTCTTGCCAGGTCTCCATGATTTCCAAAATAATTGAAATTCATTAATAATTAAAATGTATTTATGGAATTAAATTCTGTTGGAACTAGCCTACTAGACACTGACAATATCCTCAAGAATCCCAAACCCTTTACTTCAGGTATGTTGAGTGAAAAAAGTCACTTTTAAGCACTTTACATATGTGTTTGGATCACTGTAATAGTTTCTGCAAATCTGAGATACAGAAAACGGTAAGAAAAACATCCTGAAATCACTTCTGAGTGGTTTGAAACTTGTTTTTCCCAATGCATCCAATCTATTGTATGAGGACTCTTTTTTAATTATTTTAAACATTTCTTTTTAAAAAAATCTAATAGTATCTATATAATAACTCTATTTGGGTTCAGAAGTTCACTTGACAGTTCTGTTTGGTTACTCCATTCAGGTAAATTTAATTCTGTCTACTTGTATGAGATTTCATGAAAGTAAATGTACCAGCAATTTTCATATAGAAATGTCTTGGAAGGCTTATTAAAATACAGACTGCTGGACCCCCCTTTTAAAGTTTTTGATTCATAACTTTCAGCTTGGGCCTGAGAACATGCATTTCACACAAATATTGCTGGTACTGGCAGCCCTGGGACCATGCTTTGAGAAGCACTTTTGCCTTGATTTTTAGCATTCTGGAACTTCCCTCCCTAAAGGAATTTATTTAGTAATGCTATACTTTTTATTTGAATGTAACATTTATGATACCCCTATTTGACGGTAAGAATGATTTATTTTTATTTTTATTTTTTTGTTCTTTTTTAAAATTTTAACCTATATTCACTTGATCCCTCTTTATTATATGTATTTTAAATCAATAGCCAGTGTATGGTATACATTGATCAAAGATGGCTATGATTCAAAGTATGTATTATGAATTTGTTTATGGGGATAGTAATTTGTTTGTTGCATACCTTGTTTCAAAAAGGATTTGAGGCAGATAGACCAAAGGAAAGCTAATTAAGACACACCCATTCAAACTGGAGGCTGACTTCCTTAGTCCCTTGTTCTAGGCTGAGTTATCCTCGTTCTAATCACTTTCCCACTACTCGGGAAACCACACTGGCCGTGACAAGAATCATGGTTATGATGGTAAAACGCCCCCAAAGTCTAGTCTCATTTCCTAACATATTCCAAATGCATCCTCTACAGACCCTACATCACTCCCCCAATCTCACTACAGCACACTCAGCAAGAAAGTCACCCCACTATCCCCATCTATCTGTTGGCCTGCCACGCAGCAGCTGCGATGTATTTACCGTCAACTGAGAAAGCAATCTATATTTATCGAAATGGGGAAGATGCTGAATTTACCGACAATTGACAAATTAGTCTGGAATGAGCACGCTTATAGAAATAGCCTACAGTGTGCCATTATGTTGTGACATAAATATATGGTCTCTTTCCTCAACATATGCCACAAGCAAATGAGCAATGTTTCTGTGACAGCAGTCATTTCTCATTTACATTAGTCTCCTTTTGTTTATTTAGTTTTTCTTTCATTTCTCTGAGTTCTTAAACATGGTAAGGAAAAATAGCACAAACTACAGTGAGAATCTACAGTTGGAAATCTGTGTCAGCAATAAACAAAATTGCCCATGGTATGTGTCATATTACTAATTTAATTTAAAAAATTAAATGGAATTTGCTCATTCTCTTTCTCCTCTGTATATTTGTCTGTGAGCTCTGTAGCAGCAATATAATATGTATCTTAATATGGACTCATTTGTCTTTTAATAATGTAGTCAGAAAGATTTTAATTCGAGCTGTAAATGAATTTCTGTCCCTAATTTAATCATTTTCAGTGAGGCATTACAGTCTAGCAATTAAGAACATAAATCAGAAGTCCTTGTCCTAAATTCCAGACTTGCTCCTTACACTTGTGTGAGAGTGGGTAAGTTATTTATCTCTCATAATCTCTATTCTCTTTCCTTTGTAGCAGGTACCAACCACAGAAGGTTTTTAAGCATACACTAGGACTGCCAATTAAGTTCATGAACTCATGCTAGAAAAAGTACTACACACCTCTTTGCTAAATATCACTATGGTCATCTTCCAAGTACTCCCCTTGAGAAGATATGCTCCAACACCAGAACCTATTTCACCCTTCAAAGCAATTTTGGAACTCTTTTTTTCCTAGAAGGGCCATCAAAGTTGCCGAAGTACTACCCTTGATGTCCTGGATGTCATTAAAACATCTTCCTTTCAATATTTCCTTATCTTTGGGTAGAGAAAAAAGTCATCCTGGGCAAGATCAAATGAGTAGGGAGGGTGGTTCCTATACAGTTATTTGTTCACTGGCTAAAAACTCCCTCACAGACAACTATATAATTAAGTTTGTGAACTTGTCACCATACCTCTGTGCACAATGGCCATTTTGGAAAGAATTCCAAAATTGCTAAGAAGGGTGCACTAAGCACGTGACAATAGTGCATAGCTTCCCGAGGGGAGTATTTGGAAGGTGACCATAATGATATTCAGCAGTGAGGTATATAGCACTTAGAACAGTTTCGTTCATGGAAGTAATTGTCAGAACTCATATTATATACAAAGTCTATAGCTTAAAGTCTGGTATTTCGCTTGTATTTATTACTGAGTTACAAGTAGTGCTATTAGCACTTTTTGGTAAGTACTACTAGTAGATTAACACGTTTGGCTACTAACTGGAAGTTTGGAGGTTCGAGTCCACACAGAGGCACATAGAGGCCCTGGTGGCCTACTTCTGAAAAATCAGCCACTGTAAACGTTATAAAGTGCGGTGTATGCTGACACCATGAATCTGAACTGATGCAATGGAGACTAGTTTAGTAGTACTAGTAGTGCTCCTACTACTCTTACTAGTAGTATGTTATTATAGTAGCAGTTACTGAGTATTGTTAGTAGTCAGATAAATACATTGATAATACAGCCTTATTCGGTACACTTAGCCAGTCACCTTGACTGCTGGTTCCATGGTGGTGCTGCAAATTGTTTATTTTCCTTAAAAATCAGCTTTATCTATAGTAACTTGTATGGCCATCACATAAACTATAAACATAGACCTTTCTCTGTTAGATGCTGCAAAGCTTTGCTCAACTTACATGTGAGGTTAATCAGCTCAGCTAGTAATAGCTAATTTCTAATTTTTCCTGAGGCCAGGACAACTGATTTCTCCTACTTGTGTACCCTATCATTACACACTGCCTCTTACTGTCCTTCAACTATGACACTCAAATAAATACTGAAGTTTGCCAGAGCTGCAGAAGATCAGAAGGTCTGGTCCAGTTGGTGCTCACTAGACACTTGTTAATAATAAAAGAAAATCAAGACCAACACAAACCTACTATACAAAGGAATGACTGAAAATTCTATTTTCACTGTGCACAAATTCAATTAGGTACTTCTCATTTCACCACTGGAGAAGCAAGCATTTTACTCTAGGGCAAGAGTGTTCTATTGCTTAATCTCAAAGTAATTCACTGATCACAGCAGAAGTGTGAGAGTAGGGATGAGACATTCCCTAGAAAAAATGGTTTCTCGGCACCTCAGTAGAGGAGTTATGCTTATGTTTTCACCCATTTTTGCAAGTGCTTCCAAATCTCAAACAAAGTTTATAATACTGTCCAGTGTTGAATCACCTCGTGCCATGGATTCAACCCAGCACAAACTGCTTATCCTTTGAAGATGAAAGCTAAATTGCAGCCAACTGGTAAACTATGTTTAGGCAACCCTACAATATCATTTCAATGTTGTTAATGATTTAAGTAAGATGTCTACATTTGTATATACTGGTAGTTTTCTATGACTCTTGATTAAATGCAAACAGACTTCCCAAGTAATCAAAAATGTGCATGGAGGAAAACAAAGAGTTAAAAAAAAAAAAAAAAAAAACCTCACTCAGCAACCTCACAGAGATGTTGGTCTCTGACACAACAAGGATTCTTGCAGACATGCCTAATTCTATAACTGGAAATGAAAAAGATGATCGTAAAACATGCTCTAGTCCCCGGTAGTCAGAAAATTCTGGGGATGAGAAGGAGCACAAACAAGGCCCCAAAGAAAAGAAAAAAACCACACAACGTTGGGAAATACAGGAGCCAGCTAAAACAGTTCCCAGTGACAACTGGAAAAATTGGTGCTAAATAAATAAAATGCCAGCCAAATAGTATTGGATTATATTTCAAAGTATAAAAATAAATATCCAAGAGTCTATACTGCTACGATTGCTATTAAATAATAATAAGAGGGAGGGGACAAATCTGTGCAGAAAATTTTCAAATACTGTTTGCAGATATCTCACCACTAAGGAGACAGAGCACGATCGCCCACTCCCAAAGCGTGAGCTGCACACAGCAACTTTCTTCCAAAGACTACAGGGTAGAAAAGAAAATATAAATTGACAATGAAGAAACTGAAAAAGTACCTCAGACAAGTGACCAAAGTTACTGTTGACAGCAATAAGCCATGTTAATAATACACACCTGGACATGATATGATTAGAACAGTAAATTCACCTCTGTGGTCTTCAAAACCTATAACTCCAACCTAATCATGATAAAAACATCACACAAATCCCAACTGTGGGGCATTCTGCAAAAAAACCTGACCAGTACTCAGAACTGTCAAAAGCAAGGAGAGTCTGAGAGGCTGTCACAACCAACAGGAGCCTGAGGAAATGTGATTGTGAAATGTAACGTGTTACCCCAAATGCTGGAAGAGAAAAAGGACATTAGGGGAAAGCTAAGGAAGTAGGAATAAAAGGTAGACAATACGATGATCTATCAGTACTGGTTCATTAGTGATGACAAACATATCATACCAATATGGTGGTGTTGTGTGCTGCCAAATCGATTCCAACTCATAGTGACTGCATGTGACGAGAGTAGACCTGGACCATTGGGTTTCACAGGCAGAATCTTTATGAGAGCAGATGACCAGATCTTCTCTTCCATGGAGTCGCTAGTGAGTGAGAACTGACCAACTTTCAGTTAGCAACAGAGTGCTTAGCTGGGGCTTTGTCAGGCCTGCTTATAATGCCAGCATACAAAAACAGAAACATTCTCGTTGCATAGATCCTGACTCATACTGACCCTATTAAATCGAGTAGAACTGCCCCGTAGGGTTACCAAGGTCATAGATCTTTATGGAGACACACTGTCGCATCTTTCTCCTGTGAAGTGGCTTGTGGCTTTGAACAGGTGACCTATCAGTTAGTGGCTGAGTGCTTTAATCATTGTGCCACTGAGGCTTTTATCATACCAATATAAAAGGTTAATATTAGGGGCGGCTGTGTCCAGTGTGTGCAGGAACTCTTTGTCCTAACTGCACAGTAATTCTGTAAACCTAAAATATTCTAAAATGTGAAGGTTATTTATTAAAAAGACCTATTTGAGTTATATCTGAACAGTTTACTATGAATCTTGTAAGTTTCAATTTCCAGCAATTCTTATCAAGGGATAACTTGTTGGTTGGTTTCTAAAGTCATAAAAATATACAAGTAGTCTTCACTTCCATATATTCACTCTTTGACATAAAGACATTTAACAAATTATTTAAAGTGGTATACTTGAACAGAAATTGGAGGCGGGAGAATTTTAAATACCATAAATGGAGCTTCAGTTGATTTCCAGTAATTTTTCCTCTGAGCAGGGGATATTTTGTATTTCAAAATTGCTCTGAGTAAAAACTAAAGGCAAAAACAGACCTGGCATATTAGCATTGATACTGTAAGGGACTGGCGTAACACCAAAATCACAGCTAATTGAATTTTCCTTCTTCTCCCTTCCTTTTCATCAGTTACACTGAAGTTAATGTTGAGAGTACAAGGAGCCTTGTGTGCAGAGCTGTTAAGAAAATAATTCATAATAATTCTCTAAACAACAAGAATCCTTTTCTACATTACTCATTTTCCTGGAGCTATTTCTCCCCTTATTTGGTTATACAATTAGCTAAAATGATAGTGAGTGTTATGCTTTTAAAACAAAACTAAATTAAATGGTAATGCAGTAATCCATCAATTACAGTGGGGCTACTAATGGGTCCAAATGGTTTAGGATGAAAATATTTTGCTAGATTAATAATATATTTAATGCCATGTACTCACAATTACAGCAGAGAATAAAATATTATTTTAGTTAATCTCTCACTGTCAGGACTTGGAAGTTTTTATAATCAAAAGGATTATTCTCTACTTAATGTAGAGCTAGGCTTGACAGTGCCTTTAAAAATAACTCAAGTTCCGGAATCACAACAACAGTTAAATGGGGGTGATGGGGCGGAAGAAAGGTCGTTTGTACCTAATAACATTATATCAGTGGATGTTACCCAGGGAACTTAAACCAACAGCATATGTGTGTGTGTTATTGCTGTTAAGTCCTACAGAGTCGATTTCGACTCATAGTGATCCCATGTAACTGAGGCGAACTGCCTCACTGCGTTTCCTCAGCTGTAATCTTTACAGACCCATATTGCCAGGTCTTTTTCTCCTGAGAAGCTGCTGAGTCAGTTTGAACCAACAGTCTTTCAAGAATTTAATGTTTCTAAAAGTAGGGCTGCTCGTTTTCTTTCTCTCCATGTACCTGTGTATTGATGTATCTATCCATCCAACCACCCCCTCACCCATCCACTCTTCCATCCCTCCCTTCCTCGCTCCCTCCCTCTCTTCCTCCTTTTCCCTGTTCCTCCCTCACCCTATAAAATGCATATCCATACATAGAGAAAGAGACACGGAGGCAGACACTGATTAATCCTAAGGAACTAGCTTGCACGGCTGAGAGGTCTGGCAAGTCTAAAATCTGTAGGTCAGATGGTTGGTTAGAAACTCCAGAAGGATGTCTTAAGGCAGAAGCCTTTTGTTTTACTCTGGGTTCTCTAGAGAAGTAAAACCAGTAAAGGGTATAAATACACATAGAGAGAGATTTACATCAAGGAAAGAGCTCACTTGATTGTACAGGCTGAATCACCACAAATCCTGGATCAGGACAGAGGCCTCTTCCAATTCATATAGCCGCAGGAGCTGGGGAACCGAAGGTTGGCAGGTCGGAGAGCAGAGTTCCCATTCAAAGGCTATAAACGCTGATGAATCTCAAGATAGCCGACAAGACTGCAAGATTTGTCCTGATTCATGCAGCTGCCTGGCTGGCAAACCCAAGATCAGCAGTTCAGGAATCAGAACTTGTACTCTAGGCTATGAAGATCAAGGAATCACAAGATCAATAGGTAAGTTGCTAGCTCAAGTCCCAAGAACTGGAGTTTAGGAAACAAGAGAGGCAGCTACCGGATCCTTAACAATCCAAAAACCTTGGAAAGGTAAAGAGGAAGGAAGTAGGTGCCAAAGGCAGAGAAATGAAGGCTGAGAGATCAAGGGAGCCGCCATAGGCCCCACCCCTGCAGGTTCACAGCACATTGCATTGTGGAGATGACCACAACATTACACAATGCCAAAACACTGAGACTCAACTCACGGCCCATCCAAGCTGACACAAGATCTTAACCATCACACCTTGCTCTGGGAAACGCCATCAAGTTGATTCTGGCTCATAAAGACCCTGAAGAACAGAGTAGAACGTCCCTGTAGAGTTTTCAAGGGGCACCTGGTGAATTTGAATTGCCAACCTTTTTGTTTAGCAGCCATAGCACTTAACCACAAGGCCACCAGAGTTTGGGAAACTACAGGTTTTAAAAATAAGTCATTTTGACACAGCCCATCCAAGTTACAGAGGGTCATTGGCCTTATTTAAATCCATGATTTAAATGTCGATCACGTCTACAAGGTAACATCTAGACTAGTATTTGACCAAACAACTGGGCACCATAAACTTGTCAAGTTGACACAAAATTAGCCATCACAATCAGTGACCAAAACAACTACTTAGGATTAAGTGTAGTATTCACATTCTTTTTTCTTATTTCATTTTTTCTAAAAACTTCTTTTAGTCATTTTATATTAGTTTACATACATAATAGAATCATAATATTTATAGTACAAAACCCCAAAATCTGCTCTGTTGTTGTATAAGTTGATTCCAAGTCACCGAAATCCTACAGGACAGAGTAGAACTGCCCCCCACAGGATTCTCACAAGGTGGACTTGAACTGCTGACCTTCTGGTTAACAGTCATAGCTCTTTGCCAGGAAGCCATCAGGATTTCTTATTTATAGTACAGCTCTAGAAAATACGATAGATCGACTTCTGAACTTGAGTGTGCTTTAGCTGAACACCAGGCAAAATACCTAGCTGTATATAAGTGGCATTTCATCTGCAGATGAAATGGTGTCGTCTGTTTTTCCACACTTCAACTAAGCATCAGTTATTGTCATCTGAATTTTTCAAATAATTCTAAAAGGAAGCAATGAGCCCAGCAAAGGTAAAATAATACGCACTGCAGCATAGATTTCCTGGGAACCTTCAAGATCATAATTTATTTGCCTTACAATATCTTTAGCCCAGAACATTCAACACTTAAGGTCATATTTTATTAGCTGTGTTATATTTCCTGCAAAATTTAAATGGAGCCATTTCAAATGGCAAAGCATATGGTCTATACCACATGTAATTCTACTTTTCTTTTCCAGAAGAATTTTTCAACATCAAAAAATGTAAAGGAATGTGGGAGTGTACAGGGGAAGATTTAGTATACAGAGAAAGACAAATTTACATTTCTTTACAAATCTACTTCTTACTCCTTAGCAATAAGATTGCAGAACAGAGGAGCAATTTGCCTGGTTCTTTTCACAGTTCTCAGCCGGGCTGGCAGAGTCCTGTCACTCAAAAGGAAGAGAGGTTTCGAATAAAATGAGTTGTTTCCCTCCCCTCCCCCAGCAAACCCCCATCATGGGTCACTTACAATGAAATGAAAGGAAAGTCTTTTCTTCCTTTATTGAAGATCACCAAAGAAGGAAAAGAGACACAAGAAAAATGACTACCATGGAAAGGAAGTTAAAATGATTTTATTGAGCTGGCTCTATTCCTAGCCACCTAGTGCACGAAGCAATAACGATCAGTCACATTACTGCACATGATTAATCCTTGTGACGGGTCCTCGGATCCCCCACCATCCATCCATCAGTATCTCAAGGAGGCCTTTTCATATTACTTCCCAGCATGGCTTCCTTCTGTCGCAACATTGTAATTTCACCTTCCTCAGATCCTAACCTCTGCAAAAGGCAGCAGAGAAATTAGTTAAGTGCAGCAGAGACTGGGACTATTTTACAATGCAGCTCATCAGCTCTAAAGAGACAGTTATGTGAACATGTCAACTGCAATTCTAAATTAGTACTATTTTTTATGGTGATTAAGTGAAAGTATGCAATCCAAATTAAATTTCCATGCCTGCCTATCTGAGGCTCCTTCTGCTCTCCTCACCTGGTGACAGCACACTCCTCCTTTTTGTTCTATACATGTCATATCCTCTTAACAATCTCCTGTCCCCTCTTCTCCACCCTCTCTTCTGCCTTCCAGTAAGAGACCAGTAAGACAGCACCCTACAGATGCACAGAACCATAAAGTGCACACACCGTATGGTCACATTGTGTCCCCAATCCAGTCCTTTCCTATCTGAAGAGTTGAGCTCCGCAATGTCTTCCAGTCAGGGGCAGCAGCAGATCTAGGGTCTGGGCTCCCAGGGGAACCCCCAGGCCGCCGGACTATCAGTTGAGATCTTTTAGTGGAGTTCTTGAGGCACATCCGTCTTCTCCTGTTGCCACTGAGACCCAACATTGTGTGCTCCATCACGGCTGTCTTTGGCAGCGGCCAGGCACCATCTGGTTCTTCTGGTCACATGTTGGTATGGTCACGCATTCACATGGATGCAATTCTAAATTATTTTATTTGATACACTTCTGAATTAAAACTCCATCATATGCTATATATGGCTGTGATTTATCCCAGAAAAACACAGTGAGAAAAAAATTAATTTAAAAAACAGTTGTTTATTGTTTGGTGCCATTGAGTTGGTTTCAACTCATAGTGACACTATGTAAGAACTACCTTCTGTGCTCTCATACAATGTTATTTTCCTCCTCCTAAACATTTCCTGTTTTCAGAAAATTAGGAAATGTAAGAACAGGCTTGTAGTAGCCCTCCGAATCCAGGACATACCGTTCTTTTACATAGCAGCCTGTTACATTTTGGGAAGTAATAACCCACAAGTTACAGGAGCAACAATACCAGATTTCATCCGTAAAATTCTTGAAGCTTCACAGTACTTCAGCATGTGTTAGATGCTGTTTAGGTAGGTAATGTTTTTCCCATTTTTAGTAATATAAGGGAACTCATATTAAGTTAAAGTCAGCTGAACTAAAATCCCACAAGCTGTGTTCATTCAACAGAGAAACTGCTATCGTAGAGCAACAGTTAGTAAGTGCAGACTCTGTGCTTTGTGTACAGTATTTGCACACTGATTGAGAATTACTTGGGTGGAAACCAATTTTGTGTAGACTCGACGGCACTTGGCTTGGCTTGGCAATGCTGAATTGGGTGATTGAGAATAGCAGTTATTCCTGTGAAGATACATCGAAGCATTTATGTTTCCACTTAAGAATCCAGCTTTTCACCACAGGGCATGAATATACAAGTTTAAGAAACATCTTGCCCTCAGTCTGTCGTGGAGAAGCATGGCTTACAGAGAAGAAGCTGTTTCCTCCCTGGGGACTTTTCAAGGAAAGAAGCAAAAATAGCAAGAGCGAAGGTGTGTGAAAACCTGAAAGCAGGTGCTGGTACCTGTTGAGCTATACAAACTAAGCTTTAGCATGGAAAGTAAAATTCTTCCAAACCCTTTCACTTACTCATTTTTAGCCACAGTTGTTCTAAGAATGATAGTTTCTCAAATCACACTTGGACAGACAACCCGTTAGCCATCCCTGAAAGCAAGCACTGAGTCCTCCGCTGCTTCTGAGGCTGGCTTTGCCTTCAGCACCAGCCACCTGTCTGTCATTTGTTACCCTGTGTTGGCTTGCATTTTGCTGTGATGCTGGAAGCTATGTTGTTATTGTTAGGTGCCATCAAGTTGGTTCTGACTCATAGCAACCCTGTGTAAAGCAGAACGAAACGCACTGCCCAGTCCGGAACCATGCCCACAATCATCTTTACACTTAAACCCATTGTTGCAGCCACTATGTCAATCTGTCTTGTTGGGGGCCTTCTTCTTTTTTGCTAACTCTCTATTTTACCAAGCAAGGTGCCCTTCTCCAGGGCTTGATTCCTTCTGATAATATGTCCAAAGTATGTAAGACATGGTCTCACTGTCCTTGCTTCTAAGTACTTCTTCCAGGACAGATCTCTTTGTTCTTCTGGTGGTCCGTGGTACATTCAATATTCCCCCCCAACACCACAATTCAAAGGCATCAGTTCTTCTGTCTTCTTTATTTATTGTACAGCTGTTGTATACATCTGATGTGATTGAACATACCATGCTTTGTGTCAGGCACACCTTAGTCTTCAAGGTGAAATCTTTACTTTTCAGCACTTTAAAGAAGTCCTTTGCAGCAGATTTTCCCAACGCCAGGCATCTTTTTTGATTTCCTGACTGCTGGTCAAGGGTGTTGATTGTGGAACCAAGTAAAATGAAATCCTCGAGAACCTCAATCTTTTATCCGTTTATCGTGATATTGCTTGCTGCTCCCGTCGTGATGATTTTTATCTTCTTGGTGTTGAGATGGAAGCTTTGTCATGAGCATTTCAAATGTCAGCTGTGTCACCCATGGTGGACAGGTTTCAGCAGTGCTTCCAGACTAAGACTGACTAACCAGAAAGGCTTGGTGAGCTAATTCTGAAAATGAGTTGATAAAAGGCCACTAGAGCACCACAGAGCACCACAGAATCTTTTCTGATTCAGAGATAGAAGATGAACCCTCTAGACTGGAAGACATTGAAAATACACACGGCAAACTCAAGCATACTAGCAAGAGAGATGATGACACAGGACTGAGCAATGTTCCATTCTGTTGTCCCCGGGATTTCTGTGACTTGCAGCCCTGTCAGCAGCAACTAGCAACAGTGGGAAAAAAGAGTGATGGAAGTTAGCTCTCGATCTCTCTAACGTTATTTTTTTATACCATGAAAGTGACTCCTTGGCCTTGAGAATGCAGTATAATGCCACCATTTGAGATTCTGACATCACAGAAATAAAAAACTTGAAATAATTACAATGTTTTGCTATTGTTTATGTCTGTCTAAGACCAAACAGTATGGGTAATATTCTGGGGAAAAGCAAGGCAATCTTTGGCATTAGACTGCTCTGGCTTTAAATTCTTCCTCTGCTGTATTCCATATGTGCTCCTCACCTCTCAGTTTCTTCATCTCTAAAATCAGTGTAATCACATTTATCCTCTCATAACGTAGACCAAAAAAGCAAATCAAAACAAAACCCAGTGTTGTGAGTGTGAGAGACAACTCAATTACATAGCACAATTCATCAAATAAAACTTTCAATAATGGGGTAGACAGAACAGGCTAATAGGTCCCTGTTTTGCTGTGGCAATTTAACATTTATATTGATTATTAATGTAAGAAAATTTTAAGTAGATTTATTTCTATATGATATTGAATAAAAATTAAGGCTTAAATTTACTCCATTTCAAAAAATATGTAAACTGCTTATTTCTGAATGAATTGCAGTCAGTAAGATGCAGTCTAAAAAATGACCTCAGCCTAAAAAATACCTTGAGTATATGCATTTACTTAAAATAATGTGTATCTTTCCAACTCAGATACAGAAGTGTGTCCTCAAGAAGACATAATTCAGATTATATTTTTCATTGTGCATTTTGATTCATTACTAGCATAACAGTACAGATACAGTTAATTAATCTATTACTGGAAAAATACTCGTTTAATAACAAGAATCTGACTCAACTACTATTGGAATGAACAATAATGACAAGAAAATAATATCTTTAGGTGCTCAGATACCATTTTCAGTTCTATCTTACTTCTAGTGTTAACAGCTTTAATTAGAGAGTGTCGTTCTTGTCAACGTTATTAACTGTTCTTTTTGTTGTTGTTAGATGCTGTTGGGTCAGTTTTGATTCACTGAATCTCTGTGTACATCACAATGTGACATTGCCCCCTTCTGTACCATCCTCATAATTATTGCTACATTTAAGCCCAGTGTTACAGCCAGTGTGTCCATCCATCTCATTGAGGGGTCTTCCTCTTTTTCAATGACCCTCTACCTTACCAGACATGATATCCTTCTCCAAGGACTAGGGTCTCCGCATCACATGTCCAAAGTACAAAAGATGAAGTCTCGCCATCCTTGCTTCCAAGGAATGCTCTGGTTGTACTTCTAGGACAGCCTTGTTCATTCTTCAAGCAGCCCATGGTATGTTCGATATTCTTCATCACTATAATTCAAAGAAATCAATCCTTCTTTGGTTTTACATATTCATTGTCCAGCTTTTGTATGCTAAAGAAGGTAACAGAAAATATCATGGCTTGAGTTAGGCACAACCTAGTCCTCATAGTGTTATCTTTGCTCTTCAGTACTTTAAAGAAGTCTTTGCAATAGAGTTGCCTAATGGAATACATCACTGGTTTCTTGACTGCTGTCTCTGTGGGCATTGACTATTGATCCAAGCATATATAAATGTTAATATTTTCACCTGGTATTGGATGCTACAGTATTCTGACTCTCAGTTCACTAGTTAAAATGGACTTATTATATCCTTTTATCCTTACTATATCCTTTTCTCATAGGAGAAAAGCACATATTTCTCCTTGTCAAGAGGAAACAACTGAATGTATCTTCCCCTCCCTGTGTTACTTTACTGGATAATTAGACAGTTAGTGAATGTGGTATGATAAATTACACCTTCCTCAATTACCTGTAATTCTTATCCAGTGCAGTATTGCTATAAAATTATTAAACTAAATGTTAAGTAAGAAACTAAATGTGCTCCAGTTATTGTGACTGAAACTTTCTGTAGCGTAGTATTTTGTAGTAGGCTCCTTAAGAACTGTGTTTCCAGTCCCTAGCCCATTCCCATCTCTATTCCAGATGATTTCATGAAGAACTTCACATATCATAGCAGCATGACCTTTGGAGCTTTGATTGTACAAAATGATCCCAAGCAGCAAATATGGGACAGAATTTGGAGAACCTTGAAGAACCCTGAAGGAAATCTCCAATATATTTTGTGAATAAACAAAAAAAACCCATTGCCATTGAGTCAATTCTGACACATAGAGACCCTGTCTGACAGAGTAGAACAGCCCCACAGAGTTTCCAAGAAGCACCTGGTAGATTTGAACTGCTGGCTTTTGGTTCGCAGCTGTAGCAGTTCACCACTATGCCACCAGGGCTTCCATTTTGTGAATAACAAAAGGGAAAGCTGAATAGAAAATCGTTGTATGTTTGTCTGATGAGGGCTGGCTGAGGTTATCAGGAGTGGGCGGGTGAGCATCACTGCTGGGAGTACAGGAACTTCTGAGTGGAAAGTAAAAAGTTTGACATTTATATTTCAAAGATGGAGCAGTTTCATGTGATAAAAAGATTCAGTTTGTGGTCCTTGGGCTGATGAATAAAAGCAGTAAACGAAAGCTTTTCGGCAGTTAAGAGACCACGGGGAAATCAGGAGCTGAATTGTTCATCCCAACGGACATGATCATCATCCACATTCTTTTGATGACCAGTCTCGTTGTCACCTTTACAACTTATAACTCATCTCTCCTCTTTCTCATCCTTAGTACTTCACTTTAATCCCTTATAATCATTCATTTAAATCTCAGATTTTATCCTAAATTGTATCCCTCACTCTTGTGTCTATTGCTGTTATGTGTCATCAAGTTGAGGCGAACTCATAGTAACCCCATAGGACAGAGGGCAGCTGTCTCACAGGATATCATGGGCTGTAATCTTTCGAGGAGCAGATGGCCAGGTCTTTTCTTTGTGGAGGTCCAGGTGGCTTTAAGCCTTTTACCTCTGCTTTAAAAGTCGAGCATGTAACCATTACCTCACCAGGACTTCTGCCTCACCCACTTCAAATCCATCTTGTACATGGCTTTGACTGTGGTCCTTTTAAAACTGCACCATTTACTTTGTTCCTGATTAAAACTCTACCTCATGTTTCTATGATATGGTGGTTAAGTGCTACGTCTGCTTACTGAAAGGCAGGCAGTTCAAATCCACCAAATGCTCCAATGGGGCAGATCTGCTGTGACCTATAGAGTCGCTAGGAGTTGGAACTGAATCGATGGTAAAGGGTTTGGTTTGGGGTTTTCATGTTGCTGTGAGAAAAAGGCTAAGACACTTAGCATAATATTTAAGTCTCCAAACCAAACTGTTTTCTTTTTTGTTACTATCCAAAAGATTGCTCTTTTTTTTTTTTTTTTTTTGCCTCACATCCATTCATACCACTCTCTCTCCCTTCTCCACTCTCCCTTTTCCATCTTGGAAAACACCTACAGCACCACTTAACCTTTGCTGACCTCCTGTCATAAGGTATTTCTATCTACCTCCAACCCTTCCCATGTGCCAGCTGGCAATCAAAACTTCCTTCCGTCAGTCCCCTCTTACACGAGGTACGTGTTTCTAGCATGGCCCTGCGCTGTACTGATTCACTTACATCTTTTCCCCAACTAAATGACACCTCGAGGCTGAGAACCCCTTATTACTCCACCTTTGACTGTGAGCACAGTATATGGCAAATGACAGACAGTCAATAAAGGACCAGGGAATGCTTTAAACATTGAAATAGCAGGGTATGTGTTCAAAATAACATAAATTGGGAGCCTGTGAAATTGGGAACACCGTGATAGTTTTAAGAGAAACATAGAAATTAAAGGATGATGTGGGGCTTTGAGAAGTAAAATATGTGCTCTAGTATACACTGAATTTGTGGAAGAAGAAATATTTTCAAGCAGAAAAAAAGATTTTTAGTATTGGATAGTGAGAGAATGCAAGGTTGCTGGGGCAGTCATGGACCCAGGAGAAATGAGTTGGTAATACAGCGTTGGGAGAAGATCCTGGGAACGATTCCTCCTCCTGGGCTTCAAAATCTCCCACAGGTGATTGATTATTGAAGGGTGATTGGTATGGTTATAAACAGTTAAGAATTTTCACACACATTCACTGCCAGTGAGTCGACTCCTACTCATAGCAACCCTACAGGACAGAGTAGAACTGTCCCATAGAGTTTCCAAAGAGTGTCTGATGGATTTGAACTGTTGACCATTAGGTTAGTGGTCTGTCTCTTACCCTCTGCTCCACCAAGGTTTCTTTCCATACATAGAAGGAAGAAAGTGTCATTTCATCATTTTTTTTTTTTTGGTCAGAAAACATCTTTTATTAGAAATTTGAAAATTATTAGAATGTACACAACAAGTAAACTAAATCGTTCTGGATTGCATTCTTTTTGTTGTTGTTGTTGTTTTAAATCAGTGTAGCCTATCCAGAATTCTCATGTAGCACTAACCACAGGGACCGGTAGCCTAGAGGTTAAGAGCTACAGCTGCTAACTAAAAAACTGTCAGTTCACATTTAACAGGTGCTCCATGGAAACCTCATGGGGCAGCTCTGCTCTGCTCTGTAGGGTCACTATAAGTTAGAATTTCATGGTCCGACTGGATGACATTGTGTTGTTTGTGGGGAGGGAGGGTTGTGTGCTTCTCTGCTCAAGTAGATGCTGAAAGAGGCCCTGCTGACAGATCAGAAAGTATCTAGGGCCCATGGTTTCAGGGAACATCTAGGTCAACTGATATCACAAAATTTTAAGTAAAATATTCTGCATCCCATTTTGGAGAGTAGTGTCAGCAGTCTTAAAAGCTAGCAAGCAGCCATCTAAGTAGCATCTGTTGGTCCCAACACACCTATAGCAGAAGAATGAAGGACATGAAAGAAAGAAGGAAAATACGAGTCTAAGAGACAGAAAGGACCACATAATCCAGATACTACCTCAGCATGAGGCCAGAAGAACTAGATGGTGCCCAGCCACCACCAATGACTGCCCTGACAGGGAACACAACAGAAATCCTGATGTAGTGGGAGGAACATGGGTGTGCAGAACTTGAACTCTATTAAAAATACCAGACTGATGATCCGACAGGTGGGAGGTTCCCTGGAAGACATGACCCCTGGTTATGTGTTAATCTAGAACTGCAATTATTCCTGAAGATAACTCTTCAGACAAAGATTGGACTGTACTATACGACATACAACTATACTAGTGAAGAGTGTGCTTCTTGGCTTAAGTAGATATATAAAACTAATAAGGAAGGTCTTGTCCAGAGGAAAGTTAGATGAACGGATTCGGGAAATACCAGGTAGAAAGGAGGAGTGCACTGTCACAGTGTGGGGAGAGCAGGCAAAGTTAGACGGCAGTGTGTGTGTGCAAGTTTTTGTACAACAAATTGACTTGGATTGTAAACTTTCACTTACGGCACTATAAAAAAAAAAAAAAAAAAAAGATCCTGGATAAAACAGAGTTCAGAAGCAGAGCTGTTATTAAATATTTTAGAACTCCTTAAGGGTTCTACAATGGCATAAATAAACTTCTTTAAGTTTCTTTTTCATGACTCCTTGGCTAAAATCTCACAAAACAGCTTTCTTGGGAATTTCTCAAATCCAATTCAGTATGTATTTTTGTTTTTTCTTCCAACAGTAGGCAACACCATTCAAGTAATTAAAAGTATTTGCTTCCCTCACATTTAATGTTTGCTTCTGAACATCAATTTAAAAGAAATGTAATGTGTGCTGGGCGTCCTTTAAAAACTACTTTTACAAAAGGAACTTCGTTACTAAGAGCATGACTTTGCTATCATCAGCTGTGAAAAGTGCCGCTTCTCCTTCACCCACGATAGCCTGTTTTCATTTGTACTGAGGAGAAACCAAGAGAATAGGACACAAGGACTAGCAATTAAGTTACAAACTCATCCTAGAAAAAGTGCTATGTACTTTGTTGCTGAAGATCACTACAGTCCCCTTCGAAGTACTCCCCTCGGGGGACTGTGCGCCGCCGCCAATGTCTAGTCCACCCTTCAAAGAAGTTTTGGAACTCTTTTTCTGTAATGGCCATCAGAGCTGTTGGCGTATTACCCTGTATATCCTGAATGGCATAAAAACGTCTTCCCTTCAATATTTTCTTTATCTTCGGGTAAAGAAAAAAGTCATTGGGGGCCAGATCGGGTGAGTAGGGAGAGTGTTCCAGTACAGTTCTTTGTTTACTGTCTAAAAACTATCCCCCCTCAAGACAACTGACAAACTGACCACCTTGTCACCATGCGCAATGACCCATCCAAAAAGAGTCCCAAAATTGTTTTGAAGGGTGGGCTAGGCGCTGGCATAGGTGGGTGTATTCCCAAGAGGAGTACTTTGAAGGTGACCATAGTGATGTTCAGCAATGAGGTATGTAGCACTTAAAACAACTAAGTTCACGGACTTAATGGTCAGACCTCGTATGCCAGTCGAGTTCTCGGTAATTGATTTCCTAAACGTCCCTTAACCTACTGCCGTCGAGTGGAGTTCGACTCACAGTGACCCTAGATTGCTGGGTCTTTTTTCAAGGCAACTCTGGATAGATTTGAACCTGAACACATTACTGTGTACAACACCCAGGCATTTCAAGGAAAATACTAGCACCCACTTTGCAAAATTCTGTAAAGGTCAAATGAAATAATATCTATGACAGTGCAATTTCCTCCTGAAGAATTTTTTAGGAATCCTACAGCTAGGTGGAATTCAATGCCAACACCAAAAACTGAAATAACCTATTGTAACTATAATTTTTATTTGGAATTCTCGTTTGTTTGGGGAAGATGAGACTTTGGTGGCTCACCAGCAATGTGGCCTTACAAATGAAGGAAAAGATAGTTCAAGAGAATTTACCAAAGATGCTGTTATGTAATTTTACAATTTATTCCTCAAAAATTTCACCCTTTGTCTCTGTCCTATTCTCGGTATCCCTCTTCACACATGTTCGTTCACGCAAGCATACACACCTATTCATAGTTTCTGTATGCTGCGTAAAAAAATGCTGCTTTGCTAAGGCAAAAAACAAGAGTCGGCCTGTTGCAGTTTCAACATAATATCCTCGAGACGTTTCATTTTCGTGGGTCTTTTATTCGCAGTCATGGGAGCATCACACAAGCCCGCCTCACTCGCAGAGCTGTTCTGTACTGCTGAAGTGCCTCTTTTGTTTCATGCTGTGTTCCTCTGTTGTTAATGCAAGAGCCTCACGTCTCCTTGGGTGGCAGTTTTAGGTCCATGGTGGCCTGTCAGCTATGTTTATGAGGATCTGAGTCTTAAAAGCATGAGATTAGCAGACTGCTGAAACTTTCCTTTGGCATTTTCTATTTTCTGTTAGTTCTCCTCATCTACGCATAATCTCCCATCCTTGCTAGACCCCCCTTCCCGGTAGCCTTTTTAAAATGAAGTTGTTTTCTGATTGGTCCTTACCACAGTCATTGTTACTATTATAACTACATCCAATCTTATCTCATATTGTTATCATAAGTATTATTACAAATATTAGTATTATCACCCATCACAAGTTAACATTAACACATATCATTCTAAATTAAGAGCACAACTAAGAGTATCTGGGTCTCAAAAAACCATGCGTTAACTTCATCTCTGATAGCTGCTTGATAGACTTGGGAACAGATTATCCTTCCTTTCTGAAATACACACAGTGGTGGGGACATAACAGAGTACACGTAATTACTCATACTTACGAGGACTGCCAGTGAAGTTTGTGAACTCATCCTAGGAAAAGTGCTACATAACTCATTGCTGAATATCACTATGGTCACCTTCAAAGTACTCCCCTTGGGAAGCTGTGTGCTGATACCAGTGCCTAGACCACCCTTCAAGGCCAATTTTGGAACTGTTTTTCTGGAATGGCCATCAGAGATGTCATTGTATGACACTTGATATCCTGAATGTCATCAAAATGTCTTAAATTCAATATTTCCTTTATCTTCAGGTAAAGAAAAAAGTCACTGGGGGCTAGATCAGGTGATCTAGCTAAAAACTCCCTCATAGACTACTATACAATTAAGTTTGCAAACTTGCCACAGTGCCATCTTGTGCAATGGCCATTCCAGAAAGAGTTCCAAAATTGCTTTGAAGAGTGGACTAGGCTCTGGCATCACAAAGTACTTCCCAAGGGGACTACTTTCAAGGTGACCATAGAGACATTCAGCAGTATGCAACGTAGCTCTTAGAACAATTAAATTCAGAGACTTAATTATCAGATCATGTGTCTTTGGTTTCTTTGTTTCTGGAAGTTTGGTTCTCTCTCTACAGCACCCACCCACCCACCCACCTGATCCCTATTCTGCTTTCCTTTTTTTAAGATATGGTTGGAAGGGTATGAGTAGGATTGAGCAAGCTGATCCTGTTGCTCTGATAAGGATGGCTAAGATTGTGGGGAACCTCGAGCAACAGTGTGAGTGTTCAAAACACAGCATAGGAACCTCCTGAGCACTGTTCCCAGCATTCGCATTTAAGAGAAAGCCTGTCAGAGACAGAGTGAATGATCTCAAACTGAAAAACCAGGACTAAGAGAAGGCAATGGGATGGCAAACAGTGGAACAGGGGTGGATGGAGGCTAGAAGGGACACAGCTGCCGTAAATTTTCCATCTTAAGAGCAGATGACAGACGTGGTTGTATTACCTGCTGAGAGACAGGTGGTGAGGCTTCCTGGGACAAAGGCGGGGAAACAGCCAAAACCCGTAAGCAGATAAGTATGGAACAGTAGGTGTCCAAAATGTCTCAAAAGCAAGTTAAAATGTTTAAAAATAGAAATTAATAAACCATCACTACAGGATAACTTCTTTTCCCAGAATAGTTCCATCTTTCAAGGACCAATGAAGATACTCTAATGTTGCCTTGAAACCTGGGGGAGAGTAGTGATTAAGTACTACAGCTGCTAATTGAAAACTCAGCAGTTCAAATCCACCAGGCTCTCCTTGGAAACTATCAGAGAGCTCTACTCTGTCCTATAGGGTAGCTAGGAGTCAGAATCAATGAGTCTGGTAGTAATTTTTTTTTTTTTTTTTTTGTAATACTGCCTTTTCCTAAGCTGGACCTTTGTCAAATACAGTATTCCTTTTTTATACCACCACCACACAGTTTGAGTTCTAGCCTCACATATTTCAACAGTCCTGACACTTCACCTGATGTACGTGACTCTGTTAAGACCTGTCCCAACAAATTCACTGTAAAGTAAAATGATCATCTGAACCAAGAATGGATTTAGACTTCTGTTACTGTGGTATAAATATTAAGTCCTTAACATTTTTACAGGGTATTTTTATTATTCGCCCTGTCTTAGAAAAATAACCCTCATTAGCTATTGAAAACAAATGCCAAAAAGTAATCAGAAGCTAAAAACAATAAAAAAGAAAAGGCAAGTCTAGATTTTTTTAAATAGCTAACCCTTCACAGATGCTGCTTCTGAGAGTACTCCCTGGTGAACCACCTGTGTGCCAACCTAGGAGTCTCTGAGTCAGTGTCCTAGGAAATCCAACCTGCAGCAGTTGGTTTAAAAAAATTATACCTGGAAGAAAACACTGTTGTTGAATTTGATGAGGACTCTGCTCAGGTAGTGTGCTGGAACTATCTGACATGCAATATTAATACATCTGTTAAGAACTTCACCAATGGTGAACTGAGAACTGATACCAGTGGAGAGGAACGCACTGACGGCTGCAGTGCTTCAGAAGGGCAAACATTTTATGGAAGAAGAAGATTGGATTCCTCTTCGATCTTTGTAGCTAAAGACATCTTCCCACTAGAAGGATGACCTCCCAAATAAATAAATAAAAGTTAAGCAATGATACGGGTCACTGTTTTTAGTCAGCTGAATAGGAATAGTTATTACAAGAATTATTATCAGAAAAAAATGAAATTCATTAACTATTGCAGGGAGTAATCAATGCACTGGAGAAAGACAATAAAAGACTGAAAATAATTAATAATCCATAACAGGAAAGACACAAAAGGCCAAGGACCTTCCTTGTATGATAGAAAGGAACTCTTCTGCAGCCAAAGGGTGAGGCCAAGCCAAGTGCCATCGAGTTGAAAGAGATGACAATAGCCCCAGGATTTCATTCATTATAAAGCTAGTGGGACTCCTGGGAAGATTACTATTTCAAATCTAGAAAGTCTGATATGATGCAACAAGGACAAGACCCTAATTGGGAAGAAGCAGAACTCAGAGATTTAGGATGAGGTTATCTGATGAATACACTCAAAACTTTTTACATATCCACGTTTCCATGAATCTCCTAAGCTAAAAATTTGGCCCATTCTTCCCCGTTAAAAATTACCGTATCTCCCTCCCCTACCACTTGAAATGTTTTAAGGAGACTTAAACCTTGCAGGACAACATGTGTTACCTACAGGATTCACTACCAACTCATCTCTTGACAACCAAACCAACAATTAGGGTTAAATCATAACACAGCTAAGTTTACAAAGAGAGGAAAAGAACTACACTTTAAAGGACTGATAAAACATAGCCAGTGGGTACCAGCAAGACCCAGAAGATTATGAAAGGAACTGAACCCTGAGGGTGCTGGATCAAGGCAAGTAAAGACCCAGAGAGAATGTGCAAACTTGCTGCTAACACAGCACTAGCGTGGTTCTTGGTAAGGTGGAGAAAATGATGGCCCATGTTAAGTAGGAGAGAAATAACAATCCCTTGGCAGATAGTGGAGAACAAACAAAAAAAACCCACTGCTGTCAAGTCAATTCTGACTCATGGTGAGGCTATCGATCACAGTAGAACTGCTCCTTAGTTTTCAAGAAGTGCCTGGAGGACTTGAACTGCAGACCTTCAGATTAGCAGACATAGCACTTAGCCAGTACACTACCAGGGGTTCTGGATAATGAAAGGAAGGTTTAGGGTGGTGAGAATTCTAGAATGGATACACTGTATAAATCCAGAAAACCCAACAAGTGGCAGCCAAAATTGTCTTCAGATTTCCAAATATCCCCTCAAAGGCAAAATCAATCTTTCTCTCACACTTCTTCAAACACACACACACACATGTATGCATAATCTACTGAAAACTACGAATAAACATTTGTGCCTCGAGATAAATTTTGTAATGAGAGAATGAGATACTAATTCACAAAGGCTGAATCTCCATCACCTCAGGCCCTAGGAAAGCTGATATGCTCCAGAAAATGGTTAGAGGGCTTTAGGGGTGACAAGGACATGAATACTGAGACACACAGGAAAAGTCTGAATAAAATTGTTCTATGTGAGTGAAAAAAGTTATATTT
Source organism: Heterohyrax brucei (assembly GCA_028571685.1). Classification (NCBI taxonomy): domain Eukaryota; kingdom Metazoa; phylum Chordata; class Mammalia; order Hyracoidea; family Procaviidae; genus Heterohyrax; species Heterohyrax brucei. Next base: position 100,840,860 of record CM053148.1, read on the forward strand.
TAACATTACATGATTAATATGTGATGTTAAATATGTGAAGGAACTGAATTAATAAATTAGCTATAAAACTGAGATATTTGATGCTTATTAATACCTTCAAAATTTGGAGGCTATTTTTATTGGGAAAATAAACAATTTATATTTTGTCCCTACCCCGCCCCCTTTTTTTCAACAATGTAGTAGTTTTCTGCTGCCTTAAAATCACAGGATCTAACCATCTGGAGCTACACCGTCCAACAGAGTAGCCACATGTGACTATGAAAAGTTGTGATTTGGCAAATCCAGATTCAAATAAACTATAAATGTAAAATACCAAGTGAATTTCGCAGATTTTAAATATGAAAAAAGGTGTTAAATATTTCCTTTATAGTGATCATAAATGTTGAAATTTTAAATTTTTAAATGTGTTGTTTTAACTTAAAAATATCATTAAAATTTATTTCATTTCATTTTTTAAATGTTTACTAGAAAATTTAAAATTCCACACATGCTCACACCTACTGGACACTGATGATTCACAGCGCTGCCAGACAAGGCTATGAAAACATGGATGACCCATTAAAAAATAGAAACATTCTCTTTTTTTATTCATTAAAAAAAATTATTAGTTTATTTGATTTCAAAACTTAGGCAAATTCACTGGGGTTTTATTTACCCAGTTTTGTAGACAAAATTATTTATAGTACCATAGTAATGGCAGGCAGATACTTAGGAACCACTGGTTTAACAGCAATAGTTAGTAATACGTATTGAGCACTTACCAGGCCTCGGACACTATCATAAGCACTGTATCTGAGGTCTGACAATTAAGTTAGCAAACTTAATTGTTCTAATGCCTCATACCTCTAATAGGTACCTACCTCATTACTGACTATCACTACAGTAACCTTTGAAGTACTCCCTTTGAGAAGCTAGGCACTGATGCCAGCACCTAGTCCATCCTTCAAAGAAATTTTGGAACTCTAGTGGCAAGCTTGTGAACTTAAGTGTGTAGTTGTCTATGAGGGATTTTTTGGCCGGTAAACAAGTAACAATATTGGACCACCTTCCCTATTTACCTGATCTAGCCCCCAACGACTTTTCTTTACCCAAAGCTAAATAAAATGTTGAATGGAAGACATTTTGATCACATTCAGGACATCAAGGGTAGTACAACAGCTCTGGTGGCCATTCCAGAAAAAGAGTTTTAAAATTGCTGTGAAGGGTGGACCAGGCAATGGCATCAGAGCACAGCTACCCAAGGGGAGTACTTCAAAGGTGATCGTATTGATGTTCAGCAGTAAGATTTGTAGCACTTTCTCTAGGAAGAGTTCATGAACGTAATTGTCAGTCCTCATATACAGGAGCAGATTTAATCCTCATGATAATCACAACAGATGAGAAAACTGAACTTTTAAGAGTTTGGTATATTCAAGGCCCTAGAATGTCATGTTTATGTGTTTGAGATACTGTAGTAATAAGTTAACGATAGCTTAACATCTGAGTTGAGCTAAGTCTAACAAGCTGAGAGGACATAAGAGAATCAAACTTGTATCTACACAGGCAGCAGTGAAACAGTTTAGAAGGTCTACTTGCCAGAGTATTCTCCATTAATGCTCATAAAATGATGACAGGTCTTCATGTCTCTTCTTTTTTATACAAAATTTTGGCCTATAATTTGGAAGCATGAATAACTGAATAATATTGCTATGACTAAACTTTTGCTATTTACTTTATTTATTCTCTTATATTATTCATATTATTTATTCTCGTACTTATTTCTTCAAAGAAATTTTAAGTGTAAGTACCATTAAACAATAAAAATAGAATTTAAGCTTAACTTTTGCTCTTCCCAGAAACATTTTTCCCTCAGTTAGACAAATGATTATTAATTGGGAAAGGACTGTTGATATTGTTAACATTTGCATGTGCAGTAAGATGTTTGTTTTATATTTAATAGGATCCGACTCGACGGCACTTGGCTTGGCATACCAAAATGTATAGTACATTTTTGTTGTTGTCGTTGTTAGGTGCTGTCGATTTGGTTCCAACTCAGAGCAACCCTATGAACAACAGAATGAAACACCGCCTGGTCTTGTGCCACGTCCACAATTTATTTTATGCTTAAGCCCATTGTTGGAGATGCTGTATGAATCCATCTCCTCGAGGTTCTTCCTATTTTTGCTGACTCGACGGCACTTGGCACTTGGCTGGCCACTCTACCAAGTGTGATGTCCTTCTCTAGAGACTGATCCCTCCTGACAACATGTCCAAAGTATGTAAGACACAGTCTTGCCATCTTGGCTTCCAAGGAACACTCTGGTTCTCATTCCCCCAGAACAGATCTACTTGTTCTTTTGGCAGCCGATGGTACATTCAACATTCTTCTCCAACACCACAATCCAAAAGCATCAATTCTTCTTCTGTCTTCTTTGTTCATAGTCCAGCTTTCACATGCATATGATGCAATCGAAAATAGCATGGACTGGGTCGGATGCATTTCAGTCTTCAAGGTGACATCCTTAATTTTGAACACTTTAAAGAGGTCCTTTGCAGCAGATTTTTCCAATGCAAGGTATCTTTTGATTTGTTGACTGCTGCTTCCATGGGTGTTGATTGTGGAGCCAAATAAAATGAAATCCTTGACAACATCAATCCTTTCTCCACTTATGACAATGTTGCTTACTGATCCAGTTGTGAGGATTTTTGTTTTCCTGATGTTGACGTGCAATCCATACTGAAGGTTATGGTACTTGATCTTCAACAGTAAGTGTCTCAGATCTTCTTCATTTCCAGCAAGTAAGGTAGTGTTATCTGTGTAATGTGGGTTGTTGTTCAATCCTGATGCCTCATTCTTCTTTTATGATCCAGCCTCTCAGATTATTTGCTCAGCAAACAGATTAAAAAGGTATGGTGAAAGGATATAACCCTGACGCACGCCTTTTCTGACTTTAAACCATGCAATGTCCCTAGTGCTGTCTGCAAGACTGCCTCTTGATCCATGTACAGATTGCTGAAGAACACAATTAGGTGTTCTGGAATTCCCATTCTGTGCAACATTAGCCATAATTTAATATGATCCACACAGCTGGATGCTTTTGCATAGTCAATAAAACACAAGTAAACATCTTTCTGGTATTCTTTGCTTTCAGCCAAGATCCATCAGACATCAGCAGTGATATCCCTGGTTCCATGGCTTCTTCTGAATCCAGCTTGAATTTCTGGCAGTTCCTTGTCAATATACTATTGTAGTTGCTTTTGAATGATCTTGAGTAGAATTTTACTTGTGATATTAATGATATTGTTCAGTAATTTCCCCATTCAGTTGGATCACCTTTCTTTTGAATAGGCATAAATATGGATCTCTTCCAGTCGGTTGGCCACTTAGCTGCCCTCCAAATTTCTTGGCATAGATGAGTGAGCACTTCTAGCACTGCTTCTGTTTGTTGAAATGTCTCAATTGATACTCCATCAATTCCTGGAGCCTTGTTTTTTGCCAATGCCTTCAATACAGCTTTGGCTTCGTCCTCACTACCATTGGTTCCTGATCATATACTATCTCTTCGAATGGCTGAACATCGACCAGTTCTTTGTGGTATAATGACTCTATATATTCCTTCCATCTTGTTTTGATGCTCCCTGAGTCATTTAAAAGTTTCTCTGCGGAGTCCTTCACTATTGCAACTTGAGGCTTGAATTTTTTCTTCAGTTCTTTCAGCTTGAGTGATGCAGAATGTGTTTCCCCCTTCTAGTTTTCCATTTCCAGCTCTTTTCACTTGTCATTATAATACTTTCTTTTGTCTTCTTGAGCTGCTCTTTGAAATCTTCGATTTAGGTCTTTTACTTCACCACTCTTTCCTTTTGCTTTTGCCACTTGACATCTAAGAGCAAGTTTTAGAGTCTCTTCCAACAACAAATTTGGTCTTTTCTTTCTTTCCTGTCTTTTTAATGACCACTTGCTGTCTTCATGGATGATGTCTTTGATGTCATTCTGGTCTTTGATTATTAGTCATCAACACATTAAATCTGTTCTTGAGATGGTCTTTAAACTCAGTAGGAATATACTCAAGGTTATACTTTGTGTCTCGTGGAGCTGCTTTAATTTCCTTCAGTTTCAGTTTGAATTGGTGTATGAGCAATTGACGATGTGGGCCAAAGTCAGCGCCTGGTCTTGTTCTGACTGCTGACACACAGCTTTTCCATCGTCTTTTTCCACAGATGTAGTCAATTTTGTTCCATATGGTGAGGTCCGTGTGTACAGCTCCCATTTGTGTTGGTTAAAAAAGGTGTTTGCTGTGAAAAAGTTATTAGTCTTGCAGAGTTCTGTCATGCAATCTCTAGCGCTATTTCTATCACCAAGGCTGTATTTTCCAACTACCTATCCTTCTTGTTTGTTTCCAACTTTTGCATTGCAATCACCAGTAATTATGAACGCATCATCATTGCATGTTGGATCAATTTCAGACTGCAAAAGCCAGTAAACACCTTCAACCTCTTCATCTTTGGCCTTAATGGTTGGTGTCTAAAGTTGAATAATAGTCATATTAACTGGCCTTACTTGTAGGCATACGGATATTACCCTATCACTGACAGCATTGTACTTCAGGACAGGTCTTGAAAAGTTCTTTTTGATGATGAGTACAATACTGTTCCTCTTCAAGTTTTCATTCCCAGCATAGTAGCCTATATGTTTGTCAGATTCAGAATGGCCAAAACCAGTCCATTTCAGCTCCCTAATGCCTAGGATGTCAATGTTTATGCATTCCATTTTGTTTTTGACAATTTCCAGTTTTCCTAGATTGATACTTTATACATTCTATGTCCCGGTTATTAGTGGATGCTTGCAGCTGTTTCTTCTCATTTGGAGTCATGCCACACCAGAACAAAGATCCTGGAGGACTTACTACATCCACATCCTTGAGGTTGACTCTACTTTGAGGAGAATGCTTTCCCCAGTCATCTTCCAAGTGCCTTCTAATCTGGGGGCTCACTGGCACCATGTCTGACAATGCTCAGCTGCTATTCATAAGTTTTTCTCTGGCAAATTCCCTTCAGAAGTAGACTGATGGGTCCTTCTTTCTAGTTTTTGTCTGGAAGCTCAGCTGAAACTTGTCTACCATGGGTGACCCTGCTGGTACCTAAATAACAGTGGCATAGCTTCCTGCATCACAGCAACATGCAAGTCTCCACTGACCTTATATAAAAATATAGATAGATAGATATAGACATAGATATAAATCTGATAACTCAATCCTGAAGAAATGTACTTCTTAGAGTCTTATGAACACGGAAAAATACATAGACTTTCAATTCATGTAATTTTTGTTGCAGACACATGATAGTAATTAACAAAGAGCTTTTAAACATTAAAAACGTGATATTAAGATATAATTCAGAAATCACATGATGTCATTTCAAGGAGAAAAAGAATAATACAAAACATCCCACTGTTAAAAAGAAACCTTTGTTGGTGTATTTGAAGCATACCAAATTGTGCTACTTTATACACATTTGGAAAAACTATACAACAGTTTGGAAACCCTGAGGGCATAGCAGTCAAGTGCTGTGTCTACTAACCAAAAAGATTGGCAGTTCAAATCTGCCACACACTCCTTGGAGATTCTATGGTACAGTTCTACTCTGTCCTATAGGGTTGCTATGAGTTGGAATTGACTGGACAACAATGGATACATAATGCTTTAATTTCAAAATGACTATATTTGTTATATCCCACAAATTTAAACTTATGAAAACAGTGTTAGAAATTTTAAGGAACACTGTTTGAGATGACAGGGAGCTGTGAAAGAAATTTGAGTGCACAGAAGGGTGGTATTTTGGTGGGAAGGTAAGTAGAGTAGGTGACAGAATAAATAGGGTAGGTAGATTGATAGATGATAGATAGACGATTCCTCTTCCAGAGATTGATCCCTCTTGATAACATGTGCAGAACAAGTAAGTTGGACAGTGTTTTGTTGGGATCCACGAGGGTTTTGTAGGCTCATTTTCAGAATGGAGATCACCATGTCATTCTTCCTAGACTTCTTAGTCCGTAATCTCTGCTGACATGTCAAGACCGTGGGTCAGCTTGCTAAGATTTGAAATTTAAAATAGATAATGAGGTGGTTGTACAACAGGAATAGCACTGAAACACACACTTAAAAACTGTTTAAATGGAAACTTGTTTGATACGTACTTTACCACAATAAAATGAAAAAAAAAAAAAAGAAAAAAAGGAAGGGAATGAAAGAGAGTTGCTGGGAGAAAGAGTTGGATGCTTTCAGGCTTGTGCTTACAGCATGCTCTGCTGAGGACATCAGTAACAGACACTGAAATCTACAGTCAACGTCTTTACATTTTTGATAAGTCATTTCATTAACAATCATTGATTCAATTATTCACATTTATACAATATATTCTTTGTATTAATTCCTCATAAGAAAACAGTTGAAATGTTTGGGTCACTTATTATTTAATATATGTTTGGAGTCATGATGATTTGAGAAGTCTGAGTTTAAGAAATAAACGTAACCTCCCCTGCCCCAATCAATTTCAAGTGAAAGCATCAGTAATTCGTCACAGGAACTACCTAAAACGTTGCCATTGTCCTCTCAGTCCAGTGACTTTTTCACAGGCATCCGTAATACATGCAAGGTCATCCAGAAAATCCAGTATTGTTGGACTGGAGACTTTTGCTCAAAGATGATTTCCCTAATCACGTATGAACTTCATGTAAGAAATTAAAATGAATTATGAGCAACAAAGACGTCAAGTTTAATATTTAGATGAATGCCTCAATTTTGATTAAGGTCTACCTTCAGAACTATTTCATGGACTCCTCAGCCTTGCAAGAAACCCTTTCTGCCCCTAGAGGCTTCACAAGTATCAACTGACTGAAAAATAAAAAAAAGGAAACTCACATTTTTTCAAACATTTGACTCTGGTATAATTGTCTTTTGAATCTAATTTGAATGTGAAAATTAGTCACCACAGCCCCACCAGCACAAATGTGTAAATGATCCTTACTATTTAATTATAACTAATAGCCACAACTCCTTATTGAAATAATTATAACCACAAATTAATGAAAGTTGGATAAATAAATAAATTTCTTTGCACATAACACCAAGAACAATACATAACATAAACAAAAATCACATTCTTTTGAATGCATTACTGTAATTCATGTATTCTCTTTTAGAGAGAAGTTACATTCTGAAACACTGAAACAATTCTGGATTGATGAACATAATATGCTCCATATTATATTTCTAAAGAATGAAAAAGAAGCGTAAAAACAAATAAGTAAGTTGTTGACTAGGCAACTGTGAAATACAAGAATCTTTTCCATGAGATGTCCCATTAGGCACTAACCAGCTCTGTCCTTGTCCTCTCTCAGGTAATGACACCACATGAAAGCAGCAGACTCACTGAGGACGACACAGCGAAGACGTGGTTTGCTAGCAAAAGACAAAGCCTGAGTGGGAGAAAACCAAGTCTTAATGCCAATTACATTTCAAGTGGTATTTTTCTTTAATGTTTAACAGATTAAGACTAAGAGTTTACGAAAGACAAGAGTACTTTTAAAGGAATAAAATTAACCATCAAAAGACTGAAATCCAGTAATTCCACCAAATTGCAACTTTGTACTTATTTCTTTTTTATACCTTGAGAAAATAACAGCCCAAAGCCAAATCTGTTGCTCTTGGTTGACTCTGACTCACAGCAACCCTATGGGACAGAGCAGAACCGTCCTGTACGGTTTCCAAAGTGCGCCTGGTGGAATCGAACTGCGTACCTTTTGGTTAGCAGTCGGGCTCTCAATCACTGGGTTACCCGGGCTCTGATGGAAGAATGACAGTGTATTACACAATTTTAAGTACAAAACTTTTTCTGATACTCTGGGCTAACACTCTCCGCTCCTGCCAGGTTAACCGAATGCCAGCTCTGCAGTTTGCTTCTGTTAGTTTACAGGTCTGAGGATGATTAGCCCCAAACTCAGCAGAAAACACACAGAAGGCTTCTGAGTGAGATAGATATGTGACTCAATTACAGACTAACTTCTTTCCTTATCTCTCGTGTCTACTGCCTTCAATATCACCCTGACTTCTTCCAAATTACTGTCTTCCAGAGAGCAAGATGAGATAGGAGATCCCTTTATTGTGGATACTGATAATTGCCTGTCCAGCGTCCATTCTCTCTTCCCTTTTCTTCTCTGCTGATGGATTTTATTAGCGTGGCAGTATGTCCAGCCAAACTATTCTGTCATTTAGTCTCCCTAGAAGCTTATGGTGTCTGTTAGCAGAATTCTAGGCAGTGAGATGTAATTGGATACCTTTGGAGGAGGCATAGTATCTTTCGCTTTTTCTTTCTACAGTGAAATCCTTCAGCTTTCGGCCCTTGGCCCTGAATCCTTCTACCTGTGCGTTTCCAAAGTGCTAGGCTAAGTTCTGGAGAGGGGCAGCAGCCGTTTTGCAATCATAAAGATAAGAGGTATTGGTCGGTATGACAGAGCAGGATGTAGGAAGACCCTGAGGGCCTGGTAGAACCTAGACCTTGGCAACCAAATCTGGGCCGCCAACCACAGAGTCTTTTTGTGTGAGGAAAATCCCCGTGTTCGGTTCACACCGCTTCATCACTATGGGTCACACAGTTCAATTCGGTTTCTAACTGGTACACAATCCAGTATAGTCATGTCTCCTTTCCTGTCTTATGATTTACACCTACGCCTTGTATGGCACATACAGTATTTCCTGTTCCGGGGACGCTCCATTGTTGTACCCCATTTTCCTGGAATGCCACCTCTAATGTCACATATTTCTAGTTAACAGACTTTACACACTTTGGATACCTTTTCTACAAGCACCTGAAGCTAAGTTAGCTTCTTTAATTGTTGCTGCCTGTAAGTGGTCAGAGTCAAGTTTCCAATACTTGCCTTTCCATAGGCTGGAGTCCATTCCATCTAACTCACTCCTAACAGGTCCTGAAAGATGCCTGCCCCGCGCAGAATCCCTCAGTCCTCCTTGCAGCTCAAGTCTAGAACTCCAGTTTCATGTGTAACCCTTTCCGCCTGCCTGTTTTAGTTGTCCCTTGCTGCTTTAACAGAAATGCCACAAACCAGCTGGCTTTAAAAAGAAAAAAATTACTTTGTCATAGTGCAATAAGCTCTAAATCCAAATTCAGGATGAGTAATTCTCACAGTCCAGTAGGCTAAGAGTCCAAATTTAATATGAGAAAATCCTGGCAAAGGAACCTCGAGTCCAAAGGATGTGCTCTGCTCTTGGTGCTGCTTTCTTGGTGGTATGAGATGTGCAAATCTCAACTTGACCCCCTCTCTTCTTTTGTATCTCAAGAGGCCCTCTCCAAGCAACAATATAATCCCACACATTAAAACCTGACCTACCAACTCAACTGTAGCCCATCCACCCGCATTAACATCATAGAGGCAGGAATTCCAGTGTGTGGCGAGATCACACAGTACCATGAATCCTTGCCTGGGTAAACTGCTGCACAGATTTTTGTGGGGAACACAATTCAATACATGACACTGTCTATATATGCCAGCTTTAAGTAGAGTTTCTGAAATAGGGGTGGCCTTTGACAATGTCTAAAGATACCTTTCATTGTCACGTGTGGGGAAGTTACATTAACTTTTTTTTTTTTGGCTTTGTGTTAAAAATTTGAGAAAAATAAAAAAGACATACCAGGAAACAAAAATTACACCCCATCATATGAATACACCCCAACCTATGGAAACAACCATCAGTGTTTTATGTGATGAGAGATGTGACCTTAGGGTCTGACCTTGCTAAGCAGGAACCAAAAAGTCTTCTCAGCTCCATTGTCCCATCCTTGGGGTAAGCAGTTCTGCTACAAATACCTCTGCATTTTACATTGAAGTTGGTATTTTTCTATGACTTTATTATTCATTCTTACCTTCATTTATCTAATTGAAAAAAATCTGAGCTTATTATCACATACTTCTAGTGCTAGTATCAAACACTGTATTGAAATTAGGTATAAAATTGCTACTGATGACTCCATGCTCTGAGTTTCTCTATGTTTAGAGGCTTTTTTTTTTTTTTTTTTAATGTAGTTCATCCAAGTATATTGATTACTTTGCCTGGTCTATTATATATGGCCAAACCCATCTTAATTTTGCAGCATCTACAGCCTGTATTACATCTTTGACTTCTATTTAGTTTCATAATTCATTTGAAATACTGTTATGAAATGAAAATCTGTGCCTGTAATATTCCAGTGCTAATTAGGTAATAGCCAGCTTCTTCTCTTGAGGATGTTTTTCACCAGTGATTGATACAAAGCTCTGTGACAGTAAAATGATTAAGTCTAACATTTTGTTTTTCATCCTTATGGGTGATTCATCAACCATCGGTGAAGTCTTGATTGCATCATTGAAAGTGGGCTACGTGATCAGAGCCATTTATGTATACCCCAAGATGTACATAAAAACACCATAAATATATAAGTAGCAAGACCATATACAAAGTAATTTCCAGTTGCTTTTCATCTGGCCCAGTGAATTTTCAATAATTTTTAACTAAAACCTAGAGTAAGAAATTAAGTTCCCATTGCAATTAAGTATATAAACATGAAGCAAGTATTTCAAGAAACAATACTTACCCTTTGAATAACATACAAACAAAAAATAAATTAATTAAAGAACAAACTAACCCATTTCCGTGAAACCAATTCTGACTCATAGCAACCCTATAGGACAGAGCAGAACTGCCCCCCACGATTTCCAATGAGTGGCTGGTGGATTTGAACTGCCAACCTTTTTTGGTTTGCACTGTGTCTCTTAACCACTGTGCCAGGGCCCCACTACATGCACAGCACTCTAATATTTCCCATTTTGTAGTTACTAATTTGAAAAATTTCACTGTGATTGATTAGTGGATTTCAACCTGCAGTTTGAATAACCCTAATCAGGGCAGTGTAAAGGAAACTGGTAGACATTGAAGAAAATATTTAAAAACAAAGAGAAACAGTGAATGAGGGGGTGGGGATCACTAAGACTGAGAAATGTAATAGTTTTAACATTTTCTAAATTTTTGTACTCTGCATCACATATACATGTTTTTCAATACAATAGAGTTATGGTTCAGTTCCACTTAATGGAACTTAACGATTTTTCATAATGTTAAATCTTTCCAAGTCACACTGCTTAATTTTCTGACATGCTACTAAATATTTATTTACCTTTCCTTTTTTCATACAAAACCTTAAGAAATGAAACACTGAGTCAGAGAAATTTTTTCCATTCTTACTTTCTGTATTAAAATTAGTAACTATAGTAAAGAACACAGGGCTGAAACCAATCATGGACATGACCATAAAAAAGCATGCGGCAAGTCACAAGGCAGACACTCTTTCGAGGTTGGGCATTTTCCAACTCATGAGACACGTGGCTGCAGAAGTCACTGTTTTTGACAACACAAAGTAATCACTGTGACACATGTAGATTATTGTTGTATGTCACATAGAAACATATGTAAGTGTGAGTGATTATTTGTCAATTACTATCTTATATACGTCATATAATGGTTATTTGGGTCATCAAATAATAGGGATGCTAATTATTTTGCTTTACATTCATCACACAATGGTTACCTTTTATTTTATGTAACTGACAACTGATCTGTGACTATTTTAGGTAAACAGGAAATATTCACCTGTCCCATAGAAATGTTCAACAGATGAGTAGGTATTCTTCTTGCAAGTAAATAAACATTGAATATTTATTTAATATTAAAGTAAACATTGAACTAAATATTAAACATTAAAGTAAATGTTAAATTATTAAAATTCTTAAGAGATTTTCTCTTTCCTTGAATATACATATACAACTACTTAAAAATTATGATCATACAAGTTAACAGGTTACTTAACACTCATACCTCGAACTTTCTCTTGTTTACATCTGGACAGAATTAAAGTTCCTACACCTGCATAAACGGAACTAGAGGAAATGCAATATCCTAAGAGAGTGCAGACCAAAAGGATGATCAATTTTTTACCAGTAGCTCATTACCATTGATTTTAATTTAGATGCATCTTTTAAAAATAAATACTGCTTTATACACTGCTTATGAGCTTTTTTTTTTTTTTCCTTAGCTGGACTCTCCATAGTTTTGACATTGTATTTTTTTACAGATTTGTTTTCTTCATTTCTTTAATTTCACATTAGGCTAGATCCTGAGTGAAGCCAGATTATTTGGATATAATCTTATGAAATATTAAATCAAGTTTTCAGAATGGTTCTGTTTAATGACCAAGATAGAATACAAGGTGCTGGTCTTCAGCATGAATTCAAGTATTCTTCTGTTTTCTTTTTCTAGTACAAAACCACTGAGTTATTTTAAATTAAAATACTTCAAACAAAATAAGTCAATATGTGTGCAACAAGGAGTTTTAGAGTGAGGCCGCATCCAGCGGAAACTGATTATGGTCACGTAGGTACAAAAAAGAAATACCTAGAAACGTACTTAGTCTTACCTGAGCATTTTTCCCTTTAGCTGAGAATATAAAGACTTGAATTACAGTAAGGTAGATGCTTTGAAGATGGACTAATTTCTTAACCAAAAATGTATGTTCAAAGGTTGTGTTCAACAACAAAAAGAGAAAATGAACCAGACTATCCAGAATCAAGTACATATATTTGACATTGCACTGAAAATGTTAAATATTATGAGAGCCTCCAAGGAGTTGCTACTCTTCCCAGGTATTGTGCTTACTTCTGTTCCAAATGTGTGCGAGTGTCTCTCTCTCTCTCTCTCTCTCTGTGTGTGTGTTTACTAAAGAGTACATATAAACTTATATATATATACAAGGTCTGACAACCTGGCAAACCGAATTGTTCTAAGTGCGACATACCTCGTTGCTGAATATCGCTATGGTCACCTTCCAAGTTCTCCCCAGCACCTAATCTACCCTTCAAAGCAGTTTTGAAACTCTTTCTCAAATGGCCATTGTGTACGGTGGTATGGTGGCAAGTGCGAACTTAATTGTAGAGTTGTCTGTGAGGGAGTTTTTAGCCAGTAAACAAATAACTATTCCAACACACTGTATACTGACCTGATCTGGCTAACTGTGAGTTTTTTGTTTACCCAAAAATATAGGATATATTGCAAGGCAGACATTTTGATGACATTCAGGACATCAAGGGTAATACGAAGACAGCTCCGATGGCCATTCCAGTAAAACAGTTCCCAAACTGCTTTGAAGGGTGGACTAGGCACCGGCATCGGCCCATATCTTCCCAAGGGGAGTACTTTGAAGGTGACTGTAGTGATTTTCAGCAGTGAGCTATGTAGCACTTTTTCTAGGCTGAATTTGTGAACTTAATTGTCAGTCCTCGTGTGTCTATAAGCCTTCACTTTCATTTTCTCTGTAAGTCAGAATCAACTTGATGACAGTGATGGGGTTTGGTTTTTTTGTTTTGTTTTCTTAGAAGCACTGCTTGATGGCTAATAAGTTTCAAGAGATTTCATTTTTTTTAAGTATAGACTCAAACGTGTTAAAGGCAAAAGCTGATAACCACAATGTAAGTTCCACTGGGTCTTAGGAGTAACAACAGCTGGCCTTTGGATAACCTCTATTCGCAACACTTGCACATACACGAACACACTGAGACAACCTCTGTCGTCGGCTACTCACTCACAACGCAAATGCTGAATTTGGTCCCCAGTGGCTCAAGTTGAGATTCCCCAGAGGGTTTACACAGTAACTGCAACGGACAGCACCTGGATGTGGCATTTTACCTGTGGTGACAGCTAACTCTGCCTAGCATTATCTGCATTGCTCCTTATTACTTCTGATGAAGGATAAAGGAAGATATTCAAGCAACTGTGTTTGAAGCTGACATTGGATGCTGACATCAGAGATGATATTTGATATCTTATAAACAGCCTATTTAAACTTGACCACAAGTATATTTTATGATTTCCCCCCATGATACATCACATGAATAAAGCAACCTCAAAACTGGAAAAAAAAAAAAAAAGTATTGTTTAGTTAGAAAAATGAAAGTTATTGCTTTATCCATGTCAACTCAATTTTGTTATGCACATTTCAAGGCTTACCAAGATGGCTTAACTTTCAAATTGATTTGACACATAACTATAGTAATTTAATAGCACTTCATAAAGACTTTGTATTTCACAGAAAAATAATTTAACTGTACCAAAAAGATAGCCTGTGTGATTGAGATGACTATGACTTTTCAGTTCAAGAGATAATGACATATAATCTATAATTCTTGTCAACTTCAACTATTTCAATCCAGTTTTCAAAGAAGATGACCACAAGGTACACAGTCTCCCCCTCGCTTCATTCAGATGTCCCTTTTCCACTGACAGCTCCTCTCAATTCTTTTTAAAATTGCATCTCCTCTTACAATGGCATTTTAAGTGGTTAAGCGCTACCGCTGCTAACCAAAAGGCTGGCAGTTCAAATCCACCAGGCACTCATTGAACACTCTATGGATCAGTTCTACTCTGTCCTACAGGGTTACTGTAAGTCAGAACTGACTCAATGGCAGTGGGTTTGTTTTTGTTTTTTGTTTTTTTCCCCCTTTGGTCCCCACATCATTTTTATTATTATTATTATTCCTATCACCATCTGGGAACCCTCCTGGCAGTGTGGTTACAAGATAGGTTGCTAACCAAAAGGTCAGCAGTTCAAATCTGTTAGTTATTCTTTGGAAACCCTATGGAGCAATTCTTCTCTGTCCATAGGGTCACTCTGAGTTGGAATAGACTGCATGACAATAGATTCGTCTCATCTTTTATTTAGCTGTGTGTTGTCTGTCTCCTCTCCTAGAATGTAAGGTCAGCGTGAACAAGAATGAGCTGGTAGTCTGGTCACTCATGTATAATGCTCAGCGTCTAGAACCCACCCACTGCTGTTGAGTCAATTCCTACTCGTAGCAACTCTCTTGGACAGCGTAGAACTGCCCATAGAGTTTCCATGGAGCAACTGGTAGATTCGAACTGCCAAACTTTTGATTAGCACCCGTAGCACTTAACCACTATGCCATCAGGATTTCCACTTACAGTGTCTTTTAGGCATTAAATAAATATTTGTGAAGAAAGAATAAAACATCATGTTGTGCAAGAAAAAGGAATTCACCTAAAGTGAAGTGTGCCTGATTTTCAAGATAGTGAAACCGATGGAATTTAGTTCAATAATATTTCTTTTAAGAGATTTCAGTTCTGATTCAGATGCATTAAGCATACTCTGTCTTGTCTCTCCAACTGGAGGACTCCAGAAAGTAAACAGTAGCAGATAAACTGGGATAAAAGACCAAACTTTGAAGTACCACTAAACTTGTCCTCTAACAAAAAATACGTGTAGCAATTTAGCGAGGCCATGGTTACCGGTATTGCCTGATGTTCCTCTATGTTGTAAATCCCATCTCTATGATGTTAATGAGGGAGGACAGGCCGAGATATGTTGCTGGGGCAGGGCTTAATGTGTAGGACTATTTTGTGCCTTGAGTCAGTCACTTGAGACTAAAACGGCGAGAAACTAGCAGGGACCACATACCATCAGGAATGAAGCAGTGTTGGGAGCAGAGTGCAGGACCTGGGCTCTCTGTGCCTCAGAAGCTTCCAACACAGGGGAAGGTTGATGACAAAGACCTTCCTCCAGAGCCACCAGTAAAAGCCTTCCCCTGGAACTGACACCCTGGAATTGAACTTACAGCTTACTAGACTGAGACAAAATAAAATTTCTTTATGTTAAATCCATCTACTTGTGGTATTTCTGTTATAGCCACATTAGATGACTAAGATGATGAGTTTACTCTTTTTAACCCATCAGGATCTCCTGACTTGGTCTCAAGTCAGCACTAAACTTAGAAGCAGACACTGGCACTAACAGAGTATGTGCTTGGAAAGGATCTCCTATTTTGTGTTTGTAGTGTCAATCAGTGATACTCAGGGAGTTCCTCATTATTTTTTTTCTTTTCAAATCTTTTCCACTGTCTCTGTCTCCAAACAATCAATGGCAGTGGGGGCCCACAGGCAGCAAACCTCTAAAAAAAAGAACACTTTATCTCCCAAAGAGAAACTATGGTCCCCAGGCTCAAAATTGAAACTCCATTCTGTTTTGTTCTTTATTTCCCTCTCTATCTTCTAACTACTGAGCCAAAGACATAGCTAGAGTCATAAGGAATACACAATAGAGATAATGAAAGCATCAGTGCTCTGGCTGGAGGACTGAACGTCCGAGACTGTAAGAACCAGGGAGATCACAAAGAGAAACGATCTGAGAAAGCAACCCCCTAAAATTATCTGTGAGTTACAGAACTCACATGAAGCTGTGGATCTGATCCTAAGAAGCACCCAAAAGATTTGAAAAATAAGGTCTTGGATTGGCGGCTAGATGGTGAACATATAGAACATATCCAAAACACTGCAAAGTCCTTAAAAATTGAATTAAAAAATGAATGACATTCATGCCATTACCCGCACCTCCCAATCAAACCCACTGCCATTGAGTCAGGGCTGATTCATAGTGACACTATAGATCAAAGTAGAACTGCCTCACAGAGTTTCCAAGGAGTGTTTGGTAGATTCAAACTGTCAACCTTTCAGGTAGCAGACGTAGCACTTAACCCACTACTCCACCAGGGTTTCATTTTATTACCTAGAGCAGGCTTATTGGAACCTGGTAAAGCACTTGGCTGGCTTGGCAAAAAAAAATTATTTATGCATATGTGTGTGTGTGTGTGTGTGTGTGTGTGTGTATACTTACATGTGTATACATATGCATGCACATATACAAGCACTGACAATTAAATTCACAAACTCATCCTAGAAAAAGTGCTACATACCTCTCTGCTGAATATCACTATGGTCACTTACAAACTACTCTCCTTTAGAAGCTATACACCACTACCAGCATCTAGTCCACCCTTCCAAGCAATTTTGGAACTCTTTTTATGAAATTGTCAGCAAAGCTGTTGTCGTATTACCCTTGATGTACTGAATATCATCCAAATGTCTTCCTTTCAATATTTCCTTTATTTTGAGGTAAAGAAAGAAGTCACTGTGGGCCAGATCAGGTGAATAGGGAAGGTGTTCCAATACAGTTCTTTGTTTATTGGCTGAAAACTCCCTCATGGACAACTATACAATTAACTTCCCACCGTGCCACCATGTGCAATGGCCATTCCAGAAAGAGTTGCAAAATTGCTTGGAAGGGTAGACTAGGCACTGGTATCAGTGCATAGCTTTTGTGGGGAATGCTTTGAAGGTGATCATAGTGATATTCAACAACGAGGTATGTAGCACTTAAAACAATTAAGTCCATGGACTAAATTGTCAGATCTTGTATATATGAGTCATATATATCATAAATATAAGTAAAATTATAAACACAATATAGTATATCATGTAGCCCTGGTGGCACAGTGGTTAAGAACTTGGCTATTAACCAAAAGGCTGGCAGTTTGAATCTACAAGCCACTCCCTGGAAACCCTATGAGGCAATTCCACTCTGTCCTATAGGGTTGCTATTACTCATAATTGACTCAGCAGCAATGTTTTTGTATCTCAGATACATAAAGTCATATCTGGAATCTGCATGGTGGCTTCTGGGCCCTAGGATTCACCTCCTCCTTCCAGGCCCTCTGGGATAGCCACTTGGCTTGCTTGGCTTTAGGTGGCCACATTCCCTTAGTCCATCTCGGTGGTGACTACGCCCCCTTGGCCCCCAGGCCCATTTTTCTGGTCCTTGAGCATGGCCCTACCCTCTCAGTTTTGGTCAGTGGCTACATCCCCCTGGCAGCACATCTTAACAGCAATCCCACACTCTGGACTGTAAAGCAATTTAAAAAGTTCCAGCTCTTTGAAATGTAGGAGGGTCATGACCCAGTACTTTGAGGTTCAGGAGATCATGGCCCCCATCCTTTGAAAAAAGGAGATCTATTTCCTGTGCTCCTGCTAACATTTCTTGCCACCTCTGAGATACTTTAGGGAAGGCCCACTTATTTTCTTGGAAGACAGTGGATAGCTCCTTTGGCCTTTATTTTTTGCTTGTAGGTTACCAAGAGTCAGACAGTATTCGTCCGTTCATTAATTCTCTATGTCTTTCAATCTAAACTGATGTATTTTTTTGCTGTGGTAAATGGTTAGATCTATCAGTCACAGGTTTAATCTCTTTAGCAAAACACTATGTAGTCATGTTGTTGGTGAAAATTTTAGGACATAGGTCCTTAGTTTGAAAACATTTCCTATTTGTTCAGATCTATTTTATTTTGCTCAGTCCATTTTAAAGTCCATTTCTTTCCCCTTGAGCTTTAACCATAAGGCAAAGAGAAACCATGTGGTCCCTTTAAGATGTTGCTTAGCAATCCCATCAACCAGTTACCCAAGTTCGTCTCTTACAAATTCTGCCTTCCACAAAACACTTGAACATATTCGGACAAGTTCTTTTATAGTGCATAAAACTCAACATCCTTCCTTCATTGTCTAATCACGTGTTCAGTGTTTTCTTTTGAAGCGTCTCCTGAAGCACGTTTGTCACCCACACATATAATATGCTATTACTTGTGCCATATGTATTCTCTAAGATGATGGAGATTTTTTTCTATAGCTCTTCTCACTTCCTTCTGAGCCCTCACCAAAATTGTCTTTGACATCTGTTATTCTACCAACAGTCTCTTCAAGGCAACCTAAGATTTTTACTATTTAGCACCTTCAAACTCTTCCAGCTTCTACCCGCTACCCAATTCCAAGACTATTTCTGCATTTTAGGTATCTGTTACAGCAGCACTCATTCTTCCGGTGCTAAGGCCTGTTTTAGTTATCTAGTGCTGCTAAAACAGAAGTACTACCAGTGGATGGCTTTAACAAACAAATTTATTTTCTCAAGTTTAGGAGGCTACAAGTCTGAGTTCAGGGTGCTGATTCTTCCTAGGGGAAGGCTTTTTCTCTCTTTTGGCCCTGAAGGAATGTCCTTGTCTCTTCCGAGCTTCTGTTCCTGGGATGTCTTCCTGTGACTTGGCATGCCTCTTCCCCATCGCTGCTTTTCTCCCCTAACTAATCTTTTCTGTATCTCAAAAAAGATTGTCTCAAGATACATGCTACACCAATCTTACTTCATTAACATACCAGTTGACCTACAATGCAGATTGGAAGACTCCACATAGCAAAAGTATAAATACCTCCTCTACTGATGTACAGAATTTTCACAATTCCAGCAAAACCCCGCGAAGAATGTTTTGTAGCTAGATTCTAACATTCACATGGAGAGAAAAAAGATATTAGCATAACCAAAACAATTTTTAAAACAATTAAATTGGAGAAATCATACTATGAAATTCCAAGATTTTTCATAAAGTTGTATATAGTAATCAAGATGGTGTGATGTTGGCAAAGAAATACACAGATAGATCAAAAGCCGAATGGAAGAAAAACAGATTCACACGATTATGGTCCCTTGATTTCTGACAAATGTTCCAAGACAATTCAATGCAGAAAGAAGTCTTTTCAGTAAGTATGGTTTTAAAAAACTACTAGACTACCACACGCAATAATAATAATAATCCTCACCTTAAACCTCATACTTTATTCAAAATTAATTTAAAATCTTCATGTCCTGGGGTTAGCAAAAAGTTCTTAGATAGGGTACCTGAATTATCTTCCATGAAAAAGAATTAATAAACACAACGATCAAAAGTAGACTCTCTGGCTGTGCTAAAAACAGACAAGCAAAAAACAAAAAAAAAAAACCAACTCAGTGCCATCAAATCAATTCTGACTCACGGTGACCCAAAGAACAGAGTAGAACTGCCCCATAGAGTTTTAAAAGAGCACCTGGCAGATTTGAACTGCCAACTTTATGGTTAGCAGATGTATCACTTAACAGCAGATGTAGCCATCAGTGTGGTGCTAAAGACACTACAACAAGAATGAAAAACAAGCCCACAGACTGGGTGAAAACACTAGCAATCACATATTTAACAGAGAACTTGTATACAGACTACATAAGGAACCATAAAACCTCAACAGTCAGGAAACAAACCAATTAAAAAATGGACAAAAACAGATAAATGGATATACGGAATGCAAATAAGCATGTGAAAATACAATCAACAAAGGTGTGTAGCAGTATTTTTCATTTTCAGTATTTCATTCCATCAGACATGGATAGAACATTAAATACCACATTGAAAGTACACTACTTTGGAAATGGGAAATAAGTAGGTTTTCAAAGAATCTACTGTAGTGTTAACTTCTGGATACAGGTTTACCAATCACTTTAAAATTCTACTTTTGTTTCTTATTCATATTAATCAAAAAGTTAAGCCCCATCCTATGATACAAACGATGATTTCAATGTATAAGTAAATATTTTCCATTAAAAAAGACCCACTGCCATTGAGTCAATGCTGACTCATAGTGATGCTATAAGACAGAATAGAATTGCCCCATAGAGGTTCCAAGCAGCGCTGACTTTTTCGTTAGCAGCCATAGCTCTAAACCACTATACAACCAGGGTTTCCCAAATATTTTCCATAAGTTGTCAAATTTAGCATGTAACTATACATTTTCTCCCTACATTTTCCCTACTATTTAAATTGTTTTTAATGAAACAACCACTTACACAATAAATATTTGATTGATTAGAATAGAAGTCTGTGGAAATTCTACAACCAATTGTGGAATGCATCTTTTATTGAAATTATATGGATATCCTTCCAAACAACCGAAGACACTTTGGGAAAGCAAGCAATGCATGGCTTTTCTATGTCTTGACTATTACTTAAAACTGCCGAAGTTTTTGTAGAGGAGAAAAACTTTTTCTTCATGATTTACTGTATAAAATAGTTTTATATTTTTATCTAGTCCTCAGTTATTGACTATCCATTTTTTATAACTTGCCTTCTTTAAACTATGTAGTTTAATGCTCTTCAAGTAAATAATGTTTTCTCTTTTTTTAACAGAGTTCTTTATTTTATTTTGAATTCATTTCTGGTTACATCAATAACTTACTGCTATAACAAAATATATAAATACAATTTGGCATTCTGTGTAAATACATGAAACTTAATTTAAGAGTATTATTGGTTAATGCCAATACACCTGCAAGGAAGACCAGTTAATACAAATTTATTTACTGACCAAAAAAGCCAAAGCCAAAGCAGTTGAAGATATTTATGTCCTGTCCAAGTCTGACATTGATAGAACAAGCAATCAAGATGCATTGATAGCTGTGCGTGATTGGAAAGTGAAAGTTAGAAACAAAGAAGAATCTGTAGCTGGAAAATATAGACCTGGTGATAGAGATGATGCCAGAGGATGATGGTAGAATTCTGCAAGACCAATGACATATTCTTTGAAAACACATTTTCCAACAACCCAGTCAAAGACAATAAATGAGGAGCTCTCCTGGCAGATTACATGAGAATCAAATAAACCACATCTGTCGATGGTACTTGGCTTGGCTTGGCTTGTAGAAAGAGATGATGGAGAAGTTCAATATCATCAGTCAAGATAAAGTCAAAGGCCAACTGTAGAATGGAGCATCAATTGTTTACATGCAAGTTTCTGTTGAAATTGAAGTAAATCAAAGCAGGTTCATACGAGCACATCTTGCCTGAGTTTAGAGGCCATCCCAAGAACACAATTTATGTTGTAGTAACAGATGACCAGAGCAGCAGTAGGAAGAGATCAAGAATATCAGAAAAAAGTAAAGTGCCATTAAAAAGACAGGAAAGAAGGAAAAGACCAAAATGTATGTCAGAATACACTCTGAAATTTTCTCTAAAGCCCAGAGTAGCTAAAATGAATAGAAGAAATGATGAAGTTAAAGAGCAGTTCAAGAAGACACAGTCAAATATTATGATTAAATTTACAAAAACCTTGAGTTAGAAAACCAAAAGGGAACCAGAATTTCCCAAGCTAGAAATAAATAAAATTTGAACCTTGAATAGCATTACTGAAAGACACCACGGGCAAAAAAATTATGCTAAGAATGATCACAAGATGACAGAAGGAGTATAAAGAGTTACTGTACCAACATAACTGGTTGATGTTCAACCATTTTCAGGAGGTAGTATATAATCAAGAACTGCTGCTACTGAAAGCGGAAACTCAAGCTGCACTGAGGACATTAGGTGACAACAGGGCTTCTGGAATTGATCGAATACCAACTAAGATGATTCAGCAAAGACATGCAACACTGGAAGCACCTACCTGTCTATGTCAAAAAATTTGGAAGCTAGCTAGCTGGCCAACTGACTGGAAGAGATCCATAATCATGCCCAGTCCTAAGAAAGGTGATCAATCAAAAAGTTGAAATTGTCCGTGAATATCATTAAAGTCACATGCAAGCAAAATTTTGGCTGATAACAACTAAAAAATGATTACAGCCATATATTGACAGAGAACTGTCAAAAGTTCAAGATAGATTCAGAAGAGATCATGAACTGAGGGATATCGCTGTGATATCAGATGGGTCTTGGCCAAAATCAGAGAACATCTCAAAGATATTTATTAATGTGTTACCAACTAATTGAAGGCATTTAAATCTGTAAATCATAATTACAGATAACATTTTGAATTATGGGAATTTCAGAACATTTAACTGCACTCTTACGGAAACTGTACATGGATCAAAAGGCAGTCTTCCAAACAGAACAAGGAGATAACTGCACGATTTCCAATAAGAAAAGATGTGTGGCCAGGTTATATTATTTCACTTTACTTATTCAATCTATATGCTAAATGAATGATCAAAGAAACTGGACTATATGAAGAAGAAAGTGGTATCGGAATTGAGGAAAACTTATAAATAGCCTGCGGTATGCAGATGACACAAACTTGAGTGCTAAAACTGAAGATGAATTGAAAGAATTACTGATGAAGGTAAAAGACTGTAGACTTCAATATGGATTATGGTTGAATGTGAAGAAAATGAAAATCCTCACAAGTGGACTGATCAACAAAAGCATGATAAATGAAGATGAAATTGAAGTTGACAGTGAGTTCATTTTGCTTAGGTCAACGATCTGTTTCCACGGAGGCAGAAGACAAAAAAAAAAATCAAACAATGTATTGCATTGGGCAGTCTGCTGCAAAAGACCACTTTAAATTTTAAAAAACAAGTGTCATTTCGAAGGCTAGGGTGTACCTGACCCAAACCATGGTGTTTTCAGTTACCTCATATACACATGAAAGCTGAATAACGAAAAAGGAAGACAGAGGAAGAATGGATGCATTTGAACTGTGATGCTGGCTGGGAATATTGATGTACCACGGAGTGCCAGAAGAAAAAATATACCAACCACAGAAGAAATGTAACCAGAAGGCTCTTTTGAGTTCCCGGACACATTGTCAGGAAAGACCAATCACTGGAAAAGGATATCATGTTGGTAAAGTGGAGAGTCACAGAAAACAGGAGACATCATCAATGAGATGGCTGACACAGTAGTCATCACAGTGGACTCAGACATATCAACAGTCATGAAGATGGCACAGGATCAGGCATTCTGTTAGACATAAGGTCAGCAGGTAACAACCAATCAATAATAAAAAACAATCAACAGTAAAAAGTGAAAGGTAACACGGAGAAATAGAAGACAGATGGACTTTACAGGCAGTAAGATTTGTGTTCAAACCCTGGCTTCCCAGGTGGGATCTTTCTACACACCCTTCACATCTCTGAGTTTCAGGTTCCCCATCTTTAAGCTGGAATTAGTAAAACTTCCTTGCCAGGTTGGGGTGAGGAACTCTGATCTGAATGGTACCCTGATAAGATTCTATCTGGCATACTGGTTAAGTGCTATAGCACCTATTTAAATAGAGCAGTGCAAATTCACCAGGCACTCCTTGGAGGCTCTACAGTGCAGTTCTACTCTTTGCTATGGGGTTTCTATGAGTCAGAATCGACTTGACAGAAATGGGTTGCATTGAGTTTAAGTCAATTGCCATGGAGCTGCTTCTGACTCATGGTGTCCATATGTGTGTCAGAGTAGAATTGTGCTCCATAGGGTTTTCAGTGGATGATGTTTCAGAGGTAAATCACTGGACTTTTCTTCCAAGGAGCCTCCGGGTGAACTCAAGTATCCAACTTTTCATTTAGCAGATAAGAGCATTAACAGTTTATACTACTTCACTGTGCTACTCTGGAAAAAACTTCAATGTCCCCAATTTGTTAGAAAATCTTATATTGAAATTATAGTTAAGAGGACTGGCACCTGCATTTGTTTTAAGGAACATACGGTTTTCATATTTTTTAAGTTGAAATAAGAATGTTTCACCAAATTACTATATTTAAGATATAACTGACAATTTGAGGTTTTTCTAGCCATAGGTGGAGTTTAAGTCAATAAAGTGTGTATCTATTTTGAGAAGAAGTGTAACGTATAAATACATATTTTCAACCAGGTGGTTTCCCCCTGACATATTCTTAGCCATGACTATAATACTGTAAATACATCTTGGGATTGGAAAGCATTTCCATGTGGATAAGTTAACTGTACTTGCTTTTCTTAGTTTCTTCTTTTTTTTTTCAGTTGTTTCAAAGTGTAGGCAAATGGTCATTTTTCATTTATTACCACAAGATTACTCTTCCTGGCCTGTCAAAGATCTTATACTTAATGTTATTCATCATAAATCAGAGTACTTTTTGATTCTGGCTAAAGACAATTCTTTTCAGTATCATTCAAACAAATTTCAGAGTTGCATGGACATATCTAAAAGTAGAAAATTCTCATAAAACTTTGATATATTTTACTGTTGAATATGAGAGCTAATTTACTATTAGTATGAAATAGAAAATAATTTTAAACTGCTGTTTTACTTTCACTGGAATTTAATACATACTTTACTTTTTTGTACTCGTCCATAAAATCTGCACACAAGATAAGCCTGAAGAAGTTAAAGATTTGAATTACAACCTCTTTTAACAAATAGTTCAACACTGAATTTTGTTAATTTTTATACATTTTTACGAATATGATTTTTTGAACAATTAGAAAATGAAAACCAGAGGATCAACTAAAAAACTAAAATATGTATTTTTTTTCCCTGAAATTCTTGTTTACGTATTTGGTATATATTTCATACATATTTGGTATATATTTCAAAGACATTATAAAATACTGAATTTGTCAAAAGAAGAGTTTTTTTTTTTTTAACCTATAATTATTTAGTAATTTTTGCAGTACAAGAACAACAAAAAATTTAGTTTATACCGGATTTTTATTGACTCAGGTAAAAAATGGAAACCCTGGTAGTGTAGTGGTTAGGTGCTATAGCCACTAACCAAAAGTTTGGAAATTCAAATCCACCAGGTGCTCCTTGGAAACTCTGTGGGGCAGTTCTACTGTGCTTTGCAGGCTTGCTGTGACTCGGAATTGAGTCGATGGTAGTGGGTTTGGTTTTGGTTTAGGTAAAAAGTCGGGTCCGACTCGACGGCACTTGGCTATTCCATGACACTCAATTCTCTATGACCCTCATCTTGCCTTTCATGAATTTCAGCTTACAGTCACACTCAATAAAGTGGCTTTCCCATAGCTTTAGGCAATTACTTGATTGGTAGCTCCACAGAAATAGTAATTTTGTACCTTATATCTTCATGCCACACATAGCTATCCCACGGAAGAAAGAAAAAATCTTCTCTAATAGCTTTTTTGGAAAACATTAAAAAAACAGAAAATTTCTTTTTCTCAGAAGTTCCTATGATTTTTTTGTTTGTTTCTCATTGCACTATTTCAGTTAGAGGCCCATTTCTGAAGAAAATCACTTTGGGGCCTGGTATTGCTCACTGACTGATATTAATAATAGCCCATGACTAGCACTATGAGTGTACTTAACCTACCAAAAACCGTATGGTTGAAAATAGCAAAGGGGCTACGCTTCCACATGTAAGCATGCTGTGAACACAAGATTCTATGCTAGTTTAAAGAAGAAAGAAATATGTTGAGAAGAAAAGAAAGTAAAAGTTATTTAATATTGATATTTGAAAGCAATATAAGTGATTCATAATATTTAATTAAGTTTAATCTTATTTGTCCCTAGACTTTCTGGCCAGAAAAAAAATACATAACCAAAAAAATCAAGTGCTACTCAGGACCAGTACAAAATTTATACTCAGCTTCTTTTTATGTAAAATATTTGACTCTGTATACTGTGGAAGTCCTAATTACATATTTTTGCTGAGCACATTAAATTAGATAGCTAAAAATACATTTTATATTTCTTCAAACAGTATACTTGACCTTACTAATTTGTTCTTAAAATATTTATTGAGCACCTACATGTGTCATGCACTGCAATGAGTGCTAGCGATATGTTGGTGATAAGTGCCATCTAGTCACCGCCCACTTCTGGTGACCCTCATGATGACCCTATGTGTAACAGAATAAAGCGTTGCCTGGTCCTGAGCCATCTTCACAGTTGTTGCTGTTTGGGTACACTGTGGCAGCTGCTGTGCCAGACAATTTCACTGATATTAAATCACATCAAACCCTTTACCACTGAGTAGATTCCAATACATAGCAACCTTATAGGATAGAACAGAACTTCCCCATTGAGTTTCCACAAAGTACCTGGTGGATTCAAGCTGAGGACTTTTGGTTAGCAGCTGTGGCTCTTAGCCATTTCAAGACCAGGTTTTCCAACACCTTTTCTCATAGATTGTGCATCCTCATATTCTATTAAATAAATTGAATTACTATTATTCATACAAATCTAAAGTTAGGTTGAGATTTTTTAGGAAGATTTCTTACTAAACACATTGTTGATTTTGTTGTACATTTTTCTTATTGAAGCCTGAAGTTCATTTATTTATTCATTCTTTTAACTAATTATGTTTCACACTAACTGTAATTTCAAATCCTTAAAGTGAGAGGGAAGAAAAAGCTTTTAAAAAGATACCACTTAAATTCCAGAAGGCCTGGGTGCGGGGCTTGTGAACCTGCGAATGAGTGATTGTACACAGCCAAAAATGGCTGGAATGCATGGCATCAGACCCTTCAAAATGATGGGCCTGGCCCTCCGAATGTGACCTCTGTACCCACACCCAGGCCTACCTGCGTTCCTCCTTGAGAGGTGAATTCACCTAAGCAAGTAGCCTTCGTTGCACTGTTTAGATAAGAAGGCACCCGTTTGCTTTGGGAGGAACTTCACAAACCCCACTCGAATCAACTTCTGCCTTACCTGTCCTGTTCACGAAATAAAAAAGAGCTGATGCCTAAATTAGAGCTGCGGTGTCAGAGATACTAGCTTCCCTCCTGCCCCCCATAGAAATCCCAAGATA
The DNA here is from genome assembly GCA_028571685.1 of Heterohyrax brucei. Classification (NCBI taxonomy): domain Eukaryota; kingdom Metazoa; phylum Chordata; class Mammalia; order Hyracoidea; family Procaviidae; genus Heterohyrax; species Heterohyrax brucei. The sequence continues at coordinate 100,868,133 of CM053148.1, forward strand.
CGAACAGTTTCTAAGAAAAAGGTAAAAGTCCAGTTGCCTCTCTCTGGCACCAGCCCAGGACACTCCCTCCTCCTCCTATAGATATCCCCGATAAGCCTAGTTTCCACAAAAAAAAAAAAAAAGAAGCAGCACCTTCTTATGTAACATAATACTAATTGACTGCTTATCTAGTACCTCATTAAGTATACTGCTCCAATAAGAATACAATAGGAAAATCTATACACCTGTAGCTGCCAATTAGAAAGATGTATGGAAATTCCTTTGTCTACTTTCTTAAAGAAATGTGTAAAAGAGTACGTCTGATAACAGAGTGAGATGCCTGGCTATTTTTCGCACTAGGATCTGACCACAGCACCACCAGCAATAAACCCTCTTTCTCTCAAAGACAAAGTGGTGGTCCAGATGTTTTCTGCTCTGTGAGCCAAACTTACCTTTTTCCTGCTACAAAAGAAACAAAGGAACCTAAAAATGTTACAGTCACAAAATCAAAGCATCTTTTTTGCAGTAATTATGACGATGTATATTCAGATTTTTTAATTTCAAGCAATTTGATTGACTAAAATCTTAATTTCAAATTTCTCGGAAACTAAAAATCTGAAAAACTGCAATCTTTAGTTTTAAAAAAACAAAGTGCATATGTATATAAACAAAGTAGATACATACATATGCAAAGTGTACGCGTACACAATAGTGTGTGTGTGTACGTGTGTGCTTTAAAGGCATTTGGATCCCTTTATATATCAAGAAATTGCTTCCAATAGTCACTACCAGCCCCATCCCCTTTTTCGCTAAACCTCTGTGCATCCATCTGTAGTACATACGGTAACAGGGGTAACAGAACAAACATTGGCATTCTCCGCTCTTACAGAGGAATTTCCCAAAGGGGAAGTTTCTTGGCTGTGCACATTCTAAGAAGGAGGAATCACTGCAGATATATACATTTAAAGCCAAATTTTCAATCTTACGAAAGTTTAAAATTTGAAGTGAAAATTATTTTTCATCTCAGTCCTATCATCTGACACGCTATACAAGAAGTCAATAGCAAAGAGCTCTTCTTTGTACAAACAAAATATTTTAAATAAAACGTATTCATATTCAAGTGCCGTGGTGGTTTTATGTGGTTGAAAAGGGTATCTCATAATTAATTACAATTTAACAAATTGCATTTTCTACCGTAAAATAAATTGCAGTCAGTCAAAAAAAATAGAGAGCTTGAGAGAAGTAGAATCGTATGTGCTGAAGAAGAAATAGCTGGAGGATGTAAGCACTTGAATAAGTGAGTAGGAAGTTATTTAGTAAGAGAAAAAAGCAAAATGTACAAGATGTATAAAACTTTTATTTGTACTGAGAGGGAGAGTGAAGAAAGAAGGAAGAAAGGTACAAAGAAAGGCTATTACCCCTACTGCATGTACCAGTTTCCTAAGAATGAGATATGGGGCTGGAAAGCAAACAGAATCCAGAATCTTGGTGGACACAGATGAGGAGTTTCAATGTTGTGCTAACAACCAGACTACAGCATGGTTTTAAACAGAAGACTGGTATACATCAATTTTATTTGTAAATGAAAACTGTATGAATTCCACCTTTGCCCAAGTTAAAACATCAGAGACTGGATATAAATAACCTCCTGAAACAACCTAAAAAAAAGTGGAAATATAGGCATTAATTGTTTCCAATTAAATGGACATCAAAGTAACAAAGGATAGTGATCCCTGCAAAATAGGAAACAACCAGGTTCCGTCCTGTGACTGCCTAACCTACTGCCTTGAGAGAGATTCCAGGACCTGATGTAGCAGGGAAAAGTCATGCAGGGACAGGTGGATTCCTTGAGTTGAGGCAATGAAAGTAAGACTTTGGGGAAACCTACGCGGCTACGGGAAGCCCTGTTGGTGGAGTGATTAAAAATGCTACAGCTGCTAACCAAAAGGTTGACAGTTTGAATCCGCCAGGTGCTCCTTGGAAACTCCAATGTAGCAGTTCTACTCAGTTCTATAGGGTCATTATGAAGCAGAACGGAAGAGAAGACAAAGGGTATCAACGGGTATGACACATTTAGAGTTTCCAGGACAGCACAGCGAATGGAAGAGACTCATGTATAGAACCCAAGCATCTTCAAAGATCCCTTTTGCATATTCAGCAGAGTGTTTATTAGTGCATGCTTATGGTGGGAAAAAATCTATATATATGTTATATATATATATATATATATTCAAAGCTGGAGAACAAACCACCCAGGAGGGTAAAAAGGAACAAGGATCTGTATGACCACAGCGCCGGGAATAGGTGCTCGTTCCCACCATTCAGAAGAAAATAACTCATAACTCATGGGGGCACTTAGTGTTGTTCAAGAAGGCTTTACTTCAGAAGTAGGGAATAATTAGGCCTAGACTGAGCACACTCTTCAGTCTGATTAAAAATTAAGTATAAAAGCAAGAACCAAAAGGATCAAACTCTTTCCCAGTAACTTAATTGCATTCCAGAAAAAAATCTCAAGAATAATTATAGGGATACAAAAATAGTTAGCATCATATCAGAGCATATGTTCTAACATTAGGTAGAGACAGGGAAGATGAAACCAGAGGTTGAAAAAGCCTCCGTGTGAGGGGTGCTCAAGATCAGGGGCCTCAGAGGTTTTGTTTCCAGTCATGTGCAATTCAGAGGGAAAGGTATGACCTCCAAGTTCCACAAGCCCCACAAGGCCCAGGTAGCCACACTAGGGCTGGACCCTCAAAGGCACCACTGTGTATTCAGTAAACTACAGGCAATGAATGACTCCTTTTGTTTTGATAACTGAACTCTTAACTAATGATAAAAGAATTAGGCAAGGTGAGACAAGGAAGTAACTTGAATTTAAGGGTTCTTCTTTCAGACTGCAGGCCAGATGATGGTCTAGCACCATTTTCTTTCCTTGATGGCTGGTAATGGCTCGCCAGGTTGTGAAGCAGATGACTTCTACCCAAAGTACCAGGACCCTTCCGTGTCCTTCCCAGTTGCCCCACTGTTCTTGCCAGAACTCTGTGTACCTGCACACCCTTTGTTCCATATATAAATGCAGACAGCCCTGGAGATTCGAATGTGCCTGTCCCCCATATTCTAGCCAACAAAACACGGTCAATAAACTTGCTCTTTAATCACTCACCAAAACCTTTCTCAGAGATTGGCTATCTGGGACAGGTTGTACTTGGCTTGGCTTGGCAATGAGAACCTGAAGTTTCGTCTGGTAACAGACATAGCATAAATAACACTCAAATCAAACTTCTAGAGATGAAAACTACAAAGTCTGAGATGAAAAAATACAAATGATACAATTAATAGCAGAACACAGGTTCATAAAATTAACGAATGTGACACAGTGATGGAAAATCTGCAAAATGAAACACAGAAAATATGATTTTTTTTAAGAAGTACATTAGTGTCCTCTGAGACCACATTAAACATCCTAATACTCATAGAGTTGTGTTGCCTGAAGGGAGGGAGACCCACCCACCAAAAATAAATAAATAAATAATTTGTCCTTCAGTCAATTCTACCCCATAGTGACCATATAGGGCAGAGTAGAGCTACCCCACAGGATTTCCAAGGCTGTAATCTTTATAGAAGCAGACGGTCACCTGTTTCTACCCTGCAGCCACTAGGGGGCTGACCTGAGGTTTCTGCACCAAGATGTTCTCACACTGAATTTGGACTCTTAGCCTTCTAGACTGTGAGGACTTCTCATATTAAATGGATTTAAACCTTACCAGACAGTGAGCAATAAACTTTCTCTTTTTAAAGTCATACACTTGTGGTGTTTCTGTTATAGTAACACAAGACAACTAAGACCCAAAGATTATAAAACCAATAAAGGAAAGGAAAACTATGGACTGATAACCTTCAAGGACATAGATACAATTTTTTTAAACTAATTTTAGCAAACCTAATCTTACAATATATAAATGTGATAATACACCATGACCAAATGAGGATTATTCCATGAATGTTAAGTTAGTTTAACATTCAACAACCAATGAATATAATTTATTATATTAAATAAAAGAGAAAACTTATATGATCATTGCAATTGATACAAAATTAGTATACCAAAAAATCTAACATTCATTTCTGATATCTCTCAGCAACTACAAACAAAAAGAGGTTCCTCAAGTTGACAAAAGGCATCTCCAAAAAATGTAAGCTTTATGGTGAAAAATGGAACACTTTTGCAGTAGTATCAGAACTAACATGAGAGTATTTGATCTCACTGTCTCTAATCAACACGATATTGAACTTAATAGCCAATACATTTAGTCATGAAGAATGAGCAAGTTCTTAAGATTGGAAAGGCAAAAGTCAAGTTGTCTTTTGTCTATGTAGAATACCCAATACAGTCTACCACAAAACTTCTAGAACTAATCAGTAAATTTAACTAGTTTATAACACACAAGATCAATACACCAAAAAAAATCAGTTGTAGTTCTATATACTACCAACAAAGGATCCATATTAAAATTTTAAAAAGTAATACATTTATAACACAATCAAACTATGAAATTCTTTGGGATGAATTTGACAAAGATGTGTGAATGATACTTAAAACTACAAAACCTTATTGAGGAAAATTAAGGAAGACCTAAATAAATGGAGAGATGTACTTTGTTTATGGTCAGAAGTCTTAATTTGTTGAGATGTCAGATCCACACAAAATGTTTTCAGTAGGCTTTTTTGTAAAAACTGACAAACTAATTTTAAAATCCATATGTAAGTGCAAAGAAACTAGATAGCCAAAAGGTCTTAAAAAAAAAAAATGAAAGAAAACAGTTGGAGGACTAACATTACCTGATTTTAAGTCTTACTATAAAAATACAGTAGTCCATACAGAGTTACTTTTGCATTAACATAGACAAGTAGATCAACAGAACAAAATAATGAGTCTAGAAATAGACTCACACATGTACGGACATGTAGCATTCAACAAACAATGCAAAGGTCATTAAGTGAAGAAAGAAGACTGTTTTCAGCAAATAGAGCTGCAACAAGTTATCCGTATACAAGAAAAAACATCAATTCATGAGACGAAAATGGATCACTGATGTAAATGTAGGATCTGAAACTATAAAACTTTTAGAAAGATACACATGAGAAAACCTTTATACCTTGGATTAGGTAAAGTGTTCTTACACATGATACCAAAGGTACTACTCATAAAGGAGCAAGTTGGTAAGTTCTACTTCATCCCAATTGAAAACTTCTTACCATCCCAAGACTGTACCGCAAAAACGTCACAGACCTGGAAAAAAAAATTTGCAAAGCATACATGTGATATAAGACTTATACCCAGAATATGGAAAGAATTCTCAAAACATAATTTTAAAAAAACCCACAATTTTAAAAATGAGCAAAAGATTTTAATAGACTTTCACTACAAAAGATTCAAGAATGGCAAAGAAGCATATTCAACCTCATCCTTCCGTCACCATCACATGCACTAGTTCCCAATTCCAACTCACAGAGACTCTGCGTCTAGCAGAGTAGAAAAGTGTTCCATAGTTTTCAAGGTTGTGTAACCTTTGAGAAACACATCACCAGAACTTTCTTTATGGGCACCTCTAAGTTGGTTCAAACTGCTAACCTTTTGATTAGTAGTCAAGTGTGCAACTATTTACAGCACCCAGGGCCTCTCACTAGTCTATGTTGTTGTTGTTAGATGCTATTGAGCTGATCCAGACTCTCAGTGAGTGTCCGTACAACAGAATCAAGTGCCGCCTGGGACTGCACCATCCTTGCAATAATTGCTACGTTGGAGCCCATTATTGCAGACATTGCGTCAATTCATCTCATTGAGGGTATTCCTCTTTTTCGCTGACTCCCTGCTTTGCCAAGCATGATGTTTGTTTTAGACTGAGTTCTCCAGAGAAGCAAAACCAATGAAGCTGATAGACAGACAGTGAGATTTATCTCAAGGAAATGGTTCACCCAGGTGTAGAGGCTGTCAAGTCTTAAGTCCTTGAGTCACACTTATCAGGCTCGAGACCTGACTCAGGTAGCTGTACTGACTGAGGTACCCGAGATAAGCATATCAGGTGATAGGCTTCTGGCTCCCAGGCTGTAGAAGATGACAAATTCCAAGATTGGAATGTAAGCTGCTAGTTCAAGTCCCCAGAACCAGAGGTCAGATGCTGATGGACTAGATGCAGGATCCAGGATGCTGGAACATCGATTTATATACTAAAGGCAGGCCACAGCCCCAAAGAAACTACCAATTGGTTTCTCTTAGTGGATCTCATCATGGAGTTGAAAATATCATTATGTAACTGCCAAATTACAGAATTTCATAACTTCCAAACCACTGAGAATCACAGCCTAGCCAAGACAACACATAGCTGTAACCGCCTGGAGAAATGTCCTTCTCCAGGGACTGGTACCTTCCAACCATGTGTCAAAAATATGTGAGACAAAGGGTCTCTATCCTGGCTTCCAATGAGAGGTTTTGGTATTTTTCTTTGGTCTTTCTTATTCGTTGTCCTTTTTGATGATGAATGTAACCTCATTCCTCCTCAAGTTATCATTCCCACATAGTAGACCATGTGATTGTCTGATTCAAAATGGCCAATATCAGTCCATTTCAGCTCATTAATGTCTAGAACACTGATGTTTATGCATTCCATTTCATTTCCAATAGTTTTCAGTTTTCCTAGATTCATACTTCATACATTCCACATTCTGATTATTAATGTTTACTGCTGTTTCTTTCCATTTTGAGTCAAGCCACGTAAGCAAATGAAGGTCCCGAAAGCTTATCTCCATCCACATCATTAAGGTCAACTCTACCTTGAGGAGGCATCTCTTACCCAGTCATCTTTTGAGTGCTTTCCAAAGTGGGGAGAGGGGGTCTTGTCTTCCAGCACTACATCAGATTGCTGCTATTCAGAAAGTTTTCCAGGGCTAATTCTTTTCAGAAGTAGATTATCAGGTCCTTCTTCCTAATTTGCCTTAGTCTGAAAGCTCAGCTGACATCTGTCTGCTACAGGCAACCTTACTGGTATCTGCATAACAGTGGCAGAGCTTCTGCACTGCAGCAACACACAAAGCCCCCCAGAACGAGAAACTGAAGGACACCTTGGAGGGGGGTGGTATGTAAATAGATCTAACCTAAAGTACTGGGCTGTCAATGGTAGGACAGTATGCATATGTCTACAAGAAAGACTAGTCAATATGACTGCTATTCAAATTTACATACCAACCTCTGAGGCCAAAGACGAAGAAACTGAGATTTTTACCAGCTTCTGTGGTCTGAAATTGATCAAACATGCAATCAAGATGCATTGATAATTACTGATGATTGGAATGTGAAAGTTAGGAACAAAGAGGATCAGTAGTTGGAAAACACTACCTTGGTGATTGTAGCAGAAGAATATATGTCTTTGAATTGTGGTGTTTTAGAGGAATGTTGAATATACCAGGGACTACCAAAAGAATGAACAGATCTGTCTTGGAAGAATGACAGCCATGGTGCTCCTTAAAAGCAAGGATAGTGACACTATGTTTTATATACTTTGGGCATGTGGTTAGAAGGGATGAATCTCTGGAGATTTATCATGCTTGGCAAAGTAAAGTTTCGGTGAAAAAGAGGAAGACCTCCAAGAAAATGGATTCACAGTCACTGCAACAACAGGCTCAAGCGTAACTATGACTGTGGGCATGGTACAGGCCAAATCAGTGTTTCATTCTGTTTTCTATAGGGTTGATACAAGTCAGAACTGACTCAGCGAGACCTAAAAATGTTAATAGTATTCATTATCCAGATTTCACATGCACAAAAGGCAACTGAAAATTTACTATGGCTAGGGTCATCTGCATCGTAGTCCTCAAAGTAACACTTTTACTTTTTGATGCTTTTGAAGAGGTCTTTTACAGCAGACTCGTGTAATCTATTACATGTCATATGATTTCTTGACTGTTGCTTCCGTAGGTGTTCATTTCGGATTCATGTAAAATGAAATTCTTGACGACTTCAATCTTGTCTTCAGTCATTATGACGTTTATTTGTTCAGTTGAAAGAATTTTTGTTTTCTTGATGTTGAGGTATAAACTACACTGAAGGCTGAAACCACTGATCTTCAGTATGTGTTTCAAGGTCTCTTCCTTTCAGCAAGCAAAGTTGTGTTGTTTGCCTATCACAGGTTATTAACGAGTCTTCCTCCATTTCTGGTACCAAATTCTTCTTCATATAGTTCAGCTTCTTGTCTTATTTGCTCAGTATACATACTGAACGTGTATGGTGAAAGGATACAACCCTCACACACACTTTACCAGATATTAAACCCATGGTATCCCTTGTTCTGTTCAAAGGCCTGCCTTTTTGTCTATGTACAGGTTTCAGATGAGCACAGTTAAGTGTTTTGCAATACCTATTCTTGGCAATGTTATCTGTAATTTGTTAGGCTCTGCACAGGTGAATGTCTGTACATACTAAGTAAAACACATCTTTCTGGTAGTCTCTGCTTTTAGCCAAGATCCATATGACACCAGCAGTGATATCCTTTGTTCCAAGACCTCTTCTAAATCTGGGTTGCATTTCTACAAGTTCCACGTCTGTATCCTGCAGCAGTCATTGCAACTAGGAGACTGGTGTGCCTAAAACCAAGGGAGCACAGCTGCTGCCCCAGTGGGCCTGGAAGATGGAGCAGAAGCCCAGGGTCAAGTTGATATGTAATGTTAACCATCACAGCTAGTGCTGCTCTTGCCTTACAACTCAAGTGTTTTTATTGCCAGATGCCGTTAATGCACAGAATAGTCAGGTAATAGATTTTTTACTACTATTTTAAATGTGAAATATTGGATAATGAGCTGGTCAATATGTGAGAAATAGGTGTAGTATTTTTTAACAATATGCAGAAATAAGGTTATAAAGATACAAGTTCTGACAAGTAAGTCCATGAACTTGACTGTTCTAGAGCTACATACTTCACTGCTGAATATCACTACAGTCGTTTCCCAAGCACTCCCCTTGGAAAGCTATGCACTGATGCCAGGGTCTAGTCCACACTTTAAAGCAATTTTAGGACTCTTTCTGGAATGGTCATTGCACACAGTGGCACGGTGGCAAGTTCAAGAACTTAACAGTAGAGTCGTCTGTGAGGGAGTCTTTAGCCACTAAACTAATAACTGTATTGGAACATTCTCCCTACTCACCTGATATGGCCCCCAATGACTTTTCTTCACCTGAAGATAAAAGAGAGATTGAGAGGAAGATATTTTGATGACATTCAGGACATCAAGGCTAATGTGATGACAGCTCTGATGGCCATGAAAAAGAATTCCAAAATTGCTGTGAAGGGTGGCCTAGTTGCTGGCATTGGTGCATAGCTTCCCAAGGGGAGGATTTCAAAGGTGACCATGTATGATATTAAGCAAGGAGGTATGGAGCACATTTTCTAGAATGAGTTCATAAACTTAATTGGCAGTCCTTCCTATTTTCACTCTGTAAAAAATCCAGGAGTCTAACAAGACTCAAATATGACAGCACTTCTCAGAGAATGTATGGTATTGCCTTTGTGAAACCAGGACAGATTTGAGTTAAGGTCCCTAAGTAGCACGAGCTGTTACACTCAAATACTAATCTAAAGGCTCTAGGCTCACACCCACTCAGCAGTACTGCAGAAGAACAAGGCCAGAAGAACTGTTTCCACTAGCAGCCAAGAGAGCAGGACTACTCCATAACACACACGGGTCACCAGAATCAACTCAACAGCTACTCACGACAGTACTGAGTCATCATCTTTTCTTTATCACATTCTGGCCTGCGGAAACCTGGCTATATACTTAAATTCTCTATATCTCAAATTTATCTGTAGAGAATAATACTATGATCTATCTCAGAGATGCTAGACTGCTTAGTTTCAAAGCAAGAAAGATACCACTCAATGTCTTCATTAAATCTCTAAATAATCAGGACATTCCCTAAGTCCCTGAACTGTTCCCACAAAATATCTGAATACTACCCTGGAAGTTCCTTGGAATCTCAGGCTTTAGGGGCTAGGCAATGAAATGATCATGTAACGTTGCTATTTGAAGAGCAAGCAGTTCTACTCTGTAACACATGGGGTCACCATGAGTCAGAATCAACTCTAAGGAAACTATCAGCAACATCTAATAAACAGGATTGAAGGAGGATAGAAACTAGCTACGCAATTCGTGTTTGCCAAAATCATGATGGTGGGGAAAATGTCGCCGAATTCTCAAACACTCAATTTGAATAAAGCTGGTCTCAAAACTATAAAAAATAAATAACGAAGAGTGAAAGTCTGTCATTGACATGAACATGTGCCCTCTCCCTGCTGGTGCCCACAAGCAGGCAGCACACACTGGTACAGGTGGTCCTTTATAATTGTGTGCATAAAATAACTGAGTCATTTTCTGATTGGTAAATAATATGCAATGTCAGACTCTCCACACCATCTGTGTCACTCACCACCCCAGTTTTATGCAAAACTGCCAGCAGCACAAGCCCAGCACCTCATTGTTGGAAAAGTCACAGGAAGAAGTACTTGGCACCTCTGGCAAAGCTTAAATCTGTTCACAGTATTGAACCTGACATATGCCCCAAAGCAGAACGTGTATGCTACTCTAATGATCTCTCCTGCTGCTTCATAATCAGAGACATAGATGTAGGGAGCACTGCCATTTTTTCACTTGGCACTGGTCAACCTCTTGGACTCTCTTTTTGGCCCCCCAAATGCTCTCATATTTAGGAAGAGTAACGTTCAGATTGCTAAACACAGCTATTTCACTATTTCCGTCACTGTTTCCTAGATGTACAATTCACGCTTATTTTAAATCCTGGCTCCAATGTTCTTTGGTATATTGGAGTTCTCTTCTACATCATTTGAAAAAGAATTATTAGTAACTGCCAATCATCAGTCTTGACAGTTTGGACAGAGTTCTAGAAGTTTAGGAAAGCCTAGTTGGTGAGCTGACTTGTCAACTTCTCTTTTCATCAAAAGGAAGGAGCACTGAGTCAGAGAATATTATCTTGGCTTCACTTTCCCAACGTCTGGTACTGACAGAAGCCAGAAGTCAGAGCCTCAGTATGCGCCATGCAGGGAAAGTCCTGGAAAGACTTCCTCTCCCATCCCTCTTTTTTGTTTCCTTTCTTATTGCTCACAATGAGGCACATCCATATGGTGGTAGCCCCGGATCCAGGACTTACTAAGTTCTGCCATATCTCTTCTAGACTGGGGTTATCCTTTGGTACTGCAATCAGTTACAAATACTAATATGGTTTTCTAGGCAAAAAGCTACACACAAAAGTTAGTTTTTCAGTGAAAATTAGATTTTTGACCTTTTTTTTTAGTAATTCGGATAGAATTAATACAATCCTAAATTGTGAGTGGGTTTCATAACCAAACATAACAGCTTAGTACAACAGATGGTTTACATCCAAGAAAACCCAAACCCATAGAAGGTACCCATTATTTATTATAACAAATCTGGTATAAATAGACTTGTGGTAGTCTCTATTTTCAGTCTTTTTTTTTTGGTGTAATAAGAATAAACATCATGATTATCATCTTAATTCATCTAAAACCGAACATGATTTGGAATCTCTTTTACTAGAGATAATACTGTAAAAATATGCTATTTAGAAAAGAAACCATGTTATTACTATACTAAATTCTATGTTGCTTATAAATAAACTGTGGATTCTACTTTTTAAATTTGTACCAATTCAAATAGCAGTAAGGTTCTACAACTAGAGTTGCCCATGTAAAGTCAAAATAATAGGCACAAAAATTTCTTTTATAGCTTTCCCCAAGTAGACAACATTGTAACTATGAACTCAGTACACCACTAGTCATATTTCAGGCTTAAATTTGGCCTATAATACTCCATGATTTCCCTATCAATCAGTCTGAGACCATCTCTGGAAAGCCCACATTCTGAAGACAAAAAACATGGTTTGATTGAGGGAAGAGGAGAGGGTAGAGAGGAGGGGACAAGGGTTGGCTGAGTGGGAGCCGAGAGTACATACAGGGTCAAAAGGAAGAGTGTGCTGTCACAGGGGGAGGACAGCAGATAGAGGGACATAGAGGCAGGTGCTTGGGGTTATGGCAAATTGACCCCGATTATAAACTTTCATTCAAGTGCAATAAAAAAAGAAAAAGAAAGAAAAGAAAAACAAAATTGTCTTGCCCTGATGTCTATCACACTGTAGCCTATATGGCATAGAACATTATCTTCATGAAGAATTAACTTCTAAATTCATATCCTTCAGTTGGATTGCTGGAATCTCTTCTTGTTGTTGTTACCATTTTGTGCAGTGTGTTTGCGAAGTAGCTCTCGCTGGTGCCTATTATTTAATGATTCTATGTAATGATTCATGGAGTGTCAACTAGTAACTTGGTCCAGGCCCTAAAGTGCCCTCTGTCACGCAGCTAGTTATAGCTGCCTCTGCTGCAGTTTGTAATCTCCTGCTGCTCGTATGTCTTCAGGCAGGTACCTCGGGGGTGAGGGCCGTGATCTACCTTCAGATGCAGTGCGGATGTAAATACTCTCAATATTTTATTGCATTCGGCACTAGGTCTCCGTATACTCATCTCCAACTTAAAAATCTTGGAAGAACTCAAGATTTAGGGCCAATATTAAACCCTGAGTGATACAGAGAACTAAATAAGAGTCATCAGCAGAGACTGGTGCTAAGAAAGTCTTCAACTCCTCTGACTACTTAGAATAGCAGGTGAGGTCATTAACCCCACAGTACTTATTTAAAACCTAAACAGGTACAGCAACTCACCATTAAGATCAATCCATTACTGAATTAGAAATAGGACTGAATTTAGCAACAAATTTGTGCCAACATTACTTGTAGCAGCAGTAGGTTTTCAGCAGCAGATTGGCACCGTGACAGAGTCCATAATTTTCACAGTATGTGTTTCATAATTTGTCATGCACACTCTGATTGCTTGGCATATTGGCAGAGTCCACGGTGCTCTCTAAATGTCACCAAACGCATTTGAGGATTTGTCATGCACGGTCTGAGCCAGCGACACAACACAGCGGAGTGGCCAGGTTCAGGCCCGATTTCTGCTCTCTCTGTAAGTAAGTGCTCTCGAGCACAGCCACCAGTGACAAGGGCCTCGTGGGAGCCACACAGCTCTTCTCTTGGAGGTGCTGATTTTTTTAATTCTGTGTCAAGTGATCCTGCAGAGGCTGCCAGGAGAAAATACTGCTACACGGCAGGTGTCAGACACACAGCACGGAATTTCCTCCTGATAACATCTATTTTCCAATCACTTCTCGGAATTTCTCTAACAATTTTTCGTACAAGCACAAAGAGCAATGCACAAAGTTAGGGTACGAAAAAGAATAGCACTGAAAATGAAAAGAGGGTGGAAAAAAGCTGTATTACACGAAATTCCTAAGGAAGAGGCAAGAAAGAGTGGATATCTGGATACTGTTTTTAGCAAAAACGTAGAGTGGTGTCAGACCAAGAGAACTCCGGGTTAGAGGCGATTACTAACATCTATCTTGTTTCTGCAAGAACAACTTCGGAGTTTCGGCAAGCCAGCCCCCCTTTTTTTTTGACATCGCTAAAATAAGGAGGTTGGATGAGAACACCTCTAACGGTGCTTTCATATCAAAACTTTGCATTGTTCTAAGGCAGGCACGTGAGTGTATTAATAACCTTTCAGTCATCTCCCCGTTCGCGTGAGAAGATCGTCTAGCGCTTTCCCACTGTTTAGTAAAAGCTTCAAGAGCTACATCTGCTGGAAGCTTTTAGTCGGCTAAGATTCCAGCCATTATCTTAGCACTTTTAGTCACTGTCTTTTAGCAGAAGAAGGGAAATTAGTCTTTTTTATACATGTGGGTCCCGTGGATGCACCTGGTACTGTGAAATCTGTTTGACGATAAATAACTCACATATGCTCAAGAGCGTTGTCTTGACATGTGCAGCGAGGGACCTTCACAGACATATGTTGTAAAAAGCGATAGCTGTGACTTTGCTTGTGGATCAGCCAAAGTACAGACGTGAATACAGAAAGGCTAACAAAGACTGTTTAGGTAAGGAGGGAAGCTGAGACCTTCACTGGGAAATTATAAAATTTCGAAAGGAATCAAAAATAAGTCCCAAACCTATACAGACAATGTACAAAAAATACAGATGCAGGAGGGCACACACATACACTACTCACAAATATCTACCTATATATCTGATATATATATATACAACTGTAAAGTATAAGAAATGTTGTGAAACAAAGTTTTTAATTGTAAAAATACTAACAAGAACACAGTTATGCAAGATTTACATCTTTACTGGAAAGGAAATATTCCCTCTTCTGAAAGGCCACCAATAGTTAGCCTCTGTTGAAAACATTGCTTACTCTATTTTTTTTCTGTGGTCACCGTGATTGGAACAAGGAAAATCATCTCTTTTTTCTAGCAAAGAGTTGCTTTTTCATTAACCTTTTTATGGGATCAATTTTCCATCATTCACGCACACTGCCAGCTCTCTGTTACAAACCAGTGGACATTTGAACACTACATATAAAAATCTCACCATAACGTACAAGTGAGTATCAATTAGGTGGTGTGATTTTTTTTTCCCCCCCTGGTTTCTGAGGAAGACAGTTATATATCCTCCTTTTTAAAGCCTATTTGACTGATTTGTATAATGGATTCTGTGCCTTTCACAAATTAACTTTTGAGTTTGTTTTATTCTATAACTGCAGGCTTGAGTTTGTTGTCTAAAATACACCCTATACTGTTTTCTAAAATTTTTTAACTTAGATCCCTAAATATAAGGCTATGTGCTTTTCATGTAGATAATACATATGAATACTTTTCATATGAAGGTAGTAAACTACTTGTAAATAATATTGACCTGACTATACAAAGAAAAATAGATTTAATAATTTTCAGACAATAAATCTCTAGCCTAACTCCTTCTCTCAGGCGTCATCATAAAATGTTTACACAGGCACCTAAATCATTCCCTAGCTCCCACCCAATTAACCACACAAAGGCCTCACATCCATAAAGATCTTTTCATACACACCTAATAAAATATAGATTTACAAAAGGTGTCCTTATTTATTTATGCCCTTGAGGAACACTGCCCCCTGCTCAAACACACAGTCTAAAATTGTTTGGTTAATAGCTAAATAATTTGAAGCATTTGCTTGCCTTAAAATAATATTTTCTTTCCACTTCTTTTCATTTCCTCTATTCAGGTTGCCTAGAACAATAACCAAATAAAACCAAAACCAAACATGCTATCAAGTCTATTCAGACTCATAGTGACCCTACAGGACAGAGTAGAACTGCCCCATGGGGTTTCCAAGGAGCACCTGGTGGATTCAGATTGTTGACCTTTTGTTTAGCAGCTGTAGCACTTAACCACCAAGCCACCAAGATTTTCAAGAATCATATTTAAAAAAAAAAAAAAAAAAAAAGCCACTGCCTCCAACTCAGTTCTGACTCACGGCAAGCTATATAGATGGAGAAAATAAAGACAAACAATAGTAACATACACTGAACTGAAACAAAACAATATATTTCATATGTAGATGAAGCAATTTAATTTTCAAGGGAGTGTGAGTATCTAACAGTACTAATTTGATAAATTTGAACATCTCGGGTGTTTTTTGTTTTCTTATATTTGTAAAGCTCACATAAAAATTTGTATGAGTCTATCTTTCAGCTTAGTTCTCTTCATCCCATCCGTGATTATTTATTCCTCTGCCTATAAACTCTTCTATCACTCACCCATCAGTTCGTTGTGTTGTGGTGGTCTTCCTGTTGCCCCCAGTTTTTCAAGTACCAGTAGGATCACCCACCGTGGACACCAGCAGAGCTTCCAGCCCAAGACACACTAGGAAGAAAGGTCTGGCAATCAGCTTCTGAAACTTCATTAAAGAAAAACTTATGGCTCACAACAGAACATTCTCTAACTCGCTTGCTTCGGACCCGTCATTAGGAAGATTTGGCAGGTGAAGCAGAAGGCCAGTGGGGGTAAAGGACACCCTCGGTGAGGTGGGCTGGCACAGCGCTCACAACAATGAACTCAGACTTGCTGGCAGTTTCGAGAATAAGATGAGGTCAGGCTATGCTTCTCTGTGTGCTGCGTAAGGACAATGGTCAGTTGAAGTGAACTTGACATCAGGATCTACTACCTATAAACAGCATACACATTCAGACCTTCGTGTGATCTGCCTCCTGTCTCACTTGCTGTTGTTTCCTTATCCAGAATAGCACTGTCTCATCTCTTGCATCAGCTTTAAAGTTCTAAATTTCAATTTAATTGTTTCATGCCCCTAACTCATTCTCTGGATGAAAGACCTAAATAAAAACATATTTTTCAGAGGTACGATATCTTTCATGACTAAAGGAAGAGAAGGAAAGCAAATTAGCTTCTAGACATCAATTAAAAGATCATCAAATATGGGTCTTGTCTTTGGAAACAAAGTCTGTTATTTCATAAAACCTTCCAGCAGTAGCCAGAAAACCACTTTTGTCTCTATCTCAAGGGCCTTAATACTGTGAAGTCCTAACTTTTCTAATAACATTTAGCCTGCTGGTAGAGTTACTAGACAAATTTCGGGTTCTTGTCACCTGCTGTGGAGCCAATCTCTGAGACAGGAGATGAGGTCTAGTAAGCAAAGGTTTATTGAGTGTCCACACACAAGAGACAGGGGGGAATGATCTTCCTCCAAAACTTGCTTGTGCATTGCCTACAAGAAAGGGATTTTTAAAGTGTTTTGGGGGCCGGGGAAGGATTGTGTGGCATTTATGACTGTCTTCTAAAGTTCGTTTGAGGTGGGTCTCGTCGTCTGATCTTGATTTTCCACCTGAGTTGTACGGTCATTCATCTGGATCTGTGGGTACTACCTGGCATCATCTTGTTTTGCAGGTGGCCTGTAAAGATGTAGCAAGGGGGGAGACGTTTATCATTCCCTAGAGCTCTGGTGGTTTATGACATGAGAACTGACCTTTAGGGCACTTCTAAATATACATGCTTTTCTCTAAACATACTTCCTGGAAAGGAAACTCAGCCTCTTGTCAAGATGGCTGTGCTTATGTCAAGACGGTACCTCGCAGCCTCTGGTTGAGATGGTTTCTTTCTCAGGGCTGGTGGTAGTTTTTTCAGCTTTTCACACAAACTGCTATTGCACCCTCTCACTAGAATTATGGCCTTTTTTTTTTTTTAACTGTGAGTGACACATTAAGGTCACATTATGCATCTGTAGAAGTGATTGGAAAACAGTGCATCTTTTTTACTCAAATTACCGGACAAGCTGAGATGGAGGGAAAAAAAATATTGAAGACGAAGTTTTAAAGATTTTCTGCAATTACTTAGCCAATAATTGTTAAGTCTTCTTTTGTTTTACAGTGTAAATTAAACAAAGTTCTTGCAGCCACAGAACTTCAGTGCTCATGGAAGAGATAGGCAGATAATTATGTATGTGTGTATAAGTGTACAATTAACGCACAGGCGTATACACACTGTACCTGTAAAAACCAGTTGCTGTTAACTGCAACTTGTTGTGACTCCAAGTATAGAAGTGTAAAACTGTACTCCATAGCGTTTTTATGGCTATGACCTTTCAGAAGGATATCTCCAGCACTTGCTTCCAACATACCCCTAAACCTCAAAACCAAACCCACTGCTGTTGAGTCCATTCCAACTCATAGCAATCTTATAGGACACAGTAGAACTGCTCATAGAGTTTCCAAGGAGCAGCTGGTGGACTTGAACTGCTGACCTTTTCGTTAGCAGACATAGCACTTAATGAGTATAGCACTGGGGTTTCCTCAAAGCCACTGCAGTCAAGTGAATTTCAGCTCATGGTGACCCTATAGGACAGAGTAGAACTGCCGCTCAGAGTTTCCAGTGAGTGCCTGGTGGATTTGAACTGCTGAACTTCTGGTTAGCAGATGCAGCACTTAACTACTATGCCACCAGGGCCTCTGGGTGAGTTCAAACCACCAACCTTTTGGCTAGCAGTCATGTGCCTACTCATTTGTGCCAGATGTCATATATAAATGTGTTGTTGTTAACTGCCATCAAGTCAGTTTCCACATGTGGTGACATAGTGTACCATGGAAAAAACCTTGTATAATCCTGCACTGGCTTCACATAATCGTTGGTGAACTTAAGTCCATTGTTGTGGCCACTGTGTATTTTGGGTGCCTTCCAACCTAGGGGGGTTCATCGTCCAACACTGTATCAGGCAATAGTCTATTGAGATCCATAGGGTTTTCACTGGCTTATTTTCACAAGTAGAGTGACAAGCCATTCTTTCTAGGTTCTCTTAGTCTGGAAGGTATACTGAAACCTGCCTACTGTGGGTAACTCTGCTGTATATAGCTTCCAGCATCATAGCAACTTGCAAGACATCACAGCATGACAAGCTGACAGAAGGTGGTGATTAGATACACACATACATGTCATTCTATAGAGCACTGGTAGCAGTTCAGAGCTATAGCTACTACCCAGAAGGTTAGCAGCTTGACTCCACCAGCTACTCCCTGGAATCCTCACAGGGGAATTCTACTCTGTCCTATAAGGTAGCTGTGAATCGGAATCAACTTGATGGCACTGGGGTGTTGGATCACTTACCTTTGTGTGTGTGTGTGTGTGTGTGTGTGTGTGTGTCAGACAGACGATTTACAGAGAAATTGAAAATGCATAACAGCCACAAGTGTGCCCAGTTTTCTCAGGAAGCGCATCTCATACTCTCTGTTGGTAGGAAAGTGATGACCTGTGAGAAGAGACAAGGAAGTTTTTTCATGCTCCGTCTTGGGTTCCTCTGACCATCTCTGTGGCTGGGTGTATACTGAGAATTGATGGCAAATTCCTACTTCTCTACGTGTTCTTTTTCATTCTGCCTTCATAGAGGGGAAATTGTTGTCCCCTTTCTCATCAGTAAAAGTTCAATTAGTTCTAGCATTTAATGATACTGCACCTTATTTCTGCCTGTTTACAACAGTTTCAAAAGACCAACTGGAGAAAATGAATCAGACAACACTGGCTAGCTACCCCCGTAAGTCAAATGTGTCACTGTTTATTTTAATGCTTTGAGTGAAAAACTATTCTAGCAAACTCTGAAAATGACATACACATATTTAAAACAAGTGTATATTATTGTGACTCATACTCAATATATTACTAATATTGGGTTGTATGCAAAGAAAGCAGACTTGCTTACCTGTCATTAGTTTACTACAATAGGGATACTTTCACTTAACCAAGACCAGCACTTTAGGTCTCAGCAGAGAGCATATGCTACACTGGGATACAAACACTGTCTGTTAGCTCTTCACCACTTCATATCGGGTCCTGCGAAAAGGAAGAACTCGTTATTCTACTTTCCCATCCCCCAATTTAAATTAACATTAGGAAGAAGTATCCTCCTATTTTAAACTGAAGCATCTTCATTGCAGGATCTTGTGCTATTTCAGATTCTGGTAGAGAGGGTCGAAGAGCCTCTCCTATCAAAATGACAAACACTCTCACACACTGCTGAACCAAGTGTCTGCTTGTGCGGGTTCCCAGCTGTCTGTATAGGTACCTTACATACCATGTGACTAAACAAATGCACTATCATTTCCCTTCAAAACAGCTCCTTATCTACACTCCTTTTTCCAGTGGGTATGACCAGCCTCTGACAAGTTACCTATATGGTGAGGATCAGCCTGAATCTAATCTCCAAACTGTAGATTAGAATCTAGTCCTCACCTTCCCACTTCTCCATCCTTGTTGCCAGCCACCCAAGCATCACTCTCTCCAACTTTACCCACCCAGAGTTGGATCAGCGCTCACAAGTTTAAACAACATTGTCCTTCCAACTGACTGCCCACAGAGCCTGTCTTTGACCTTAGCCACCCAGTGCTAGACCACAACGCATAAGTTAACATGACAGAGTGCTTCAGACTGGCAAAGAGGCAGATGTCAATGTCAAGCTTGGAGAATCTATCCAACATCCAACCTTTCTGACCTACTGGTTCCAACTTCTTCTTCTGTGTTTGGTAATTTGCTGGAACGACACAGAATTCTCTATGACAGTGGGTTTGTTTATTTATTTATTTGGTTTGTACTGTACTTGACAGCTACTGATTTATCATAACCAGAAAGAATAGAAAAGAAGAAATGTATAGGCCAAGTCTGGGAGTCATCCCAATGTGTAACTTTCATGTTGCTGATAATACATGATCCTTTCCTGGCATGTATGTTTTATACCAACCAGGAAGCCCAAGGAACTTCAGTGACCAGAGCTTTTTATGAGTTTTATTGCACAGTTTTGAAACCTCAGTCTACAGTTGTGATTAAATTCTCATTGAAATAGGCATGATTGATTAAATCACGACCCTCATCCTCTTCCTGAGGTCAAGTTCACTGGGTGATCTGTGTCACTTGTTCAGTCTTCTACTCATGTACACGAATTCCCAAATGTTGTCTGGTAGCTTTAGATAACAAAGGTATCTCAATTACCCAGGAAATTCCAAGGATTATTTTTTAGCAAGCAAGACTAAAGGCCAATTAATTTTAGGTAAAGTAATTCATTACAGTATATTACCCAACCCCCAAACCTTACTGTTATCCTAGAATCCATTCTTTTCCCCCCTGAGTGCTATCTGTCCCCAAGAACAATTGCTTCTAGTCCCTAAAGACATCTCACGCATTCTCCTTCATCTTACTGGCATTTTGGCAGCACTGTTGGTTACCCACCTAGTACTCAGTCCCTCACTTCCTTTTTCATTCCACCAGAACTGTGAATTTGTTCAGATGTCAGGTGATATGATCCAAGGAAGGCCAGGTTCTACAGTGTTTGAGTCTGGATTTATTTAAACTAGTCTTGTCCAATGAAACTTTCTGCAATGATGGGTGTAATTCATAATCTGTGTTGCTTAATATGGTAGCAATGAGTCATATTACTATCAAGCATTGTAATTGTAGCTAGAACAAAGGATGAAGTCAATTTTAAATTTTAATAGTCACATGTGACTAAAGTTTAAAGCATAGATACTAGTTGGGATTATTTCCTTATTACTCACCAGAGATTCATGCTATAATGTACATTTAACCAGATTTTGGCTATTGAGACACCAACCTTACAGACAGCTGTGCCAAACCACTTCCTAAAAATGAAACAACAACAAAAAAATCAGGGTAACATTCTCTGTCATCTGAAAGTTGTGTAAGCATATGATACTTACAGGTGTTACAGTCATTTAGAGCACATGAGGGGAAAAGCCTCAGGGAAAATGCCTTGCATGTTTAGAATGACTACGAAGAAAGACAGAAATAATCTGAGAGCTCAATAACATTTATAATAAACTGGTACATTTACATTGGCGTCTGCTTCTTTCTGGATTAAGTGTGAGAGATAATAAACCTCTGTATTTTAAACTGCATTGATTTGGCATGTCTATTTCTTCAAGTAAAAAGTATCCTCAATGACTAATACATTTTCCAAATTCAGTACCTCACCAGTTTTTACACAGGCTGATCAAGTTGCCTCTTTTCTGACCTTAATTCCCTTTGATTCATCATGCTTAACTTCTTCATAGTATTTTCCTTCATAAGACTTAACACATTACATAACCAGATATTTAATGGCTTAGTGGTGGGCTTTGTGATATATCTTCCAACCAGCACTGAGTCTCTAGACAAGTTTTCAGAGATGCATGGATGACCACTGTATGTTATCATTGCCTAACATGAACACTGGGAGTGTGGGGGAACTTGACTTAAGCTCTAGAGAAGCAAAACCAGTGAAGCATAAATACACACACACGCATATAAGGTATGACAACTAGGTTCACAAATTCATCCTAGAAAAAGTGCTACTATCTCTTTGCCAAATATCACTACAGTCACCTTCAAAGTACTCCTCTTGGGAAGCTATGCACCGATGCCAGTGCCTAGTCCACACTTCAAAGCAGTCTTGCAACTTTTTTCCTAGAATGATCATTAGAGGTATCATTGTATTACCCCTGATATCCTGAATGTCTTCAGAATGTCCTCCTTTCAATGTTTCCTTTACCTCTGGGTAAGGGAAAGAGTCATTGGGGGCCCAATCAGATGAGTAGGGAGGGTGTTCCAATATAGTTATTTGTTTACTGGCTAAAAACTGTCTCGTAGACAGTGCTGTGTGAGCTGGTGTGTTGTAGTGATGCAAGACCCTTGAGTTGTTGATAAAAAGTTCAGATCATCTTCAACTAACTTTTTATGCAGCCTTTTCAGCACTTTCAGATAGTAAACTTAGTTAGCTGATTGCCCAGTTGGTACAAATTCATAATGAATGATCCTTCTGATATCACAGAAGTTTGCCAGCCAAGCCAAGTGCTGTTGAGTTGCATCCAACTCTTGATTTGGACTAATGGAGATTTTTTTTTTGATTGTGGAGAATTGGCTGACTTCCATTGTGCACTTTGACACTTCGTTTCAGGGTCACATTGGTACACACATGTTTCACCACCAGTGATAACACGGCCCAAAACATCCTCCTGTCTCTCCAAAACGTCTTGGCAAACTTTGACTCTGTTGCTTTTGTTCATTGGTAAGCTCCTTTGGGGCCATTTTTGCATATACCTTGCTCGTGCACAGATTTTTGGTTAAGATTTTTCTAACTCTTTTTCTGTTGATGTTTACTTTGTCTGCTAAGGTTCTCATAGTCAGCCAATGATTTTGACTTAGAATTCAACAATAATTTTTTTGTTTGCAATGTTTCCATCAGTTCTGCTTATTACTGGCTGCCCTGACTTCTCTTCATCAGTGATGCTTTCTCTCCCTTCAGGAAAATGTTTAATTCATCTGTACACTGCCATTTTCTTCACGGCACTATCGCCATAAACTCAGACTAACATGTCCCTGATTTCACTTCAACTCTTGCCAAGCTTAACAAGAAATTTAAAATTTGTTTGTTGCTCTAATTGAAGCTTGAACATTCTCAAGACGGCACACAAAAACATATGCCAACAATAGTGAACGCCACTCAGCAAGACATCCCCACATGTCGATTTGAACACAGCTGTGAGGCACTGATGTAACAAGGTTATGAAACCTTACCAAGTTGTTTGTACAGTGCTACCAATGTGAGTGCATGGTGGCAAGTTTGTGAACTTAGTTGTCAGCTCAGGGTGTGTGTGTGTGTGTGTGTGTGTGTAGAGGGAGAGAGAGATAGAGAGAGAGAGATTTATACCAAGGAAAAGGCTCACACAATTATAGAATCTAGAATAATCCTAAGTACTTGAGTCAGGCTGCAGACTTTTTCCGACTTACATAGCTGCAGGGATGACTGCAGATCAAGAGAGCAGATGGCAGGCTACTGGCTCACAGGCTGCAAAACCCCAAGATCAACAGGCAAATTGTTAGCTCAACGAGCAAGAACCAAAAGTCAGACGGCTATCCAGACACAAGATCGAGAGTAAGCAAAAGTCAGCGAACATTACCTGGAAATCCTTTTATATTTTATGCATGCCATTACCGTCAAGTAAAAGCTCCATCAACTGACTGGCCTGTTCATAGCAGATCTCACCACGTAGATGATTGCATTACATCAGATCTCACTATGGGGTTGGGGGAACTGAAAAAAGAGAACTTTACATATATTTTTTATTAAACTGATTAGCTGGTAGCAAGCAGAAAAGAACAGTGTGGGTGTTATGTCCTTGACTAGTCCAACCAGAGGTATAAGAAAAAAAAAACCCACTGCTATCCAGTTGGGTCCACCTGATAGCGACCCTAGAGTTCAGAGTAGAACTGTCTCATAGAGCTTCCAAGAAACACCTGGTGGATTTGAACTGCTGACCTTTCAGTTAGCAGATGTAGCACTTGGTGCACTATGCCACCAGGGTCTCCATTAGAGGCATGGAGAAAGTATTTTTGTTTGCTGATGGATTTGCTACAAATCTTTAGAGTTTGCTTGTGGGGATAAAATGTGGCAGACTCAGTGTAACACTATCCAGGATCTTTCCATGGTTGCCTTCACCTTAGTGAAGCCAAGTTTCTACTATATCCCTCACCAACTTCTTGATTCATCTACAGTTTCTCTCCCCAGGGACAATATACACCTATTCTACATGCTGTTTGTGTCCTGTACAGATGATTCTGGATACTAGATACCCGGCTTTTATGTCACTGTGTTATCTTACATCTATTTCCTCTACAACACACAACATGGTGCTGTTAAAGTCTGAAAGGGGCCAGTTTGCTGCTCCTTCACCTGGGGATGCAAGGCCCTCCGTTACTCATTCTTTTGTCCTAAGAAGGTAAGAAGCATCTCCTTTCATCAAAGGATTTCCCCCAAATATCTCAAATTCTATTACTTTAGGTCAAAATGCAACTGTCACTCAAAGAACTTGGAAAAATATATCATATTTTATACTGTTTCATACAGGAGAATCAAACTGTCAAGTCCTCTCACCCCAGTGGCAATTCCCATGCTAAACCACAGTATATAAAATTGAAAGGACATTACAGTTCTTTCTGAGGCTTTCTCAGTTCCCATTTTGACAATCTCTGAGACACCACCATGGAAATTTGAAGCTACTATTTGAGCAGTTCAGAAACCCTACAGAGCATTTATGGATAATACTATTATTTTACACTCAGTGAATCCAGAATATAACATTCTGTATTAATATAAAACTCCTAAACATTGGGAAGAAGGTGACAAGCTGGAATATATTTCTAACTAATAGAGAAAATTGTGTCAAATACTGAACATGAAAAATCCAGGGTTTCATTTGTTTTGTTTTGGTTTGATCTTTTCATCAGTCAGTCAGTCATTAAAAAAAAAATTGTCATCAAACATTTATTGAGCAATGTTATTATGTCAGGAAGTGGGGATACAGTGGAGTGCTGGAGGCAGAAGTTAAGAGGTCAGGCTGCTAACCAAAAGGTTGGCAGTTCAAATCCACCAGCCACTCCTTGGAAACTCTATGGGGCAGTTCTACTCTATCCTACAGGGCAACTACAAACCCTGCCAATTAAGTTTGTGAACTCATCCTCGAAAAAGTACATTGACATCCGCGTACACTTCAAAACACTTCTGCAGCTCTTTTTCTGGAATGCTGTCAGAACTGTCATTATATGACCCTTGATGTTCTGAATGTCAGCGAACATCTTCTTTTCAACATTTCCCTTATCTTCCGGTAAACAAAAAGTCGTTGGGGACCAGATCAGGTGAGTAGTGAGGGTGCTCCAATACACTCGTTTGTTTACTGGCTAAAAACTCCCTCACAGACAATTATACAATTAAGTTCGTGAACTTGGACACTGTGTGCAGTGCTCATTACAGAAAAAGTTCCAAAATTGCTTTGAACTATGGAGTAGGTGCTGGCATCAGCATATAACTTCCCAAGGGGAGTACTTTGAAAGTGACTGTAGGATATTTAGCAATTAGGTATGCAGCACTTAGAACAGTTAGGTTCACAGCCTTCATTGTCAGACCTCATACGATTCAGAATCAGCTTGAAGGCAACAGGTCTGGTTGCCTTTTTGTTTTTTTGGCTCAGGGTTACAACAGTAAAGGAGGTAGATTCAGTCACTTACTGTTAAACATGGACACACAGTTTAAAAGGCAATTAAAAGTGAAAGTTGGCTGCAGTGTCGCACCGATGCAGTCCGGTGGCAGCTACTGAGTCAGTGTCAGTCAATAATGAGATACATCAACTGGGAAGAAATTGTTAGTGTGATCAAAAGAAAAGATTGAACTGCTGTCCAAAGAAGGTGAGTTCCAGGGCTTAAGAATGAGGTAAGCCTCTTCTGCATAGAGCTTGCTTAACCAAGTTCCATGTACAAAGACACTCTGCAGAGGGCTCGACAAGGTTCATGGTCTTTAGCACAAAGCCTGGCTCTTGGTAAGAAGTGAAGGTTGTTTTTATTACTGTCAGTTGCCGTAGAGTCAATTCCAGTTCCTGCTGAACCCATGTCTGCACAGCAGAATCGCTCCATAGGGTTTTCAAGGCAGGAACTTTTGGAAGCACACTGGTAGGTCTGTCTTCTGAGACATTTCTAGGTAAGTTGGAGTAGCCAACCTTTTGGCTAACTGTCATGTGCTTAGCTGTGCCACCCAGGGACTTCCAAGTGATAAGTGAACATTAATTATTATCCTAATTCTTCTTCTCTACAGGTTCTGGTAGGTAGAAGGTAAGAGGTTGTATCAACAGCTGACAAATTCTCCTTTGAGAGTTTCTTAGTTGATCTGACTTGGCTTGGCTTGGCTGGTTGATCTTGGACCATCTAAGTGTTGCTCAGAATTTATGCAATGGAGTACATCTAACAGCTCTGCCTGGTGGTGAAGCCCTGGAGGCATAGTGGTTAGGTGCCCTGGCTGCAACCCAAAAGTTCTGCAGTTCAAGTCTGCTAGGTGCTCCTTGGAAGCACTATGGAGGGTTCTACCCTGTCCTGTAGGGTCACTTTGAGTAGGATCTGATGCAATGGCAACAGGTTTGATTTTTTTGTTTGTTTGTTTTGGTTTTTAATAGCTATACTAGCAGTCCCTAGGTGGTGCAAACAACGAAGTCCTCAACTACTAGATGAAAGGTTGGCTGTTTGAAGCAACCTAGAAGCATCTCGGAAGACAGGTCTGGCGATCTGCTTCCAAAAGTTCACCACCTTGGAAACCCTGTGTAGCAGTTCTACTCTGCACACGTAGGGAAGACAGGAGTCCAAGATAACTCAGTGACAACTAACAGCAATAATAGCCACGCCATTTACGTTCTTTTCCCTCATATTTTCATGCAATTATTTTGTTGTTAAAGTTGATTTCTCTCACTTCAAAGATTTTGGTCATTGTGGTAGACAGTGGAAAGCCTGGTGGTGTACTGGTTAAGTGCTGTTGTTGTTGAACTGAAGCAAGTTCATTCCGCCTGTCACTGTAGCCAAAAATTCAGACAGCGTGAGGTTCAAGGAATATTTTATTTGCAGATTTGCTAGCAGTCTGGGAGACAGCAAGCCAAAACCTGTCCCATTTGGGTTACATTTCCAGCAGTTTTTATATTCAGAATTCAAAGGATAGGTGTTTGTCACAGAACAATAGTCAGGAGTCACAAGATTTCATTACATCATAAGGTTTCATTATGTCTTATTAAAGTGTGAATTACACAAAATTTCATAATCTCTCTCTGAGGTCTTAATCAATTCTATTTCTTCAGAGATAGGAAGATGAAGCAATAGAGAGAGGAATGCAGGCTTGCTAGTCTGGCCTGAGAGTAGTAAACGAGGCAGAAGGTGGAATGTAACGTAATGGGCTAAGTGACCTGTGCTAGGTTCTTTCATTTACCACCACTGTGGCTGCTAACGAAAAGGTTGGCAGTTCAAATCCCCCAGGCACTCCTCGGAAACTCTGTGGAACAGTTCTACTCTGTCCTTCAGGGTTGCAATGGGTCAGAACTGACTCGGTGGCAGTGAGATTTTGGCTTGGTGGTAGATGGTATTATTTGTTCACAATTACTGGTTCCATTTTTGCCTTTGTTCTAATTCCTGATAGAATATGCTTGTCTGCTTCACTGACTTTTGGGCTTGGCTCTATGACTTTGACCAGTGGACGGGACTTCTAACATTTTTTGTGTAGAAACTTCAAATGGACTTTCGTAGTTTGGCTTTGTCCCCTTGAGCATTGGCCTTTTGCAGTGGAAAACAGCATGACAGAGTTAACGGCTGCTCTTTCGCTCTGAGTCCTGGAATAAAAGCCACATGGAAACAAGCCCAGCAAAGGCCTGCCAAAGTTAGGGGAACCCAGCTGAGCCCAGCAGCGTCAGAGCTGACCCACAGCTCATAAAATTTGAGTGAGAAATAAATATTTATTATTGTGAGCCACTGAGATTTTTGAAGTTGTTTGTTGCTACAGCAAAAACTGACTATTACAGTCTTCCATTAACTGAGGCTTAAGATGTGCTAATCAAATTAGATCAGCATTGCACTTCATTTGAAGAAATTGGCTTCAAATGAATTTTACACATAATTTAGGTTGGTTAGCGTTATAACAATTCTTTGTAAATCGGGCTAATGAAGGCTTTTCTTTCTTTTTTTTTTTTTAAATCCATTGTTCAAGGAGACAAATTTGATTTATGAACTTTTGAGAGAATGCTAAATTCCAGGCATATAATACTTGAGGTATTTGACACAATCAAGATAAAACAATCACATTGCATTCTTAAGATACACATACACTTTCTACCAACATTTTCCAAATAAGCACCTTATAATGCCTTATCAACTGTATTCTGAGCCTGGTCCTTAGCTTCCAAATCCTGAGATCAGTTATCTGTCTCCTTAAACCTTCTTAGCTTCTCTCTAGAGATTCATGAAATTGACGATGTAAACATTTTCTAGTTCCTTGTCACCCTCCACCTGCAGAGCCTTTTAAGGTGTTGAAAAAGAAACGAAGTATTTCATTAGGGTAGTAACTCTGCAGATGAGCCCCTCAAAATGCCCAGGAAACACAAACCTCTCTATAATTAGTCATCAGAAATAAAAAAACTTCACCACTCAAGCCTTGACAACCTCGGCAGCACTGACCTAAAGCATCACCCAGGCCCTGTGACAGCTGATCAAGCGGAGACAGTCCAGTCACAATACTGAACTGATTCAGCAGGTGTGGAAACAGGGACCAGCAGCTGCTTAATAAGGAGTCACATAGAATGTCCCAGAAAAGAGAGCTCAAGATGTGGCAAAAGTTAGATTAAAACCAAAATTACTGGCAACTGTTCAACACACATTGATGAGGGTCTTAAGAGTCTGGAAAACTGTTTAAAGTTACCACTTCTTAAGGATACGGACATTATTTTCCTTCCCTTTATCTTCCATTATAAAACTTTCAGGGGAATGCCAGTGCCTGACATAACAAATGCAGTTCTTCGGCTCTAAACAAACATACAATGTAAATGCAAATTTCCTCCCCCCTGCTGGGATGGGGAGGGACCACTGCCCCCGGGCACTTCTGTCCTGCTGTACTGGAACCTGCTGTGTGGAGGCTGAAGTTTGCTTTGAAGTCTGATGCAGGGCCTCAAAAATCTCTTCCAGAGCCCACTACCTGAGTTGCAGAATTAGTCACTAATTCATCTGGGACAAGCCAAAGTGCATAAGAACATTAAATACATACTCTTTGTCTTCGTTTTTATGGTAATTTTAACAGTGGGGATCTTTAGGACTGGATAGTCTAATGATTCTTTTGAGGAACTAAGGCAGGATTTAAAAGAAGCTAGATCTAAAACGAACACTCCTGAGGGTATGCCTAATTTTGACCTTGACTTGTTTTGCAACCGAAGGCTAGTGACAAAACCTCTCAATCTCTATAAGGGAGCTATAAAATTTTGATGAGATGCTATTTTATAGAATTTCTAAAAATTAACCCTTGCTTAAATTTTGCTTTCATCTTATCCGGACATTGAGCTACTATTCCCACTAACATGTTGTCCTCTATTTTCTGTGTGTGTGCACGCACGCACACACACATACACGGATGCACATACATACACCACCCATCCACACTCCACACACACACACACACACACACACACCCTCATCCACACTGCCCCCAACACTCATACCCACCCATCTACCAACCACCCTCCACCCCAACACACACATTTATAAGCTCAGCTCTGTCTTGGTTCCAAAACATTAGATACATGCACGTAGATATCAAGTTTCCACAACACAATCTAGAAGGAATGGACTTCAATCACCCATGCAAACTCATGCCCCCTGTTAACTGTTAACGATGTTTGTGTTTTCTGCTTAGCATTTGTTCTGACAAGCAGATCCAATGATCTCAGGATCAATTCCATCCCCCTTGATACCTGGTGCCCACTTATCCAGCTGATTGGTTACGTTTGTGCGTCTGACCTGCTTGGACCCTTCCATCAGAGAAGTAACATGACATTGTGGTTAAGCATATCAGCATGGACATGTTCTTCATGTTCCTTGCTGCAATCCCAGCCGGCTCATTCATGAGTTTTAGGATGTGGTTTCTCACACGATAAAATGGAAAGAATAAAGTACTAGTGCCTGTCTCCTGGGACAATGATTAGCCTTACTGTATTCACACACTGGCATCTCTCTGGTCGTGATGGAACCAAAACCATCTGACCCACAATGACCCTAGAGGTCAGAGTAGAACTGCCCCATAGAGTTTCCAAGAAGCGCCTTGTGGACTTAAACTGCCGACCTTTTGACTAGCAGACACAGCACTTAACCACTATGCCACCAGGGTTTCCCATATTGGAATAGGTAGAGTAAAATAAATGACCATATCTTGAACATTACCTGCGCCATTTTGTTTTTTAATTCTGTCTCCTACCAACAGTCATTGCCTCCTTCAGTTTATCTCAAGGTTGAAGACTAATCTATGTTCTTTTCAGGACTGTGGAAAAACAAGTGACAATCTAAAAACCGTAAAAGAAAAACAAAGGAATCTGCTTTGTGACCATGAACTTACATGGTGGCTAGACCACCTCTGGGCCCAAAATACAAGTTACGATATGAACCCATCTGGGAGGAGACCACTGTGACCACCCAAAGAAAGCCCCAAACCTTCTACAAATTCCTAGGACTCTTAAACCTTGATTCCCTTTGTCTATAAAACCTCCAGCTAGTCTACATTTTAGGGAGGCAGATTTTGGATGAATAATCCCCTCTGTCTCCTTGCCTACTGGCATACAATAAATGTCTTGTTTCTTGTCTCACTCCCATCTCAAAGCTGGCTGTTTGTGGCAGGCAACACGAACTCTGCTTAGGTTAGGGGTAACAACATGGCAGGTACATTTTCAAGGCCAACAATGCCCAATGACAGATGAAGAATGTGTTACATTCTCATGCCTTAACCAGTCCCTGCTGGGCAGAAGGAACAATTGTGATTGGTTTATTCCAGTCATTATAGGAATTCCCTGCCTGGGGCTGTGGTGACAATCTTGCTTTCTACTCTATAACTTAGCCAGAGAGGTAGGTATTTAAAGAAGGTAGAGTGTCTGCTGGAGAAAGAAAGGCTGTGAGTGGTTGTGGGTCAGGCAGTAAGCACAGTGCTGTCTGCTACAGTATCTGTTGTATCTTACAACTCCCTAGATGCCCACTACCCCACATAGGAAACCAACACACCCACAGCCTCCCTGATAGCCCCTCTTTCAGTCTATGGAAGTTCTCATTTTGAAGATATGATCTGAACTGGGTCATACTAGGTGCTGTGCTGGGGGTACAAAGGGACCACACAACATTCGTTTGTTCAACACACCTTGTTTGAATAACTGTCACAGCAAGCTCTGTAGTAATGCTATTTTTTTCCAGCTTAAGCAGTTTCACAGTCTAATGGGAAAGGCAGGTAATACTTGTTTTATCAAATATTAATAATAAAAAAGCAATCAGAAATTACTACTATAAGTAACAATTATACAGTATTTTCAACACTCCAGGAACAATTCTGAGTATTTTACACATAAAAACTAAAATTAAACTCATTGCTATTGAGTTGATTCTGACTCATAGTAACCCTATAGGACAGAGCAGAGGCTTTGCAAGGTGCACTTGGTAGATTTGAACTGCCAGCTTTTGGATTAGCTGCCGAACTCTTAACCCCTATGTCACCAGGGTTTCCACTTTACATACAGCAAGACATTTATCCTTACAACAACCCTATCAGGTAGGTACTAATATCATTTCTATTTTATGGAGGCAAAAGCTGAGGCTTAAAGAGGTATAATTGCTTGGTCAATTAGAAATAAGTCTCTCCAAAACGTATGTATGAATGAGAGTCAGAATTGAAACCAGAGTGGTTTGGCTTCGAAATTGAAATTAGTCACTACTATACTATAATGTCTCTCTGTGTATGACAAGATTTAAACATAAAGGACTGGTGGCATAAAAAAACAAGCATAGAAGAATTTGACCACATGAAGTTGAACAGTGAGGCAATATCAAGTTCCTGGAAGACTTACTCTGCTTTCCTAGTAATATAGAAGTGTGGTTCCTTATCCAAAAAGCAAAATGTTTGAGAAATCACAGTTTCTGTGCCCCAAGCAGATAGATATCTGAAGTATAGACATACGACATAGATCTTCTCCTGGATTTTGACACATCTACAAGTCACAGCTGGGTGGACATACACAAGTCACTACCAACTTGGGATCATAGACTTGTTTTCTCTTGTTACCTCCTCCTTCCCTAGTCTGGGAGAACTCCATTCTCACCCTTGCTTTTCTAAGATTCCCTGGAGCTATCTTCTAACTCCTCCACTTTATTTTCCTGGAAATGATCTGAAATCTCCTAAAGACTCACCATTTTAAAAATAATTTCAAAAAGAGTTGTAGACTACCTCTGTATTCTCTTATGCCACGTGTGTCCCCTGACACAATAGAGTACAGAACAGCTCTTGCAGCTAAATTCATGAAAAGAGACTTGAGAAATAAAGAGGAAAACATCATAAATCAATGTCATGAGGAATTTATGGGTTCTTTTACAGCAATGGGGAACAAGTGAAAGGTTTTAGTCAGATGATTGATACAATCACACTTGGGTTTGCAGAGATAAATCTGAAAGCAGTATGGAAAAGATCAACCTAGAAGCCTGGAGAAGAGGACCAGTCAGGGAATCTCTTGCAAAAACCCAGTACAAAGGTAACTCAAAGTCAGGATGGAGAGTAAGGATGCTTAAGAAAGATAGTAAAGCTGCACACACTGATTTTTACTGGGCTGGTAGTTCAGTTAGGAAGATAATAATAACAACAATAACTGATATTTATTGAATTCATTACATACCAGATCCTCTGCTAAGTGCTTTACATGAAATAACTTTAAAAATCTCATTACTAAGCCTGTATCAACTCAGGCTAAAATGATCACATATTTTACATATTGTGTTAAATGAAAACGTCATTACAACTACTTTCACTTAAAAGTCGATTTCACATGGTTACTAAAAATTTTAAATTACATGTGTGTCTTGCATTTGTGACTTTCACTTTATTCCTAGTGAACAGCACTGATTTAGAACATAAAGATTTGTCCTCTTCCTGTAGATTGTATCCACTTTGATTTATTCCCTTTGATTATAAGGAATGATTCCCATATTTGAAAAAACAAAGTAATAAACTTTGTCCTCAACTCTTCCTCTTTCATTAAGCAATGGTCTCACTTATTTTTATTTATTGACCAATTATTCACTGTGGATAAGGGAATATTGACTTTTATCAAGAGACTTCTCAGTGACAGACTTTGGACTAGACACTTGTCTTAGTCATCTGGTACTGCTCTAACAGAAATACTTCAAGTGAGTAGCTTTCACAAACAAAAATTTATTCTTACACAGTCCAGTAGGCTGTAAGTCTGAATTCAGAGTGTCTGCTCCAGGGGAAGGCTTCCTCTCTTTGTCTGTTCTGGAGGAAGCTCCTTCGGCTGGTTGCATTGGTCTTTGGTCGAGAAGCATCTTGGCTCAAGAGTCTCAGGTCTGAAGGATGTGCTCTACTTCTTTCCTGATAGTACGAGGATCCCAATTCTCTGCTTGTTTCCCTTTCCTTTTATTTCTTGTAGGACTAAAGGATAAAAGGTAGCACAAGACACACTCTGGGAAAACCCTCTTATTAAGGGTGTTGCAGTCTCATCCTAATCCTCTTCTAATATAATCCTACCTATTACCCATAGGCAGAGATTAGGAGTTAAAGCAATAGGAACATCACAAAGTGGAGGGCAATCACATAATACTAGGAATCATGGCCTAGCCAAATGTCTATACATATATTTGTCAGGATGCAACTCAGTCCATGACAATACTTGATAGGGCTTATTCATACAACAGCCAGACAAATTCTGTTAAATATTCCATTGTACATACACAGACACTGAGGATCAGATAAATTAATAATTGTAAACTGTTTCTCAAAGAAAATACCCATATTACAAAAGTTCCAAAAGATTTGATTCCAACACCAGTCTAGTATCTTCCAGCTCTATGATATTTCTTCTATGTAGGAATACCCTATATCTGCTCTTAATTTCTTACAGCCTATTCAGTTACCAACTTAAAAATGTTATCTTCCATTTTATCTATTTTACTAATATAAATCTTTAATTGTCATCTAAACCACTACAACTTTTCCTAGGTTGACCATACATCTGAATTTTTCTTCTTCTTTGACTTCAAAAACTTTCCTATGTTTTATCTCCCTTGCCACTACGTAATCACATATTCTTTTATTTTTTTTATTATGGCACTGCCATAATATATTATTATAATTTGTTTAATTATCTGTCCTCCTTAAGCTTGTACTGCTTAAGAAAATGCCCTGCTCTTTAATTATATGCTCATAATTATGCTTATATCCCAAGAGTCCTAATACAGTACCTAAAAACATAGTAAGCCCTAGCTAGATGATAGTTGAATTTGAATAAAAAGACATTCATAATCAATATTGGGAACCCTGGTGGTATAGTGGTTAAGTGCTACAGCTACTAACCAAAAGTCTTCAGTTCAAATCCACCAGGTGCTCCTTGGAAACTCTATGGAGCAGTTCTACTCCATCCTATAGGGTCGCTATGAGCCAGAATTGACCCTATAGCATTGGGTTAATCAGTATCACCTATGACTTCTAAAATATGAAGGAAAAGGATGAGTCAAAAATATTTCATAGTTTAAAAATCTGCATTTTAGGGAGATTGGCAAAGTTTTTGAACTTGAAGTGAGAAAATTAACAGTGAAACTTTTTTCAAGAGAGGTGCTAATACTTTGAATTAAATTTGTTTCACACGGGGTAATGGTGAAACAACCAAGTGAATAGTCTGCTACCAGTGTTGATCCAGAAGTTCCAGTGATATACATACTTACGTAGGTATCAAGGCATAAGAAACCAAGAGCAATTCTGAAAAATCCTAAATGTAGTTACTGTAGGCTGGGGTTTGAAGTAAAAACATTACTGGTTTCATTTCACATAGTATTTACAGAAACCTTATAACATAGATGTTACTGTCCTCATTTTATAAATGAGGGGGATTTTCTATAACTTGCCCAACAGCACACAACAACAAGGACAGAGCCAGTATTTGAATCCAACGTTCCTGTCCTTTGGCCTGTTCCAGTTTACTGCTGAACATGAGACCTGAATCGAAATTATAAAACATGGTCATGATCAGCCCATTGGTATGACTGCCTTTTCTTTCATTAATTTTATTGGTAGAGTTGAAGAATAGGAACATTTTGCAAAGTCTCCCATTACCTGTCATTTCCAATTGTTCTATTAAGTATTTTTCCAGATGTTTAGCAACATGCATTTTCTTATTTAAAAATAAAATTGAAGTGTTTACTATGTCATGGATATGTGCCTCATTGTTTTCAATAAATGCTTAATATTTCATAGCATGTATTTTAAAAAAATGTAACTTTTACAATAGAAGGTTTTCAATTTCGCTTTTTTGTAATTGATGTTATTATAGTCATCTACATAAGTCTTTGCACATATATATTTACACAGGTAAATTCCTGTAAGTCTTATTTCTAGGCAAAATGGTGTGAATAATTACAATATTGACAAATACTGAAAAATCCTCTGTCCTGAGAAAAAATATGCATCAGTATATGTTTCCACCAAAAATGGATCAAAATGCTCATTCTTATATGGATACTTAAAAAGATATACTGCTACCAGTGGACCAGAACTGAGAATCTGTGTATAAATCTATTTACCTATGGGCAGCTGATATATGACAAGGATGAAAGTTCATTAATGGGGAAAAAACAGTCGCTTTAATGAATGATGTTGGCACATCTGGATGTCCATCAGCAAAAAAATAAAACAGGGCCCATACCTCACAGCATATATAAAAACTAGTCCAAAATAGATCAAAGCCCTAAGTATAAAACCAAAACTACAAAAATCATGGAAGAAAAAAATAGGAACTACATGAGGGGGCATAATAAATGACATAAATATAATACAAGTTAACAGTACACAAACACCAGATGATAAACTAGATAATTAGGAGTGCCTTAAAAATTATGCTCATCAAAAGACTTCACCCAAAGAGTAAAATGAAAACCTAGAGGTTGGAAAATATTTGGCTATGATCTAATCTCTAAAATCTGTAAATACATTGACACCTCAACAACAAAAAGATAAATGATCCAAACTGAAAATGGACAAGCTATATGAACAATCACTTCACCAGAGAAGACATTCAGGCAGCTAATAGACATGTAAGGAATTGTTCAAGATCATCAGCTGTAAGAGAAATGCAAATTGGAGCTGTAATGAGATACTATCTCTTCCAGACATTACTGGCACTCATTCATAAAAACAGAAAATAACAAATGTTAGAGAAGTTGTGGAAAGGTTGAAACTGTTACGCTTCAATGGTAGGAATGTAAAATGGTGTAACCACCTTGGAAAATGATAATGGTACTTCCTTAAAAGCTAGAAATAACCCTTAAGACTATGGTACCTCGACACCCTACTAACTCAGAACTAACCCAAAAATCTATGGCTGTCAAGTTAGTTCCAACCCTACAGGACAGAGTAGAATTCCCATAGAGTTTCCAAGGAGTGCTTGGTAGATAAGAACTTCCATCCTTTCGGTTAGCAAACATAGTTCATAATCATTATACCACCAGGGTTTCTACTCATAACTAAAGCCACTCACAAGTCCCCCTTTCAGCCAAAGATTAGATGGGACTATAAAAAAAACAATAACACATACAAGGAACATGTTTCTTAGTCAATCAAGTATAAGAGAACTAACAGACAACACCTACCTGAAAGCAAAGAAGGGAAGACAAGAAGGGAAAGAAAAACTCAATGAATGGACATAGTAAATACGGGGTGGAAAGGGGGAGAGCACTGATACACTGTGGGGATTGCAACCAATATCACAAAACAATTTCAGTATAAATTTTTAAACAAGAAACTGATTTGTGCTGTAAACTTTCATTTAAATCATAATAAAATGAACCTAAAAATCTGATGTTATAATTTCTGACCATCCTGAGGATCTTTGCACATCAGACCACCTCAAAATATATATTTCTTATGTAGACCCTATATCAAAATTTGAATATTAAAAAATCCTTGTGTTTCTATGAGTCATATTCGACTCGATGGTACTTGGCTGGCTTGGCTGTATTTCTATATCATTCTAGCCACCCTAACTTTATACTATGAAGGGAAACAGCATGTAAGTAAGAGGCAACTACTTGCTAAGCCACTGTTTTAGAATGAGAGCTGGCTACAGAGCTCTGCCTAATTCTGATACACAATGCCTACAGCACCCATGGGCGTCTGCTCACTACTTGTGGTAAAACACCACAGAGGCCAGAAAGTGTGTTCAGACCCACATAGATCATGGTCTGGGCTCCAGGCCACCCATACAGCAGGCACTGTGGCAGACTGCAGAAGACATTAAAAATTTAAATACAGCACTCTGCAAGATCCCCAGAGAAGTGGAGCTGGTCAGGACCCTCCTGTCCCAGAGCTTACAGAGTCAGAGGACACTATTAACTATACCACCCAACAATGAATCCAGGGGAATAAATTAATTTAATTTAAAAAAATTATAGAAATAAATGCTCCAAACCAAACAGTGAAAAGCATTTCTAGGCAGATGAGATAACCTACCATGGAAAATTGTAGATTGACAGGCTAAAGAGAAAAAGCTAAATGAGAGACTTAAGAGCCTTCTCCTTTTTTCTTCTCAAGTCTCTGGGAGCTGCAGACTATTAATACTTTTGGTCGTTAACTACAAGAGCAGAGGTTCTACTTTATCCAGAGGCTCCTCAAAAGAAAGGCCTAGTGATGGTCTACCTATAGATGCCCATTGTCGTCGAGTCAGTTCCAACTCATAGTGACCCTGTAAGACAGAGCAGAACTGCCCCACAGAGTTTCCAAAGAGCACCTGGCAGATTTGGACTGCAGACAGTTTGATTAGCAGCTGTAACATTTAACCACTACACCGTAGTGATTAATGGTCTACTTCTGAAAAATCAGCCCTTGAAAACCTTACAGAATACAGTTCTTCTCTGACACTCATGGGTCATCATGAATTAGAGTTCACTTGATAGCAACTGCCTTTCATTTTTTTCCAAGAAAGTAGACCATTTTAAAAACAACCTTTTGGAAGTGATTCTGCTGACTTGCCTTACCATGAATGACAAAACTTTTTGATCTAGCAGGGAGGTGGAAAATGCCATGGAAGTTTGATTTGACATGTCTGGGGTAATATATTTTACGAATAGCTGTCTATTTACATCTAGATAGTGTCAGAAGGGAAACCCTGGCAGCATAGTGGTTAAGTGTGACAGCTGCTAACCAAAGTTAGTGGTTTGAATATGGCAGTCACTCTTTGCAAACTCTATGGGGCAGTTCTACTCTCTCCTATTGGGGTTGCCATGAGTCAGAATCCACTCGAAGGCAGCAGGTTTAGTGTCAGCAGTTAAATTGTGTGCTGCAAAGCCTAACCTCTCTATTCCTGTGACAATAATCCCATTTGGTAAGGTGTTGTCTCTGTTACGTTAATGCAGTGGGATAAGTGTAGGAAGCACCTTGAGTCAGTCTCTTCTGAGATGTAAGAGAGATTAAGCAAGGGAGTAGAGAAGAGATGAGGTAATACTGATGTTAAGACACATGAATGGCCAAGGAACCATGGAGCAAAAGTTTAAGAGACAAGGACATGCCTTCCCATCCAACAGAGAGAGAGAGAGTTCCTCTAGAGCCATTGTTCTGAATTTAGACTTCTAGCCTCCCAAACTATAAGGAAAAAAATTTCTGTTTGTTAAAGTCATTCACTTGTGGTATTTCTGTTATAGCCAAAACCCAAACCTGCTGCTGTCAAGTTGATTCCAACTCACTGCAACTCTATACAACACAGTATAAACACCCTACAGAGTTTCCAAGGAGCACCTAGTAGATTTGAACTGCCACTTTTTCTGGTTAGCAGCAGTAGCACTTAACCACAATACTGCCAGGGTTTCCTCTGTTACAGCAGTACAAGATAACAAAGGCAATTAAACATTAATAAGATTGAGTGATGTTTATTGAGCATTTAATACGTGACCAAGTGTTGCCAAACTGAAGCAAGTTCATTCCGTCTGTCACTGTAGCTGAAAATTCAGAGACAGCATGGGATTCAAGAAATATTTCATTTGCAGATTTGCTAGCAATCTAGGAGACAGCCAGCCAAAAGCTTTACCCCTTTGAGTTATACTTACAGCACTTTTTATAGTCAGAATTCAAAGGGGTCAGAAGTCACAAGATTCATTACTTCATAAGGTTTCATTACATCTTATCAAACAGTGTGAATTATCCAAAATTTTATAATCTCTCTGAGGTCTTAATGCTATTTCCTCAGAAATAGTGAGAGGAATGCAGACCTGCTAGTCTGGTCTGAGGGTGGTAATT
Source organism: Heterohyrax brucei (assembly GCA_028571685.1). Classification (NCBI taxonomy): domain Eukaryota; kingdom Metazoa; phylum Chordata; class Mammalia; order Hyracoidea; family Procaviidae; genus Heterohyrax; species Heterohyrax brucei. The sequence continues at coordinate 100,907,492 of CM053148.1, forward strand.
GAGGCAGAAGATGGAATGCAGCTTAATAACCTAAGTGACTTTTGTCAGATTCTTACATTTACCACCACAAGGACTTTTCCAATGATTTTCAAGTATTACTTTATTTAACTCTTACAAAAAGAGGTGTATATTAATGCTATCTCCACTTTACAGAAGATGAAAAGAGGTACCCCCTAGAATAACTGGTGAAAACTGCACTGTTTGTACAAATCTGGTGAGTAAACTCAGGCAGTCTGAGACTAGAGTTCAAGCACGTAATCACTGTTTCATCTCTCACCAAAATATAGGGTATTAAGGAGACATATTATCAAATCTCTCAAAAATGGACACTGGTCAAGTAGAGCAATTTTCTTATTGCACTTAGAAAATGTCAGTTGGGGAAAATATATATTTGTGTTGTTAATTAAGTAATAAGAAAGAGAGATTCTGTACTGGCACTGCAATCAGCTCCATTCAAGATTCCAAAACCCTGAACTTGAATGGAGTTGATTGCAGACACGACTCACAAAGCTTCTCAGACAATTAAAATCACTCCATTTCTGCTTAGACATTTCCTTATTGGCTGTACTCTAAGTGACACTTTCAGGGCAGAAGATAAGTCTTGTTTTGTTTTGTCTTTTCTCCTAGTTAGACCTGGTTGAATCATTGTTATTATAGCCAGCAAATGGGTCTCTACACCCTTGAAAAAGAGAAATTACCTTATTGTAAGCTTTGACCTTGCATATGGCATCTTCCCTGTTGATTTGTTAGTGTGTTGTTTTAGTAGAGCAAGATCTTTGAAGCTCTACATATTGCCACCCCTCCTCCCTAATGATTTCAAGCTGTTGAAAGAACTGTTTTGAAACATAGCCAGAAGCCAAAGGTTTTATAGGAAAGCTCGTTTAATATGATGCCTGCTTTTAGAGGACTAAGGAAGGTATCAATAAGTGGACAGCAATTGCTCCTTCAGAATTTCCCCATGGCTGTATAACTCACATACAGGTTTGTATTTCATCATGAGTAGCAAGAAAACAACAGACTAAACATTTACAGCAAAACCACACATGTAATATTTGTTTTGCTAGGATTTCAAAGCCGGGCACACTTGATTTTTAATATGCAAACTGTGTCACAGCATCTGTGATGCCAACAAAGGAATGAAATCATTTATTTGTATTGATTTTTCTTTCCATATAGAGGAGCCTCAAAGACCATGTATTTGTTTCCTTAAAGGGTGCAATGAAATCAGAGTTGAATTTGCAAGGGCAAGTCTAAGTAAACTGGGAACAAATTAAGTTAAATCATTGTCAGATTACTTTTATTTAATGCTTACTAAATTAAATTACAACTGTGTCTAACAAATGCCTTCAAATATTTTGCAATGCCAAGATTTTATTTATTTATTTATTTGTTTTGGCGCCTGTCAGATGATTATGTTACAGGGAGGTAGTTTTTATATCAGTTATGTAATCTAGACAACACTTCCTATACATTTATTTGTAGCACTATAATAACATTATGCTTTGCACATAAGGGGTACTCAGTAAATATTTTCTAAATGAGTAATGTGAGACAAAATCAAGATCATACTTTTTAAAGCAAGAGAATAGCAGAAGCCACTCATATTACAGATATAGAAAATTGGAAACAGAAAAAAAAATTAAATAGCTGATGTTCACACCTAATCTTTAAATGATGTACACGTGATTGATAAAAATTGTTTTCCCTTAGGATCATGGATTCAGCACAGAAAAGTTAGGGTAGAATCATAGTAGAAAACTCTCATAGGAAATAAACATCACCACAAGATAGAAAGAGACCAAAAAAGAAAGTAAGATGAAGGAATGAATTAATGGAGATACACAGGTTACCCAAAATGACAGCACACAGAGGATGTATTAGTGTCCTATTGCTGCTATAACAAAGTACCAAAAAAGTATTGTCTTAAGATACAATAAACTAAGTATTTTTACTGCTTTGGAGTTCAGAAGCCAGAAATAGGTCTTTTGGGGTCAAAATCAAGGTGCAATGGCACTAAATTCCTTCTTGTGGCTCAAGGGAAGAATCTGTATTGCCTTTTCCAGCTTTTAGATGCTATCCACGTTCCCTTCAATCTCCAAGTCCATTAGTGTCCTGGGATTTGTAAAATAAGAAATAAAGATACATGTTTTTTAATAAAACGACTCTCAAAGGTCATCAAATCATAACAATCCAGTCATATTTTCAGATAAAGGAGACAAGGAATTTGGGTATGCATTTATCTGTTTTAACTGTGAGTTTATTTTCTCTCTCCCTATTAGAAAGTACGCTCCATGAGAATTTTTGCACATCATAAATATTGATATGTGGTTTTTATGTGAATGAATGGAGACAGAGTCTTTTCCTTTGGATCCTAGAATAGGCAGAATGTGTTTGGATGTCTTCAGATCACCAGCTTCTCTTCTATATCTTAAATGATTTCCTACAGAACAGACCAAGAGAAGCTGAACAAACAGATGAAGGTAGCAAAAGACAGTTTTGTTTGGGTCCCTGGGTCACAGCTTCTCAGAAGTCAGCCAACTCTTCAACTATCAAGTCGAATGTACAGTGAATTATATTTTATGCTAGTACTGGGTTGAATAGTGTCTCTAAAAATTCCTGTCTACCTAGAACCTGGAAATAAGGTCTGTCTAACATAATGTAATCAAGTTTAGATGAGGTGGTACTAAATCAGAGTGGACCCTCACACAATCTAACTGATGTTCTATTAAAAAGAGGGAAATTTAGGCACAAAAATACAAAGGAGAATGCCATGTGACAATCAAGCAGAAATCAGAGTAATATGTCTGCAAACCAAGGAACATCAGGGATTCTTAGCAACCATCAGAAGCTACGAAGAGGTGAGGAAGGATTGATCTCTAAAGCTGTAGCCTAGCCAACTGCTTAATATGAGCTTTAATTTCTCTTGTTTTAAGCTATCCAAATGTGTTGTAAAGCACCACTAGGAAACTATTAATAGTTCTTAAGTTTTAAAAAAAAATATTTTATATATATATATTTATTATGATTGAAAGAAAATGTACATTCCCATATAAATTCACATGTTCACCTACATGCAGCTCCTACTGCTCTCCCTGCCCGGTGACAGCACAGCCCTCCTCTCTGCTCCATACATATCCTATCCTCCCAGCAGTTTCCTATCCCCTCCTCTCCACCCACTCCCCTTCCTCCAGCAAGAGGTTAGCAGGATGACATCTTATAGATGCATAAAACCATTAATTCCCACAAGATATGGTCACTCTGTGTCGTCAAATCCAATCCATTGCTGTCTGAAAAGTTGACCTTCATTATGATTTATGGACAGGGGCAGCATCAGGGTCAGGGGCTATGCTCCCAGGGGAACCCTGAAGCCCCGGGCCGTCAATTGTGGTCTTTTATTGGAGATCTCAGGGTGCATCCGTATTTATTCCCTTGTTGCCAGTAAGACTCAACTTTGTGAGCTCCATCATGGCTACCACTGGTGGTGGCCAGGTACCATCTGGTTCTTCTGGTCACGAGTCGATGTAGACACCCACTCACTTGGGTCTCTCTGTCTTCTGGGTTCTTTTCCCCATGTCATTCTTGTCCATGGTGATCATCCATTCCTGTTGAGTTGGGACCATTTGCTGTACCCTCAGATGGCATCTTGGCAGCTTTTAAGACCCCAGATGCCACTCACCAATGAGAGGTGCAGAGAGTCCTCATTAGCAAAACGCTAGCTGTGCCAATTGGGCTCGATTTCTCCTGAAAGCATGGTCCCCAGTCCCCCACCCCAGCTACTCTGTCCTTGCAATATTGGATTTTAAGATGGGAGGAGTACACAAATTGTGTTGAAACCAGTTACTAACGATCTTCTAATGTGTGCTGTCACCAATTTCACCCAACCAAATTTCTATTAACTATCTAATCTAAACCCTCCCCGCTCACCCACCCTCCTTCCCCACCCTTGCAGCCATCAAAGAGTGTTTTTTTCTATGCATGATTCTGTTTTTAAGTTCTTATCATACGGGTCTCATACAATATTTGCCCTTTCGTTGCTGACTGCTTTCACTCAGCATAATGTCCTCCAGTTGAAACCACGTTAAGAGATATTTCCTGCTATCATTGTTGTTCTTTATCATTGCATAGTGTTCCATTGAGTATATACACCATAGTTTACCTATCCATTCCCCTGTTGTTGGGCATCTGGGTTGATTCCATCTTTTTGCTATTGTGGACTGTGCTGCGATAAACATTCATGTGCATGTATCAGTTAGCGTGAATGGCCTTGATTCTGTAGGATATATTCTGGGCAGTGGCATTACTGGGTCAAATGGTATATCTAGATCCAGCTTTTTAAGGAAGTGTCAGATTGCTTTCCAAAGAGGTTGCACCATTTCATAATCCCACCAACAGTGTAGGAGAGTTCTAATCTCTGCACAGCCTCTCCAGCATTTGTTGTTTTGCATTTTTTGGATCATGGCCAATCTTATTGGGGTAAGATGGTACCTCTGTCATTTTGCTCTGAATTTCTTTAATAGCTAATGATTGTGAGCATGTCCGCATGTGGTTTTGGCTGCCTGGATGTCCTCTTTAGAGAAGTGTCTGTCCATCTCCTTGGCCCATTAGTTAACTGGATGATTTATCTTTTTCTTATTGATATTTTGTAGTACCTTATGGATTATGGAGATCAGGCATTGGTCTGACATATAGTTGCCAAATATTTTTTCCCGTTCTGTATGTGGCCTTTTAATTCTATTAGTAAAGTCTTTGGATGAGTAAAAGTGATTGACTCTTAGCAGTTCCCATTTATCTGTTATAAACCCAGTGCTGTCAAGTTGGATCCAACTCATGGCAACCCTAGAGAATATGAAAAAGATGTGCCGTTCCGATTCTATTAAAATATACCGCCTTGGAAACCTTATGGAGGCAGTTCTACTCTGTCCTGCAAGAGCACTACCAGTCAGAATCGACTCAACAGTTTGGTTTTAGGTTCTCTCTCTCTCACACTCACACACACACATTTAAAGGAAAACTCCATGCCATTTTAATGTTTTTTCTCAAAGGCCTTTTTGAATGCTCTGAACAAATAGGGGTGTACTAGTCTGCATGGCTGCTATGGCAGTACAAAATGGTGATTGGACTCAGCGGGGAAATGAGACATGGAAAAACTTGGATTGAATCCAAGTTTGAATTTCAGAAGAGGTATTACTTGGAATTAAATCTTCAAGCCTAAGTGTCTCTTAGATTTTAACTATGTTTCTTAGTTAAAACACACACACACACACACACACACACACACACACACACACACACACACACACACACACACACACAAATAGCTGAATGTGTTCAATTCCTAACTGGTCCTATCCTAGTTGTGATAAAGAAAAAAAAATCCTACCAGATTAAATACTATTCTTGATAACAGCATCCAATAAACTTGAAACTTCCCAAATCCCCCTATAAATGTATCAGCACTTCAGTTTCTACTTTGTTTTTACATCACCGCAAGCATCAAGGTCAATAAAACATTTGGATGAAATGAATATGCTGTATATACTGAAAGATATACTGCATGAATCTGAACAAAAGACTTGTAGTGCACCGTTTTATTGAACTCTTATTTCATTTCAAAAGCTAAGAGGAAAAGAGGGCCACTGCCGATCCATCAAGCATGTGGGCTTTAATATTTACTTTAGCCGTAAAGCGCAAGTGACATGATGAGGACTCTCTACCATGGTGGAAACTCAGGTTGTCAGTACCAGAAAATGAAATTTTTATTTATGGAAGTTGTAAGCTCTAGCAATGATATGTATTATTTTTTCTGTTCCTGCTGATTTATAGATTAAATGAATTAGTAGACACTAAGTTGCAGCTTCATATTTTTTCTCCTTAGAAAACAAGATTTTTAACATGTCTTGGTGGAAAGTTTTGTAAGAGATGAAATAAACTGATAAAATACCTAAACTTCCTTTAGAAGAAAATGACAGGAGTACTAAGACTGCAAACTTGCTTAAAGGTATTGCTCTCACGCTTTGGTTTTCCAGCAAGGAATAATATTAAATAGTCCTTTTCTCATTCAGTGTATGTGAAATGAATGCATATTCCTTGTAAAAATGCAAGATCTGCATCCATTTTGTGAGACTGCAGAGTGTTTAAAAATATTTCTCGGTAATTATCTCCACTTATAAGTGGGTTAATTTGAACTTGAAATTAGTATACAACCTGTTAAAATAAGAAAACACAATAAAAAGTCATATACATGCTTCTATTTTCTGACTTTGGAGTTCTTTTTATTCATCGATTATGGTTTAAGTTTTCTTTTGTTCAAAATGGACATCTGAAGCCACTTTATTAAATAATGTACACAACTGCTGAAAAACACTAAGAGAAATTATGCCTATACTTAGTCAGGCTGTTGATTTTAACATAAATACGCATGGATTTCATTACCTAATATTTCTCAATAATGCAATTGCAGAAGGATAATATAGTTTTCCTTCACTTAAATTCTCAGTGGAAGAGTGGAAAAGGGACTCCTTCTATATGTCAAAAAAAAAAAGAAAGAAAAAAACCAAATCTGTTGCTGTCCAGTTGATTCTGACTCATAGCACCCAATAACACAGAGTAGAACTGCCCCACAGAGTTTCCAAGGAGCAGATGGTGGATTCAAACTGCCAGCCTTCTGGTTAGCAGCCACAGCTCTTAACCACTACACGACCAGAGCTCCCTTGTATGTAGAGTATTAAGAATTCAACAGGGTACAGAGAGATAAGATTTCATTTTTCATGGGAATACATTTACTAGAGGAGATAAATAAGTACAAAAAAATAGACAATTACTGATTGTAAGTATTATGAACCTTAATGATGTTCCAAAAAAGTAAGTGGATGAGCATGAATATGCTAAATTAGTTGAGGTTGTCAGAAAATTCCCTCTGTACAGGTGAATGGCAAAGCATGCAGAATGCAAAGGGCCAAGACATGTGACAAAGAGGTGGAAAACATCAAGAAGTGAGAACACAGATGCAAAGGCCTTGAACAGAGAAACAGTTTGGACACCTATAGAAGCGAAAGGAGGTTAGCAGGTAAGGAGCATAGAAAGTAAGGGTGATGCCATGAGGGGCAATCTAAGAAGGCATTAGCCTGATAATATCTGGTTCTATAGATCTTGGTAATATACTTGGATTTTATTCTAAGAGCATGAAAGTTTTCGATGAATACTAAAAAGGGACAAGCTATGATCTGTATGATGATTTAAGTATCACTCTATTGTTTAAAGAATGGACTTTATGTGGAGAATGCATGTAAGGAAGCATCACCCTTTGGACATTACAGTAATCCAAAAGAGAAAGAATGGCAACTGGGACTAGAGTAGTGATGATAAAAGTCATCAGATGTGGATGGACTCAGAATCTGCTTAGGAAAAACAGAAAGATACTTGATGGATGGAGTGATAAAGAAATGTAGCTGGTTAAAACTAATCTCTATTCAAAATATCATGATCACAAAGGACAAAAAATGGTGGGATGGAGTGGTTACTGCTATAGAGACATGACAACTAGGAAAAAAAAAAAAACACTGCCTTTGAGTCAATTCCATCTCACAGTGACCCTAGAGGTCAGGGTAGAACTGCTCCTGAGTCTCCAAGGAGTGCCTGGTGGACTCGAACTAATGATCTTTTGGTTAGCAGATGTAGCAATTAACCACTATACTATCAGAGTTTCCAACATGACAACTAGAGGCATCCTTCATCAGACACTAAATCAAAAAAGAAAAAAAAAAAAAAACAGTTGGACTTCAAGCAATTGTCACCTTCAAAAAAACTAATGTCAGTACAATTCCGTTGGCTAAATAACCATTTCAGTCTTTGAAAATCAACTTTAAAAAAGTAAATTGAGAAACATTTAGTTGTGAAAAATGGCTAAACTTTGGAAAAGAGCAGTAGGAGTCTAGAGCTTTCTTGCCTGAAGTAGCTGACATCCTCCTACCACCCCTGCCCATCAGCAGAGCTGGTGCTATAGTTTTAATAAAGCAGAGCTGACTACAAAATGAGCAGCTTTGCGGCTGAAGGCAACTTATTTGATTTGGACAGGGGTGTAGGGAGACTACCCCATACCCAGGGTTCTTATCATTAGAGTAGGAATTGACTGGACAGCAATGGACTTGGGCAGGGAAATTAAGCAGACCAACATAAGGGTAATGGGAGTCTCAGAAAAAAAAGGACTAAAAAAAGCATGTAAAGAAACATTGTTAGGGGCAGGTGCCATCCAGTAGGCTCCAACTCATAGTGACCCTACGGACATCAGAACGAAATACCGGCCGGGCTTGTACCATTCCAACAATCATTTTTATGCTTAAGCCCATTTGGCATGGATTGAATTGTGTCCCCCCCAAAATATGTGTAGCCATGTGGCTGGGCCATGATTCCCAGTATCTTGCAACTGTCCTCTGTTTTGTGATTTTTCTATGCTGTCTGTTAACGATGAGGGTGGGACCATGAATCCCTTTATAAGATCACTTCCCTGCTCCACTGTAAAGGGAGTTTCCCTGGAGTATGGCTTGTCCCACCCTTAATCCTTCCATCCTACAAGAGATAAAAGAGAAGCAGGCAGAGAATTGAGAACCTTACACCATCAAGAAAGCAGCACCCGGAGAAGCACGCATCCTTCAGACCCGAGGTTCCAGCACCAAGATGCTCCCTGGACAAAGACTGAAGCAATACCAAACTTTCCTCCAGAGCAGACAAGGGGAAAGCCTTCCCCTGAAGCAGACAGTCTAAATTTGGACTTGTAACCCGCCGGACTGTGTAAGAATAAACTTTCCTTTGTTAAAGCCATCACTCTGTAGTATTTTTGTTAGAGCAGCACTAGCTGACTAAAACACATTGTTGCAGCCACTGTGTCAAAATCAGTCTTGCTGAGGATCTTCCTCTTGTTCACTGACCCTCTACTTTACCAAGCATGATGTCCTTCCCAAGGACTGATCCTTTCTGACAACACGTCCAAAGTATATAAGTGGTAGTCTTGCCTTCTTTGCTTCTAAGGAGCACTCGGGTTGTACTTCTGCCAAAACAGATCTGTTGGTTCTTTTGGCAGTCCGTGGTACATTCAGCATTCCTCTCCAACACCACAGTTCAAGAAATAGTAGCCGAAAACTCCAGAATTTGATGAAAAATCTGTATCTACAGGTATAAAACACAAGAAAAACCAAACCTGTTGCCACTGAGTCAGTTCCAATTAGCAGCAATCCTACAGGGCAGGGTAGAACCTCTCCAGAGGGTTTCCAAGGCCGTAAACCTGTAAAAACAGACTGCTATAACTTCCTTCCAAGAAGCAGGTGGTAGGTTTGGTTAGCAAATTACCACTTTAACCACTAGTCAGTTAAACCCAAAGTGGATAAATGCGGAGAGATTTATACCTACTTAAGTTATAGTCAAAGACCTGAAAGTCAAAGACAAAGAGAAATCTTCAAAACAGTATAAGAAAAATGACTCATAATATCTAGGGAAACAACAAGAAAATTAGCAAATCATCTCTTATCAAAAACAAACGAGGCGTGCTGACAAATGTGAGAGCAGATTCAAAGTTCTGTGGAAAAAAAATAAACTGTTGACCAAAATTCTATATCCAGCATATTTAGTCTTTAGCTGTGAAGGTAAAGCCATTCTTAGATCAACAAAGACAGAGAAATAAAAAAACACTGTTTGAAAAAGAAATACTAACGTTAAGCCCTTCACATAGAAAGGCAGCGACAGACAGTAAACTGAACCCACAGAAAGAAATGAAGGGCATTAAAAATATGTGTGAGTAAAGACATAAAATTGCATCAACATGTTTTTCTCTTTATTCTTTTAATTTATTAAAAAGATATATAATTAAATGAAGCAGTAATTGTTAACATTGTACCGTTTGGTTTATATTATATACATATGTGTGTGCATACACACACACACACACATACACATGCACACACACACGTGTATACATATGGAAACTCTGGTGGTGTCGTTAAGTGCTACATCTGCTAACCGAAACGTCAGCAGTTCAAATCTGCCAGGCACTCCTTGGAAACTCTACAGGGCAGTTCTACCCTGACCTCTAGGGTAACTGTGAGCCAGACCTGACTCGAAGGCAGTGGGTCGGGTTATTTTACAGACATACGGAGTTCTGGTGCTACAGTGCTGAAGAATTCTGTTGCTAACAAAAATGTCAGTGGTTTGAATCCACCAGCCACTGTTTGAAAACCCTGTGGGGTAGTTCTACACTGTGCTGTGGGATCACTATCAATCAGGATTGACTCAACAGCAATTTTTTAAAAACATATACACATATGTATACACATACCCATACACATACAACACAAAAGTACAAAGGAAAGTGGTAAGAATTGTAACTATATTGAATAAAAGTTGATATCTTTTACTAGAACTAAATAATCAAAATGGAAAGAAAAAAAATAGCTTAAAATCCACAGGTGAATTAAAATGGCTTACCCTTTCCGACTCGACGGCACTTGGCTCGCTTAAAAATATTTTTAACACACAAAAAGGCAACAAAATATGACTAAGGGAACAAAAAGCCCAGGACACATACAAAACAAGTAGCAAAACAACCCACTGCTTATCTAGTCTATCCTAACTAATAGCAAAACCGCAGGACAGAGTAAAACTGCCCCTCAGGTTTCCAAGGTCTTAAATCTTTACTGAAGCATACTGTCACAGCTTTCTCCCACGGAGCAGCTCTCGGGTTTGAACTGTGGATTTTCCCGCCAGTTAGCAAGTGCTTAAGCATTGCCCTACCAGGGTTCCCTTAAATTACAAAATGATAGATATAAATCCTAGCACATCAATAATTGTATTGAATGTGAGTGGATTAAATAAATCAATCAAAAGACAGAGAATGTCAGACTCAATTTTTAAAAACGACCTACATGGTTCATCTAAGAGGAACACTTTAGATCTGCTGTGTACAAAAGACGTAATTCAGATTTGAAGATGTAACTGGCCTGAAAATAGAGGCTGAAAATGACAAACTGTACAAAGAGTTATTGTAGGAGAGTTGAAGTGAGTATATTAATAGCAGAAAAAAACAAGACTCTAAGATGAGAAACATTATGCAAGCTCAACCTAGATATTTCCTAATAATAAAAGAGTAGTGCATAGGAAAAACTTAACAATTATAATACATAAACATATGTAAATATATAAACAATAAATGCACTGAAAGAAGTAAACAATTTCACAGTTAGTTGGAAATTTCAATATCCCTGTCTCAATAATTGATAGAATAACAACACAGAAAATTAGTGCAAGAATACAGAAGACTTGAATAATATAATCAATGAACTTGAGCTCATTAATATTTTAAAACATTACATGGAATAGCAACAGACTAATCATTAGTTTTCAAGTATGATTGAAATATTCTCCCTGATGGACCATCTCACATGTTGAGTTCTGTCCCTACCTATACTCCCAAAATACTTCTTGGAACCCCTATCCCTCTCTATATGGATAGAATCTAAAGCAATGTAATTGCCTTATAGCTAGAGCAATTTTATGTAATCATCTACCATAAAGCACTGTCATTAGCCAATTATTTGAAGTCACATCAGTTGTAAAAACGGCTTCCGCGTGGTGTCTGGCTTCCTTAGATTCCACAAGCGGGAAGGAGAAGCAAGATCAACAGTACAAGGCTGACTCCACGGGGTCGACGTGTCAGACATGCCTTCTCCGTCCACCTTCTTTACCAGTTGTGACACCTACTGTCCCTCCCACAGGACTATTTCTCTGTTAATTTTGATTATTCATTGCAATGACCACACAGAACTGAAAGACCATACTTAAGATCATGCAATTTACTAAGGAAGTAACAAGGTTACAATTCAGGCTCAGAAATACTTGGGATATAGTTCTTCCATCAAGACAGCCTGTTTTTCAGCTATGTTCTCAGGCTTACCTCTCCCTGGCACTAGGCTTCTCTCCAAACACAATCAGCTTTCTTTCCCATGGGCCAGCGTCATGAATTGTATTGTATACCCCCAAAATGTATGTGTTGATTTGACTCGGCTATGAGTCCCAGTAAGGTACCATTCCTCCCATGTGTTGTGAATCTGGTCCCTGTAATGTCGATGAGGGAAAATGGACAGCAGTTGTGTTGGTGAGGCAGGACTCAAGCTATCAGCTGTGGGGTATAAGGGAGAGAAGTGAGGAGAGGAAGCTGGGAACCGCACACCACAAAGAAGGCAGCACCGAGAGCAGAGCACATCTTTTGGACCTGAGGTTCCTGTGCCAAGATGCCCTCCTTCAACACAGTCTCAGCCTACCAGACTGTGACAATTTCTCTTATTGAATGTGCTTGTGACTCATAAATAGATTTGTGGCTTACCAGACTATGACAGTAAAGTCTCCTCATGAAACCACCCACTTGTAGTATTTTCTGCTGGAGCAGTCCCAGCTGACTAACACAGCCAGGATCCTCACAGCGGCATCTCTTGCTGCTAGGTCTCTTCTGCCACTGCTTCTCACCATCCAGGAGCTTCTCAGCACAGGAACCTTGGGTCCAAAGGATGAGCTCTCCACTCCCGGGTGTTCTTCCTTTTTGGTGCTAGGGTCCTCTTCTCTGTTCTGGAATTGACTCTCCCGGATAAGATTTCCAAGCAGCAGTGGGTGGATTCAAATTGCAGACCTTTTGACCAGTAGCCAAGCTCTTAACCAGTATACCACCAGGTCTCCTCTTCTAAAGCAAAACTGACCAATATCCTCGGCAGATCACAAGGTCTACAGAGTCCTCCCCAGTCACCTGGGTGACAGTTAAAAGACGATGGCCAGCAAGGTTACACACAGAAGTAATCTACTGCACGATGTCGGGTCAATTGTGAATCTGTGTCACTTGTAAGTTATATAAAGAGCAGCATAGATACAAAGACATACAGACGCAGGAAGACAGATGCTAAATGGCTGCAGAGATGAATGAATTTGCAAGCCCAGGAAACTCAGGTCTGCTTGCTACCAGAAGCTGAAATAGACCAGGCGTGACCTTTCTCTAGAATTTGACTCTGAATGCCAGCATTTATCCTCTTCACTTGTGAGAAAATGAATTTCTTTTCTTGAAAGCCACCCACCTACTTGTGGTATTTCTTTTATGGTAGCTCTAGGAAACTAAGGCAGACCACATGCCAGGCCATTGAAAAATACCAGTAAATCTAAAAGAAACAAAAGTATTTGAAGTATACTCTCCAACCCAAACGACATTAAATTAGAAATAAAGAATAAAAGTGTTTGAAATTAAACACCACATTATGAATAACCCATGGGCTATGAAAAATTAATAGGGAAATCAGAAAATATTTTGAACTAAGTGAAAATATAACATCTGTCCAAATGTGTAAGATATAGTTAAAACAGTGCTTTAAGGAACATTTATGGATTTAAATACTTGTGTTAGTAAAAGAAGAAAGTTCTCAAATTAATAACTGAATATTCCACAGTAAGACTTTAGAAAAATGGGAGAAAATTAAACTCAAAGCAAGTTGAATGAAAATAATAAAGATCAAAGTCAAAAATAATAAATCAGAAAAAAGAAAATAGCGATCAACAAGAAAACCAAAAGCTGGTTTGCTGAAAAGATCAACATGCACGATAAACTTCTGTCTTGACTGAACAAGTGTTTAAGAAAGCAGACATAATTCACCTAAGCAAAAAAAAACAAACATCACTAACAATTAAAATATTATTGCTATAGATTAAATTGTGCTCCCCTCAAATGACAGGTTGAAGTTCTGACCCCAAGTACCCATGAATGTGAACTTGTTTGGAAACAGAGACTTTGAAGTTGTTGTCAATTAACGAAAGGTTATACTGGAATACAGTGGGTCTAATTTCAATGTGAGGGGGATCCCTGAAAAAGAGAAGAGACCCAAAGGTGCATAAAGAACCACGCTTTGATGCTGCAGCTGTTGTCAAAGAAGGTCTAGAACTACCAGAAGCTGGGAGAGAAGAAAACGGCCTTCTCTTAGAGAAAGCAGGGCCTTGCTCACAGACTGAATTTGCACGTCAAGCCCCAGAACTGTGAGACAATAAATTCCTGTTCTTATAAGGAAATGATGGTGGCATAGTGGTTAAATGTGACCTTTGCTAACCCAAAGTTCAACAGTTGAAATCTGCCAGGTCCTCCTTGGAAACTTTATGGAGCAGTTCCTTGCTGTCCTACAGAGTCGCTGTCAGTCAGAAATAACTTGATGGCAGTGGGTTTCGTTCTGGTTTACAAGCTACTCAGTTCATGGTACTTAGTTACAGCAGTTCTGAGAAACTAACACAGTTAGGAACACTATGCCATAGAGTTAGCCACCTCCGATGAAAGGGCAAAATACTTACAGAGGAACAAATTACCAAACTGCCTAAAAGAGAAAAATAAAATCTGAATAGTCTTATTAGAGGTAAAGAGATTGAATCAGCAATAAATTTCCTTACAAAAGAAGTCTAGATGTCTTCCCTCATAAATTCTATCAAATATTTAAGGAAAGAAATAACTCCAATTCCATACAAACTCTTTCAGGAAACAGTGGAAGGAATACTTCCTAATTCATTTTACAAAGGCAATACTTCACTGATACCAGAGACAAGTGAAGATATTAGAGGTAAAATATAGACCTATACCTCTTATGGAAACCCTAGTTGTGTAGTGGTTAAGTGTTACAGCTGCTAACCAAAAAGTCAGCAGTTCAAATCTACCAGGTGCTCCTTGGAAACTCCATGGGGCAGTTAAACTCCAACCTATAGGGTTACTATGAGTCGGAGTTGACTCAACGGCAGTGGGTTTGGTTTTGGTTTATTCTTCTTGTAAATATATGCACAACAACTCTCAGCAACACAGTATCAAACAAAATTGAGGGGCATATCAAAACCATTTATAAGATTTATGCCAACCAGCCTTACGAGAAGTGGAAATGTGAGGGAGTCCTGAAAGGGGAAGGAGAGAGAAAAAAAGATGGAGAAAGAGGGAGATCGTTACAGAAAAAGAGAAGATCACAGAAGAATTATTCCATTGCTACCAGTCACTTTTAGTGAGTTTTTTTTTTTTTTCTCTAAGCACTTTAAATAATAGCAGAAGAACATTATCTATTAGGATTCAAATTAAAAAATTTGAACACCAACTTAAATTCAGTAGAAACATCTTGAGTAGCTCCAAATATTTCTTAGAGGATGTGGATATTATGGAAAAAAAGGAAACCAACTTGTAATTTTCCCTAATCACCTCTCACCCTGAAATTGGGTTTACCCAGTTGGGTTAGGTTTCCAGATCTTGCAATATTACCTAAGAAACTCACGTCCATTTTTGTGATTCACATTCACACATACTCACTTACACAGAAAGAGATATATATTTGCAAATAGAAAATATGTATTGTTTTGCAACAAGTTTTACTGAAAAATTGACAGCGGTGAGACACTCAACCAACTTCAATCTGAATATACCTCTTCATAAGAGTATCTTTACCTTCTTCATGCTGATTCTTTCTACTTATCATCACACACAAGAAAAATGCAGGTCATTTTTAGTTCATCTTTTTTCATACATTTTTCCAGTCAATGCCATAAGTACTCATTTTTCAATTGTCATTAACTTGCCATCATGTTTTACAAAACACAATAGCATTTTTTTCATATTGAAATTATGATACTCTCTGTAGAGATCTTTTTTTTTTCCAGCCCTCCACCAAAGTTTGCAGTCCTTTTTTTAGCCATAGTTAGCATACTTTTCTAGTCCACATGCAATGTTATTAATGTCAGATTTCTTTGGTCTTGGTAAAGTGTTACATTTTCTCTATGAGGGATTTTTGAAGACTCGCCAAAATCTTCAGTTTCTTCAAAATGCAGGTGTGTGTTAATAGCTAGTATAATAAATTGGAACACCTGTTAAGAAGTCTGTATTCCAGCTTTTTCTTTAATTCCAGATGCAATTCCATGTCCACACTTACTCACTAAATAATACCTGAAAGCATCATATGAAAAGATAAGCCAACATTCTCATCTGTTTCCAAGCAGTTTTCAAAAACTGTGCCTTCCTCCAATTTTGCTTTCATGGAAGCATTTTCATAATACTGATCATTAGTTTTTTGAAGATTTGCTAGATCTATGGTAGTTGACTGTGGCTGTTAGTTTCGAATGTTTTCTTTTTCTCGTTTTGATGGCATATCTCCCAACTCTTATTCTTGAAAGGCAGATTTGTGCATAAAATTAATTTATGTATTATTTAGCATGGGAACTCTGGTGGCATAGTGGTTGTATGCTACAGCTGCTGATCAAAAGGTTGGCAGGTCAAATCCACCGGGCACTCCTTGGAAACTCTCTGAGGCAGTACTATTCTGTCCTATAAGGTTGTTACAAGTCAGCATTGACTTGACAGCAGTGGGTCTGGTGGGTTTTTTGTTTGTTTTATTGTTCAGTACCAGCAAGTTATTTAAGCATAAGAGTACTTTTTAGCAGTTTTTGGACTTCATCAGAAATTCTCTCTGCTTTGTTTCCTCCCTTTCCCATGCAGTCCATGACTGTCCAAGGAAATAAAAGAATTCCAATGTAAGTAGTGTGTTTTTCATTTCTGTTTGATTCCTGATTTGCTTAAAAGTAGTGTAATCCACATATTTGTAAATACATCTTAATAGAAATGCATTAAAATTTACATAATCTCATAAAGCATATAGTGTGCCAAGTTTGAAGTTATCCTAAAGAAAATTCAACATAAAGTAAATGAAGTTTTCTAGAAAGAAGATGCCCTTGCAACACTCTCATCTATATTAGTACAACTATGCTTCTGTTTATGTATCTGCTTGTTAGCAACATACATAAAAATAGCTGAATTAATTTCATTAAAATTAATGACATATTTGGTGTGGCTACTGTCTTAGTCATCTAGTGCTGCTATAGTGTAAGTACCGTAAGTGGAGGGATTTCAAATGAGAAATTTTATTCTGTCACAGTCCAGAGGCTAAAAGTTCAAATTTAGTGTACCAGTTCACAAGAAGTCTTTCTCTGTTGGCCTGAAGGAGGGTCTTGTCATCAGTCTTTCCCTGGATGGGGACCCTGAGTCCTTTCCAAAGGACTGCTCTGCTCCCTTCACTGCTTCTTGGTTGTACCAGGTCTCCAACTCTTCCCGATAACTTCTTTATATGCCAAATCATCACCTCAGGGCACAATACAATCTTACACACTGAATCCTACTCATCAACACAACTGCCACCCACTATCTCTCATTAACATTATAGAGGAAGGATTTACACCACCAGGAGGAACATCACACAATACCAGGAAGTGCACAGCCAAATTGCTATACCCATTTTGGCGGAAGGGGCAGGACAGAATTCAAGCCATGACAGCGGCCTTAATATATCAGCTCTACATTTCAAGAGGAACTCATATTAGGAGTTTCTACTTGGCCCAGAAGGAACCGCGGTGATGCAGTGGGTAAGAGTTCAGCTACCAAGCAAGGGTCAGCAGTTCAAACTCACCAACTGCTCTGTCTGAGAAAGATGGCAGTGGCCTTCCAAGGAGATTACAGCCTAGGAAACCCTCTGGAGCAGGGAGCAGTTCTGCTCTCCCATACGGTGGTTCTCATTTTATAGTTACCCTTCCAAATTTTCACTATTTAAAAGTTGCTTTAAAAAAAATACTTCAGACAGGAATGGATTGGACTCCACAACACAGAGTGACCATATCATGTGTGCACTTTATGGTTCTGTGCATCTATACGATGTTGTCCCACTGGCCTCTTACTAGAGAAGAGGGAGAGGGTGGAAAAGAGGGGACAGGAGATTGCTAAGAGGATATGACATGTATAGAACAGAAAGGAGGAGTGTGCTGTCACTGGGCAAGGAGAGCAGAGGGAGCTGTACGTCAGTAAGTGGGCATGCAAATTTAAACTGGATTGTACACTTTCAATCACAATTTAAAAAAAAAAAAACCCACAGGTCTGTTATACTGTAATGTCAAATATACAGAGTTGTGTGAGCTAAAAAAATTTAAATATAATTTTACAGATTCAAATACAGTCTAAAAGTGACAACAGTAGGAGGGCAATAGAGGCTGAAAGACTCAGCTAAGAGCACATGAAACTGATGTCATCCAATGTGGAGAGAATCTGGCAGCCAATGTGGAAAAAGGTATGTCTTGTCAAAGATAACCGAGAGTGACTGCCGAACATTGAGAATGATTGAGCACCAACAGAGACTATCAGTCATCTTTCAGAGTCACTAAGAAAGATAGTTCAAGATGTCCAACAGGGCAAGATGCAGCACTTAAGGGAAATTGAAATCCAAATGCAGGAAGTCAGGCTGCTGACGACACAAAACAGCAAGCCATGGGAATGCCACGGATGGCCAAGAAGGCTTCAGATAGGACCCCAGATTCACATATACTATGGAAGTTACCATTATTTAGGTTCTGAAATTCCCCATTTTCATCTTGTTGTTAAGTAGAAACCTAAGCCTAAATCAAAGGTCGGTAAATTTCCTCTAGAGGACCACACAGTAGATTCTTCAGGATCTACAGGTCATCTAGTCTCTGTTGTCAGCTCTGATACTGTAACATGAAAGCAGCTATAGACAATACATTCAGAGATGACTGTGGTCCAAAAAGCATTCTATATGGGCACTGAAATATGAATTTCATATATTTTTCACATATCATTGAATACTTTCACTTATTTCAATCACTTAAACATGTAAAAGCCATCCTTAAGTCCTGTTGTTATTACACACCACTGAGTTGGGTCTGACTCCTACTGACCCTATGCACAATAGAACAAAACACTGATTGGCCCTTACGTCACTGTATTACAAAAACTGATGATAGCCCAGATTCATCCTGTGAACTGTAGTTTTCCTCTCACTGACCTAAAGATATATATTGTTACAGAAACTCTGTGTTTGGGGTTCTCCTCAACTTATGTGTCTCTCTCCTTCACTGGTTCTGATTTATGTCCTTTTGCTATAACAAAACTGTAATCATAAGTATAGTGCTTTCCTGAGTCTTGTGAGTTGTTCTAGTGAGTCATCAAACTTGACAGGGTATTGGAACCACCTAATCTTGTGGGCCACTGAACCTGATATGGGTCTCTGAAGTGATGGGGCAATCTTGTAGAAAAAGACTGTGCCCTTAACTTGGGAAGTTAGCTGTCGCACAGGTAGGGCCAGAATTCTCCGTACCTGAAGACAGCAAAAATTATGAAAGTGTTATAAGAATGAGTAAGGTTTGGGAAGTGGTGTTTAAAAACGAAGCTGTCTTCAAGAGGTTGTAAGTCATCATCAGCTATGATTATTTCAGCCGTGGTCACAACAACCTCCCAGTCTCGTCCCTCTCGCACACACCTTGTCACTCATAAACCAATCTCACTGCCATCGTGTTGATTTGAACTCATAGCAACCCTATAGACAGACTGGAACTGCCCCACCGTCTCCAAGGACTGCCTGGAGGATTTGAACTGCTGACCTTCTGGATAGCAGCCACAGCACTTAACTACTAAGCCACTAGGGTTTTGGTCACTCATAATGAGTACTGAAATGCCTTCCTGGTAAACCCAAAGTTCTCTCAGTGGCACGCTCCGCTAAGCCAGTACTATGCTGCACTCCTTAGCACTCTCAGCGTGTGCTCGTTTTTTAGAACCATGGCTGACAAAAGCCTTTATGCAGAGATGTGGGAATTCAAGCACAGCAGGAAAGGGAATGACAGAATGGTCTGTGCTGTGACAGGCAGCCTGTAGGCACTGAGATAGTGTTGAGTGTCTAAGGAAAGAGGACAGCATCAAAGTGGAAAAGAGACGCAACTCTGACATAAATCTGATAACTGATTCAGACTGCTCAGAAATTGGCTGTTTTCCGTAAGATCTGCTCCACGCTTCTCTCCCAGCTTCCAGTGATGGCTGGTCATCTTTAGCTTGCAGATCGTGCTTATCTCTGTCTGTCTTCACACGGTTGTTCTCCTTCTATGTGGCTTTCTGTGTCTTTTCTTCTCTTTTATAAGGACATCACTCATGTTCAGTTAGAACCCACGCTACTCCAATCCACCAGGAAACCCTAGTGGCCTAGTGGTGAAGTCCAACAGCTGTTAACAAAAAGGTCGGAAGTTCAAATCCATCTTGTGCTCCTTGGAAACGCTATGGGGAAGTTCTACCCCATCCTGTAGGGTTCCTATGAGTTGGAATAGACTCAGGAGCAGTAGGTCTACTCCAGTCCACCGGGCACTCTTTGAAAATGCTGCAAGGCAGTTCTACTCTGTCCTACAGGGACACTTTAAGTCAGAATCCACTCAATGGCAGTGGGTTTGGGTTGGATCTACTGCAGTATGACCTCATGGTAACCGATGACATCTTCAAAGACGACATTCAAACAAGGTCATATTCACTGGCACCAGGAATTAGAATTTCAACATATTTTTTAGATGGGCACAATTCAATCCATAACACCTACTGTAATCCAGTTCATTCTCTGCCTAGAAAAGTGTGCTCATTCTTTAAGGCTTAATCCAAATGTTAGTCCAGGAAAAGTTCACTGTACCTGTTCCTCTTCTGATTTTCCACAACACTTAACCTCACTCCTCGATTTGACAACTCTCATGTTGTCTGGTGGTTATCTATTTGTTGATTCATTCTTGGTTCAAGGAACATGACTGGCACTGAACTGTCAGAGCCTAGTATCACTCATAACACAAAATACGTCTTTGAATAAACAAGTGTCACAGTTTTGCTCAGAGAAGACCCTGTGTTTTGAAAACAACAAATGCTGTAGCAATGACAAAGAGACATTTTAATTTTTTGTATTACTTAAGTGGGACCTCAGAAACCCCATTAGTGGAGTGGTTAAGTGTTATGACTGCTAACCAAAAGGTTGGCAGTTCAGACCTACCAGTTGCTCCTTGGAAACTCTATGGGGCAGTTCTACCCCATCCTGTAGGGTTACTGTAAGTTGGAATCAACTCTACAGCAGCCGGTTTGCGGTTTTTTTTTTCCCCCCCAGAGGCCATACTTGCTGGTGACACCGAAGGAAGAACATTAACTAGACTTCTCACTTGGAGCACACTGTAAGAAATCACAAGTTGACATACTAAGTCTTAAGAATAATGAGGTTCTACATAACAAACAATAAAGACCACTCTAGGAACCACTGAGTCGGTTCTGACTCACAGCCATCCCACACACGTGCAGAGCAGAACCGTTCACAGAGTTTTCACGGTTGTGATCCTCAGAAGTAAATCTCCAGGCCTTTCTTTTGAGGTGCCTCTGGGTGGGTTTGAACAACCAGTGTTTGGTTAGTAGTTGGATGCATAACAATATGAAAGACACCAGTGGAGACATTGTCCCAATCTAAAATAGGAGCAACATTATCTAAAAACATCCCAGAAAGAAACGAAGTTGTCATTCAATGAGTGGATTTATGTATCTCACAGATTATCCTTCCTGGAACAAAATGACATTAAATAACAAATCAAGATTAACTTTTTAATTTGGTTTAGGTTTAAGTTTTTCCAATGACTAAGAAGGTTGTTTATAATTAGAACTTATTTTGTTTTATAAATTTTTCTCCCTTCTTATGCTAAATCTATGGCCTCAATCACAGTATCTTCCCTATAATAAGCACCTGGTAAGTATTTGTTGTAGGGATAGATGAATAAATAAGTCCTTCCATTAACCCATGTGTGTTCTCTCAAAAGAACATATTACAAGGTCTTTAGAGATTATTTCTCTAGCTTGGGCTTCTAGTTTCAATTAGAGTTACAATTTCTATCATATACAATTTATAACATTATCCATTTTCATAGACATATGATCACTGAGCTGTGAAATAAGGTCAATGCTTCTTTTGTGCCTTTCATGTTTTCTCTCTTTTTAAATTTTCTAGAATCAGCGTGTATTAACTTTATAATCACAAACCTTAAAATTTCTTAAAATTGATTACTTTTAAGTGACTCAGGGCAAGTTGGTCTTGGAATGAATTCAATATAATGGTCAAAGCAAAGAGGACATGCTCAACTTACGGTCTGTAATACAGCCTTCCCACCTGACGTGTTCCAGAATCATCCCCTGCTTCACATGTGGTTCAGATAATTAATCTCTTACTATGAAGATCATCATAAGAGACATGACGGCGATGATGTAGACCTTTGTAAACTCCAGACCAGACTTTGGTCTTAGATTTTGCTGATCTAGGATTAGTCGTAAAGACCATTTGGAAGGATCATGTGGCCTCCTAATTAACAGCCCCCCTTTCTAAAATTAGGCAGCTTGGATATAATCCACACTGCAGTGTGCGCTGACTAGCCATTTGCTCCCTGGTGCACTGTGGAAACTGATACTGTAATTCCTATAACCACATGTTAGGGGAATTGTTTTCCTCTACTACAGCTTTCGGCTGCAATCCTAAGGAAAAAAGAAAAAGCATTTCCAAGAAACTTATGCTGAAAGATTCTTAAGATCTCAAGACAAATGAGAATTTCTTTCTTGCTTTTCTAATTGTAGTCCATCTTTGGGGAAACAGATTCTAAAACTGAGTCCAAGAACATAGGTAAAACCAAATACTGCAGATACTCATAAACCTGATGCAACAGCAGTTATTTGTAGCTTTGGCTGAGTAGTGTGTCAGACAATTATTTGAAATGTCAGTGTATTACTTTGGGATCTTCAGAGAAACAGAATACTAATAGGAGACATACACATCATATATATGCATACATACAAATATGTATAAAAATATACACATACACATACACACACTGAAACCATGCTAGGAGTCAGAATTGCCCTGATGGCAGTGGATTTGATTTGGATTATATAATCCAACAACCTGAGAAGTCCTGGTGGTGCAGTGGTTAAGCACTTGGCTGGTAACCTAAAGGATAGTTGTTGCAAACCATCCATTTCTCCATGGGAAAAAGATGTGGTAGTTTACTTTTGTAAAAATCTGTGCAGATTCCAAAAAAAAAAAAACCCAAATCAAACCCATTGTCTCTGAGTTGATTCCAACTCATAGCGACCCTATAGGTCAGAGGAGAACTGCCCCACAGAGCTTCCAAATAGCTCCGGGCAGATTTGAATTGCTGACCTTCTGATTTATAGCCATACCTCTTAACCTTAGGGCTATGTCCGCCAATCAAAAGCTCAATAATTCAAATCCACCAGATAGTCCTTGGAAACTCTCGCAGGCCAGTTCTGCTCTGTCCATAGGATTACTGTGCGTCCAAATCCACTTGATAGCAGTGGATTCGGTTTGGTTTATATACATACATACATATATATATACACACACATACATACACATATACATATATATATACACACACACATACATACATATGCCAAGGAAAGAGAGAGATTACATATTTTAAAGGATTGTTTACAAAATTACAGGTGCTGGCAAGTTCAAAACATGTTCAGCAGATCAGCAGAATGGAAACTCAGGAAAGATCTGATGTTGTAGTCTTGCCCCAGGATTTTATGGGGCTGGCCAGCAGACTGGAAACTCCACCGGGGTTTCTATTACAGTCTTGATGTAGAGTTCCTTCCTTTCCCATAAACCTCAGTTTTTGCTTTAAAGGCCCCTACCTGATCAGATGAGACTTACCCACACTATTGAGGGTAATCTTCTTGAAGTAAGCTGAGTGTAAATGTTAATCAAATCTATAAAATGCCTTCATAGCAACATCTAATGCAGGACTTTGACCAAACACAGGGCACTGTAGCCAACTCACATTAAAGTGGGACATATAGACCACAATTAATAGAAAAAAAAAATCAAAAAATAACATCTTATATAACTTTATAAATAACTTTGAAACTTGCTTGTATTGTGACTGAAAAATACAACTGAAAACTATCACTCTAATCGCCATGAGTTGGATCCGACTCAACGGCACTTGGCTGGCTTGGCAATCTTTCCTTCTAGCCTTGTCTTTAGAATTAAAACAATCTAAAAATTCTGCCAAGTATGAAAATGTAACAAGGAACATAAGATAAAAATAGGAAATCTAAAATGTACTTCTGGAACTTGATTTGTGCATTTATTAGGAGAATTGGGAACTCCTTCATGCAGCAAAATTACTTAAAGGAGAAGCCTAACTGCTTAGCCTCCTTTGGGAGTTTCTTAAAAACATTGATTCTGTATTGTTCTGTCTTTTTTTTACCTAGAATAACCACTTCATAAAGAGCTAAAATTTCAGGAGATCAAAGCTGATGTTTGCTCCTTATCACTATGCACTGGAGACTGTTAATCCAGTTTTGATTTCTAGAACATTCAAAACAACGTGGCATCCTGCCCTCTTTTAGCATCTCCTGATGTTAGAATGTGGTGACAGATTCCTTTTGTATGGCTATAGATCAGTGGGTAGTGTGTCTGCTTTTACTTTGTCAAAGAAATACACCTTGAAGGTCAAAAGCAGACAATGTTATCATGGGTTACCGTATGACCATGGAGGTAGCAAACACTGGCCAAATCCACATTTTTTGTGCAGCCTATGAACTTAGAATTTTTTTACATTTTCAAATGTTGAAATAAAATCTAAAGAAGAATAACACTTTGTGATACATGAAATTCAAATTTCCGTGTCCATGCTTTTGTACTACCACAGGAGAATCCATATTTGTGACAGAGACCGTGTAGCCCATCAGCCTAAAGCGTTATCATCTGACCCTTTAGAGAAAATGTTTGCTGAACTCTATCCATGATGGAAGCCACACAAAATACAAGTCAAGTCTAAAGTTTGGAGGAGCTCACGATATTTTTCAGGTACTATACAACCCTGGAGCCCTGGTGGCTAATAGCTCAGCTGTTAACCGAAAGGTCAGTGGTTCAAGACCCCCATTGGCCTTGAGGGAGAATAATGAGGCAGGCTGCTGCTATAGCGATTTATACCCTCGGAAACCCGCTGGGTTACTATGAGTTAGAATCAACTTGACAGCAATGAATTGACACAACCCATAGAACACTGCTGCTACACTGGTTAAGCTCTCACCTGCTAACCAAAAAGTGGAATCCACCAGCCACTCCAAGGCAGAGACATGTGGCAGTCTGCAAAAACGTACAGCCTTGGAAATCCTAGAAGGCAGGTCTACTCTGTCTTACAGTGTTGCTAGGAGTCAGAATTGACCTGATGGCAGTGGATTTGATTCGGATTATATAACCCAACAACCCAAGAAGTCCTAGTGGTGCAGTGGTTAAGCACTAGGCTGATAACCTAAAGGATAGTTATTGTAAACTATCTGTTTCTCCATGGGAAAAAGATGTGGTAGTTTACTTCTGTAAAAATCTGTACAGAGTTCAAAAAAAAAAAAAAACAACCCAACCAAACCCATTGCCACTGAGTTACTTCCAACTCTTAGTGACCCTATAGGTCAGAGTAGAATTTCCCCACAGAGTTTCCCAGGAGCACCTGGCAGATCTGAATTGCTGACCTTCTGATTTATAGCCATACCTCTTAACCACTATGCCACCACGGTTTCCCTGTAAAAATGACAGCCTTAGAAAACCTACGGGATAGTTCTAATTCATTCTGTAGGGTTGCTGTGAGTTGGAATTGACTTGACAACAGTGAGTATACAATCCAAAGCAGAAACACAAAAAGATAACGCTCAAGTAGAGGCTGCAGAAAAAAAGATGATAAATACAAGGAAAACGTCTTTTTGTGTGTGCAGTCCATTATGTAAGTAACAAATTGAGGGGAAGGGCTTCAGTGACTGAAAACTTAACACTGCATCTGAAGTTTGATTTGATTCTTTGCTGTGTGCTCTCTTAGTGTCTGCCTTGCAAAGAGAAAAACTACCTACAGATCAGAAACTTTTGCTTGAAACTGTCAAATAAGCAAGCAATAAACGATTACTGTGTTGCACCGCTGAAATGTGGGGATTTATTATAGTTTATAACACTACCTTGACTAAAATACACTGGCAAGAATATTATGGCGATATCTGTTTCACCACACCTGGAACCCATTCACAGCAATGTATGTGTCCCAGTTCAAAAGCCCTACCAGGTGATGCAGGAAATGAATGTACTGGGAGTGTGGAAAACAGCCTTTCTTCATCATTAAGTGCTTCCAGTTCATTAAGGGGCCATATTTCAACAAAGCGAAGAGAACAAGCATTTATTTAATGTCTCTTATTGGAACTCTGGTGCTTATTATCAGCATCACTCCAAGATTCTTTTCCTATATATTACTTGTAGTTTCAGGCAAAGATACGTGCCTGGTTTTACGTTACCACATCTATCTCCCCCATCCCAGCATGTTTCACGTTGTCTGTCTCTTCCAATAGACCATCCTGAAGGAGTTCTCTTGTCCCCAACCCCCAAACCAAACCCACTGCCATCAAGTCAATTCTGACTCATAGTGACCCTATAGGACACAGTAGAACTGTCCCATAGAGTTTCCAAGGAGTGCCTGGTGGATTCCAACTGGCCAGCCTTTTGGTTAGCAGATGTAGCACTTAACCATTATGCCATTAGGGTTTTCTCTCTTGTCCCAGACCACACAATTATCATAAAATATAACTCTGACTCAATAATGATAATAATAATACGAAATCCATTTAACACAATAGTCCAAATTCGTGTATGCCTATGTTTCTTCACCAAAGTCTTCAAAGATGTCACCAGTAGCTGAGTTCTTATTCTTCATTTTTCAGTTCCACTTTCTCTAGTTTGGCCACATTTTCTGAGTTTGGCTGCATTGTAGAAAACCAAAAACAAACAAAAACCTGAAAAACAAAATCCACAACAGCAACAATAAACCCCACAGCCATCCAGCCAATTCTGACTCATAGCAATCCTATAGGATAGAGGAGAACTGCCTCATAGGGTTTCCAAGTAGCAGTTGGTGGATTTGAACTGTCAATCTTTTGTTTAGTAGCCAAGCTCTTATCCACTGTGCAACTAGAGCTCCAAATCCTTGTAGAAGTATTTTTTTAATTTTAAATTCACAACATTTTGAACACCCATTCATCAAAAGAAAGTCCCACTTCTGATTGCTCAAACCAAAGCCCCAGTATTGGCTCCTGTAGATGTTGCTGTTCTGATTTGGGTCATGTGAACTCATCACTTTGGCTTAGCATCGGTTCTCTCATCCTCTCCTACAGCTTTGGGTGGATTCAGCTTTATCCAAAGCACACGGTCTAAGAAGGCGGAAGGTAATTTTCCCCTAAAGGCTGTGGTTGCCATAAGAACAGTATATAGGGAAAAGGCCTCCTCTTGTTTCTTCTTTTCCATCTGGTTCTAGTTATTCCCTCTGAATTTCCCACATCTGAGCTAAGCAAGTATCCTCATGCTACATTGTTTCTTCTGATCCTTTCCTCTCATAGTCCTCTTTTTAAAAAAATCAACCAGACAAAAAATACATTTGACTTTCGATACCTCTTTAAC
The DNA here is from genome assembly GCA_028571685.1 of Heterohyrax brucei. Classification (NCBI taxonomy): domain Eukaryota; kingdom Metazoa; phylum Chordata; class Mammalia; order Hyracoidea; family Procaviidae; genus Heterohyrax; species Heterohyrax brucei. The sequence continues at coordinate 100,934,866 of CM053148.1, forward strand.
ATCCCTAATCCTATACTCTCAAATCTCATTTGGTGTAAGAATAGGTATTCGATTTTATTCATTATAGTACTTTGAAAACACCTGTTATTCCAATAGAAAAATATTTTAACAAGCTTCTTGCTCTACCTACTAGCAAATATACACTTCTGAGAAAAATGTTTAATCATATTTAACGTATAAGGAGCAATTTAAAATAAGGTATACTGTTTAAGTGAACGTGTTACATGAAAATAAAAAAAAATTGCTGGGTTCTAAGTATTTAAGAAAGAAGATGTTTTGTTTACTAAAGAAGAAGAAATTGTGGAAAATATGTTCACCAGAGAAACAGAATCAGTTAAAAAAAAAAAAAAAAGATTCTGTAGAGACACAGAACCACTAATTGACAAACATACATATAAAGTATATATAAGGACTGACAATTACGTTAGTGGACTTGCCACCATACACTTATGTTAGCAGCACTGTATAAACAACTCAGTAAGGTTTCACAGCCTTGGTATATCAGTGTCTCACAGCTGTGTTCATGCTGATGTGTGGAGGTGTCTTGCTGAGTGGTGTTCATTATTGTTTTTGCATGTATTTGTGTGCCATTACAAGAATGCTGTAGCTTCAATTAGAGCAATGAACGAACATTAAACTTCTTGTTAAACTTGGCAAGAGTGGAAGTGAAATCTATGACATGTTAGTACAAATTTATGGGGATAATGTATGAAGAAAATGGCAGTGTACAAATGGATTAAATGTTTTTCTGAGGGGAGAGAAAGCATCACTGATGAAGAGAGATCAGGGTGACCAGTAATGAGCAGAACTGATGAAAACATTGTAAAATCTGTCAAATTGTGCATCAAAATCATTGGCTGACTGTCAGAAGCATAGCAGACCAAGAAAACATCTATAGAGAAACAGGGGAATCTTAATAGAAAATCTTGGCATGAGAAAGGTGTATATAAGAATGGTCCCAAAGGAACTAACCAATGAACAAAAGCAAAGGAGAGTCAAAATTTGCCAGGATCATTTGGAGAAGGAAGACAATGTTTCAGGCCATGTTATCACTGTTGATGAAATACAGGTGTACCAGTACTACCCTGAGACAAAGTGTCAAAGTGCACAGTGGAAGTCAGCCAATTCTCCATAGCCATGAAAGTTCCATCAGTCCAAATTAAGAGTCAAAATGAGGGGGCAGAGTCAAGATGGCAGACTAAATGTACATCTCCCTAATTTCCTCTTGAAACCAAGATCTGAAAGGATAATTAAACAGAACCTTCTGGACACATAGTGAGCCCTGAGAGGCAGCATAGTGCAGTTAATTTGGACTTCATACCACTGAATGCAAGACCTCCTCTGTTTCACTTACCCTACTCTCAGTGAGCACAGGTTTGCACAGACTGAAGGTTACTCATCATTTTTATTTATTTTTTCCTCTGTCTTGGCCAGTGGGCAGAGCTGGGACTTGACTAGCTGCTGGTCTCGGACACACTGCTGGTGGGACTGGCAAGCATAATGGCCATGTTCTGAGAGCCTGGCTTTGAATTCTGTATCTCTTGGCTCCTCTGGCTTATCTTTCTGCCTCTGCCGTGTGGTAGCTGAACAGATGAGCTTGTGCGGGATGCCATGTTGATCCACTGGAAAACAGAGATGCCCAGGCAGAGGCCCCAGCTGGACTTGGTGCCTAGGCTGGGAGGTGGTGCCTGCCAGACGGAGAGTGATTTTCAAGCAGGGCGTGAAAATCAGTGTGTCTGGGGCTGGGGCCCAGCAGTGGAGGCTGTGGACTCTGGGCATTTCAGCACCCTTGGCCTCTCATTCTGCTGGGAGCCTGGTCCCAGCCAGCTGGCGAGCTTGTGCGGGACACCACCTTGTTTCACTAGGAGGTGGAGTCATCTGTACGGAAGCTTCAGCTGGACCTAATTCCTGGGCTAGGAGGCAGTGCCTATGCAGAAGAGACCACTATTTCAGCAGAAAAGCAGAATTCTGCACAGTATCGCCTAAAGCTGGGGTCCAGCGGCAGAGGCCAGCAGGCCAGTAGCCTTTCTGTATTTTGAGCTAGTTTATAACATCTGGGGTTCAAAAGCAGAGGTGCTTATTTTGCCAGCTGGGAAGAGGGACGTATACACCTGAAAAAGTGGCTGACTTTAGAAGTTGTCAAATACTTTTTACTTCTCATTTTACGAAGGCCTAGAGAAATAAACGTGGTGCATCTTCACAGCATCTCTCCCAGCCTCCATTGACCAACATGAAGCCCCAAATGCAACAAACTTTGGAGAAGATGGTAACCTGGAAATCACCCATGGCATCAGAAGGCCCTCAAAAGAAATGACCTCAGAACTTCCTAGATGAAGAAACTTTTCTGAAACCATCAGAAGATGATTACAAAAGTATTATAGATAGAGCCCTCCTAGACCTTAGACAAAATGCAGCAGAGCAAAACAAAAAGTTAAGCAAGCTGTTTGATGTGATGGAACATTAGTACTCAGAAATCCAACAGATCAAGAGCAAAATCAAAGAGACAGAAACTTCAATTCAAAGCCAAGAAAACAGAATGGAACAAACAGAAAAGACAATTTCCGATTTCGAAGACAAAGCTACTTACTCCAGCATCTATGAGGAGAAATCAGAGAAAAGAAACAAGAAAAATGAAGAAGCACTAAGAAGCATGTGGGACTCTATTAAGAAGAACAATCTATGATTAATTGGAGTTCCTGAGCAGGGGGAGACACCTGAGAACACAGAGGATATTGTTGCTGAGCTGCTGACAGAAAACTTCCCAGAAATTATGAAAGAAGAGAATATAGACATCCAAGATACGTATCAAACACCGCTGTACATAGCTCTCAACAGAAAGACTCTGAGACATATTATAATCAACCTTAACAGAATGAAACATAAGTAGAAACTCTTAAAGGCAGCAAGACTCAAAGCAAAGCTAACATTCAGAAGGAAATCCTGTAGGCTTTCATAGGATTTCTCACCAGAAACAATACTAGCACGGAGACAGTCATATGACACATTCAAAGCCTTGAAGAAGAAGAATTTCCAACCAAGAATTATATGTCCTGCAAAACTATCTTTCAAAAATGAAAATGAAATTAAGACATTAACAGATAAACAGAAACTCAGAGACTTTGTAAAAACCAAACCAAAGCTACAAGAAATACTGAAAGAATCTGTTGACTTGGAAGACCAAAACTGCTAACTTTATCTTTTAGAAAGACACATTATCTGGAATTCTACTCAGTTAGGGAAGGCTCCAAACACAATCAAACTGTAATAGTAAAACAATCTAGTGATCATATCATGTAAACTATGATATCACCATATTAAAAAGAGGGATGTACTACAATCATTATAGTCCTCCCAGATGGAAAGGAAGTTGACAAGACTGGTAGCAATCAAAATTGGGTTTATATGTAGTTTATTAAGGGGGATCATAGGGGCAGCCATAAAGCGCAATAAAGAAGCAACATATCACATCAGGAAATGTAATACAGGAGTCTTGACAACCACAAAACCAACCCTGACAAGGTGAAAAATCAACTCACAAAGAAGATGGTAGCAGAACAGATTAATAAGAACAACAGAGAAAACATCAACACAAAAATAAACATATCACAATGGCAGCACTGAATACATACCTATCAATAATTACATTGAATGTGAATGGCCTGAATGCTCCAGTACACAGACATCGAGTGACATCTTGGATCGAAAGACTTGACCCATCTATATGTTGCCTACAAGAAACTCATCTGAGACTTAAAGACATGAACAAACTGAAAATTAAAGGATGGAAGAATATATATCAAGCTAACAATGAACAAAGAAGAGCAAGTGTGGCAATTCTAATCTCAGATAAAATCCATTTTAGTGTCTGTTAAGGAGGAAATTATGAAATCAATACCATTTACGATAGCCCCTAAGAAGATAAAGTACCTAGGAATTAATCTAACCAGAGAAAGAACAGACCTTTACAAAGAGAACTACAAGCCCTTACTACAAGAAACTAAGAGAGACTTTGATAAATGGAAAAACCTACCCTGCTCATGGATAGGAAGACTTAACATTGTGAAAATGTCTATTTTACCCAAAGCAATTTATTTATATAATGCAATCCCAATACAAGTTAAAGCATCATTTTTTAATGAGATGGAGAAACAAATCACCAATTTTGTTTGGAAAGGGAAGAAGCCCCGGATAAGTAAGGTACTACTAAAGAAGAAGAACACATTGGGAGGCCTCTCATTACCCGACCTTAGAACATACTACACTGCCACAGTAGTAAAAACAGCCTGGTACTGGTACAAGAACAGACAGATCGATCAATGGAACAGAATTGAGACCCCAGAGATGACACCATCTGCCTACAAACAGTTGATATTCGACAAAGGCCCTAAGACATTATACTGGGGTAAAAACAGTATCTTCAAGAAATGGTGCTGGCAAAATTGGTTATCCATCTGCAATAAACTGAATCAAGATCCATATCTTACACCTTATACAAAAACCAACTCCAACTGCATGGAAGACCTAAATATCAAACCTAAAACGATAAAGCTCATCCAAGAAAAGGTAGGAACAACAATGGAAGTTTTAATACACAATGAGGACAGACTCCAAAATCTGTCAAACATACCTCAATCAACAGAAGAGAAAATAGATAAATGGGAACTATTAAGAATCAAACACTTTTGCTCATCCAAAGACTTTATTAATAGAATTAAAAGAACACTCACAGAATCGGAAAAAATATTTGGCAACTCTATGTCAGACTGACGCCTGATCTCCGTAATCTATAGGATACTACAAAATATCAAGAAGAAGAAGATAAACCATCCAATTAAGTGATGGGCAAAGGAGATGGACAGACACTTCACTAAAGAGGAGATCCAGGCAGCCAAAAAACACATGCAGGCATGTTCACGATCTTTAGTTATTAAAGAAATTCAAATCAAGACAACAATGAGATACCATCTCACCCCAACAAGATTGGCCATGATCCAGAAAACACAAAACAACAAATGCTGGAGAGGCTGTGGAGAAAGTGGAACCCTCCTACACTGTTGGTGGGGTTGCAAAATGGTCCAGCCTCTTTGGAAGGCAATCTGGCACTTCCTTAAAAAAATGGATATCGATATACCATTTGACCCAGTAATTCCACTACTTGGAATATATCCTACAGATTCAAGGCCTTTCACACCAACGGACACATGCACCAGAATGTTTATAGCAGCACAGTCCACAATAGCAAAAAGATGGAATCAACCCAGATGCCCAACAATAGAAGAATGGATAGGTAAACTGTGGTACATATACTCAATGGAGCACTACGCAATGATAAAGAATAATGATGATTCCAGGAAACATCTCCTAACCTGGTTTCAACTGGAAGACATTATGTTGAGTGAAAGTAGTCAGCGACAAAAGGACAAATACTGTATGAGACCTCTACGATAAGATCTCAGAAACAGACTTGTGTATAGAAGAAAACTCTTTGATACCTGCAAGGGAGGAGAGGGAGGGATGGCGAGGGGGGGAGGGTTTAGTTCAGATAGTTACTAGCAATCTAGTTGGGAGAAAGCGGTGACAGCACATATTAGGAACAAGAACAACATTAAGTGGACTTCAGCATAACTTGAGTACTCCTTCCATCTTAACTCAATATTGCAAGGATAGAGTAGCTGGGGCGGGGGGGCGGGGAACCATGCTCTTGGGTGAATTCCAGGCCAATTGGCACAACTAGCATTTTGCTAAGGGAGCTCTCTGCACCCCACGTTGGTGAGTGGCGTCTGGGGTCTTAAAAACTGCCAAGCTGCCACCCGAGGACACAGCAAATGGTCCCAACTCAGCAGGAACGGATGCTCACCGAGGGCCAAAACGGCATGCGGTAAAGACAACCCAGAAGACAGAGAGACCCACAAGAGTGGGTGCCTACATCGACTTGGGACCGGAAGAACCGGATGGTGCCCAGCCACCACCAGTGATAGCCACGACGGAGCTCAGAGAGAGGAGCCTCACTGGCAACACAAGAATAAAAAGAGGTGCATCATGAGATCTCCACTAAAAGAACTCAATTGATGGTCCAACGGTTTTGGGGTTACTCTGAGAGCACGGCCCCCTTCCCTGATGCTGCCCTCTCCCATAAATTATAACAAAGGTCTACTCTTTGGACAGGAATGGATTGGACTTGGCAAGGCAGAGTGACCATATATTGGAAGCACTTTATGGTTCTATACATCTATAGGATATCATCTTGCTGACCTCTGGCTGGAGGAAGGGGAGTGGACGGAGAGGAGGGGAAAGGAGACTGTTGGGAGGATGAGACATGTATGGAGCAGAGAGGAATAGAGTGCTGTCACCGGACAGGGAGAGCAGTGGAAGCTGCATATAGGGGGGCATGTAAATTTACATGTGAATGTACATTTTCACTCAGTTACGTTAAATAAAAATAAAAATTAAAAAAAATCCATTTTAGTGTAAAATCACCATTGTGGACAAGGATGGACACTATTACTGAAAGGTTCAACACACAAGCAGGACTTAACAATATTAAATATTTATGCACCTAATACCAGAGCATCTAAATACATCAAAGAAACACTGACTACATTCAAAAGGAGATAGATCACTCCACAATAATAGTAGGAGGCTTCAACACTCCACTCTCACTATTGGACAGATCATCTAGAAAAAAGATCAGTAAAGACACAGAAGACCTTGTTTCCACAATTAACTAACTTCAGCTGATCAACATATACAAGTCTTTCTATCCATCAACTGACAACTACACCTTCTTCTCCAGTACACAAGGAACATTCTCCAGAATAGACTACGTATTAGGACATAAAGTAATTCTCAAAAAAATCCATACCGTTGAATTAATGCAAAGTATCTTCTCAGATCATAAAGCCCAAAATTCAAAATCAATAGCAGAGAAAACATAGATAGAAAGTGGAACTCTTGGAAACTGAACAATGTCTTGCAGAAAAAACCATGGGTTATAGTAGTAATCAAGGATGACATAAAGAAATTTATGGATTCCAACAAGAACGAAAACACTTCCTACCAGAACCTATGGGATACAGCCACAGCAGTGCTCAGAAGTCAATATTTCTCCATAAATGCACACATCTGGAAGGAAGAAAGAAACCAAATCAAAGAACTGACCCTACAACTTAAACGAGAGGCAACAACAGAGGAACCCCTCAGGCACCAGAAGAAAACAGATCATAAAGATCACAGAAGAACTAAACGAATTAGAGAATAGAAGAATGATTGAAAAAACTGAAAAGACCAAAAGCTGGTTTTTTGAAAAGATCAACAAAATTGACAAACTGTTGGCTAAACTTAAATCAAAAATATCACAGCTGAATACTATAAAAGACTGTATTCTAACAAATTTGTAAACCTAGAGGAAATGGACACATTCCTTTGATTCAAATCACCTACCAAAATTATCGCAAGGTGAAGCAGAACAACTTAATAAACCCATCACAAAGGAAGAGATTGAAACAGTCATCAAAAAACTGCCAACCAAAAAAGCCCAGGCTCAGACAGCTTCACCATGAAATTCTACCAAGCTTTTAGAGAACAGTTATCTCCAATACTACTAAGACTATTTCACAGTCTAGAAAGGGATGGAATACTCCCAAATTCATTCTATGAAGCCAGCATAACTGTGATACCAAAGCCAGGGAAAGACCCAACCAAAAAGGAGAAATACAGACCAATATCACTCATGAATCTAGATGCAAAAATCTTCAACAAAATTCTTGCCAACAGAATACAACAAGGTGTCAAAAAAAATAATCCATCCTGACCAAGTTGGATTCATACCAGGGATACACGGCTGGTTCAACATCAGAGAAACAATTAATGTGATCAATCACACAAATACCACAAAAAACAAGAATCACCTGATCTTGTCTGTTGATGCAGAAAAGGTAATGAATAAGGTCCAACACACATTCATGCTAAAAACTCACAGTAAAATAGGAATAGAAGGCCAATTCCTCAATGCAATAAGGGGCATTTATACCAAGCCAACTGCCCACGTCATCCTGAATGGAGAGAGACTGAAACAGTTTCCCTTGAGAACAGGAACTAGACAAGGGTGCCCACTCTCACCTCTCTTATTCAACATTGTACTAGAAGTTTTAGCCAGAGCAATTAGACAAGACTAAGGAATAAAGGGCATCTGCATCGGCAAAGAGGAAGTTAAAATCTCCCTATTTGCAGATGATGTGGTGGTTTATGCAGAGAATCCCAAAGAATCCATAAGAAAACTACTCAAACTGATAAAAAAGAGTTTGGCAAAGTCTCCGGATACAAGATAAGCATAAGTAAATCAGCAGGATTCCTTTATACCAACAAGGAGATTATTACGGAAGAAATCACCAAGTCAATACCATTTACTATAGCCCCTAAGAAGATAAAGTACCTAGGAATAAATCTAATCAGAGAAATAACAGACCTTTACAAAGAGAACTGCAAACTCTTACTACAAGAAACTAAGAGAGACTTACATACATGGAGAAAACTACCATGGTCATGGATAAGAAGACTTAACATTGTGAAAATGTCTATTTCACCCAAAGCAGTCTACTTATATCATGCAATCCCAATACAGTTTCCAGTGACATTTTTTAATGAGATGTAGGAACAAATTACCAACGTTGTCTGGAAAGGGAAGAAGACCCAGATAAGTAAAGCATTACTAAAAAGGAAGAACACACTGGGAGGCCTTTCATTACTTGACCTTAGAAGCTATCACACTGCTACAGTAGTCAAAACAGGCTGGTACTGGTACAAAAACAGACAGATAGATCAATGGAACAGAATCGAAACCCTAGAGATAACATTATCTGCCTATGAACAGTTGATATTCAACAAAGGCCCTAAGACATTAAACTGAGGTAGAAACAATCTCTTCAACAAATGGTGATGGCAAAATTGGATATCCATCTGCTCTAAATTAAAACAAGACCCATATCTTACACCTTATACAAAAACCAATTCAAACTGGATAAAAGACCTAAATATCAAATCTAAAACAATAAAGCTCATCCAAGAAAAAGTAGGAACAATAACAGAAGGTTTGATACACAGCATAGACAGACTTCAAAATCTGTCAAACAAACCACAATCATTAGAAGAGAAAACAGATAAATGGAAACTATTAAGATCAATCACTTTTGCTTATCTAAAGACTTTATTAATAGAATTAAAAGGCCACATACAGAATGGGAAAAAATATTTGGCAACTCTATGTCAGACTCATGCCTGATCTCCATAATCTATAAGGTACTATGAAATATCAATAAGAAGAAGATAAATCATCCAATTAAGTGATGGGCAAAGGAGATGGACAGGCACTTCTCTAAAGAGGAGATCCAGGCAGCCAAAAAACACACGTGGACATGCTCACGATCACTGGCTGTTAAAGAAATTCAAATCAAAATGACAATGAGATACCATTTCACCACAACAAGGTTGGCCATGATCCCAAATAAGGAAAACAACAAATGCTGGAGAGGCTGTGGGGAGACTGGAACTCTCCTACGCTGTTGGTGGGATTGCAAAATGGTGCAACCTCTTTGGAAAGCAATCTGGTGTTCCCTTAAAAAAATGGATATAGATATACCATTTGACCCAGTAATTCCCTTGCTTGAAATATATCTTACAGAATCTAGGTCACTCGCACCAGCTGATACATGCACATGAATGTTCATCACAGCACAGTCCATGATAGCAAAAAGATGGAATCGACTCAGATGCTCAACAACAGAGGAACTGATAGGTAAACTACAGTATATATACTCAATGGAACACTATGTAATGATAAAGAACGATGATGATAGCAGGAAACATCTCTTAACCTGGTTTCAACTGGAGGGCATTATGCTGAAAGTAGTCAGCGACAAAAGGACAAATATTGTATGAGATTCCTACAATAAGATCTCAAAAACAGACTTATGTATAGAAGAAAAGACTCTTTGACAGCTGCAAAGGTGAGGAGGGAGGGAGAGGAAGGGGATGGTTTAGATTAGATAGTTAATAGAAATTTGGTTGGGTGAAATTGATGACAGCACACCTTGGAAAGAAGATCAATAATAACTGGACTTCAGCACAATTTGAGTACTCCTCCCATCTTAACCCAATATTGCAAGGACAGAGTAGCTGGGGTGGGGGGCTGGGGACCATGTTCTCAGGTAAAATCCAGGCCAGTTTTCACAGCTAATGTTTTGCTAATGAAGACACTGCACCCCACATTGGTGAGTGGTGTCTGGGGTTTTAAAAGCCGCCAAGCTGCCATCTGAGGGTACAGCAAATGGTCCCAACTCAACAGGAATGGATGATCACCGAGGACAAGAATGACATCGGGAAAAGAAAACCCAGAAGACAGAGAGACACATATGAGTGGGTCTCTACATTGACTTGTGACCAGAATAACAAGATGGTGCCCAGCCACCACCAGTGATAGCCACGATGGAGCTCACAAAGTGAAGTCTTACTGGCAACAAGAGAATAAATAGGGGTGCACCCTGAGATCTCCAACAAAAGACCACAACTGATAGTCCTGGGGCTTTCAGATTCCCCTGGGAGCACGGCTCCTGGCCCTGATGTTGCCCATGTCCATAAATCATAATGAAGGTCACCTTTTCAGACAGCAATGGATTGGACTTGGTGAAGCACAGTTATCGTATCTTGGGGAATTTTATGGTTTTATGCATCTATAGGATGTCATCCTGCTGACCTCTTGCTGGAGGAAGGCGAGTGGGTGGAGAGGAGGGGATAGGAGACTGTTGGGAGGACAAGATATGTATGGAGCAGAAAGGAAGAGTGTGCTGTCCCTGGTCAGGGAGAGCAGTGGGCACTGCATAAAGGTTAGCATGTGACTTTATATTGGAATGTACATTTTCATTCAATCATAATTTAAAAAAAACTGAAAAAAAAGAGTCAAAACAGTGTTGCTAGCCCTTTTTTATATTAGAAGTATTGTTCATTGTGAATTTGTACCAAGTGGACACACAGTTAACCAAGTTTACTATTTGGAAATGCTCAAAAGGCTGCATGAAGAAAATGACCTGAACTTTTTGCCAACGACTCAGTTTTTACATCGCAACAATGTACAAGCTCACACAGCACTGTCTGTGAGGGGGTTTTTAGCCAGTAAACAAATAACTGTATTGGAACTTCCTCCCTGTTCACCTGATCTGGAAACCAATGATTTTTTTCTTTATTCAAAGATAAGGGAAATATAGAAAGGAAGATATTTTGGTGACATTCAGGACATCAAGAGTATACAATGACAGCTCTGGTGACCATTACAGAAAAAGAGTTCCAAAAATTGCTTTGAAGATTGGACTAGGCACTGGCATCGGAGCACAGCTTCCCAAGGGGAGTACTCCAAAGGTCACTGTAGTGGTATCTGGCAATAAACAATGTAGCAATTTTTCTAGATGAGTTTGTGAATGTAACTGTCAGACCTCATGCCTGTATATACACAGGAAAGTTATATAACTTCTCCTCACTTACAGACCCTCTCATTACTCAATGTTTCACATTTCTGACAATGCCAAAAAATCTACTATCCAACTATTTTGCACATTAATGAATATAGCTAGCAGTAACCAGCACCAAGGGACTAGCTTTGATGGTTAAGATTATGTGTCAACTTGGCTAGACCATAACTTTCAGTGGTTTGGCAGTTATGTAATGCTCTGATTTGGCAGTTATGTAGAGATGTAGCCATCCTTCACTTTATGATCTGATGTCATCATCATCCATTTTTGCATAACACCAATCTTACATAATGACCTGGTGTTTGAAACCAAACCATGTCACTAAGTGGTAGCACAATGGTTCATTGCTAGACCTGTAATGGAAATGTCAGCAAGTCCAACTCACCAGCTGCTCCACAGGAGTAAATATCACATGGGCTTGCCATGAGGTGGAAATGACTTGACAGCACACAACACTTAAAAGTAGACAGAAATAAAGAGATTTAACTCAAGGAATTGGTTCACACAATGGAGACTAGCAAATCCAAATTTTGCAGATCACGCTACATGACAGATTATTCCTGAAATCCTGAGATGGGCAGCAAGATGGTCGCAATGAATAAATAAGAGGCCTTGCCAAGAGGTTGAGCCTGTAGTCTCCAGTAACACTGAGAGCTAACTGCCAGCCTTTAAGCTATTCCCGTATTAGACAATACAGGAACTACTCTCTGCTTTTAGAGTGTCTCCTTATTTAGATATATTTCCGGTGTCAACTCAATTAAAAAAACAAGTAACTAGAGTCTTCAGTCCAGCTAAAACCAGTCTTGAACTAGTTCTGGACTTCTTGAACTATTCAGTATTGATAACCTTGTGCCTCAGCTGACTTATGCCAGAGTCCAAAAAATACATCTCTATCTACCCACAAACATGGGCAAGATGCCATCTCTGTTGCCCCTCTTTCAGACTGAACAGGTGCTGAAGACAAGGGTGCCCCAAGACTGCTCTGAGGTGGTGTACCTGGGGACCCCTGTCCTGATTTATTTTGCCTATATAAACTTCAAAAGTTCAGCAGTTCAAATCTGCCAGGCACTCCTTGGAACTCTATGGAGCAGTTCTACTCTGACCTATAGGGTCACTATGAGTCAGACCTGATTCAATGGCAGTGGATTTTTTTTTGTTTGTTTTTGACTCCCTGGGCTATTGTTCTGAGAGACACTTTGGCAACCGAAGTCTGGCTGTATTCCTTTAACTTTGCCAACTAAATAAAACTGCTTCTTATTTTTCATCTGCTCTATGTCTTCCTAGGGGAGCCAGCTGACCTGGAAGTATAAGGTTACAGTCTTGCACACCCAAATCTGTATGCCAGGCTTCAGGGAAGATATTCCTACAGCTTCCCTACCAATATCAGCAGGTCAGATGACAAGAAGAGTGGAGGGTTTCTGGCAAAATATCTATTCATAGTCTGGAGCAGAATACAGCCTAAGGAAAAAAAATCCCTTTTTGCTCTTTTGCTATCAACTGATTGGATGAGGCTCGTCTCCTACCCCAGTATGACCTCATTAATACAACAGGAGAAAAATTCTTTTTTCCAAACAGGGTCACATTCCCAGGTATAGAAGTTAGGATTTTAATATATGTTTCTTGGGGTGGAACAATTTAATTTACAGCAGAAGATTTATTAAAGAGTGTATTTTAAGACTTGGGATCTGCTTTGCCCTGCTATCAACTAGCATCTTGAATTTGTCAAAACACAAAGCCACTGTTGTGAAGTTGATTCCAATTCATAGAGACTCTATAGGTCAGAGCAGAACTGCCCCATGGAGTTTCCAAGGAGCACCTGGTGGTTTTGAATACTGTTCTTGTTGCACAGAACTGTGATGAAGATCCAATCTGACAGGTTATACGACTCCTGACAATTAAGTTCATGAACTCATCCTAGAAAAAGTGCTATATGTCTCATTGCTGAATATCACTATGGTCACCTTTGAAATAGTCTCTTTGGGAAGCTGTGCACCTATGCCAGTGCCGAGTTTACTCTTCAAAGTATTTTTGGAACTCTTTTTCTGGAACGGCCATAAGAGCTGTCATTATCACCCTTGAAGTCCTAAAGGTCACTAAAACATCTTCCTTTCACTATTTCCTTTGTCTTCGGGTAAAGAAAAACATCACAAGGGGCCAGACCAGGCGAGTGGAGAAGGTTTTCCAATAGAGTTATTAGTTTACCGAGTCTCTCACAGACAACTATGCAATTAAGTTTGTGCCCTTGCCACCGCGCCATCATGCACAATGGCCATTTCAGAAAAGGAGTTCCAAAATTGCCTTGAAGGGTGGACTAGGCACTGCCGTTGGAGCATGGCTTTCCAAGGGGAGGACTTTGAAGGTGACTGCAGTGATATTCAACAGTGAGGTATGCGGCACTTAGAACAACTAAATTCACGGACTTAATTGTGGGACTCAATTCATACATGGGATACTATCAAGTTCCAGGCAAACATTAAGTGGCACTGACTGAAACCTAAGTCAACAAAACACTGTTAATGTATATGTCACTCCGCTTTTTCTGAATCATCCACACTGTTCTTGTAAACTGGATGATTTGCCAGGAAATGTCTGGGCTATTGGAACACAGAAGTGAAAGGCTCCTTCTTGTCCCTCCGAAATATCTTAGTTTAACGCCAAACCAAACCAAACCTACTACCACAGAGTCAATTCCAGCTCACAGAGACCCTAAAGGACAGAGTAAAACTGCCCTTTGTGGTGTTCAAGGTGCTCCCGATGGATTTGAACCCGACCTTTTGGTTAGCAGCCTTAGCACTGAAACCCCAGCCACCAGGGTTTCCAGTCTTAGTTCAGTGACAACCTAAAAAACTTGAACTATTGCCACTGAGCTGATGACACATCACAGCAGTTCTATAGGACGGACTGAAACTTCCCTATACCACGGAAAGGCAGGTGGATTCAAACCGCCGACTTTCTGGTTAGCAGCTGACCTCTTAACCACTGTGTCACCAGAACTCCCATTTAGTGATGGAGGCAGACATCTAAAAAAACACTGATAATACAGGGTGTTTTATGCAACTATATGTGCACAAGGTGCTAAGGAAGCAGGAAGAATATAGGTTTTTTTTTTTTTTTTCTTTCAGAATATCAACAAAGCAGTAGTAGTTGGTGACTTGTGTCACATGACAATGATGTTTTAATCAGACTTCACTGTAAGTTCTTGAGCAAATCAACCAAAAAGTTAATTTTTTTGTAAAAAAAGATGGCATTTTGGGCACCTCATTCTATGACAGAAACTGAAAGCAAAAGAACAAGCGAGACGGTCTGAAAATTTCCACGTGATGTGAACCCTTTCAAAGTTCATGTTCAAGGATAAAACTCAGTCCCCAAAGGGATTTGGAGAATTTGGTGATCATCAGAATGGGATAAAGAAGGGATGAAAAATAAAGATGGTGTAAGGTGTAATGTCTTGGTGGATGATGGAGAAACAGAAAGAGACATCTCTGTATTTGGAAAGGAACAAGAAACAGTCAAGGTATGGAATGATATTTGGATTCAGAAACACTATGAAACTGGAGCTTGAGCAAAAGGAATCAAAACAACAACCAAAGAAGAACAGTCATTCCCAGATACAGTTTGACAAAGAAAGCAAACAAAAAGAAACTTCAAGGTAGGCAAGTCTCTCCGTTTTGCTGCCCCTGGGAGTCAGCCTCCGCTTTTTAGCTAAGCTGACCCTAGAGATTCTTAAGGTCATGCTTAGCTAAGAAGCACCAAAATGTGATGCAGATTATTTTCTTTTAAGGGAAGGTTGGTCAGCATCACAGTAAGGAGGTGGGCTGACAGACAAAGAGCAAATGGGGAAGAACAAGATACAGATAGGAGAGCGGACCTTACGGTGACAAATTATAGGAAAATCTTTTCTCAAAACTCTTGTATTATGCCATTTAACTTAGTACGAAGAATTGCTTTATATTATTGTTATTTTTTAGTGATTTCACCATAATTGCTGGTAAAGATGTAATTTTGTTCACCAAAGGTATATTTTAAAGTCGTAACCCTTGTATCGGAAACCCTGGTGGCATAGTGGGTTAAGTGCTACATCTGCTAACCTAAAGGTTGGCAGTTCAAACCTACCAACAGCTCCTTGGAAACTCTATGGGGCAGGTCTCCCCTGATGTATAGTGTCTCTATGAGACGGACAAAACTCGATGGCAGTGAGTTTGGTTTTTGGTGAACCCTTGTATTGTAAATCCTGTGGCATAAAGGTAAGAGCTAGGACTGCTAATGCAACAGTCAGGAGTTCGAGTTCACCAGGTGCTCCTTGGAAAATCTCTGGGGCACTTATACTCTGTGCTACAGGGTTGCTATGGGTTGGAATCACTCAACAGCAATGGGTAATCCCTGCAAGTGAAAATGTGACTTATTTGGAACTAGGATTCTTCTTTAGTCATCAGTTAGTTTAACAAGGTCATACCAGAGGAGGATGGATCCTTCTACTGCCGTCTGAGTGTAGTCTTGTAAAAGAAGAAAATGGACTAGAGACACCAGCTGTGGCAGGCACCACCTGGAGATGCACCTAAAAGCAGCAAAGGAACACCAAATGCCTGCAGTCTGGAGAAGCTAGAGGAGAAGCAGGGAAGTTTCCTTCTCAGAACGCTCACAGCAAATCACTACAACTGATGTCCTGATTTATATTTATAGCTTCCAAACCAAAAAAAAAAAAAAGAAAGGAAAAAACAAATAAAACAAACAAACAAACAAACAAACAAACCCACTGCCATGGAGTTGATTCCAATTCATGGCGAACTACAGAGTAGAACTTCCCATAGACTTTCCAAGGGATGCCCAGTGGATTTGAACCACTGCCCTTCAGGTTAGCAGAGGTAGCACTTAACTACTATTCCAAGCAGGGTTTCCTCTGAAGCAAAACATTTCTGTTCTTCAAAGCCACGTACTTCCTGGTGTTTTGTTACTGCAGACCTAGGAAACAAAGATAAGGTCCTATATATAATTAAACTGTCTTTCCCACCTTTTGAATTTTTTCAGAGCTAGATACACAAGATAAATGGCAAAGGCTGATGGTTTAACTGAGAGATTGCTCTGAAAATTGGAAAGACTTCTTTAGATTTTTGAGGAGATTGTGGAATTTGTGTTTTATAATTTTCTGTCAAAAAGGAAAGGGGTAATGATTGTAAAATATTGATTAAAAATCCTTGCCTGATCTCTCAGACTGAACCTAGAGACTGTGAGGGCTTTTCTTTCCAGGTCCTGCCCAAAGGGCTGAGGCAGGTGACATCATCCAGCTTGACCTGAGAAAGCTACAGATTCCAGATATTACCACAGTTATTCTAACAGCCCCTACCCCCACTTTGGCTCACCTTGTGACCCAACCTAAGGACTCTCAAACCCTCTGGTTTAAGATGGTGACATCACCATCTTGTGACTCCAGACCACCATCCAGATAACAGAACAGTTCCTTTAACAAGCCTCCCCACCCCCACTTCCCCCACCCCCACCCCGACTTCAGCTCACCTTGAGAATCCAGGTCTTGCTCAGGGACCTGAGATGACTTCCTAGGAAACATCCCAGTTCCTGACTGACCCACCTGTGACTGGGGACTCCCCACCACGCTAGCCTTCCCCCACCTTCCAACCCCGCACCTGAATAACACCTCCCCCTTTTTTTTCCTCTCCTATGACCCTTCCTCCTTCTTCCTATAAAAACCTCCGGCTTGAGATGAGATGTGAACACAATTTTTAGGGTGCTAATCCACCGTCTTCTCGGATCGCCCGCCCTTTGATGAAATCATAATCCCTCCCCATCTTCATGTGTGGCTTTGTGGTGAGAGGCAGCCTGAAGCTGTGACTGGGTTTTCTGGTTACAAAATTTTTGTATTCATGTATTCATATATTTTTCATTGAGACATATCTCAACAGAATGAGAACATTGGTACACGATCTGTTTGTGGGTAAAATGCATCATTTTAGAAAAGGAAATTCAGAGAACGATAAATGCAGGTACTGGTTTGAAGTGGATGGGTGGATGGTGGCGGCTGTGTCCCAGGATTTGAGCAGCGTTTTTACTCAGGCCAGCTCTGTGAAATGGAGGGCCAGATGGACATACGAATGCTGTACTGTAAGTGCCGCGTCGTATTCAGTTATTTTAGCAGCCAAGTGATTTTAAATACTTACCTTACATTTAGTGGCCAGTAGTGAGTTATGCTGAGTAGAGATTTCTGCAGTTCGCTGAACTTCCTGTTGTAAGGAAAACAGCAATATTTATTCTTTATCTTTTTTCCCTCTCATTCTCTCCTCTACGAGGCCATCACACAGTTCTGTCTTTCTAGACCTCCAGCTCCATGCCACAAATCACAAACATTAATTTCCACTTGTCTTTGATTAATCGTCTGCTTTGTTATTCAGGCATTCTGTCAACATGAATCACTAAGAATTCTGTAACAATCTCCTCCTTGTGTTTAATCTACTTATTAAGTATGTTTACAATTATTCGTCTACTTTCATCATACTACTGGCTTATTGCATTTGACTTGTCTGATTTATGGTTTCTTCTTAAAGGGTTTCTCCTGTCTCAAGTCCTGTTGAATTAAATGCTTTCAGATATAATCAACCTGTTTATACAGCGATTCTTGATTGAATAACTCTACAGTTAGGATGGAATTACAGGCAGTCCCCAGGTTATAAGCCTCTGACTTACGTATAACTCTTAGTTTTGAACCATGCCTTGAAAATCTATAATATTAAAAATTCACTGTACATGCAGTGATTTGTAATAACACGTGGACGTTACTTTGCAACATGCATCAAAACGTTATTATTATGTTAAAAATGTTTTAGTGTATTTGGAAGTGTTTCACCTGTTTTTATTTTAAGGGCACACAGCATACTATATACTAAGATAAACATTTGATTAACTGATGTTAGGCACAAACTATTCCCAACTCTTCCAACATACATCCAAATTTGACTTAAAAACAGATTTAGTAACGGCACACCTTCATAATCCAGGGATAATGTGGAGCAAAAAACACTTTCTGAATTCCTAGTTGGTGCATTATACGTATTTGAGACTCAGTGAATGACTATAACAGAATTAAAGTATATTAGAGCTGAGGTTTAAGCCACTACAACATGTCACTAGTAGGATGTTGCTAAAGGGGTCTGACAAAGAAGACCAGGGCTCTAGTCTCAGGATTCATGTTTCCCAGCTCTATGAGTTAAATTCTTTTGTTAAAATATATTTTAGTATATACTAGTCTCAATGATAATGATGATGCCAAGCCAAGTGCCATCAAGTCGGATCCATGATGATAGTGATGTTAATAATTATAACTCTTATTGAGGTTATTTTTTGTCAACACTGGATAAATATTCTCCCTACATCATCTCATTTAGGTTCTACCAAGACTCTAAAATATACGAGGACTGCCCATTAAGATCTGATCACAAACTGATACATAAGGACTATCAATTAAGATCTGATCACAAACTGATCCTAGGAAAAAGTGCTACGTACCTCATTGCTGAATATCACTATGGTTACCTTCGAAAGACTCCACTTGGGAAGCTAGACACCAATGCCAAAGCAATTTGGGAACTCTTTTTCTGGAATGGCCATCAGAGCTATAGTTGTATTAACCTTGATGTCTTGAATGTCATCAAAATGTCTTCCTTTTGATATATCCTTCATCTTTGGATAAAGAAAAAAGTCACTGCAGGCCAGATCAAGTTGAGTAGGTAGTGTGCTCCAAGACAGTCATTTGTTTGCTGGCTAAAAAGGCCCTCACAGACAGCTATAATGTTGGCAAACTCGTTGTGGTGCACAATGGCCATTTCTGAAAGAGTTCCAAAGTCGCTTTGAAGGGTAGACTAGGCACAGCATTTGGACATAGCTTCTTAAGGGGAGTACTTCAAAGGTGCCCACAGTGATATTCAGCAATGAGTTAGATAATACTTAGGGCAATAAAGTTGGTGCACTTAATTAATCATCAAGCCTCATATATATTAAGTACTATTATTGCTGTTACCTTTCTTTTTATCATTATTGTACGTCTATTATGTAGATGACAAACTGAAGCTTGACTAAGATCAAATAGCTCTTAGGTGGCCCATCAGAATTTGAACTCAGTTTGATACATTAATCCGAGCTCTTACATGTAATGCTGTATTTCTTTATTGTAAAAAGGAAGGATCCAACTTTAGTGTCCATTCTGACAACAGTACTGTCAAAGTGGAGGAGTTTGTTTTTTTCTAAATTGTAAATATAGAGAGAGTTTATATCTTTCCAAAAATTAACTATTCATGGAATGTGCCTCCTGAAACTATACATTAATTTTCCAATACAAACTCATCCTATGGTTAAACAGACTATATTTCAGCAATCAGATAGAATCCTCTGATTTGCCCTGAACAAATACACCATAGGTTCTTACCTTTCAGTTCTCATCAATGGCTTCCTAGCGATTCTTTTTACGGCCATCTTTTTTCATACCTTAGCACTAACAAGGAGATATGGTATATTCAGTGATCTTGAGAAGCCTAGGTTCCTTGTACAGTCCCTGGGTGGCACAAATGGTTAGGTGTATTGACTACTAGCTGGAACTTTGGCAGTTTCAACCAACCCAGAGGCACCTCGGAAGACAGGCCAGACAATCTGCTTCTGAAAGGTCACAGCCTCAAAATCCTAGCAGAGCCCAGTTCTACTGTGACAGAAATGAGCTGGCCGTGAGTCAAAAATCAACTTGACAGCAACTAACAACAAGAACAACAAAGATTTCTTGTTAGGAGTTGCGGGGAAGGGGGATTATTAGGGCTGAGCCATCGCTGAAGACATTTAAATGCAAAAGAGAGGAAATTAGACTCTATTCTGTAGAAAACAAGGGCATTTCTTGGAGGAGGCATAAAGGCATGTAGCCAACTTAAGAAAAATAGCAGTAATTTATACATTTATTATGCATTGCAGTTTGCCAAGTGCCTGAATGTACTCGAAATAAATAGTGGGAGATGTGTGGATGAGAACCAGGAAGCAAGGTTATCCTGGGAGAAATAAACCATGGTAGTCTTTTAGAACACATAAGCCCATCTATGCAAAATAAACTGAAGGAGGCAAAAGGGCTCCAGTCATACACAGTCTAACTGAATTTGCTAAATTTTTAATGAAAAGGAAGTCTCAACTAGCAGTTTGTAAACAATGGAAAATGGAAGAGGATTGGTGGGACAGCCTCAACCGTAGCCCAGGAGTGGGATGGCTGTAGCCAGACCGGTGGAAATTAGTGTTACCTCTTTGGTCATGTTGACATGTGACTTATAAAAGAAACTCTTTTTGATCTTATACTGCTTTCACAAGCTACCTTCTTTGCTTTTTCTTTCTTTTTTTTTTTTTTAAATTGTGATTAAGTGAAAATATACAACCCAAATCAGTTTTGCATGCCCACGTATTGGTAGCTCATTCTGCTTTCCCCACTCGGTGACAGCACACTCCTCCTTCTCACTCTGTGTTTCTAGTATCCTCTTAACAAGCATCTGTTCCTTCCTCACCACTCTCTTCTCTCCCATCTAGAAAGAGACCAAAAGGACAGCCTCCTATAAATGCATAGAACCACAGAGTACACATATCATATGGTCACCTGTGTCCCCAAGTCCAGTCCATTCTTATCTGAAGAGTTGACTTATTACTGGTTTCCAGTCAGGGACAGCAGCAGGTCTAGGGGCTGTGTTCCCAGGGGGTCCTCCAGGCTGTCAGACCAACAATTCTGATCTTTTAGTAGAGTTCTTGGGTAGTACATCTCTTTTTCTCGTTCTACATAATGGTCCCCATCACAGCTGTCTTTGGTGGTGCCTGGGCACCATCTGGTTCTTCATGGTCTCATGTTGATACAGTCTCCCATTCATACGGATCCTTCTGTCTTCTGGGCTCTTTTTTTCCTTGTTTCTTTGTTGTTTTCTGTCATCATGGGTTCCAAGTAAGCTGGGATAATTTGGTATCTCTCAGATGGCAGTACTTTCACATGCTACCTTCTGATTAACAATTCCCACATGATTTTCCTTTGGGGAAAGAATGATAGGCCAAAGGGGTCACCAAACGTTTCCCATGCTGTGTTACCAAAATGTTGTCATCCATTCGATTCTGACTTATAATGGCCGTAAGGAACGGACTAAAGCTGCCCCGTCAGGTTTCCAAGAAGTGGCTGGTGGATTTGAACTGCTGATCTTTTGGTTAGAAGCCATAGCTCTTAATTACTGTGCCACGAGGGTTCTCATGATATGTTAAGAGATCTTTATTCTGACTGAACACATCTCTTAAGAGATCACTGTTACTCAGCCCCTAAGAGCCAAAACAGGGCATTTTGTATATGTCAGACCCTGTGCTAAACAGGAAACCCTGGTGGCACAGTGGTTAAGTGCTATGGCTGCTAACCCAAAGGCCAGCAGTTCAAATCTGCCAGGTGCTGCTTGCAAACTCTGTAGAGTGGTTCTACTCTGTTCTACGGGGTAGCTGTGAGTTGGAATTGACTTGGTAACAGTGGGTTTGGTTTGTGCTAAGGACTTTACAGATATTCATTTATTTATTTAATTTTCAACTGTTTTATGAAGTAAGTACCATCACCTTCATGTTTCAGAAGAGAAAAGGAGGAGGTCAAGAAGGTGACTCACATGTCTTGAGGTCTGTAACTAGCAGGTGACAGTGCAGCTCTTCAAACTCCCTTCCATTGCCTATGACCTGAGCAGATCAAACATCACTGCAGTAAGCTCATCCTTGTGCTTCCTATTCTTTGAACCTTTTTGGCAAATTCAACCATTTTACCATAGCACCCCCAACTGTGTAGTGCCCCTTCTTTGTAATTTCACTACCTGCCTCCCTCACGCTTGTCTTCGAGAACATTCTCCCCTCAATCTCCCTGCTTAAGCCCCTCATGCCATTTGTTCCCTGAAAAAATGCTCAGTTTTTTCTGTCTGAAGACCTTAATACCATTCCCTGATTCTACAAAGTTTGATTCCTAACCTACTTGCCTCAATAATTGCCCCAATAACTAAAATTCCATATCGCATCAGATCCTTAAAAAAAAAAAATCATGTTCTTTGATTTGTCGATCACTGTGCGCTGTCTGGTAGATTCTGACTCGTAGTAACCGTCATAGTCAGCTAGTGCTGCTGTAACGGAAACAACATAAGGTGGATGGCTTTAACAAGGACAAATTTATTCTTACGAAGTCTGGTAGGCTATAAGTCTGAAATCAGGGTGTCCGCTCTAGGGGGAAGGTTTTCCCTCTGTTGGCTCTGAAGGAAGGTCCTTGTGTCAGGGAGCATCTTGGCACAGGAACCTCCAATCTGAAGGATGTGCTCTACTCCTGGTGCTCCTTTCTTGACAGTATGAAGTCCCCAGTTCCCTGCTTGCTTCCCTTTCCTTTCATCTCTTGTAGGGATTAAAGGATTAAGAGTGGTGCAAGCCACACTCCAGATAATCTCCCTTTAGAGTGGAGCAGGGAGGTGGTCATATGAAGGGATTTACAGTTCCACCTAATCCTCTAACACACAGAGTAGGAAAACTACAAAGCGGAGGACAATCCTAAAATATTGAAAATCATGGCCCAGCCACATGGCTACACACATTTTGGGGTGGACAGAGTTCAATGCAGGACAGTTACCCTACATGACAGAGTGGAGCTGCTCTAGAGGGTTTCCTAGGCTGCAGTCTTTATGGGAGCAGATTGCCAGGTTTTTTCTCCTGCTGACTGCTGGATGGGTTCCCACCAATAACCTTTAAGTTAGCAGCTGACCACATAGCCTTGCTCCTTGCCTCCTTGATTTACCCCACTTCTTTCCAAATTTCAATCACTACAGTGGCAGAACGCTGTCCTGTTTCCCACCCCGTGGTAAAGATGGACAACAACGTTTTTCATACCTTATAAACAGAGGAGCACAAGCTGGATAGATCCTCGCTGTTTCTCTCCTTCCCTAGGTTTCTAGTGGTGCAATGATTAATCGCATAAGCCCTCTGCAGCTAACCAAAAGTTGACGTTTCAGACCCACCTAGTGGATCTGTGAGAATCCGATTCTAGGAAAACTACAGCCAAGAAAACACTATGGGGCAGTTTCACTGTGTCACATGACCTTACGGTAAGCCATAATCCATGGGCAGCCCCTAAAAACAACTATATTCCTCTTTTTTCTCTCCTTCTCCAAATCAGAATTGTTAGTACTTACAGCATTCCCAGACCCAGGCAAATGTTTCATGTTACATTTTTCAAAGAAGAAACTGCAGTTTTTCTTCCCATTCTTTCTAAGCCCAAGGCAAAAATTCAAATCAAAGTTAAAGAAAAGAAAAAAATAAAAATAAAAATTATGTCAACCAATCATTGAAACAAAGGAGGGTAAAATCAACAAAAAGTTAAAAGTGAGATTTCAGAAGAATAAACACTGAGGCAGAAATGTGTCTCTTTGATCTCTTAGTCACACATATCTCCTATAATCAGGCTGAGCTGGTGCCAACACACTTTTGAAAAGTTAACTGTGATTCACCCGATAATTGTTTGGAGGACAGAATTTTAGATTAAAAACACCTAGGATAATCATTTGGAGGACAGATTGCAGGTTAAAAACACCTTGGATCACAGTGTCTGCCTTTCTGTGGGTTTTGACCATAAGGTGGATACCTCAGTATGGAGTTAAACAAGACCAGACATGGAATTTATTCATGGTTTTAGCCATGTTGAAACCTATAGATGAAGATAACCTCCACCAACCCTACAGGTAAAGAATCTAAACACGCTTCCCAAGGGCTGGTTTGTGAGCTAATGGAAGTGGCCAATAGGAATACTCTTGACTGTGTCTAACAACATGGACTCCGAGTGTGCTTTGCTCTTTCTGTGTTTGACATTCAGCAGCAGATTTATCATGGCCTGAGGAAGATAGCAAATCTCCTAATCCAACTTGGAAGTGTATGAAGGAGGGTGAATAAGAAGAGCAGGAAAGAACATAAATCATTGGGTCTAACAGCTGCTAATACCTTATTTTATGGCAGACTCCCATGTTATAATGCAGAATATGAAGAGATATACATAGAACCACGTGCCTTTGTTCATTTCATATAACAAAACCAAAACAAACCTGCTGCCAGTTCCTCTTAATCTGAGTTTAGGGCCTTCATTCTACCTGCTTTTTGTGCTAAAGGAGGTATCATTTTCTTTTTCCCTTTCCTTTTGTTGTCTGGAAACGAGCTTATATGGCACTGTCATACACATACAGACAGGACTAACCCTGGTGGCATAGTGGTTAAGTGCTACAGCTGCTAACCAGAAGGTCAGCTGTTCAAATCCACCAGGAGCTCCTTGGAAACTCTACGGGGCAGTTCTACTTTGTCTATAGGGTTGCTATAAATCAGAATCAGCTCAACAGCAGTAGGTATAACAGAGGCTTTGTAAAGAAGTTAGCTGACTTGGGCTGAGTACCGACTGTGCAACACCAGTTGCCAGTCTATGAGAGTAATGATTAACTTTGTCCTTCTTTTCCTCATTTATTAATAGGACTGCAAGCCTTTGATCTCCTTTTTATTTCACTCCTTGTCCTTTAGTTCCACAAATTATGCAAACATACTACATTTTTTTCCTTTTGTCTTTCTCATCTTTTGTTCCTTTTATCCATTAGTTAATTTTATTGTGTTATTCAATCATTTAGAGAGATTCTCTAAGATGTAATAACATCCCTAATCTCATGTCTGCATGGATGGCCATACAAATAACACTAAAGTTGGCCACAAAACACCTGGCCCTGCACACTATTTTTCAACCTACAATGCTCCAGGTAATACTAAGACTATGAAGAAACCATTATGACTATATGAAGCATATTTTAAGGCCAAGATAAATTGATTTTTTTAAAATATAAAAGCATTAAATGTGATTAGTGGTTATAAGGAGTATAAACTGCTGTAAAATTTGGTTAAATGAATCAAAATATCACTGCTGTTTGCTTTAATGGGCTAACCTCAATGACTTTTTTTGAAAAATTAACCCAATCGAAAAGTTGAACCATATTCTCAGCCAGAACATGAAATTTTCTAAAAGATTTTCTCATATTTTAAACATCAAACAATATACCAAGCAAGTACTGTGTTGGCTATTTGAACCATTACTCTATTAATGTTCTGCAAGTTCATGTGGTTGATTTTTTACTCTCTAATTTACATAGGAAACCATGGTGGCATAGTAACCATGTGGTATGGCTGCTAACTAAAACAGTGGCATTTTGAGCCCCTCAGCCTCCTTGGAAACTCTATGGGGGCAGTTATACTCTGTCTCATAGATCAACCCAAGAGCAGTGAGTTAGGTTTTTTGCTTTTGTTTTATTTTACACACCAGATTTACTTGGTGGTATAAATGGTTCACATGCTCAGCAACAGCTGAAATGATGGAGATTCAAATCCACCCAAAAGACACACCAGAGGAAAGGCCTGGTGATCTATATCCAGAAAAAAAAAAATCAGCCATTAAAACACTGTGGAGCACTGTTTCACTCTGATACTTGTGGGTTCTCAAGAGGCAGTACTGACACAATGGTGACTAGTACTGCTACACATCAGGAAACTAAAAATCAAAGAAGTCCAATAAGAAATTCAATGTCACTAAAATGATGCTGGTGAAGAATGTTCTTCTTGGCTTAAGCAGGTACCTGAGACTAACTGGGCAGCTCTGTTCAGAGGTGAGATGTGAGGGCAGAAGGGAACAGGAACTGGTAGAATGGGCCCCAGAAATGCAGAGGTGGAAAAGAGCAGTGTGCTGTCACAGGGCGGAGAGCGCAGTTAGACTTAAGTAGCAGTGTGTGTCCAAGTTTTCGTCTAATCTGATTGACTTGGATTATTATTAACTTTTTGGATTGGATTGGATTGTTATTAACTTTCACTTAAGGCAGAATAAAACATTCAAAAGAAAAGAAATTCAGTATCACACAGCTAGGGAGCGAAGTGCCCACTTTAGAAGACAGATATTAGGGATTGTACAAGCTATAAATTTCTATCAAACTACATCACTGCTCCCTCCCCACCGCAGCCAGATGTCACCTAAGTCAGATAATACTTTATTCTCCTTCATTTTTTGTATATACATATACATTTTATATATATATACACACATACACATATAGACACACACATAATCAAGCTGAATAGCTAGAATTTTTTGTTGCTTTTTTAATAAAACTGCTAAATTAACAATGTTCTAATACTTAAATGGTGCTCAAGGCTATCACAATATCAACAAAAGGTAAGCAGTACCTTGCTTTCACATCCCTGCTCAAACTACTTCTCAGAAATCGACACAGCTCTTTCATTGTTTATCATATTATGTCTGTATTTCTAAATAATATGCTTATATACATCTCATCTTTCAGATATTTAACATTATGATGGTTAATTTTATGTGCCAACTTGATTAGATTTTGGTTCCCAGTTGCTCAAACAGACACCAGTCTAGCTGCCTTCATGGACCGGTCATACTTGATTAGATCAGTTGGCCTTCAGCAGAGTCCTTTTGTTGCTGTTAGGCACCCATCAAACCAGTTCCACCTCACAGCCACCCTATATACAACAGAAACAAACACGACTAGGTTCTGTGCCGTCCTCACAATCACTGCTATGTTTGAACCCATTGTTGCAATCAATTTTTCAACCCATCTCATTGAAGGTCTTCCTGATTTTACTGACCTACTTGACCAAGTATGATGTCCTTCTTCAGGGACTGGTCCCTCCTAGTAACATTCCAAAATACACAAGATAGAGCCTCATCAACCTCACTTCTAAGGAGCATTCCAAAACAGATTTGTTTGTTCTTCTGGCACCTGTACCCATTACCATCAAGTTGATTCAGATTCATAGGACAAAGTAGAACTGTCGCATAGAGTTTTCAAGAAGTATCTGGTGGATTCTAAATGCCAACATTTTGGTAAACCACTGAGCCACCAGAGTTTCCAACTGATTCATGTTACATTCCATATTCTTTGCTAACACCGTAATTCAAGGGCATCAGTTCCTCTTTGGTTTTTCTTGTTCATTGTTTAGCTTTTGCATGCACAGATGATGGAAATATCCCATGGCTTGGGTCAGGAGCACCTCAGTCTTTACTTTTTAAAGATGTCACTTTTAAAGAGATCTTTTGCAGCAGATGGTCCAGGGCAATATGACATTTGATATCTTGACTGCTGATTTCATGAGCATTGACTGTAGATGCATGTAAAATGAAATCCCTGACAACATCAATCTCTTCTCCATTATCAGGAAGTTGCTTATTGGTATCGTTGTGAACATTTTTGTCTTCTGTATGTTGATATATAATCTGTACTTAAGTCTTTGATCTTCATCAGTACGCTCTTCAAGTCAAGCTCGCTTTCAGCAAGCAATATTGTGTCATCTGCATATTGCAGGTCATTAATGAGTCTACCTCAAATATTGATGCTCTATTCTTTCCCTTATAATCCAGCTTCTCAGATTATTTGCTCAACATTCAGTATGATTAAGTGTGATGAAAGGATACACCGTGATGTACATCTTCCCTCACTTTAAAATACCATTATCGTTATGTTCTGTCTGAACAACTGTTTCTTGGTCTATACACAGGTTCCACACGAGCACAATGATGTATTCTGGAATTCTTATCCTTTGTAATGTTATCCATATTTTTTTATGCTCTAACCAGTCAAATGCCTTTGTGTAGTAAACAAAACGCATGTAATATCATTTTCATATTCTCTGTTTTCAGCCATGATCCATCTGACATCAACAATGATGTCCCTTTTCCCATGTCCTCTTCTGAACCTTGCTTGAATTTCTGGCAGTTCTCTGTTGATGTACTGCTGCAACCATCTCTTAATTATCTCCATGAAAACTTTATTTAATGATATTGTTTGATAATTTCTGCATTTTGTTTGATCACCTTGCTTTGGAATGGGCACAAGTATGGATCTCTATCAGTCCATTGGCCAGGTAGCTGGCTTCCAAATTTCTTAGCATAGACACATGAGCAATTGCAGCATTGCATGTTTTTCTTGAAACATCTCACTTGATATTCCATTGATTCCTGGAGCCTGGCTTTTTGTTAATGCCCTCAGTGCAGTTTGGATTTCTCCTTTCAATACCATTAGTTGTTGTCCAGGAATTGAACCCAAATATCTCTCACAGAGAAGGAGCGTATTCTATCACTGAATCACCAATGAATGCCTTTGAGCAAGCCACCAAAATTAGTTGTTGTCTGGTTGTTTCTTACTCATAGGTACCCCATGTGTATCAGAGTAGAACTGTGCCACACAGGGTTTTTAATCACAGATTTTTCAGAAGATCGCCAGGCCTGTTTTTGGAAGGGCCTCTGGATGAACTCCAACCTCTGACCTTTTTGTTGGTAGCTGAGTGCATTAACCATTCATACCACCTAGAAACCCCCAGAGTAAGCCTCTACCAGTTACTGTGGAGTTATTCCAACTTAGAGCAACTGGTGGTGATTTCTAGTTGTTGCCAGAGAGTCAAAAGCAACTCAAAGTGACCATATAGTATAGGACTGCCCCATAGGGCTTATTAGACTAATCTTTAGGGAAGCAGATCACCACATGTTTTATTCCTAAGAGTGGTTTGTGGTTTGGAACCACGGAACTCTCAGTTAGTAGCAAAGCATTGTGTCACTATAGTGACTAAACCGAAACCCAAACTTGTCGCTGTCCAGTTGTTTCTGACTCACAGCAACCACATTGGACAGGACAGGACTGTCTTATAGGTCTTCAGGAAGGATTCAAACAGCAGACCTTTTGGTTAGCAGCCAAGTTCTTAACCACTGTGTCACTAGGGATCCCAGACCTCCTTACATAATTTTCTTCATGTATAAAATAAGGCAAATAATGTTTAATTAATTGGTGTTGAGCATTGTAGGCATTAACTTAATTAAATATTAATTATTTCATTTATTAACTCAACAAACATATTTTGCATTTTTGCTATATGCTACATAGAGTTGCTACCAGTCAGAACCGACTCGATGGTAGTGGATTTGGTTTGGTTTATACAGGCATTATCCTAGGTATTGTGGATATACCAGGGAATAAATCAAATTTTGTCCCTTTATGGAAGTGAGCACCTAGTCAGACTGTAAAACAATAAAAAACAAGTAAATATAAATGTAGATTTCTGAAAAGCACCATAGAAATTAATAAAGCAAGATAAAAATAAAAACAATTTTTTTCTGATGATAACCTCTCTTGAGTACAGCTGGCAACTTGTTTATATGTATGTACTGAGGGCCTATAATAAACAAGACTTTGTTCTAGTCATTGAATAAAACACATAAAAATTCCTACCTTCAAGGAAATTTTCTCTAATTTAGGTGTGACAGGCAAACCATATTCCCCATCCACAGGTTGGTTACTGAGCTTGAACACTACTTATCTCCTGCAAAGTTTACTGTCTGCATTAACACGACATTACTATTCCATTGTCTTTTTTTTTTTATTTTTATTTAACATAACTGAGTGAAAATGTACATTCACGTATAAATTTACATGCCCACCTATATGCAGCTTCCACTGCTCTCCCTGTCTGGTGACTGCACACTATTTCTCTCTGCTCCATACATGTCTCATCCTCCCAACAACCTCCTTTCCCCTCCTCTCAGTCCACTCCCCTTCCTCCAGCCAGAGGTCAGCAGGATGATATCCTGTAGATGTACAGAACCACAAAGTGCTTCCAATGTATGGTCACTCTGCATTGCCAAGTCCAATACATTCCTGTCCAAAGAGTGGAACTTTGTTGTAATTTATGGGAAAAGGCAGTATCAGGGCTGGAGGACATGCTCTCAGAGGAACCCCAAAACCACTGGACCATCAATTGAGGTCTTTTAGTGGAGATCTCATGATGCACCCCTTTTTATTCTTGTGTTGCCAGTGAGACTCCTCTCTGTGAGCTCCATCGTGGCTATCACTGTTGGTGGCCGGGCACCATCCGGTTCTTCCAGTCCCAAGTCGATGTAAGCACCCACTCTTGTGGGTCTCCCTGTCTTCTCGGTTGTCTTTACCGCATGTCATTTTGGTCCTCGGTGAGCATCCGTTCCTGCTGAGTTGGGACCATTTGCTGTGTCCTCGGATGGCAGCTTGGCAGCTTTTAAGACCCCAGACGCCACTCACCAATGTGGGGTGCAGAGAGCTCTCTTAGCAAAACACTAGTTGTGCCAATTGGCCTGGAATTGGCCTAAGAGCATGGTCTCCCGCCCCCTGCCCCAGCTACTCTATCCTTGCAGTATTGAGTCAAGATGGAAGGAGTACTCAAGTTATGCTAAAGTCCACTTAATGTTGTTCTTGTTTCTAATGTGTGCTATCACCGCTTTCTCCCAACTAGATTTGTAGTAACTATCTAAACTAAACCCTCCCCTCCTTGCACTCCCTCTCTCCCCTCCCTTGCAGCTGTCAAAGAGTCTTTTCTTCTATACACAAGTTTGTTTTTGAGGTCGTATCGTAGACATACAGTATTTGTCCCTTTGTTGCTGACTACTTTCACTCAACATAATGTCTTCCAGTTGAAACCAGGTTAGGAGATGTTTCCTGGAATCATCATTATTTTTTATCATTGCGTAGTGCTCCACTGAGTATATGTAGTATATGTAGTTTATGTAGAATATGTAGTCTACGTAGTTTACCTATCCATTCTTCTATTGTTGGGCATCTGGGTTGATTCCATCTTTTCGCTATTGTGGACTGTGCTGCGGTAAACATTCTGGTGCATGTGTCCGTTGGTGTGAAAGGCCTTGAATCTGTAGGATATATTCCAAGTAGTGGAATGACTGGGTCAAATGGTCTATCGATATCCATTTTTTTAAGGAAGCACCAGATTGCCTTCCAAAGAGGCTGGACCATTTTGCAACCCCACCAACAGTGTAGGAGGGTTCCACTTTCTCCACAGCCTCTCCAGCATTTGTTGTTTTGTGTTTTCTGGATCATGGCCAATCTTGTTGGGGTGAGATGGTATCTCATTGTTGTCTTGATTTGAATTTCTTTAATAACTAAAGATCGTGAACATGTCCGCATGTGTTTTTTGGCTGCCTGGATCTCCTCTTTAGTGAAGTGTCTGTCCATCTCCTTTGCCCATCATTAATTGGATGGTTTATCTTCTTCTTATTGATATTTTGTAGTATCTTATAGATTATGGAGATCAGGCGTCGGTCTGACATAGAGTTGCCAAATATTTTTTCCCACTCTGTGGGTGTTCTTTTAATTCTATTAATAAAGTCTTTGGATGAGCAAAAGTGTTTGATTCTTAATAGTTCCCATTTATCTACTTTCTCTTCTGTTGATTGAAGTTTCTTTGACAGATTTTGGAGTCTGTCCTCATTGTGTATTAAAACTTCCATTGTTGTTCCTACCTTTTCTTGGATGAGCTTTATCGTTTTAGGTTTGATATTTAGGTCTTCCATGCAGTTGGAGTTGGTTTTTGTATAAGGTGTAAGATATGGACCTTGATTCAGTTTATTGCAGATGGATAACCAATTTTGCCAGCACCATTTCTTGAAGATACTGTTTTTACCCCAGTTTAATGTCTTAGGGCCTTTGTCGAATATCAACTGTTCATAGGCAGATGGTGTCATCTCTGGGGTCTCAATTCTGTTCCATTGATTGATCTGTCTGTTCTTGTACCAGTACCAGGCTGTTTTGACAACTGTGGCAGTGTAGTATGTTCTAAGGTCGGGTAATGAGAGGCCTCCCAGTGTGTTCTTCTTCTTTAGTAGTACCTTACTTATCCGGGGCTTCTTCCCTTTCCAAACAAAATTGGTGATTTGTTTCTCCATCTCATTAAAAAATGATGCTGGAATTTGTATTGGGATTGCATTATATAAATAAATTGCTTTGGGTAAAATAGACATTTTCACAATGTTAAGTCTTCCTATCCATGAGCAGGGTAGGTTTTTCCATTTATCAAAGTCTCTCTTAGTTTCTTGTAGTAAGGGCTTGTAGTTCTCTTTGTAAAGGTCTGTTGTTTCCCTGGTTAGATTAATTCCTAGGTACTTTATCTTCTTAGGGGCTATCGTAAATGGTATTGATTTGATAATTTCCTCCTTAACAGTCTTGTTGTTGGTATAAAGGAATCCTACTGATTTACTTATGTTTATCTTGTATCCTGAGACTTTGCTGAACTCTTCTATCAGTTTGAGTAGCTTACTTATAGATTCCTTGGGGTTCTCTGCATATATAATCATATCATCTGTGAACAGGGAGATTTTAACTTCCTCTTTGCCAATGCAGATGCCCTTTATTTCTTCGTCTTGTCTAATTGCTCTGGCTAGAACTTCTAGTACAATGTTGAATAGGAGAGGTGAGAGTGGGCATCCTTGTCTAGTTCCTGATCTCAAGGGAAAGTCTTTCAGTCTCTCTCCATTCAGGATGATGTGGGCAACTGGCTTTGTATAAATGACACTTATTGTGTTGAGGAATTTGCCCATTTTGCTAAGAGTTTTTAGCATGAATGGCTGTTGGACTTTATCAAACGCCTTTTCTGCATCAATGGACAAAATCAGGTGATCCTTGTCTTTTGTGTTATTTATGTGGTTTATCACATTAGTTGTTTTCCTGATGTTGAACCAGCCTTGCATCCCTGGTATGAATCCCACTTGGTCATGATGGATTATTTTCTTGATATGTTGTTGTATTCTGTTGGCAAGAATTTTGTTGAAGATTTTTGTATCTAGGTTCATGAGTGATATCAGTCTGTAGTTCTCTGTCTTTGTTGGATCTTTCCCTGGCTTAGGTATCAGGGTTATGCTGGTTTCATAGAATGAGTTTGGGAGTACTACATCCATTTCTATACTGTGAAATAGTCTCAGTAGTATTGGGGATAACTCTTCTCTAAATGCTTGGTAGAATTCTGCTGTGAAGCCATCTGGGCCCAGACTTTTTTTGGTTGGCAGTGTTTTGATGACCTTTTCAATCTCTTCCTTTGTGATGGGTTTATTAAGTTGTTCTGCCTCATGTTGTGATAATTTGGGTAGGTGGTATGAGTCAAGGAATTTGTCCATTTCCCCTAGGTTTTCAAATTTGTTAGAGTACAGTCTTTCATAGTATTCTGTTATGATATTTTTGATTTCTGTTGCATCTGTGGTGACAACTCCCCTCTCATTTCTAATTTGGGTTATTTGTTTCCTTTCCTGCTTTTCATTAGTAAGTTTAGCCAGTGGTTTATCAATTTTGTTGATCTTTTCAAAACACCAGCTTTTGGTCTTTTCAATTTTTTCAATTGTTTTTCTATTCTCTAATTCATTTAGCTCTGCTCTAATCTTTATGATCTCCTTTCTTCTGGTGCCCAAGGGGTTCCTCTGTTGTTCTCTTTCTACTTGTTCAAGCTGTAGAGTTAGTTCCTTGATTTGGTTTCTTTTTTTCCTTCCAGATGTGTGCATTTATGGAGATAAACAGACCTCTGAGCACTGCTTTGGCTGTATCCCATAGGTTCTGGTAGGAAGTGTTTTCGTTGTCATTGGAATCCATGAATTTCTTTAAATCATCCTTCATTTCCTCTATAACCCATGTTTTTTTGAGCAAGATGTTGTTCAGTTTCCAAGAGTTCCACTTTCTATCTATGTTTTTTCTGCTATTGATTTCAACTTTTATGGCTTTATGATCTGAGAAGATGCTTTGCAGTAATTCAATGGTGTGGATTTTGTTGAGCATTGCATTATGGCCTATCACGTGGTCAATTCTGGAGAATGTTCCATGTGCACTGGAGAAGAAGGTGTAATTGTCTGCTGATGGGTGGAAAGTTCTGTATATATCAATGAGGTTTAGTTGGTTAATTGTGTCAATGAGCTCTTCTGTATCTTTACTGAGCTTTTTTCTAGATGATCTGTCTAGTAATGAGAGTGGAGTGTTAAAGTCTCCCACTATTATTGTGGAGTCATCTACCTCTCTTTTGAGTGTAGTCAGTGTTTCTTTGACATATTTAGGTGCTCTGACATTAGGTGCATAAATATTTAATATAGTTAAGTCTTGCTTGTGTACTGAACCTTTCAGCAGTAAATAGTGACCATGTTTGTCCAAGATGGTAGATTTGACATTAAAATTGATTTTGTCTGAGATTAGAATTGCCACCCCTGGTCTTCTTTGTTCACTGTTAGCTTGATATATATTCTTCCATCCTTTAATTTTCAGTTTGTTCCTGTCTTTAGGTCTCAAGTGAGTTTCTTGTAGACAGCATATGGATGGGTCATGTCTTTTGATCCAAGATGACAAGATGTCTGTTTACTGGAGCATTCAGTCCATTCACATTCAATGTAATTATTGATAGGTATGTGTTCACTGCTGCCATTGTGATATGTTTATTTTTATGTTGATGTTTTCTCTGTTGTTCTTATTAGTCTGTTCTGGGACACTCTTCTTTGTGAGTTGATTTTTCACCTTTTTCAGAGCTGGTTTTATAGTTGTTGAGACTCGTGTGTTAGATTTCTTGAAATGGTATGATACATCTTTGTTGTGCTTTACAGCTGCCCCTATGAACCCCCTTAATAAACTATTTATAAACCAAATTTTAATTACTACCAGTCTTGTCATCTTCCTCTCCAACTGGAAGGACTATAACAACTGTAGTACATCCCTCTTTTTATTATGATGACACCATAGTTTTCATGATGATCACTGGATTGCTTCTTTCCATATCAAAGTTGTGATTTACTTTGGAGCCTTCCCTAAATGAGTAGAGTATTGAGTAGTGTGTAGTTCTAAAATATGAAGTTAGTGGTTTTGTTCTTCTAAGCCAAAGCCAAGAACTTCTTTCAGTATTTCTTGTAGTTTGGAGTTGGTTTTTACAAAGTCTCTGAGTTTCTGTTTATCTGGGAATGTCTTAATTTGATTTTCATATTTGAAAGACAGTTTTGCAGGATATATAATTCTTGGTTGGAAGTTCTTCTCCTTCAAGACTTTTAATGTGTCATGCCACTGTCTCAGTGCCAGCATGGTTTCTGCTGAGAAATCTGACGAGAGCCTACACGGTTTCCCTCTGAATGTTAGCTTTGCCTTGAGTCTTGCTGCCTTTAAGAGTTGCTGCTTATGTTTCATTTTGTTAAGCTTGGTTATAATATGTCTTGGAGTCTTTCTTTTGAAATCTATATTGGGTGGCGTACGATATGCATCTGAGATGTCTATGTTCTCTTCCTTCATGATTTCTGGGAAGTTTTCTTTCAGCAGCTCAGCAACAATACTCTCTGTGTTCTCAGATGTCCCCTGTTCAGGGATTCCAATTAATCGAAGGTTGTTCCTCTTAATAGAGTCCCACATGCTTCTTAATGTTTCTTCATTTTTCTTGTTTCTTTTTTCTGATTTCTGCTCATAGACACTGGCATCAGTAGCTCTGTCTTCCAAGTCAGAAATTCTTTTTTCCATTTGTTCCATTCTGTTTTCTTGGCTTTGCATGGAGGTTTCTATGTCTTTGATTTTCTTCTTGATCTGTTGGATTTCAGAGTACTGGTGTTCCATCAGATCGAACAACTTGTTTAATTTTTCACTTTGTTCTGCTGCATTTTGTATAAGGTCTAGAAGGGCTCTGTATATAATCAATTTGTGTTCACTTCCTGATGCTTTCATAAAAGTTTCTTCATCTGGAAAACTCCTTGGTTGCTTTGTTTGGGAGCCTTCTGAAGCCATGAGTGATTGCTTGTATGCCACAATTGTCTGTTGCTTTTTGGGTCCCATGTGAGTATATAGAGGCTGGAAGAGGAACTGTGAGGATGGACTGCAAATGTTTCTCTAGGCTGTCTTCAAATGTAAAGCAAAAGGTATTTGACCAGTTCACAAGTCAATTAGGTTTTCAGATGTAGAGGCCCCTCTTCTCATCTGACAAAGTAAGCACCACTATATCCAACCCCAGATAATAACAAACTAGTTCAGAGTACAGCAATGCTACTGCCCTGTTCGCTTCTGCTGACAGGGCCTAGCCTTAGCCAACACTGCGTAGAGTGCTGGTTTTGTGGTAGAAAAGCGCTCTCCTGTGGGCAGGCTCTGGCTCCCAAGCTAAGAATTAGGTCCAGCTGCGGCCACCGTACCCAAGCTGGTGTCCTCCACACAGGCAGCAGACAGAGGGGCTAAAGGTGCCCAGAGGCAGCGATTCCTCTGATTCTGTTGCAGGGCCCCCAATGCAGGCAGCACTGTGCAAAATCACTACTTTTCTGTCAGAGAAGCGCTGTCCCATTTGCAGGCACTGGCTCCCAGGCTAAGAACGAGGTCCCGCTAAAATCTCGGTACTAACATGGCGTCCCGCACCCTGACCACGGAGCTCCGCACAAACCCCACTGAGGCAGCTACAAAACGAAAGGCTCAAAGTATCTAGATTAACAGAGTCCCCAGCCTGGCTCTCAGAATACGGGAGTTTCGCCTGCCTATCCCCCCAGCAGCGTGTCTGAGTCCAGCCACCAGGGAAGGCCCAGCTCCACCCGCCAGCCGAGACAGAGGAAAAAAATGTCAAACTGGTGCGTTTACCTTCTGTCCGTGAGAGCCGGGGCTAGCCAGGAGCGGGAGTCAGCGAAAGAGAGGAGGTTTTTCGCTCTGTGGTATGAAGTCCCAATTAACAGCTCTGTGCTGTGTCCTGAGGCTGATTAGGTGATCAGAAGGCTCTGTTTGATTGTCAGTTCAGGTCTTGGTTTCCAGAGGGATATAAGGAGACGTGGGCTTAGTCCGCCACCCTGACTCCACCCCTAATCTATTCCATTGTCTTAATTGTGGCAGCTATAATTCTAAGAAACTCTTGCTAAGACAAATAACTTTACTGTTCATTGCAGGAACTTCCTAAAATATCCTCAACTTGCAAATAGGAAGTATCGAAAAACAATTTACAACTTAAAAGCTTTGCCTCAAAAATTTGTACTCTTGTATTCACTGATCTTAAACCATTATGACATAATCTTTAACCAGTCCTAAATCTAGCCTCTTCCTCTGCCACATATCCTACACTGAAAGAA
Organism: Heterohyrax brucei; assembly: GCA_028571685.1. NCBI lineage: Eukaryota > Metazoa > Chordata > Mammalia > Hyracoidea > Procaviidae > Heterohyrax > Heterohyrax brucei. The sequence continues at coordinate 100,972,333 of CM053148.1, forward strand.
TGATGTTAAAACTAACTCCAAACTTGCAGTAAGACTCAACCTTGCTTTTCTCCTCCAAGGTGTTGCCAAACCTATTTTGATGTGATATTCTCTCTAGCCAAGGCAAGCAATAAATGTAGCTCTGTCTAATCTACAAGTCTTCCTGATATTGGGGGCAGGGTGGGTAGGCAGTGTTCCAAGGGAAGCAGGTGCTAAATAGATGCGCACTGTCTGTTTTGTCTCTCTCTCTCTCTCTTTCTCTGTGTGATGGTACATTTCTACTCTAGGGTGGTTAGGGGAGGTCTCACTAGTTTGAGAGAATAAGGTATCTTGACAAGGATTTGTCCCCATATTTGAGGTATTTGATGACTAAAGCGTTCCTCACCAAAGCCATGGTATTTTCAATTGCCACATATGCCTGCAAAGGCCAGACTGAAAGGAAGACTGAAGAAGAAATGATGCATTCGAATTGTGCTGGTGAAGAATATTGAATATACTGTGGATTATCAGAAAAATGAACAAATTTGTCTCAAAAGAAGTACAGCCAGAATTTATACGCATTGCCATCCAGTTGATTCTGACTCATAATGACCCTATAGGAAAGAGTGGAGCTGACCTCATTGAGTTTCCAGTTTCCAAGGAAAACCAGGTGAATTTGAACCACCTCCTTTTTGGTTAGCAGCTGTAGCACTTAACCACTTTGCAATCATCATCAGAATGGATCAACCCCTGGAGAAGGATGTCAGTTTTGGTAGAGGGTCAGTGAAAAATAGGAAGATCCTTAACTAGATAGACTGACCTAGCAGTTCCAACAGTGAGCTCAAACACAGCAGCATTTGTGCAGATTGTACAGGACCAGTCAGCTTTTCATTCTGTTGTACATGGGTGCACTATGAGTCGGAACTAACCCGATGGCATCTAACAACAACAACATGTCAGGTAATACTGGAGTGTGGTTGTGAGGCTTTGAACAAAGGGCAGACCAGTAGGAAGGGAGACAAGAGACAGATGGCCTGGAGCCAGGGGGTGGATTTTGTTGACTTTTGTGATTCATTTTAAGAACTGGGCTATTAGACGGAGTGAGTTGGGAAACTATCGCAGGATTTTGAGTAGAGCGTAGTAGATCTAACTTACAATTAAGTATGATGAGACTGGCTAATGGGTAGAGACTATGTCGAGTGAGATGATGTAGGTCAAACAGGTGATACCAGTTAGGAGGTAATTGCAAGAACATAGGTGAGAAACAAGGGTGGCTGGGTATGGTGGGGAAGCGTAGCAATGGACATGGATGAAAACAGTGCCTACAAATATTTTAAAGACAGCAGACAATTTGTTGATGATCTGTGTGTGTTTCTATCAGATGGAGAGAGGAGTTTCAGATGATTTCCTGTGTTGATTTTTGCTTACAGATTAAGATGAGAAATGAGAATTTGCCATTTAGCTTTCTAGCATGGAAGTTTACCTGTATCATTTCAGAGGTGGAGATAAAAGACTGAAATATAATCAATGGGGAATGTTTTGAGGTGAACTGGACAAAGCAAACTTAAACAATTCAAGCAGAGAAATGGAGCGGTGGAGAGACAGGTAGCACCTAGCCAGTATTTTAAGCTTCTGTTCTACAAAGAAAGTATTTGGTGCTGAGGAGAACAAAAAACCAAAGCCACTGCCATCAAGTTGATTCCAACTCACGATGACCCCATAGCAAAAACACCAAAGCAATGTCTTTGAATTGATTCTGACTCATAAAGATCCTATAGGTCAGAGCAGAACTACCTCATACAGAGTTTCCAGGGAGCGCCTGGCAGATTTGAACTGCTGATTTTCTGGTTAGCAGCAGTAGCACTTAACCACTACGCCGACCCTATAGATAGGGCACAGTTGCTGATGGATGTCTTTCAATAAGATTTGAAATGAAACAGGTTCTAGTGGACAGAAGAGGGTATTGTTAAATGGGAGGAGAGTCTACTCATTTTAACAGGAGCCAAAATAGTGAATGGGTACAGATGCAGGTATGTTGGTAGTTGGTAGAGAATTTGGAAAAAAAATTATCTTCTGGTTGCTTCTTTCTTAACATGAAGAAAGATCATTATTTGAAACTTTTGTCTCATCATTTTTGGAGATGAACCACAGGTTTGGGAAATAAGATGCTTGTGCTTGAGAGTAAGAAGAATGAAAGGAAAAAGAAATATAGAAATACTGAGAGTGATTATGCTACGCGGTAGAGTGCTAGTGTATAAGGGGAAGAGACAAGTTGTGAAAAGGTGAGTGTCCACTTAAGTAGATGTTACTTATTTATAATTTAAGGGAGCAGATTGGGAACTCAGTTCTTTCCTGCCCAGGAAGACATATGGACTTCATAATTTTTGTCCATCCTCTCCTCTGATCTCTTCAGAAGAGTGATAAAACCACCAAACGCATTGCTGTTGAGTTGATTCCAACTTATAGCAAGCATATAGGACAGAGTAGAACTCTTCCCTGGAGTTTTCAAGGAGCACCTGGCTGATTCCAACTGCCAAACTTTTGGTTAGCAGACATAGTACTTCACCGCTATGCCACCAAACTTTCCAGAAGAGCGATAGCTTTTGCTAAACCCCACAGAAATGAGAGACCCTCTACTCCTTCAGCTAAGACAATGGATATCCACTTACTCAACAGTTACATAATTAAGATGCCCACTCCAGAGAACAGTTCCATAATAAAGATTTTTCTTCTAGAACATTTTGACCCTCTCTGTAAGGAATACTGGTGACATGGTGGTTACAGGGCTTGGCTGCTAACTGAAAGGGCGGCAGTTGGGACTTAGCTCTGCTCCTCGGGGGAAAGGTGTGGGAGTCTGCCTTTGTAAAGATTTTGGCATTGAAAATGCCATGCACAGAGGGCAGGGGACCATGCTCTTAGGCGAAATCGAGGCCAGTGGGCACAACTAGCGTTTTGCTAAGAGAGCTCTCTGCACCCCACATTGGTGAGTGGCGTCTGGGGTCTTAAAAGCTGCCAAGCTGTCATCAGAGCACACAGCAAATGGGCCCAACTCAGCAGGAACGGATGCTCACTGAGGACCAAGATGACATGTGGTAAAGACAACCTAGAAGACAGAGAGACCTGCAAGAGTGGGTGCCTCCATCGACTTGGGACAGGAAGAACCGGATGGTGCCCGGCCACCACCAGTGATAGCCACGATGGAGCCCACTAGGTTGAGTCTCACTGGCAACACGAGAATAAAAAAGGCTGCATTCTGAGATCTCCATTAAAAGACCTCAACTGATGGTCCAGCAGTTTCGGGGTTCCCCTGAGAGCATGGCCCCCGGCCCTGATGCTGCCCTCACCCATAAATTATAACAAAGGTCCACTCTCTGGACAGGAATGTATTGGACTTGGCAATGCAGAGTGACCATATATTGGTTGCACTTTATGGTTCTATACATCTATAGGATATCATCCTGCTGACCTCTGGCTGGAGGAAGGAGAGTGGGTGGACAGGAGGGGAAAGGAGGCTGTTGGGAGGATGAGACATGTATGGAGCAGAGAGGAATAGTGTGCAGTCACCGGACAGGGAGAGCAGTGGAAGCTGCATATAGGTGGGCATGTAAATTTATACAGGAATGTACATTTTCACTCAGTCGTGTTAAATAAGAAAGAAAAAAAAGAAAAAGAAAATGCCATGCAGCAGTTCTACTCTGTTTTATAGGATTGCTAGGGTTGCTACGAGTTGGAACCAACTCAGTGACAACGGTGGTTGTTCTTGTTTGATTTTTTTCATGCTGAGTGAAGCTGCCACATAGTTTACCATGTTTTATTGACTCTTTAAAGGCATTTGGCAGTGTGGATCATAACAAACTATTCATGACATTGTAAAAAATGGAAATTTCAGAACACTTAATTGTGTTCATGCAGCACCTATAACTAGACCAAGAGGTAGTCATTCAAAGAGAATAAGGGGGATATTACATAGTTTAAAATCAGGAAAGACGTGTGTCAGGGTTGTACCTTTTTAGCATATTTATTCAATCTGTATGCTGAGCAAATAATCCTAGAAGCTAGACTATGTGAAGATCGAAGGATCAAGTTTGGAGGAAGACTCATTAACAACCTGCATAGCACAGATGGAAAGGAAGAGGATTTGAAACAGTTACTGATGAAGATTCAAGACTATAGTCTTCAGTAAGGATTATACCTCAACATAAAGAAAACAAAACTCTCACAGCTGGGTCAATAAGCAACATCATGACAAATGGAGAAAATATCAATGTTCTCAAGAATTTCATTTTACTCCGATTCACAATCAATGCTCATGGAAGCAGCAGCCAAAAAATAAAATGACTTATTGCCTTGGGGAGATCTGCTGTAAAAGACCTCTTCCAAGTGCCAAAAAGCAAAGTTGTCACTTTGAGGACTAAGGTATACCTGACCTAAGCCATGGTGTTTTCAGTAGCCTCATATGCATATAGAAAGTGGACAATAAAAAAGACAGACTGAAGGATTGATGCCTTTGAATTATGATGTTGGCAAAGAATATTGAATATGCTACGGACTGCAGAAGAACAATCAAGTCTGTTTAGAAGGACAGAGTGCTCCTGGAAAGTGAGGATGGCAAGACTCGTCCATACTTTGGACATGTTACTAGGAGGGACCAGTAAGGTGGAGGGTCAGCCAAAAGAGGAAGACCCTCGATGAGATAGACTGACACTATACTTCAACAAGGGCCCCAAGCAATGCAAAGACTGGTGAGGATAGCGCAGGACTGGGCAGCATTTCCTTCTGTTGTATAAAGGGTCCCTATGACTTGGAGCCTACTGAAAGCCACCGACAAATGTCATAGTTGCCAACTCAACTCAATTTATACGATATACATTTTTGGGAGCCCTAGTTTGTAATCACCAGGACTCCTCATGATGTGACAGCTAAGCGTTCTGCTGCTAACAAAAATGTCCAGTGGTTTGAAACCCTGAGTCTCCTTGGGAGAAAAACCTGGTGGCAATCGGCTCCCTTATGGATTACAGCTTATGAAACCAGGGCGATTCTACTGTCATGCAAGGTCACTGAGTCGGAACTGGCTCATGGCACACAAAACAGCATCAACCTTGTATAATAATATAAGATTTGTTCTAGGCACTGTGAACAAACTTCATTTTGGATGGGGATGCCTATTTTAAATAAGGAAAATCTGAAAGATATTACTATAGAGAAAAAAATGGTATGGAAGGATAAAAGGGGTATCTGGGTGAGGCCTAATTTTTAACAGAGTGGATACAGAAGGTCTTATTTAGAAAAGACCATTTTTTTGCAAAGATTTGAAGTAATAGGGTGCTAGAGGGAGAAGATTTCAAGCACAATGAATATTAAATACAAATGCCCAGAGGTAGGAGCTTATCCCTTGTGTCCCTGGAGCGGTAAGGAGGCCAAGGACTGAGGCTAATTGTACACAATCGAGTTAAGAGCACAAGCGCCCAGGTCTGTGAAGTTGACACACTTTCATCTTTAGCCCCTGAGTATCCTCACGTGTGGCTGGAGGCTTGCAGCTTGGCCAGCTGTGTGAGACCATCTTGCTAACAGCTTGAAAAAGAATGCAACATGTGGAACGAAGCAGAGCAAAGGGTTCAGAGATAAATGGATCCAGAGCTTTAATTAAACCATGTCCATTACAGCCTTTTTGCTGGAATTTTCTGTTTCATTACACCATACATTTCTTTCATGGTTTAGCTACATATGGGTTGGGTTTTGTGGAACTTGCTTTCAGCAGCCTCATTACTGGTACTCTGTCTATGTGAAAGAGAAAACTAAATACAAAAGAAAACAATTTAATTCTGAAGCCTCTTTAATAGTGTTAATCATTTAATCGTTTCATGCTTTATTGGTTAATTTTTAACCAAATCTAAAAATGTTTAAAACTAAAAATGTTTAAAAAAATCTAAAGATGTTTTAGTTGGAGGATGAAACCAGACCAATAATACAAATAATCCAAATCACCTTTCTCAAGTATAATTAAGAAATTATATTTTGGGCTCATTTAATTCTCTTTGAATTGTAATATTGTATTCAATACGACTTTTTGAAAAAGAAAGTCGGAGTAAAATTTTGAAATAGTTAAGCCAAATATGTGATAGGTGAAGTGGTAACATCCATCATCCTTCACTGTCCATGCAAAATATGCCTTATTCAAGTCCTATTCGATTTTGTAAGCTCTTTTATGGCAATAGATGTGTGCCCGCATGTGTGTGCCCTGTCCCATCTCTGTATCTACTACATTGCAAGCCGTCAGGGCACTTATTCAAATTTGTTCCTCATTCACGGTAGATGCTCAGTGAACAATTGTGGATGCCATAAATAAACGTCTAGGTGGAAAACATGGTACATAGTGCAAGTTTAAGTTTTTAAGTAACTTAATCCAATGATTACTTTTGTAGACAGTGATTACCTTTTTTTTTTTTAATATACTTGGGTGGGCACACTTTGAAACCACATCATATGATGGGGTAAGAAATAGTTTATTCTAAATGATTAATTATATAAACTAACTGTTTTAATAAAGGTATTGAGACACTATAGGAGAAGGAACTGCCCCATAGGGTTTTCAGGTGCAACTAGTGGACTCAAACTGCTGACCTTCCAGTTAGCAGCCAAGCTGGTAACTACTGTGCCACCCAAACCGAAAATGCTCCTTGCCAAGAGGTCAATTCTAACTTGTAGTGACCCTGCACGACAGAGTAGAACTTCCTCATAGTTTCCAAGGAGTGTCTAGTGGATTTGAACTGCTGATCTTTTGGTTAGCAGATGTAGCCCTTAACCACTATGCTGCAACACCAACACTCCCAACCTTTTCTGTCCTGTCAATTTTGACTCATAGCCACCCAATGGGACAGAGTAGAACTGCCCCATAGGGATTCTAAGGAGCACCAGGTGGATTTCAACCACTGAACTTTTAGTTAGCAGGTGTAGCTCTTACCTGCTGTGAAACCAGGACTTGCTGAATTAACAATACCAAAACCAAACCCACTGCCTTCAAGTCACTTCTGACTCATAGTAACCCTATAGAGCAGAGTGTAACTGTCCCAGAGAATTTCCATGGAGCACCTGGTAGATTTGAATGGCCAACATTTTGGCTAGCAGCTGTAGCACTTAACCATACACCACCAGGGTTTCCATACATGTTATTAAATTGTCCAGATAAAATTGTATTCATTTCCAAATATATGCTAGGTGCATTATCAAAAAAAAAAAGAAAAAAAAAACTGCCATTAAGTTGATTGCAACTCATAGCAACCCTATAGGACAGAGTAGAATTGCCCCATAGTTTCCAACGAACACCTGGTGAAGTGCTAGCAATTTGGTTAACAGCCATAAAACTTAACCATTATGCAACCACGTACAATATCAATCCGAGCAACTTACTGTTTTTCTTAACTATTTTTTTCCCCAAATTATCTGAAGCTTTCAAAATGACAAAGCATTATTACAAGGCTTTGCCTATTTTTAAAAGATATTAAAAAGTTTTATAAAATGTTAAAACTTCTCCAAAAGCTTTTGCTCTTGTACAGAGAGATGAAGTGAGAGTGATCGGATTACCAGGTTAGGCACAACAATGGGAGATTCTGGCTGAAAAAGTAATGTTATGACCTTTTCAAATTCTTTGCTGATAAAGAAAAGGTGAGTAGACTTGGAAGGGCAAGTTGTTTCTGAGTTCAACTGTTAAAAAGCCTTTAATAAGCTGCCAAGCTGCCATCCGAGGACACAGCAAATGGTCCCAACTCAGTAGGAGTCGATGCTCACCGAGGACCAAAATGACATGCGGTAAAGACAACCTAGAAGATAGAAAGACCCACAAGAGTGGGTGCCTCCATCGACTTGGGACCGGAAGAACCGGATGGTGCCCGGCCACCACCAGTGATAGCCACGATGGAGCCCACTAGGTTGAGTCTCACTGGCAACACAAGAATAAAAAAGGGGCCCCCTGCCCTGATGCTGCCCTTTCCCATAAATTATAACAGAGGTCCACTCTATGGACAGGAATGGATTGGACTTGGCAATGCAGAGTAACCATATATTGGAAGCACTTTATGGTTCTATACATCTATAGGATATCATCGTGCTGAACTCTGGCTGGAGGAAGGGGAGTGGACGGAGAGGAGGGGAAAGGAGACTGTTGGGAGGATGAGACATGTATGGAGCAGAGAGGAATAGTGTGCAGTCACCAGACAGGGAGAGCAGTGGAAGCTGCATATGGGGGGGCATGTAAATTTATATGTGAATGTACATTTTCACTCAGTTATGCTAAATAAAAATAAAAATTAAAAAAAAAATAAAAAAGGGTGCATCCTGAGATCTCCACTAAAAGAACTCAATTGATGGTCCAGCGGTTTCGGGGTTCCCCTGAGAGCATGGCCCCCGGCCCTGATGCTGCCCTCACCCATAAATTATAACAAAGGTCCACTCTTTGGACAAGAATGGATTGGATTTGGCAATGCAGAGTGACCATACATTGGAAGCACTTTATGGTTCTATACATCTATATCATCCTGCTGACCTCTGGCTGGAGGAAGGAGAGTGGGTGGAGAGGAGCGGAAAGGAGGCTGTTGGGAGGATGAGACATGTATGGAGCAGAGAGGAATAGTGTGCTGTCACCGGACAGGGAGAGCAGTGGAAGCTGCATATAGGTGGGCATGTGAATTTATACAGGAATGTACATTTTCACTCAGTCATGTTAAATAAAAAAAAAAAAAAAAGCCTTTAATATTAGAATTGCTAATACAGGATTCCATGCTTTAAATATGCACAAACACATGGTGGCAAAGTGTTGGTAATTGTCATTTAATAATTATTCATTTCAAAACTGGTCTTTGGAAGTGTAAGCAATAGTTGAAGATGTACACATTAAGTGTTTTTTTGAATCCTTTTGGTATCTGCATTTCTGAGTTGCTTTATGTGGCACCGAGAACGAATCCTGTGGCCTCTCACCTTCTTGGTGGTTAGGATTTGGGGAAGTTGGGAGCAAAGAGACTTCCACAGCACTTCCCATTTTACCCCAAGGAGAAAGCTTGTTATCTAATAAAAACTGTAACAAACAAAAAGACACCAAACCCATGGCCACTGACTTGATTCTGACTTATATGACCCCGTATGACAGAGGAGAATGGCCCCATAGTGTTTCCAGAGAGCCATCTGGTGAATTCAAAGTCATCAAAAGTGTCTTCCTTTGAATACTTCATCTTTGGAAAAAGAAAAAAGTCATGGGGAGCCAGATCAGGTGAGTAGGGAGGGTGTTCCAATACAATTATTTGTTTACCGGCAGAAAACTCACGGACAGCTGTACAGCTTGCTGCCATGTCACCATGTGCAATGGCCATTCTAGAAAGAGTTCCAAAATGGCTTTGAGGGGTGGACTAGGCACTGGCGATGGTGCATAGCTTCCCAAGGGGAGGACTTGTAAGTTGACTTCAGTGATATTGAGTTATACAGCACTTAGAACAATGAAGCTCATGGTCTTGTCAGACTTCATAGTAAGAGGTGTAAGGTTTGGAAAAGGGAGAGGAAGAGTAAGGATTCCGACACATGGAAAACATGGGAAACTTGGACAATATCAGTAATACCCCAGCCTCTACCCACCCCTGTCCCCACTGTCAGAAAAGCCTCTGGGACCTAATATGACTTCAAGGAGAGGGAAGGGGAGAGAAAATCCAGACTCTGTATTCGAGATGGCCAAGAAGGCCATACATGCTTGAAGTCATCTGGAACTAAGACTATATTTTCAGCCACTAGGAAGAACAGCAGCCTGAAATACATACTCAGTTCAGTTACTGAAAACTCAAGTGACATATTCACACACCTGAATTTGTATACTGAAGAAACCACACCAACCCCCACTGTGTGGTTCTCAGGAATTCAAAAACAAAGAAACACAATAACACCAAGCATTTATTCCAAAATTAGGCATTTTACCATCAACTTTACTCACTGGAAATAGGACCGCCCCATCTCATCCTTCTACTTTTGATTTTCATGCAAGCTTTTAGGAACAAACTATGTGTGGAAAGTGAAGATTGCCTGTGTGTCATAAATTTCAGTCCATAAAAATAACAGTATCTTGTAATGTTTCTGGAGTTTACAGCATCCATGTCACATACATGAACTCACTAAACCATGACTGTAGCTCTGTGAGGTAGTTGTACTGGAATTACAGGTGAAGCACCTGAGACATAAAGGCTAAATGACATGTCCAAGGAAATACAGCCTTCGACAAAACTGACACTCAAACCCAGACCCTCTGATACACACCATTTGTCTGTATATCACATACTGTAAGTGGAGACACAGTAACAGGTAACAATCAAAACATCAGACACATTCCTCCAATGCTTGCCTTGAAATGGCTTAGAAATTGAGTTCTTGACCTATGGACCTCTTCATCTCCTGCATACACGTTGGTGATTCACTTGTGTAAAATTAAATTATAAATGGCACCTCTTTCTTTTTCCTTCAAATTTCAATGAAACCAAAATTTAGGTAGGAAATTTAGAGAAGGGGGGAGGCTTTATTAGTTTCTACTATTTGGGGCACTTCCAAGACATGCTTTTTTCTCTCTTACCCACAGTGAAATATCTGAACTGATAACTTTAATGGGCAATGAAACTGGACAATGAAAGCGGTTCTTTTCTGAAAAACACTTTGTATTTGTTGACAGGTCAAGGGAGTCCCAGCTTGACCAGTCATATTCATCACAGTTGAATCCTGGCTATTTTAGAATCGGTTAGCTGAAATTTATGTACACATAGCCCCGTAAAGTTTTCAAGGAGCACCTGGTGGATTCAAACTGCTGACCTTTTCATCAGCAGCCATAGCTCTTAACCACTAGGCCACTGGGGTTTCCATAAAAGTTTCTGCATGCCCTCAATATGAAAGCGTTTTGCTCTCATCAAGAGACTAGAAGTTAGGTTTTGATTCGTCTGACACCTTTAATTTCAGGGGAGCACAATGAGAGCTTTTCTTCAAAGTAAAACCTGGTTGTTCATAAAACTGAGAATTTTTATGTATCTTGCAATGTATTGGTGAAATGTTAAGACACCAAGACTGTGGATTAGATGGAATAAATTTGATCAGTATACAATGAAGAAAAAGAAATCAACACAAGGAAGAATGAGAACATTTTTAATAAATAATGTGACAAAATCACTTTTCTGATTATTGGATTCTCAGTATGCAAAATTATGGTTAAAAATAAGAGGCTTCTTACATGAACATAATGAAAACATTAATCACATGGATTGTTCCCTTAGCACTGAATACCCTTTCTACGTAACTTTTTCAAATTATCTAAATGAACACATTTACCTTTTGGTGAATACCAGCTTTTTTTCTTTCTTTTTTTTTGTGGTTCAGTTTTGTTTGGCTTTGTTTTCCAGTGGGGCCAGGTCTCATACCTATGTATTAATTAATGTACAATTTTTTCCTTCAAATAGCACCAATTGTAAAGTCAATGAAATCTATATAATGAAAAAAACGATCATAAAAATCTACAGTCCAAGGGTATCATTTGGCAATTCAAAGCACGTAATGCCTCCATTTTCGCTCATCAGACAATCCTGTAAGTTTGACTTTGGGTACAACAACTTGAACTTTTTTTTTTTTTTCTTCTTTAAGTCCGGGAAAAGTAAGAAAAAGTAAGAACCATTCAATTTACGGCCCACAATAAAGTATGCACGTTACTTCACCGTCTGTCATCATATTCAAATATCCCAAATACAAACATAGAGCATTAACGAAACAGGTTAAAAACGCTTCTCAACATTTTTTTCCATAAGACAAAAAAGGTTAATAGTTACAATGGTTTACAAATAAAGTTTAGTGATTGTGCTTTTAAAACCAAAAAAAAAAAAAAGATTAAAAAACAGTGCATTACAAAAAAAAAAAAAATCAAAGAAACTTCCTTAAGTGGCACTTCTGAAAGTTGAACTGACACTACCAGAAGAAATTTAGGCCAGTTAAAATAGGGATGTCCTTTATCCAACTGGTCGTTAAAAACATCCATCTGCTTGTATTATGCATTTATAATTGCTCTTCGATTGAAAAATAGAACAAAGTTTCTCCTAGGTTTACTTATGGCAATGACTAGATCACCAGAGATCCCACTGGCTTATCCCTACTCGTCCAAAAGCATATTTCCAATAAGAATACACTTCAGTGATTGCAATGAACACAAAATAACGTACCACCGGGGACTGCAAAGAGTATACATATACACAATGTGTTCTACCCCATTCAAACTGTGGATGTCGCTTCTGCATTTGCTGTAATTTTTTTAGCTCTTCCCAGCAAAGGGTGGTAAAAAAGAGTAATTTAAAAAAAAAATCAGTTAAAAATGAAGCATGTTTTAATTTGCATTAGCACTTGGTTATAGAAAGATTATACTTTAAGAGCCCTTGGCATGAGGTTGATTGATCAGATTTACATCTTTGATCAATAGCTTGCTGTAAATTGGCTTGGTATATAAGCAGTGCAATGCCATATCTTAGGGGCAAAATGCAAAAGAACTGTTTTGTTCTCTCCTGCTGGCCAATGACTGAAGCATGGAACCAATACACTTCCTTTGCTGGAAGTGAGGTATGATGGTTTGTTCCAACAGCGAGGGAGTGTTAGGGAGCTTTTTTTAGGGACGAGGAGCAAACAGCAACAATACAATCCCAATAAAATCTTTAAAAAGGGTATTCCAATAAGAGGAATAAAAATGACAATTTGTACACTTGGATTGCACTGAACATTTTATCTGGCGTCATGTGTCATCAGAAAAAGACGCATCTTGAGTGATCCTTTTCACATTTGATTTCACAAGCCTCTCTGGTTGTCTTCAGCTTTCAGTTTCCTGTAAGAGATAAATTACTCATTTTTAAAATCTTAGAGCATTACCTTTTATATATTTTGTCTTACAACTTAATGACTGTGTTTTCTCATTCATTCATTGGCATTTGTTGGGAAGTGCTCCTGGCAACTAACTCATCAGTCAACCTCATCTGGTTTTGATATCAAGTACAACAGCTCTCTAATAAGTACCAAACTGTGCTCCCTATGGTGTCTCGGTATTGGAAGGTGGGGTAAAGGAGAAAGTGGAGGAGGGTGCCCCAAGTTCTCCATTCAGCTGTACAGTGTGATGTCCATCGGTTTTGCATACTGGAATTATCTGGAATGAATTTTCATTCCCCCAAAGTGTTCTTAAAAACAAACAAGTGAACAAAAAATTGAAAAACACCTTGTTCCAGATCTGAAAATCAAAAACATCAGGCACCATACAGAATTCAATTAGATATAACTGTTTATAATTTTTTTTCCTTTTCTAGTTAAAACAAAATATAAACTACCACGTATTTAACAATCTACTTGAGGTTAAATATACTTGTAAGAAGACAAGTTTGTCCTCAACTTGTTTCTTATTAAATGGAGAAAATACAACTTGAAAAATAGGAGGTTACTAATACAATACAGTTTACTTCCAACTCTATCTTGTATGACTGCGTATAGACTCCAACAAGGGCATATACCTTTGGCTTAAGAAGTTTTCTCCGTCTGGGAAAGTCAGTGTCAAAGACAAAGTTTACATGTTCAGAGGAGTGAATGTGACGGAGAGTTGGTCAAACCAACCAAACAGACCCTGATAATCACCAGGGTGACAGAAAATAGAGGGAGAACATCCTCATTCAAATCATGTTCTCTGCTGCCTTATTGAATTCTCATCACCAACTACAGCACTATGAATTCCAGTTTGTCTAGATCAGCAGCCTTGTAACAGGTTTGGCATATAGATTTCTTATCTGAAAATCTGCCCTTGAATATGATCTCCAGATCTACAACAACAGTTATAAACATTTAAAACTTTGGACACAATTTCAAGAAAATCATTAAATCTTCAATATTTCAGTTTCTAGTATCACTGACACTAGGGTACTGAAAAGTCTGTGGTGACAGTCCCTAACTTTGAGGCTGATAACAACTAGGGTTGGACATGGGAAAACTTAGAAGGGGAAAACAAAATCATTATTACCTCGAGTTCTTCATTATTATCTTCTCCTCTATCATACCCTCCGAGAACTTGCATTTCTGCAATGTTTCTTCGACCTACATTTGTTTGTTCTCTCTGTCGGCCTCCTGATCCCCTTGAGGACATTGAGCTTGAGGAACTAGGATCTCTGGGATTATTTGATGTTGGAAAAGTAGGTCTACAGTAGGGTAGGATATCCTCTGTGTAATGAAATATAACACATCATGTGAATGTCACAGTATACTTGCACGGTATAATGCATCAAGTCTATGTTTTATAAGCATAATAAATAATGCAACATTGCCTTTAGAATGAGTCCCGGGAGGTGCAAATAGTTAAGTGCCTGGCTAGTATCTGAAAGGTTGGCAGTTCAAATCTACCCTTGGAGGAAAGGCCTGGAAGTCTACTTTCCAAAACTCACAGCTATTAAAAATCCTATGGAGCACATTTCTACTCTGACACACACTGTGTGTGCTGCCATAAGTCAGAATCAGCTCAGTGGTGGTGGTGGTTTGTATCTGGTCTTTGCAGTAGGAAAATAACAAGACTCACTATTTTCCTCTGGAATATTTGCAAACTCAACATGCCACAAACTGACCTTATCATGCCTTCTCCCTTGAGCCTTCTTCTCCCTGAGCTCATGACAACACTGATCATTAGGACCCTCAAGATTTAAAACAGAAAAACAAAAAAAGGGGGTGATTCTAGATTCTTCCCTCTCATTCAACAATCTTCCTTTATTCTATAACTATATCCTTTCCAAATATACATTCTAACATTCAAGCGGTAATGTTAATTGTAACTGAAAGTTTTCTTGAACTTTCCCACACACCCATTCATGTTCCCTTACCCTGGTATATATTCCTTTAATCTCTTTTCTGCGTGGTTCCTAAACCATCTACACTCAGGCACTTCCTGTGATCCCCATTATATACAACACAGCTCTGCTTTACAAGACGTACGGGCTCTCTACCATGTAGGTCTAGCTCATCTCAAGAGCTTCCGTTTGGTCACCTATATTATCTCACTAAGACTGAATTTCTTAAGGTTTCCCCCATGTATCTGAAAGGTTTTCTGACTTCTCTGCTGGAACAATCTGTCTCCTTTTCTTAATTCAAACTAAATTCCATTCATCTTGAACACTCAGCTTTTGTGTTAGTTCCACCAGAAAAGATCAAGACGTACTTCCTGACATTGTCCCTCCTGAAAGATGGGGCTAACTGTCTCTCCTCTGAACTGTCGAGTTATCAAGGCATCCTGAAGGCCATACAGAATATGAAAATATCTGAGAATCCATAGACTCTCTGTCTCCCTCTCTGACTACAACCTCCCTGAGGTCACAGTTCACACTTACTCATAAATTTCAGGACTTAGTACAGTGTTTAATAACACAGGAGGTGGTTGACATATGTAGATATAAATTAAACTAATTGGGGTAAATGTCAGGAAAAGGATCCTTCAAGTCTAAAAGACTACTCTCTTTAATTAAAAATAATCATTAATTAAAAGTAACACATAAATATCAGGGTGTCTCTTTCATTAGAAATGTAAATTGAATTATGAAGCTGAAACTTAGAGCAATGCCTAGAAATGACAATTTAATGACACATACATGCTGGGTTATGGTTCAAGTAAGGCAATGGAAAAGAGCAAGATATAAAACAGCAACTTGTCACTGTATCTTAGTGCCTTCTATGCAACAGGGATCCTTGTTTCTGGATTAATGGTTCCAGTGTTCTTTGGTCAAAGTATCTTTATAACACAAAGAATTTATTTACCAAATGTCTGAAGATTTATCACAATATCTCATCTCACTGCTTTCATTCTCCATACATCAAGATGTTTTCCAGTTTGTAAAATTTTCTACTGAAGAATTTCACCTACTTTGGAGGAAACTTGTGAGCAAGAAATCAATCTAGCTTTTCAGGTCAGATATAAACTCTATAACTCAAGTCATGACATTCTATTTATGAATCATCACTTAGAAGGTGAAAACCATATCAACTTTGGTTTAACTCATAAAAGGCAGTTAAGTTTTTCAAAAATTGGATTGTGATGATGTCAACAAGCAGTTTTGAGTAATACAGTGATGGTATCTCTCTAAGATATACAGCTTTACTGGTCAGTTCACTATTGAGTCCACATCTGGATTAAGCATTCAGGTTGCAGACGGCCTCTATAGTGATAGGAAGTTAGGTAGTGATAAGATACCCCAGTAATAAACAGAATAATATAGCTTTTCTAAATATACCTATTAAAATACAGTATGGTTTATTCTCCTATCACTCTTTCAGGCTCTTCATCAATTTTTTTTTCCTAGAACAATATTCTAGAAAAAATGTTTTAATCTCCTAACATAAAACATCTCTATTGCTACTGTCTTCTTGTCAAACCCTATCCCAGATGTCCCCTCTTTATTCCAACCTTCTGAAAATCCTTTGTTCATCATTTCCCTTACATGATCTCCATTTACGTCTCAGCCCCCTGTAATCTGATCTCTATGCTAACTCAAAACTCATTTTGATTATCAACAACAATAAACACATTGCTAACCTCTTGTCTTTCTTTCTGGAATCAAATTCAAATTTCACCACTGTGGTATTTTATATTTATTTCTACCTTAAAATTTCCTCCTCCATTAATTCTAAAACATTGTTTTTTCTAGCTTGGATATCCTGATTACCACATTTTTATGCAAGTAACACATGCATCATATGTATTATTATTTTTACCAATCACACAACCAATCTCCCTGGCATTTTCACAAGCTTGACATGTCATGTGTTACATATGCGGGCACATTATTTACATGGAATATTATTTGCATAATAAAACAGCATTTTTATCTCTCTTGGTGTGTCTACCTCAGCTTCTATAACAGAACATTTTCCTATGTCTACTCTTTCCATCATCTGCAATTTCTTCATCTTTGGCCTTAGTGGTTGGTGCATAAACCTGAACAAAAGTTGTATAAATTGGTCTTCTTGTAGGTGCATAGCTATTACTCCTATCACTGACAGCACTGTACTTCACAATGGATGGCCATGCCTTCCTCTTTATGTCATTTCTGGCACAGTAGACCATATGATCATCAGATTCAAAACAGACAATACTAGTTCATTTCAGTTCACTAACGCCTAGGCTATCAGTGTTTATGCACTCCATTTCATTCCATTTTTGATGATTTCCAACTTTCTAATACTTCCTATACTTCATGTTCTGACTACTAATGGATGTTTGCAACTGTTTCTTCTCATTTTGAGTCCTGCTACATCAGCACATGAAGGTCCCGAAAGCTTGACTCCATGTCATTCAAGTAGGCTCTACTTTGAGGAGACAGTTACAGCTAAGGCCATAGATGAAGCAACAAAAGTTTTTCATCAGCTTCTGCAACCTGAAAGGGATTGAACAATCCATCAGATGTTCTAATAATTACTGGTGATTGGAATGAAAATGTCAGGAACAAAGAAGAAGGACTGGTGGGTGGAAAACACGGCTTTGGTGATGGAATGATGCCAGAGATTGCATAGCAGCATTTTGTATGACTACCATTGCTTCCTCATTGCAAATACATTTTTCCAACTACATAAATGGTAACTGTATACATGGAACTCACCAGATGTAATACAAAGGAATCACATCAACTCTTATCAGTGGAGAAAGACAACAGAAAAGCTCTATATCATCAGTCAGAACAAGGCCAGGTGCTGATTGTGGGACAGATCATCAATTGCTCACATGCAAGTTTAAATTGAAACTGAAAGAAGTGAGAATACGCCCATAAGAGCAAAAGTACAACCATGAGTTTTCCCAACTGAGTTTAGAAATCATAGTTTTGACATGCTGAACACTAGTGACCTGCGACCAGATGAACTGTGGACATCACAAAAGGGTATCACAAATGAAGAAAGCAAGAGGTCATTAAAAAGACAGGAAGGAATACCCAAGCAGATGTCAGAAAAGACTCTGAAACTTTCTCTTGAATATTGAGTAGCTATAGTAAAAGGAAAAAATGATGAAGTCAAAGGATCAAACAGAAGATTTCAAAGAGTGGCTAGAAAAGAAAAGAAGAAATAATTTGTTACAATAACATGGGAAAAGAACTGGAAATAGAAAACCAAGAGGAAAGAACATGTTTTACATTTCTCAAGCTGAAAGAACCGAAGAAAAAATTCAAGTCTTGAGTTGCAATAGCAAAGGATTCTATGGGGAGCATAGTAAGTAGCACAGGAAGCAACAAAATAAGATGGAAGGAACACACAGTCATTATATCAAAAAGAACTGGTCAATGTTCAATCATTTTCAAGAAGCAGAATATGATCAGGAACTGAAGGCACTGAAGGAAGGAGTTCAGGCTGTACTGATCGGCACCGGCAAAAAGCAAGGCTCCAGTAATCGACAGACGATCAGTTGAGATGTTTCAACAAACAAATGCAGTGCTAGACACGCTCACTGTTCAATGCCAAAAAAGTCTGGAGGGCAGCTACCTGGCCAACTGACTGGAGGAAATCCGTATTTATGCCTATTTCCAAGAAAAGCGATTCAACCAATTATAGAGCAATATCATTAAAATCACATGCAAGTAAAATTTTGCTGAAGATCATTCAAAAGTGCCTGCACAGTACGCTGACAGGCAACTGCCAGAAATTCAGACCAGGTTCCAAATAATACATAGACCTAGTAATTTTACTGCTGATGCACGATGGGTCTTGGCTGAAAGCAGAGAGTATCATAAAGATGTTTACTTGTATTTTACTGACTATGCAAAGGCATTTCACTGTGTGGATCATAACAGATTATGGATAACACTGCAGAGGAGGGGAATTCCAGAACCCTTAATTGCACTCTGAAGAATCTGTACATGGATCAAGATGCAGTCATTTGAACAGAACAAGGGGACACTGCATGGTTTAAAGTCAGGAAAAGTATGTATCAGGGCTGTCTCCTTTTGCCATACCTACTCAATCTGTGTGCTGAACAAATAATCTAAGAAGCTGAACTATATGAAGAAGAATGTGGTATCAGGATGGAGAAGTCTCATGAACAACCTGTCTTACGCAGATGATAGAACCTTGCTTACTGAAAGTGAAGAAATAGACTTGAAGCCTTTAGTAATGAAGATCAAAGACCAGAGCCTACAGTATGGATTGAATCTCAACATAAAGAAAACTCCTTGCAACTGGGCCAGTAAGTAGCAGCATCATAAAATGAGAAAAGACAGAAGTCAACGATTTCATATTACTTGGATCCATGCTCAGCACACAGGAAGCAGAAGTCAAGACATCAAAAGACACTTTGCACTGGGAAAAATCTGCTGCAAAGACCTCTTTAAAGTGTTGAAAAGCAAAGCTGTCACCTTAGGTGTGTCTGACCCAAGACATGGATTTTTTTTTTTCAAATAAACATATATTTATTTGATATTAAATAACAGCTACACACTTCTAGGTTGCTGGTTATGGCATGGTTAAGATTGTATGTTAACCTGACGAGGCTATGATTCTCAATGTTTATACGTGATCACCCCTATGATGGGATGTGCTTTGAGTAGTCAGTAAGTTGAAAGGGAGTTTCCTTGAGTACATAGCTTGCAGCTGAACATACGTGGATGACCTGGCATTTATCCCCTCTGGTTCCTGCAATGATCTCCTGTCTTACTGATTTCTGGATTTTGAGACTTGAGCTGGCAGCTTCTCAGCTGATCTTGGGATCTATAGATCTTTATAACCTCCAAAACATGAAATTTTTAATCACATCATATACATGTGAAAGCTGGACATTGAATATGGAAGACAGAATAAGAACCAATGTTTTTAAATTGTGGTGTTGAAAAAGAATATTGAATATATAATGGGCAGCAAAAAGAAGTAATGGATCTGTCTTGGGAGAAAGAAAACCAAATTGCTCCTCAGAGGCAAGGGTGATGAGACCACATCTTACATATTTTGGACTTGTTTGCAGGACCAGTTTCTGGAGAAGGACATCATGCTCAGGAAGGTCAGCACAAAGGAGGACAACCCTCAACGAGAGGACTGACACAGCGGCTGGGACAATGGGCTGCCGCACTAACAATGATTGTGGGCATGGCGTAGGATTAGGCGATGTTATGTTTTGTTGCACACAGGTTTGCTATGAACTGGAAGTGACTCAATGGCACCTAATAACGACCACAACAAATCTTTTCCAGTATAATCACTTCCGACTAGTGGTGTGTTAAAGCCAGCTTATACAGTCTCACAGGAGCCCAGGTTCTCTTTCCTGCTTCTCTTTACTGACTTTCTATTCATAGATTGAAATCAACCCCAGTCAGAGTATCTACACCATGGGAATAAGCAAATGTTTGCCTCCAAGAAAGCTGATTAGTAAAATTTTACTAGAATATTTCTACTGATAATTCAGCCTTTGGGATTCACACAATAATCACCTCTATTGCTGTTTCTTAAACCCAGGTCTCAAATCTTTCTTTAGATCTTTAAACTCAGTTCTCTACATTCTTCCGATTTTCTTCATATCAGTAATTGTGCTAACACTTTAATTCATTCAAAATGGAAATAATTTTCTCCATTAAAAAGTTGTTTTATATACATACGCATATCTACACAGATACATCTACATACATAAAACAAAACAACTCCCATTCCAACATTCTTCATACATGCGATTCAGTGACATTAACTGTATTCACTGTTTTGTGTAGCCCTCACCACAGTCTGTTTCAAATTTCTGAAATCTATTCCTTTGCTTTTTTTCACTTCATCTTGCATTGATGAACAGAATTGTGTTCCATTAGTTATATTTAGGGTCACTAACCAACATTTAAGTAATTTTTTTTTTTACTCCATTATCCCATTTTAACTTTTTGCATCTGATTAATCACCAAGTCTTACGTAGTCTATCCGAAACATCTGTGCAAGCTGTTCTTTCATTCTCACAACTGAGAATTTTTGTACTTTATTTCTAGATTAATTTGCTACTTTCATGTATGTATTTCCTTCAGTATCCAGTGTTGCTCATCATTTTTCTAAAGCACAGATCTGCTAAACATTCTTTGATGGTTTGTCACTGCCTACTACTCTTTAGGAGAGTATTGCTACTCTTTCCAATCTAGCCCCCACCAACTTCTCAATTTTATCTTTTGCTATTGACCCAGGACCCACACATCCTATTCACCAGCCAAAATAAATACTAAGGTTCACTAAACACTGACTTTCAAGTCTTTTCTCGATCTATTTCCTGTATCTGATATTCCCTTCTCCCTCATCAACCTGTTAAAATTTTGTTTTCCCTCCAGGAAAGTCTGGTACAATATAAACCATTGGCATGAGCTGTATTAAAATTATCTGAGGACATGCCTGTCTCCATCATTAGACAGCAAGCTTCTTCATTTTTCCTTGGCCCTACAGTGTAGCAGCATTCCTTGTGAATACATGTTCGATCTACATTTACACACCGCTTGAGTGAGTACCTTGGATGAGATGAGTCTTTGCTGGTGGAAGGTCTCGTTTCGCTGCCTTGTTTCCTCGTCCTTTCCCTTCATTCTGCTGGTCTTGTGCTTCTCTAAGATCCCCTGGGTTCGTTCGCATGTCGGTGGCTTGTCTTCCATCCAGTACTTCTCTTCCTTTGTAACTGCCTCCTTTTCTGTCGGACGATCTGTCTGTTCTTGCTTCTACAGGAGGGAGTTTTGTCACCATTACAGGTCGTATCTCCAGTTGTGCCTTGGACTGAACAGTGGGTGACTTTATCGCAGGTGGTGGCACTGGAGGGGGTGGAAGATCTAAAAAGAAATATTTAAAACACTGTAAACGTCTGATGTTTACGTAGTTGTCAGATACGATGATCATTAGAGTTGTATCAAGCTGTGAGATGTGGATAACTTCAAAGGAAGAGAACACTTGAAGTCAACAAAGGAATAAGGCTGTTGCTCTGGACTGAATTAACAAGAGATGTCAAAATCCTGACCCCTTATGAAAAACACCTTGTTTGGAAAAAGAGTCTTTGTAAGCTGTTACCGGGTAAATAAGGTCATGCTGGAGTAGAGTGGGTTATCATTCAATAGAGTGGGGTCCTTATAAAAGAGGTTAAGAGACACCAGAGACACAGAAAGAAGATGGCCATGTGAAGGCGGTGACAGAGATTGGGGTGACCTACAAAGAAGGAGATCCAAGGACTGTCAGTTGTCACTAGAATCTAGGAAAGAGGCACGGAACAAATCCTCCTTCAGAAGGAGTTGACACAGCTGAGGCCCTAACTTCTAAGTTCTACCCTTCAGAAGTGTGAAAGAACACATTTTGGCTCTTGGAAGTCACCCAATTTATGGTCCTTTGTTATGGCAGCCCCAGGAAACTAAAATGAAGGCTACTGATTTGAAGCACTCTCTTTGTTATCTAGCACAGAACAACTGAGTCATAGAGGTGGGATACAGAGATTATCTAGCCACAGGATAGCTAATACTGAGCCAAGGTGCTGTAACTTCCTCTATCTTCTAACAATGGCTGATGTCACTATTAGATTTCAGAATAATATTGCTGGTCCCAGATGTGCACCCTTATTTCTTAAGAAAACCACTTCAAACTGAACAAAGCTGATAGTTGAGGTGAGACCAATTTGCCATCTTTGTTCTAGCCTAAATCCCTTTTCATTTTGTAGATAAGGAAGGTCAAACACAGAGACATTAAGTTATTTCTCAGTTTCAAAGTTAGATGCAATCAGAACCAAGACTAATGCCCTTAGTTCTTAACATTTCCTTTAACGTTCTTTATACCACTTTCTTATATCACACACCTCCAATCCACCATCTATGATGGGATCTCTCTACTCTGTAAATGTACCAAGAAATTTTAGAACAGATAATCACTAGTATAAATATAGATCAAGTTTTTATAATAACAAACCTATTGCTGCAGAGTCTATTCTGACTCATGGTGTCCCTACAGGGCACAGTAGAACTGCCGCACAGGGTTTCTAAGGAGTGCCTGATAGATTTGAACTTTGGATCCTTTGGCTAGCAGCTGTAGCTCCTAACCACAAGGTCGGTAGTTCAAATCCACTAGGTGTGCCTTGTAAACTGTAAGGGGCAGTTTTACACTGACCTATATGATACTAAGAGTCAGAATTGACTCAGTGGCAGTGGCTTTTTAGTGTGTGTGTGTATGAATCAATATATGAACTATGTATGTACATATACATATAT
This sequence comes from Heterohyrax brucei, assembly GCA_028571685.1. Taxonomy (NCBI): domain Eukaryota; kingdom Metazoa; phylum Chordata; class Mammalia; order Hyracoidea; family Procaviidae; genus Heterohyrax; species Heterohyrax brucei. The sequence goes on from CM053148.1 coordinate 100,995,516, forward strand.
ATATGTATATATATGAGAAAGAGATGGCCTGTAAAGAAAGAGAGTATGTTTAGATTTAGAAAGTAAACGGGTGGGGGCCTTTTGGTGTTCCAGATACGGATGCCTAGCAGGCAGCTGCATACAAAATCAAATTTCAAGAGAAATAAAAAAGAAAGACACAGGAACTTGGAAATTATCAGCATAGTTATGTTTTTAATTCATATTCAGAAATGGTAACATTTCATATTTAGACAGTAATATCTATGTGTTAGAATAAATTACTGTAAATACACTTCTGGAACACCAGCTATTTATTATGTAAAATTAACCTTCAGATTTCAAACAAAAAATACATTTCTGGAATACCAGCTATTTGTTATGTAAAATTAACCTTAAGATTTCAAACAAAAAAATAAATTCATAATGAAAAAAATTCAAAAGGATGTAAGGGTTTAAACTGGAAAGCATGGCCCCTCATGCCTCTTCGTTTCCATGTCAAATCCTCCCTACTGATAATTCAGACAGTATCAGTCTGAACAGTTCATAGTATACCATTCAGAAAAAGTTCACACACAAAACCCAGAGCTGTCAATCCATGTGTCTTCAGGACATAACGCTCATATCACCAACCATGTAAATGGTCACATCTGGGATTGTCTATTTTCCTGCCTACTCTGTTCTATGAAGTCACTGATAAAATGGACCATACACAAATCTACATCTTTCCTTCTCAACGAACATAAATAGCCCTGCACTTTTTCCCAACTTTCCACATAACCACATGCAATTCCATGTAAGCACATAGAGATCCACTTAGGGCCGCCATGAGTCAGGTCTGACTCAACGGCACTGGGCTGGGCTCTTCCTTTGCAAAGCCTGCATCACATTCTGTTTCACAGGTAAACAATTAGGTTGTTTTCAGAAATTCTGTTGCTCTTAAAAATGATTAACTATCATTCATACATGACAAACTCTTGAATATCAAAATTGCATCTCAAAAATTTTTTACTGCAATAGCAAATTCAAGGTCCCAGGAAGCACTCAGCTTTACATACACACACACACACACACACACACACACACATTGTTTGAAACTCATAATTTTAAACGGAGCAGAAGTCACATATATAAATTCACCCATTAATGTACACAGTTCAAGGATGGCAAGTATATTTACAAGGTTGTGTAGTCATCACCACTATCTAACTCCAGACCATGTTTATCCCTCCAAAGAGAGATCCCATCTCCGTTAGCAGTCTCCTCCCATCCCCTGGCAGTTGGGAACCTTTCTATCTCTACAGATCAGCCCATACAGGGCACATCGTGTAAATGGAATCAGACACCATCTGGCCTCTTTGTCTGCCGTTCTCACTTTCATTCCAACATTTTTCAAAAAAAGAATGTGTCCTTTTTAATACTATATACAGCTATAAATTTTAGTAATCTTACTTTCTTTTGCCACTACGTATTAAGAGTAAGACATTAGAATTTACTGCATGATCTTTAAAAACAGAGTGTTTGAGGTGTTATCTTAGAACTGGTGATTTTACTTAGGGCCATATTATAAAAGCCACAAAGTGGTCAAACTTTTAGTTGTGTTTTTCTTTTCTTTTTGTTGTTGTTGTTTTTATAGCACACCATGATCTACTTTCATGGTGTTAAAAAAGCCTGAAGATTTTAACCAAGTGGCTGGAGTCACAGCCAACAGCATTGGTTTTGCCCTGCTTCTATAAAATCAAAAGTTTTATCTTACAATATTGTCACTAGCACATCGTTTTCCCTTTTTACTTATTACTTTAATGGATTTTTATAAAACAATACCTTTTTTTTTTTAAAGTACTATCTTGAGACTACAAACAAACCCACTGCCATCAAGTCAAGTACCACACACAGAATCCCTATAAGACAGAGTAGAACTGCCCCATAAAGCTCCTAAGGAGCGCCTGGTGGATGCCAGCTGGCAACCTTTTGATCAGCAGCCATAGCATCTAACCACTGTGTCATCTTGAAAGTCCTCCTTTATTTGAGTTAGAAAAAGAGTTAAAGGACAGACTATACCAAGCGGCCTAAAGCCGAGATTCAGGGCCTAGCAGTTGAAAGTTCAGACATAGCCTGAGCCTGACAAGAACAGGAAAAATGTCTAATTCAGAGCGTTTCTAAAAAAATGACTTTGGTTTCCATGTCAGAGTCTGTAACAATCAGCTCCTTTTGCAGTGCAAATAAAGATTATCAGGCCACTTAATGACTGCTGTTATCAAACCACGAAACATCTAGGCTTATTAGGAAGTGAAGCTGTCACTATCTTAGTATCTTAAGTTCACATCACAAGACTATACAAAGTCTGGGGGAATATCTGAGTCTCTAGACAAAACTTATTACCAGACGTTCCGTATAGGCATTATAGCTAACATAGGTAGAAAAGGACGGGAGAAAGCAATGATGTTTCCAACAGTTTTAAACTCCTATGGGAAACCCTAGTGGCGTGGTGGTTAAGTGCTTCATTTCCTAGCCAAGAGGTCAGCAGTTCAAATCTGCCAGCCACTCTTTGGAAACTCTACGGAACAGTTCTACGTCATCCTATAGGGTCACTATGAATTGGATTCAACTCAATGGCACTGGTTTTGGTTTTGGTTTTTTTGAAAGTCCTGTGTATACCTGTCACTGTATCTGACTAACAAAAGAAGCAGATGCAAGAAGATGTGCTTTCTTATATAAACATATTGCCAATTATTTTTTTATGCAGTATGAAAGAATTACCTAATCAAGCCAGGGATTATCACAGTATAAACAATTTTATATTTCATTTATTGATACCCAGTATTGCTATCCAGTTTGTATTGCCAATAGCTCAAACTGGATTTAACAATACGAACTATGGAGCTGTTACGTACATGTGTAGATTGTGTCTTTATAGAGTCATATAAACATCCATTCCATATGCAATAATGTCCAAATAAGTGTGTAATGCATATAAAGTCACTCACAAGGACATGTGCCTGCAGTCAATTCCACAGCATTAACTTGCTACACAGATCTGGTACTCTATTTATTTAAATGCTTCAAGTCTCAAGACCTAGTAATTAATGATAAATCAAGTTAAAATAACATCATTCCATAGAAGGTGGTGAATTTATAATTTATGAAAAGCAGGACTGGAGCAATAATGGAGATTTGGTTTTTAAATCAAGTATGTAAATGCATTGGAAGGGTTGAAAGAGGGAGTGGGAAGAATGTATTAGAAGGCCCTAGAAATGTACTTATGCTTGGCTTTAACTGGGTAAGATGCTGACTGGTAAATATTCATATATTTTAATCTTATCCTTCACCTGAGTTAGACCTGTAAGCTGCAAATATTAAAAAAAATTAACAATAAATTAGAATCTGCTTGTCAGTATGATTATAGTGTGAATAATTCTGTTTTGCACTTCCTGGATGTTTCTGAGGTCTGGTGGTTATCTGCAAAGCAACATCTGGCCAAAATATCCAGGATTAGGGGCTGACTCACAAAGTTCACAGCAAACTACTCTTGATCAGTTCAGGCATAACTACTCCTGTCCTTCCTTAGATACTCTACAAAAATCTGCAAAAGAAATTCATACTTTGAACACAATCTACAAAGGCATATCTTGAACACAGGTCATTTAATCTATGGACAATAACCAATTCACCAATCACAGTTAACCAGTTTTATCCAGTAAAATACAGAATCCCGCCATGTTTTATTAATAGGTTTATGCACATTTTAATAATCGACAACTCCTTACACTCTTGCCCCCTCTTCTTGAGTTTTTTTTTTAATTTATTGCACAAATTATGTCTGCCATTGTTTCTTCACAAAATGTTCTCTGAGTATTTACTGAAAAAATGTAGTACAGCAATTTGAGGAAACAATTTCTGAGAAAATGACTTTTTTTTCTCACACCAGAAGTACAGCCAGCAAGAGTATGTGCATTGCTTTCGTTTAGGAACTTGAACAACTGTCTGTATTTACATGACTTTAATTAATTAACATGTATTACTGTGTATATATAAAATAACACACAGCTTCGTTTCTTCTTTATTTTTTCTCTTAAATCTAACAGAAAGCATCTGTGTTAAATTCAAGACTTCACAGTACAAGAAGGGTAACTTAAAGATTTGTCAAAATGTTGAAAACTACTGAAAGTAATAATTTAAAACCTCATCCTTAAACATTTCTCCATTTTATCAATCTCTGTGACTTAGAGAAAGTAATGACTGCCTTCTATATTCCAGTGGAGTCTTGGTGGTACAACGGTTAATAGCTATGGTTGCTAACTAAACGGTCAGCAGTCTGAATCCACCAGCTACTCCTTGGCAACCCTACAGAGCAGTTTTACTCGGTCCTATTGGACAGCTATGAGTCAGGATTAACATGATGGCAACGAGTTTGGGTTTTTGTCTGTGTGTATGTGTATGTGTGTGAGTGTGTGTGTCTACTGCAGTATGTACCATGATAATAAAGCATATTGACTTTTGTGTAATGTACAATTAGAAATCCAAATGGTATTTCAAATCATCTTTTTGGCTTTACACATATTTCAATATGTTTCTTTGTTATTATTGGAATTAAATGAAAAAGCAGCCAGGGTGCTTCATCATTCACTTTAACAGTTATTATTCAGGGATTAGTTAGAATTTGTATTTAATTATTGAACACATTGAAACAAGAACTGCAGAACGCTGGACAATAAATACAGATCCCAATTATCAAGGGTACAGTAATGTGTAACCGTAATGCTAAGCTGTTTAACTTGGCATGTTTACATTATTTAAAGCATTTTAAAGAAGCATCACTCAACGCCTGACTCCGCTTAAAACAAGTACAAAGAAAAGGAGGAAAGATCTACAGATGCAGCTTTAAGCCAGATTTTCTCCCTGATGTGTTCAACCTAGACACGTTAACATCACGGTTTGACGTTTCGCCAGTTTTCTTTTTTTCAGTTAGAAGCACTCTCTCCTAGATGATAAAAACTGATAAAATAGCTATAAAGCTTGTAAAAATGCCATCACAGGGGTCCCATAAATGTAAAACTGCCAGCAGAGTTTGGGGACTTACACCTAGTGTTTGTCCCTCCACAGAAGCAAACACACACAAAGCCACTGTAATAACCCTTCAAAATCAGATAATATTCTGACAGCTCAGTTTCACTGACAAAAGGATCCTGGGTGGAAGCCAGGAGGCCCAGGTGTGCTGTGTCATGCTAGCATTCAGTGTAGTCTAGTATCAGATAGATGCCAGTGAGAAAATACTCAGAATAAAGTGCAGATACTAGCACGGACCGCCACTCATTGCAAAATTACTTGTGCTCATCATGCTGTGAGCTCTGAATTAAATTTTTTCGTCAAGTGGTAGGAGTCACAGGGAGAAGTGTCTCAGAAAACCCTCCTTGTAACCTTGGATAATGATCTGTAATATTAGGCTTTCACATGATAATGGCAAATGATGCCCTTTTTGAAAAACTGCTGACTGGTAATGAAAAGTCCTAATCAGATTGTGGTGATGGAGGGCCAGGAGGTGGGGAACAGGGCCTGTGAGCCCCTTCTCTCCCCCACGCTTCGGGCAAATTTAGCCAACTTGACAAGATGGGTGAGTATGAGAGAATTTATCTTACATGAATTTACAACAATGTACAATATGTGTATGCGTGTTATTACACACACACTGTATACATACATATATATATACACGATACATATAGACATGTGTGTATGTGTATGTCATTACATACACATGCTATTACAGTAGCCTTGCATGTGTTTGTTTCTGTGAAGGGACAAACACTAGGTGTAAGTCCCCAAACTGTCCCAGCAATGGTTGCGTTTTCTTCCTTACTCCTGAGTTATCTTTCTATTGTATATATAGTTGTATATTGCACATGTATATGTATATTGTACATGCATACTGTACATGCATTGTACATGCATACTGTACATTGTATATGCATATATGTATATTTGTATACTGCACATTGCATAAGTATACATGTATATTTGTATACTATATATTGTACATTGTATACGTATGTATGTATACTGTATACACATATACGTGTGTGTGTGTATAAAATGAGAAGGTAGCTGTTTCATAAACGCCAGGCCGCCTGAGGCCCTTTGACTAGAACCTTTCTCTAGACCATATCACAGTGTCTCCATCACCCCCCTGTGCCCCAAGAGAATAGAAGTGCTATCTCTTCAGCAAGAGTCACTACCGTACACGAAGGCATGAAGACGATGATTCAATGTACTTTGGGTGGACAGACTCACTCTAACGTCACTACAGCTAGAATGAACATTCAAACAAATGTACAGTCTTCCATTGGAATGCAAAACCGTACAGGAAAAAAAAAACAGTAATAAGGACCCTTTGGAAGTTCCATCAGCCAATCTGTTGAAGGTAAATCCTACGTCATCTCTTTAACAACAGTGCTGTCTATGTATGTACTTACAAAATAGCCTCTTAAAAATATTAAGAAGCATACGTTATTTTTGTTGATTAAATAGTCAGCCTATTTGAAAACTGCAAACACTAGAGATTTTTGAGAGGACATGGACTAGCTCATGAGCATAAGTCATACGAGGCTTCTCAGGATAAATTTTTAACGTCAGTAGAGGCATTTTCTAGGTAGAGAGAGCCAGGAAAGATAGGCAAGATGCATCGATGTTTTCATTTGTTTCAGTGGACTCACCATCTGTGTAGGCCTCTCTGCGCAGATGTCCCGGCTGGTGTTTCTGTTTCTTGGCAGGTCTAGCCTTCTGCATCACGGCAGCACTCATGTTGCTATCCGTTGACACGGGACTTGTGGGTCTTGGGCACTGAGACGGGTGTAAGTGTCGGCGGCCTGAGGGAAGCAGATCAGAGCCAGACTCGTATCAATGAGCTGGAATTAGTACAACAGGACAACAAAAACAAAACATTCAAGCTAAAAATACCTCTGCTATTTTTATTGTTTACAAAAACCCAAAAGGGTTCCAGCAATGATTATCTTTTCATCCTTACTCCTGAGTTATTTTTCTATTGGTGGAAAAAGATTGAGACTTAAAAAAAAATCACAATATTTTAGTTCTTTTAAAGTCCATGACATCTATTTATTTAAAAAAACAAACAGTTCAATTATTTGTGCAACTAGTGTAACTAAAATGTTATTCTCAAACTGAACTATTAATTACATTTTTGCCTAATATAGTTATGAATGGGATGTCTGTTGCATTCTCAAGGGAAACAGCCAGTCTTTAAGACAGGGATGTTCTATGAATGAAGAAGACTAATTTTACATCCCTTTATTTTAAATAAATGTATTCTTTTATGTTATCATTTCAAGGCAGAATCCCAATGCTTAATGCATTCTTAGATACTGTCTCTTCAAGTAGCTGGAAACCGATTAGCTCATATCTTCAGGTCTGTCAAAAATTACTGACACCCCTTCCCTCCCTCAAGATATTTTGCTCACTGGTTCTAGATACTTCAGGTAAATCCTCTAGAGACTACTTGTGGATTTTTTAAAAATATAATTTATTCTTTGTTGTTCTTGGGAGTATACACACACACTGCAGAACTACAGCAATTCCACAGTCTCTGCATGTACAATTTAGTGCTGTTGGCTACACTCTGGAAAACCTGCTGGCGTAGTGGGTTAAGTGCTACATCCGCTAACCAAAACGTCGGCAGTTCAAATCTGCCAGGTGCTCCCTGGAAACTCTATCGGACAGTTCTACTCTGACCTCTAAGGTCGCTATAAGTTGGACCCAACTTGACAGCAGTGAGGAGGGTGACTACATTCTTTGAGTTGTCAAACAACTCTGACCCTCCTTTTCTGAGTTATTTCTCTTCCACTAATGTACATTCCCTGCACCCTAAGTTTTGAGTTGCTGTGGTCAACTCGATGCCATAATAGACAGATTTTAAAACAGCCCAACTAAAGTCACACATTCTTTGCTGAACTATTGTATGGTTTTAAGACTTCATGGGATACTTTCAGCTTAAGGTTTACAGATCACCTGACTCTGTAAGCAACATTTCTTTTGGTTTTCAGTGTTGGAAATCCTGGTAGTGTAGTGCTAAAAGTTTTACATCTGCTAACCAAAAGGTTGGCAGTCCGAATCTACCATGCTCTCCTCGGAAACTCTATGGAGCAGTTCTCCCCTGTCCTCTAGGGTCACTATGAGCTGGAATCGACTCAACAGCAACTGGTTTTCTGTTTGACCTTCACTGTTCTGGCTTCTACAAATTCCAAAGCCACACATTCAGAAGTTTCCTACTGTACCACAAGAAACTTCAAACAGACCTAGACAATATGGCCTTTGGTTACAAACAGAAGAAGCCGCAGAGTGATGAAGTCAACACATTTAAAGATGCTAACTGAAGCATAGTGAATAAAAGACATTAGTGCAGCCAAGTGAGAAGCAATGAGATTACTCATTCACAGTAACTACAAAGTCACAAGACAAACAGTGCCCTTTCCTGCAAAGAACAATTTAATAGGCAGAGGCCAAGGCATGTTTAGTTCATTATAATTATGAGCCAGGAGAAAACCAGAGTGTCATGAAATTACAGTAAAATATTAAACCAAACTCTCTTTAGCTATGATAGCAGCTATTACAATTAAAGTTACATAGCCATGAAAACAGAGAATGAGGGCTGGGACTGCGTCCATTATTCATTCTATTGTGTAAGGCCATTCACTGATCATAGGCCCTGAGGCACAAGGTCGTTTACAGATGAATTTTCAACTTTATTTCTACGTTTCATTGATTTAATAAACTGAAACACATCCTTAATGCAATTTAACAGCGGTGGTTTAAGACACTTAATTTCACTTTTTTCTTTTCTTTTTAACAGAGGACAAGGAGAAACAAAAGCTATATATCGAGAAAGATACTTAAGTCTGCATGGTCATTTCTTTGCATTTACAGGCTGTCAAAAAAAAAAAGAAACAAAATTTGGTTGCATTTCAACTCGACGGCACTTGGTTGGCTTGGCTTCATAAACTGTAGGCCTGGCTGAAATAAACATACATTCTCTAATGTATTATACATGCTAAAGAATAGATTGAAAGATAGTAGATTATTTTCTCCTGCAATACATTCTTACAAAACAGTATATAGAATTGGCTTTATTCATGATGTGGTTTAGCTTTTCTTTGAATATATTTTGTACAGATCAAAAATAAATAACTGAATAGATGAAAACAAGAAAAACTACTCACGTGATAGTAAACTAAGAAAAATAAAACAATGAAATACCTGCTACTGATCTGTCATTATAATATTTTCTTTTTCTGAAAGGTTCTTTTTTCTTGTAGACTGCATTCTTTTTCTCGGCTAACAGAAATACATATAGATACTGTATGTGTATATGCCTAAAGTGAGTATATTTATATTAATTCCACAGAAATGGAGGTCCTATAAAAAATTTAACCTTATTTTCTTTCTCATATCACTTATTTCCCTAATCAGAAACCCTGGTGGCGGAGCAGTTAAGTGCTACGGCTGCTAACCCAAAGGCCAGCAGTTCAAATCCTCCAGCCTCTCCCTGGAAAACTCTGCCAGGCAGTTCTAGTCTGTCGGTAGAGTCAGCAGGAGTCAGAACTGACTTGAGGGCTGTGAGTGAAATAGTGTTGCGAGGAGGAGTTTAGTAAAAATGCCTTCAAACAGGAGGATAGATATATGGCAATTGAAAACAGGCTTTTGGCAATGAAAATGGAAAACGTACACTCATACACACATACAAAGCATGTGAATTAATTTATTCTCAAATTTTTAAGTTAAAAACTGTCTATATCAGCTATTGAACATTTATGGTTGAAAACATATACTTTTTAAAACATCCCTCTTGTTATGAGATGTCATAGGTTCCATTTCGACTCACAGCGACCCCATGCTGCAGCAGACAACCACCTCACAGGCTTTTCCACACTGTAATCCTTATGGAAACAGATCATCAGGTCCTTCCCAAGGACCCACAGGATAGGTTTGAACTGTCAGCCTCTCAGTTAGCAGGCTAGTGACTAAATATTCTGCCACCAGCATCCTTAGAGCTTCCTTACCCAAAACCCAAATCCACTGCTGCCCAGTTGAGCCCAACTCACAGCAACCCTATGGGACAGAGCAGAACTGCCCCACAGAGTTTGCAAGGAGCTCCAGGTAGATCTGAACTGCTGATCATTTGATTAGCAGAAGTGGCACTTAACCACTACACCATCAGGCTTTCCTAAAACATCCTTAGATCTTCCTAATTAAATGTAATACATATTCTGATATGGGAAGACTTGAAAAGAATGGGGGTTGAGGAGAAGCAGGTCATTTTCTGATGTCTGAGTGTCTCACACATGGATAGTTACGTATTTCTCCTAGAGAATTTTTAATTAAATTAGCTTACAGAACTACCACAATGAATTTTCTTTTGGTAGGTTCCTACTTTTTTAAAAAGTATGCTATAGATTCAATAACATACACTTTATTCAATCGACTATATATGTATCTGATAACTTATGTCATGTGCTCTGTATAACAGCATTCTGTATGTGTAGGTGTGCTCTGTCTACATACACATATACAAATGCTATCACACACACACACACACCCACCCACAAAGTCTGACAATTAAGTCTATAAACTTAGTTGTTTTAAGTGCTACATATGTGATTGCTGTGTATCACTGTGGTCACCTCCAAAGTACACCCCTTGGGAAGCTATACACTATTGTTAGCACCAAGTCCACCCTTCAGAGCTATTTTGGAACTCTTTCTGGAATGACCATTACACACAGCGGCAAGGTGGCAAGTTTGCAAACGTAACTGTCTAGTTGTCTGTGAGGGAATTTTTAGACAGTAAACAAAGAACTGTATTCGAACACCTTCCCAACTCACCTGATCTGGTCCCCAGTGACTTTTTTCTTCACCTGAAGATAAAGGAAATATGAACAGGAAGACATCTGGATGACGTTCAGGACATCAAGGGTAACCTGACGACGGCTCTGAGGGCCATTCCAGAAAAGGTTCCGAAACTGCTCTGAAGGGTGGACTAGGCACTGGCATCAGTGCATAGCTTCCCAAAAGGTGTACATCGAAGGTGACCATAGTGAGACTCAGAGACGAGATATGTAGCAACTTTTTCCAGGATGAGTTCATGAACTTAATTGTCACACATATATATGTGTGTATGTGTGTGTGTATGTGTAATATATAAAATACACACACACATCTGACATGTGTATGTATAATATATGAAATACATACATGCACACTCACACACACAGTGATACAATTGCTTTGATGACACTGAAAATGAGGAACCCTCACTTCCAATAGGTTCCTTATCATTCACATTACATGGAAAACTAAAATCATTGCCATTAAGTGGATTCTGACTCACAGTGATCCTATAAGGACACCATGAAACTGCCCCATGGAGATTTCCAAAGAGTGGCTGGTAAATTCACACCGCCAGCCTTTTGGTTAGCAGATAAGCTCTTAACCTCTGCACCACCAGGATCCCTCACATCACCTAGCGTCTGTTGAATAAAAATAAATAAAATAGATTTAGAAAGCCTTGGCATGAATGAGGAAGAGTAAGAAACTATGTTGTATTCTTGGACCTTTGATTTCCTTAGGGGGTAATAACAGCCGCATTTCATATAAGATGCAAGCTCACAAGTGCTCAGTGGCTGACATCAGTGCAGCAAAGGAATTTTCTCTCCCCGCGGGGCTAAAGGCCCAGGACTCACCAGTGGCATCCTGCATCTGACGTCGCGCCACCTTCAGACCCGCGTACTCTGCGGCGGCTGCCACCGCCTGGGCGAAGTCAGCATCGGTGAAAAAGGAGCCATCAGAAGAACTCACACTAGAGCGCCCGCTGGATATGTTGTCCTCTTCCGAGGCTGAGCCCCAGCCATTGATCATGGACCCCGTGACCGAGCTCTCCAGGTCCCCCACACTGGAGGCGGGGGTCTGCTCGAGCCCACGTAACAAAAGCCTTCGGGTCTGCATCTTGGCCACTTCCATGTCGGCTTCGTCTTCTTCCTCTTCGGGCGCATCTGTATCCATATCGGAGACAAGGGGTCCAGAGATGTAGCCGTAGGTGTGGGGGGGCGAAATCGGCCGAGGGGGCGGCGGAGGGCTCACGGGCTGCCGTCTGCGAGGAGATGAACAAACACGTGTGGCTTAGCTCACTATTTAACACACAAAAGGGTCAGTCAACCAAGGAAATCACAAGCAGATTAATGTCATCTTTGGTTCTGTTAATATCTTCACACACAAAACAAACTGGAAATCAGAATATACTGAAGGTTTATTTTGAGTCATATCAAAAATTATCTGAAAACCAGGAGTATGCTACCTTTTGATTCAAGTTTAATAGAAATGTACTCAGCTGTCTATCCATTTTATGTTTTAACACCAAAACAAAACAAAACAAAAAACCCTCAATGTTCTCAAGTCAATTTTGACCCTAATGACCCTGTAGAGCAGAACATAACTGATTCATAGAGTTTCCAAGGAGTGCATGGAGGATTTGAACCGCCGACCTTTTGGCTAGCAGACATAGCACTTAACCCACTATGCCACCAGGGTTTCCTGTGCTTTAATACTTGGATTATATTTACTTAAAAAAGGAGAGTAAATTTCTGGAAACATATACCTATGCATTTGCACAAAACAGTTTTGAACATTATTGAAACATTTGAACATCGTTGATAGCTTCTCATTACCAAAGACAACAGATGTCTGTTTCTTTTTCCTTTGTTGTTACTTCCACCATTCCAAACAATGAAATCATATGGCATTTCACAGGTTTAAAAAATAACCACCTAGCATACAACAGTTTCCTTCAGATTTCATTAAAATAAAAAGCTATGGTAAGTGCACCAATTTTCTCTAAATTAGTCATTTCTCAGTTTTACTAATGTGCATTAGCTATTTTAATCCCTATTACTGTATGGGTATTCTACTTAACTGTTTAACAAAAAGTTTAAAAGATGTTTTTCCTAATGTCCTGGAACTAGTTAGGGCTCTGAGCTGAGCATAAAATGAAACAGTATCTCGTAATCTAAGTTCCAAGAGTTACCAATTAACTGGTTTTAACCACTTCTCTGCAGAACACAACTGTTCTATGAGCACCACTCATCACATACAGTACAAAAAAGCCAACTGAGAATGTTGAGTGTTCGGACGTTAGTGGAAAACAACACACTCTTTCCAAAGAAGAGAATGCCAAAAGAGTAACTGCTCAATTTGGAGACCTGCCACAGTGACCCTAAAGAACAGAGTAGAACAGCCTTAAATGGTTTCCAAGGAGCACCTGGTGGATTCAAACTGCCAGTCTTGTGGTTAGCAGGCACAGCTCTTAACCACTATGCCAATAAGGTTTCCAAATTTGGAGAGTGCCTGCAAAAAACAAAAACAACAACAAAAAAGGAAGACACACTGTGTTGACTTCTTTTTTTAATGTGATTAAGTGAAAGTATACATACAAACTGTGTTGCATGCCCACCTATCTGCAGCTCCCTTTGCTCTCCCGACCCAGTGACAGCACTCTATATACCTAGTACCCTCTTAACAAGCACCTGTCCCCCCTCCCTCTTGTTTACTTCCTGAAAGATTGCTTAGTCAGTGGTCTTGCTGCATCAGCCCCTGTGCTGGCTGAGCATGATCAGAGAGAAGACATAACTGGGGACCACCAGCTGGACAATTTGGCACTCGTGAGAGGACAGATTCCACACAAGTCTGCCAAACTGAGCACTGGTTTGGGGAAGTATATATCCAAATTGGTTTTGCATGCCTGCCTATCTACAGCTCCCTCTGCTCTCCCCACCTGTTGACAGCACTTTTTCACTCTGTATGTCTAGTATCCTCTTAGAAACCCCGGTCCCCACTCTTGTTTACTTCTGGGAAGACTGCTTAGTCTGTGAACTTGCTGCATCAGTCCACTGCTGACTCATCATCATCAGAGAGATGACATAACTGGGGACTATCCCAGACAATTCTGCACTCTTGAGAGGACAGATTCCAGACAAGTCTGCCAAACTGAGCAGTTTTGGAAAGCAAGTGACAACAGGGTCTACCCTCTTCTTGGGACAGCCACAGACTGGGAAGCTAGGAGAGATATGGCATGAATGTCACGGGCTGGCAGTCCACTTGCAGATGCAGCCAAATCATGCAATGACTACAGATGCCTAGCAGTGCTGCCTCAGAGTGAGGTGTTCATCAGTGATGGGGTACACTGGAGTCAAACCCTTCTCCCACTCTTGTGATCCCCATGGGGTAAAACAACAAGAAAGAACAGGCATTAGGGCAAACCAAGCAGAAGACTGGATCCTCATTCAGTTTCCCTCCCCACTTCCCTCTTTCTGCCTTAGTACCTAGGAAAATACACTTGGAAAAGGAAACAGGAAGTGTTAACGACAGAACATACCCCCTTTTGCCATGTAACCAGGGCCACTGACTGGTGTCATCTGCAACGATGTCTTTTGGAATACATGAGTAAGATTTTAAGATGAACAGGACTGGGTATTACATTAAAAAACCAAACCCACAATTGTCGAGTCAACTCTGACTCATAGAGACCCTGTAGGTCAGAGTAGAACTGCCCCATAGAGTTTCGAAAGGAGTACCTGGTAGATTTGAACTGCCAACCTTTTGGTTAGCAGATGTAGCACTCAACCACTGTGCTACCAAGGTTTCCAGGGTATCACACTACAACCAAATAACTTTAAAAAGGGAAACAAAACATACGAGATCTGACCAAGCTCTCAGGGGCTTACTCTAATGAGGTAGTGGGAAATTCCACACAGAATCCATTTTTAGGGTAAGAATAGCAATTGTCAGAGGAAGAGAAAATTGCTTTGTGGTTTTATCTCAATGACTTGAGACACTCACACTTTTTTTTTTAAACACAAATGTAAAGCATTAAAAAATGATTATAAAAATATAATTAAGGCATTTACTGAGCGTCTAACTTTGTAAACAAGTATCTTTTACAGTGTTAACAACTTGCTGCAGTAAATTTTTTGATTGTCATGTAACAGATGAGGATACACTGCCCAGAGGAATTAGGGATACTGCTGAGGTTCCACAACTAGTAGGTTTCAAATCCGGGATTGGAAGTCAAAATTTGACTCCAGGGTCATGACCTTCCTTCTATGAATGCTCTTATTACATATAGAGGGTTCTTCAACATAAAGGATTATTTTTCACTTTGGGGTGGTTTTTATGCATTTGTATGTGTCACTAAAAGACGAGTGTGCCAAAGCTGAAGTTATTTCAGAGAGTAAAATGGATCACTGTTTCAATATGGAGTATGCTATGCACAACGAAGAAAAACCATTGTTCAATTTGGAATGCTATAAAATGCCAACTTAAAAGTCAATTTACAGTCTTTGTCAACACACATATCAAAACACCACAAGAAACTTATTATTACGATGATTTTTTAAATGATAATTGTTATGGTTTATTCAGCACTTAGTATACATCAGGCCTGTGCAGGCGTCCCTGTGGTACTGTGGTTAAGAATTCAGCTACTAATGGAAAAAGGTCCGTAGCCTCCTGGTAACCCTACAGGGGCAGTTTTACTCCGTCCTGTAGTGTTGGCATGAGTCAGAATCAATTTGATGGCAATGGGTTAGACTTGTGTAAGCTGTGTAATCCTTTTAACATCCCAGTTTTTGCCAAGGAGGAATCGGAAGCTCAGGGTAGCTGGGGAATTGGTGCCAGGTCACACAGCAGGATTTCTGATTTCTCTTTTCATTGCAAACCAGATTCTGAGCTCCCCCCTTTTGAGTAAGAAATGTCTTTTTTCTTTACAGGCATGCAAGATGTTTTTAGCACAAAGGGGAGTGTTGTGACCACCAATAAAGAGATGCTGAATGGCCAACCTCACCATGAAAGGACACTGGCATTGTTGTGTTTGGAAAATTCACATTCTGTAGAACAAGAACTTCTTCATGTTAAACAGGGGCTGGCTTTCAACTACTACCACTCCCTGCAAATGCTGAAGAAAGATGGAAAAATTCATTCAAACCATCTGTAAATAAGACAAGCCCAGAGAACGTGTGATAAATATGTACAGTTTGAAATATGTAATATATTCTATCTGGAAACAAAAAGCCATTTCAAGATGCTGTACTCAAGTGGGACTTGACGCAAATAAACCTCAATTCTCTAGATGCTCCCCCCAGCAGAGGTTTCATGGTCTTCTGGAATAACGCACGAGTTATATGGCTGCGAATCGTAACACTTGAGACTCCTGCAAAAATGATGCCTTCATAAACATGTTCAAGAGAATAAAGGAACAGTGTCATTAATTCCCAGAAGCAGGTGTTTATACTTGTATTGTTCACCATGTAGCATTTGCTAGGCAGAAGACAAAGGGCGAAAATGGATACCTTGGAGATTTGTTTCTAAAATGCACATTGCCTCAATACTTAGTATAATTAACTGTTACCCAGTTTGTAAACAGACAAGTAGTTCATTTTCCTTTGTGTTTTTATTTTCTTTTCCTTCCAGTTATATTATATTCAATTCCTGTCTCTATTAATAACATACCTGTAAATGTATTATATACATGAAAAATTATTTGTACTTTTTAACATACTTCTCCCAAATCTCCTGTAGTAAATTAAATTTTCATTGATATTATCTGAAAAAAGAGATTTCAATTCTGTACGTAACTGATTTTAAACAAAAAATTCAATATCCTAGAATTTCTCTAAAATGCCAAAGTTGCAATTTCCTTAGCAGTATGTGATAAATATTTTCATAATTCAATATCACCAGATTATAATGACTTCTGTCCAGTAATTTTTTTCATTAATGCAACACACTACTTATATGTGCCTCTAATCAATAAACATACAAGAAATCAGCTGGATTCATTCTTTCAACATCCACCAAACACTCACTATGTTGAAGATTCCAACAGTTGGAGACCAAAAAGACCACCAGTAACAAGGTTTCAGAATGCTTTATTCACTAAGATATGTAAGGATTCAATTATAAAATAATACCAAACCCACTCCCACTGAGTTAATTACAATCCATGGTGATCTACAGGTCAGTGTACAACTGCCCCATAGTTTCCTGGTAGACACAAACTGCCAGCCTTTTGGTTAGCACGTGTAACAGTGATTATGCCAGCAGGGTTTTTAGACATAATAAAAACTAAGTATATATCAGATTCTGGTGGGCTGAATTTTTCAAAGGTATCCATAGCAATTTCTCCAGTCAGCCACGGTCCTCTGCCATGGGAGATTGTGCCACACCCCGTCCAAGTGAGGGGAGGTTATTTCTGTATCTTGTTGAGTTTTGGTGGACCCTGTGACTGCTTTGACCAATAGAATGTGGCTAAGTAAGGGCGTGCTAGGCTGGGTGCAGCCCCTATCCGGCCTGGCAAGCAACTTCCTGGGCCCGCTGTCTGCAAAGCTAGCCAACATGGAAGAAATGCTATTACCTTGAGGCCTCGCCCATGTTATAAAAGACTATGTGCTGAGTCCCTGAAGGACAGGACACCAGGAGGAAAGACAGAGAAGGTTCACTGAGACATGAGACATATGAGTGAAGAAGCAAACTTGCAGCTGAATCTTCAAACCCCAACAGCCCAGGTGAAGTCATGTGACTCAGAGATGCATTACAGAGCCAAGTCCTTGCAGAATTCCTGACCCGTGATTGTAAGGAAAATAACAAGCTTGTTTTAAGTGACCAAGTTTTGGAATACTTTGCTGGGCAGCAGTAGAAACAGGACTCGGGCACTCTGTTAGAAATTCAGCTAAATAAAATAAAGACAGCGCTTGCCTGAAATGGTGTATAGTCTATGGGAAGAGACAAACAACTCACTAAATACGCAAAGACAGTGCAGTGTTTATGGATCAGCATGACAGAGGCTGGGTTGTTGGGACACACAGAACTGGATCCCATTAACAGAGTGAAGGTATCAGGGAGTGATTCTCTGTGGAGGATCCGCCATTTAGTCTTAGTCCTAAACGATGCATGTAGGAGGTGAAACTACGAGGAGTGGAGACAAGGGTGTTCACCACCACCCATCGGTTGGTTTCTCATACTGTCGTGGCTTCTGTGTTGCTATGACGATGGACAGTATGCCACCAGTATTTCAAACGCCATTAGGTCCACCATGGTGGACAGGTTTCACTGGAGTTTCCAGATCAAGACAGACTAGGAAGAAAGGGCTGGCAATCTACTTAATGAAAATTAACCCAGGAAAATGCTATAGACCTCAAGACAATGAGCTGGATGATGAGCCGCCTAGGTTAGATGGCAGCAATGGACGCAGGTGTGCCAGCAATCACGATGATGACTGAGGTTCAGGCAGCATTTCATTCTAACGCACGTGAGGCTGCTGTGAGTCAGAACAACAAGAATATTCAAAGAAGACGGAACAGTTATGTGCAAAGACCTGGAGGTGAGCAAGAATACGGGTCATGCTAGGGACTGGAAGAAATTCAGTCAAGGTGACACAGACAGCGAGATGGGGGTACAAGGGATGAGTGTGGCAGGTATGCAGATATCACATCACAGAAGGCCTTGATCCTGCCTTCAGGCTACGGGCAACAGGAAGCCATGGAGAGATTTTAAGCAGTAGAAAGCCTTGGCCAGAACTGTGTTTTATGAAGATGCCTTTGCTGGGTTTGCAGCAGGGAAATGACTCTGAGGAAGGGACAAGTCTAAAGGCCACAAGACCACTTAAGGAACCATTACTGTAATAGAGGCAAGAGAAAATGGCTGTTGGAACTAGGGAAGTGCCTTTATGACTGAGGATATGGGTATCACTCTGAGTGCTAGTTAGGTAGTAAAAATCTACGAACGAGTACCAAGATGCATGGTCAGAAATCCCTGTCTGTAATGCACGCATCATTAGGGGAGCAGCAGGTTGATGAAATGCAGAAGTCATCTCCCGATGGGCCAGGGTCTTGGGATCAGCCAAGAGTTTGAGAAGAGTCTTCACTCAAGGTCTCAACTAAAGATCGCAATCGCATTACCAAAAAGAAGGAACTTCAATGTCCAACATTACAGATGAACACAAATGTCTCTATAAAAATTCATTACAGGAAAAATACACCATTAATCCAAAAGAATAAGTTATAAAAATCCTACTGGCATATCATCAATTCCAAGTCATGTCAGAAGCTGTAGAGATGAAGGACTCAAAGGACCTTTACTAAGATCTTAGCAGTGATGGTTCCTGACTACATATCCAGATCATTTGTACTTGGATATTTTAATTCTGTTTCCTTGTATTTTAAAAAAAAAATTCTATAGTAAATGTGTAGATTATACCTTCATCTTTGACAAAAAGTAGTAATAATCTTAATTTTTTAAATGGGTTTCCATGTACTTCTTATCAGTCTTGGTGGTGTAGCGGTTAAGTGAAACACCTGCTAACCAAGAAGTCAGCAGTTCAATCTACTGGGTACTCCTTGGAAACTCCATGGGGCAGTTCTACCCTGTCCTATCGGGTCACTATGAGTTACTCAGTGGCAACTTTTTTTTTTCTTATTAATGCTTAGTGTTACTTCCAGCAACAACCTTGGATATAAAACTCTAAAACCTTGTAGACATTAAGAACCAGACCTTTCAAAACAGGATAAATGTTGTCTAAGTGAATTATATGTGAAGGTGCCTAATGTATTTCTTGACGATACATGATGTCAAGTTCATACAGTATTCATCCTCCAAAGACAGTAGGGTAAAGGTCAATTGCAATTCAAAATGACACTCCAGGACAGAGTCTCCAGGGAGCATGTGGTAGATTCAAACTGCTGGCCTTCTGGTCAGCTGCCACTGTACTTCACCACACTGCCACCCAGATTTCACATCGGAACGTAAGTGATGCTCAAGGTGAGAGACGGCGTGATAGCATAAGGGAAAGGGCAGTAGGGATTAATAGTTATTGAATATGCTTCTTCAGGCATCTGACACACTTTATCTCATTTGAGGCACACAACTTTATATAATGGCCACCTTTGTTGAATGTTTAAGTATGACCGAGACTGAAATACACTTAGACGTGACCCTTAGGAGGCTATTCGCAGTGGAGGGCTGAAGTGGAATGACATAGAAGCCTTACAAGTGCAGCAGGCTGAGCAGGAATGAGGAAGAAAGAAGGGGTTAACCAACCTAAGGAGTGGCTGAGATAGAGACCATGGTAACCAGAGGCAGAGGCAAAACAAACAAACAAACAAACAAAAAACCACCTGCTGCTGCTGCTGCTGAGTCGATTCTGACTCACAGTGACCCTGTAGGTCAGAGTAGAACCACCCATAGAGTGTTTCCAAGGAGCGCCTGGTGGATTTGAACTGCCGAACTTTGGGTTAGCAGATGTAGCACTTAGCCACTACCCCACCAGGGTTTCCAGAGATGGAGGCGAAGGAAAGTGAAAATTTCAGAGAGTCAGCCAGGAAGAGAAGACAAAATTCAATGACCAGAAAGAAGCTGGTAAGTGAAGAGACAGAACGTGAAGTGATTTTTGCTTGCTTTTGAAGAAGTATGAAAATATAAGGATTGCAAAAGAAGAGGTCAACCAGAAAGAAGACATGGGGTATTACCGGGAACACAGGGGACAAGAGTGTCCAAACAGGCAATGTGAGGGAATGACAGGAGAAAGCTGATTTCATTTCAGAGTTAATACACTTAACTTATTTATGTTTTTAGAGGGGGAGTCAGAGACTACAGTCCTTTGCTTCAAAGAACAGCAGAAGACACCGGTGTGTGATATTAGCAGGAGAAAGTGAACATCGTTTTGTCCTCAATCTTCACAAAGTTTCCTATGCTAGTGTTAAATTTATGACACTCTAGCTACCCCTTGCCATTTATAATCAAGACACAGAAGTAGGCTTAACCGTTTCTTTTTTTTTGGAGAGTATATAATTTTAATTTAGTTTTCACCTCTTGATAGCAGGGTTATTAAAACACTGTCAGTTCTGTTTTAATCTAAGAATAAAGCACAGAGTGTAAGCTGTGTCCGCGAGAACTTGTTATTCATTCAGGAACACTGAAGAGAAGTCTTCTGAGGAATATCATATAATCTATTTCAAGTGATACTAAGAAATATAGAAAGTAATACGTATATGCAACATAATGTGTCAAGGGCAGTTAATAATACAAACACAATCATCAACAAGGAGGAGAGAGCTAACAGGAGGGAGGAATTGCTTTTACGTGATAGAAATGACCAGTGAAGTACTTGTATAAAACAAGTACTGAATAGGTAAATTAGAAAAATCTAGAACACACATGTACAATTCTTCAGTAATCTGGATAAAAGGTCTGCAACCTAATTTTTCAATCCAAATAAAAGAATACAAAGTCCACCAGAAGCAAATACACAAAATATATTTTTCTGTCACAGCACAGCCAGAAGCCAGCAAATCATTACATGGCCTTATCTTAAAACGACAGACACAGTGTCTTTCCCAACCAGAGAAGTAACTTACCCAAGCATAAGGGAAACTAACTTACAAAATAATACCACCGATAAAATGCTCCAGGAGTTAGCCACTCATATATTTATGACACGATCTCCGTGTGTTTCTGAAGGCAATTACCCTAAGTGGGTGAGTACCAATGCACGTTACAGTACGGGTGCAAGTTCACAGGGATCAATTAATCTAATGGCTGGTCAACAATATTACTTGATATGGCAACAATCTGGGCTTACTGTTTGATGCGACTAGAAGAGAAGGCCCGCATGATATGGAAATAACTTCATGGAATAGTTTTACACAAATGCCACTGATGAGTGGAAATTACCTAAAGTTGTCAGCCAAGAACACTAGAGTCAACACACCTCCTGTCAGGCTGGAGCTGCATGTGGCCAGTCTCCTCCGGGCAGTCCTGTAACATGGGCTGGAGTTCCTCCTGGGGGGAGGGCGTCAGTGTGGCCGTGGACTGATGGCTGTAGGACACGGCTGCTGGAGAAGAAGCTGCTCCCCTCACCGGGGGCGTGGGGCCTCGCTCCTCCTCCTCCTCCAGTTCATCTTGTTGCAAATACATCCTTGCTGGGGGCACGGGACAGGGCATTTCTTGGTCATAACTAAAACAAACAAACACGGAGTCTTAATTCACGTTCATCAAATAAACTATCTCCACAATCGGTGGAAGGTCAGCTTTAATTTACTGTTCAAAGTTGAATGCTGTTCTGGGCCACACTAAAGAGGTATTGTTTTAAAAAAAAGTTCATGGCCAATTACACCCCACCACCATCACTGACTGACAGGGATCACAATAGAGGTTCCTGAACAGAGGGGGAGGGAAACGCAGACCAAAATTCTACTGCACAGAAAGATCAGACTTATGACTAGGCAGAGACTGGAGAAACCTGATAGGATGCCCCCCACACAGCTCAGAAATAAACTCACTCCTGAGGTTCACACTTCAGCCAAAGCCTGGGCAGACCCACAAAACAAAATGAGACTAAAGGGGCCTGCCAACCCAGGGACAAGGACTGGAAGACAAGAGGAACAGGAAAGCCAGTAATAGGGAACCCAAGGTGGAGAAGGGAGAGTGTTGAGCTATTGCGGAGTTGCTAACCAAGTCATAAAACAATGCGTGTACTAACTGTTCAATTAGAGACTAGTCTGTTCCGTAACATTAATCTAAATTAAAAAAACAACAACAACAAAAATCCTTCAAGATAGTAAATATAATCAAGAAATTTATTTATTTTTTTTTAATTCACATTCAAGTAACAGGATTTCTTTCTATTTTCCTTTACTATTATGTCTCTTTGCCCCATGTACTGTTTCCTTTTTTTTCAGCAAATAGCACAGCAATTTGTCCACTCACGTAAACTAGAAATTTATAGTCATCTCTGGCTTACTATTCTTGCTCTTTGAAAGAACAGATACATGTGATATACGCACTAACTGCATCACTTTCCAACTGATCTCTCTGCCCCAATTCACTCTTTCCTTCTCCATCCTCACACTCTTCCAAAAATTACCACCATACACATCCTTCTGATGTCATTCATCTGCTCCTTAGTACTAAACGACTCTCCCATTGCTTAGAGAATAAAATAGGAACTAAACAAGACATTGAGGCATCGCTACAGCCTGGCACCACTTATGTGCCCAGCTGTCTCTCAGTCCCCAACAATGTGAAAGACATTAGTTCCCCAGGAGTCCACATCTGCATACTCCCAACATCCATACAACCCCTCCTCCAATACCTCTGCTGATTGAGAACCTTCTCATATGCCAAGGTCAAGGCCAAAAGTCAGCAGATCAGGAAACCTGTCATCCTTCTAGTTACAACTAGTCGGTCCATTTGGGTGTACAGACAGTGTTAAGCACTGTAGCTTTTTTTTTTTAAAATCTACATCTACTTATTCTATTTTAGTCTTTTTGTGGACCAAAATAGCAAGAAATGTTACAGTCTAGAGAATGAAATTTTAAAAATAACCATTTTCGTAGAAGAATATTTATTCCAAAATATATGTAAGTAGATATATTATAAAAAGATGATTGGAATATGTGAAGACAAAGACTTTGCTTAAGGTATAGTTGGAACTGTAAAAAACTGTTTTTGTGGGAAATTAAAAAAACAAGTAGGCCTTTTTTTTCTATAATAAAACAACAAAAAAACTGAGTGCTCTCAAGATGATTTCAACTCATTACGACCCCATATGTCAGAGTAGAACTGCCCCATGGAGATTCCAAGAAGCATCTGGTGGATCTGAACTGCCAACCTTCTGGTCAGCCGCCACAGCACTTAACCACTACGCCACCAGGGTTTCCTTTTTTCTATGCTAGTCAGTGAAAAAAAGGCTGTATATTCTGGTAGATGCGTGTTTACTGTTTTGTTAATTCTCCATGTCAAGTAAACTCTCCTAAGTTAATTCTACAAGTAGAGCAGTGGTCATATTTTGCTTTGGTTGATCATGTCCAGTTCCACAGGTTCTGGAACGGGGGAAGAGAGCAAGCTTTGAAATCATCAGCATGTGACTCATTTATACTTATTCAAGTTGTATGAAAAATAATTCAGTAAAATTAAAATGCTTAAAGTTTTGAGACTAATGGGATACCTATCTAAGAACAGTTTTAAGACTATTGAAGTTGTGGCATAAATCCACACAATGATTCTAACAAAATGAAGAGATGTACCCCAGGAGTTCTGATACATGAAAACTGCAAAATCTCTTTCTCTTTCTTTCACAGACACAGACACAGACACACACAGTGTGTCCCTGGGTCTTGCATATGGTTAATGCACTTTGCTGCTAACCAAAAGTTTCAAGGTTATGGCTCACCCAGAGGTGCCTCTGAATAAAAGCTGATGAGCTACTTTTAAAAAGTCAGTCACTGAAAACCCCAAGAAAGACAGTTTCACTCTGTTACACATAGAGTCACCCTGGGTCAGAGATGACTTGATGGTAACAGGGTGTGGGTGTGGGTGTGTGTATAATAAAAATGTAAACCTACTACTGTCTGGTCGATTCTGACTCACAGTGGCCCTACAAGACATAGCAGCACTGCCCTATGGAATTTCCAAGGAGCTTCTGGTGGATCTGAACACTGACCTTTGGGTTAACAGCCACAGCACTTAACCACTAGACCACCAGGGTTCAGATATTCAAATGAAGCCACAGTCCCATTCTGGTATTTAGTTCTAAAAGCATCTGACAAGGCTCACATCTATTTTCTCATTTTGACAACACCTAGGAGGCTTTGCAAAACCCTGGTTGCCTAGTGGTTAAGGTGCTGTGCCTGCTAGCCAAAAAGCTGGCAGTTCAAATACACCAGGTGCTCCCTGGACACCCTATGGGGCAGTTCTACTGTGTCCTATAGGGTTGTCATGGTCAGAATCTACTTGACAGCAATTGTTTTTTTGTTTGGTACAGGAGGGTCTACAGAATCCTTGGGTGATAGAAACGGTCAGATGCTCAATTATCAGCCGAAAAGGCCAGCAGTTCAAACCTTCCCCAACACACCTTGGAAGACAGGCCTGGTGATCTGCTGCCCAAACGTCACAGCCTTGAAAACCAATGGAGTCGCTCTCCTGTGCACCCACAGTGTCACCATAGATCAAAATTGACTCCATGGTAACCAACCACAACAGGGAGGTTTTACAGTCCTGTGGGTCTATCAACACTGCTTTATATTTAGGGACAACTGTTCGAAAAAAGCTTAAGAAACAGCTTCTCCTTGCTGACTTAGTTTACCCATGGCTTCTTTAGGGTTTCAGGAATCACACATTGTTACTTACATGCAATGTCTCTTACCTCTCCTCCACAGAAATGTTGTACTCCTCACTGGTGCTGTGTGGAGGGGGGTGCACAGGGGGGGGAGGAAGCAGGTCTGCCCAGTTCATGCCACCCTGTTTGGATACTTTGGGTGTCCTCACTCCTTTCTTGTGCCCTTGGCTCCCTTGAAAAGAAATCAAATGCAAAGCTTCTATTTCTGCCCTTGAAGAAATCTCCATCAGACACACATTCATCGTTTTTTCTGTGAAGTACAGTCTTAGCATCCACACATATATATATCAACAAATCATTTTCTTCCTTCATTTTAAGTTGAACTTTGTACAATATAAGAAAATGAAAAGTATTCCCAAATGTAACTGCTAATAAATAGTAAAAAAAAAAAGTCAATAAAATCATAAATGAATTTTACGAGTCCTATCATTAATAGTTACCTTGCTACAGCAATTAATTGTATTATGGATTACCATCTAAAACAAATGAGCTGTAGACATATTTTTCTGGAGTGCCTTTCTATTATTTAATTGCTGGAACCTAAAATGCAATATGATCCAGATATGATCTATTAGTGTTCCATTGTTGCATTAAATTACTGAATATATATAATTTGTACTTGTCCATTGAAATGTTTTAGGCACGAGGAAATTACTAGTTTTTGCCAGAAAGGCAGGTGCAGATGAAACTAATTGCTGGAGATCTAATGCAACTCCTGACAAAAGAAATAGAAAAATAGGAATTTTAAAGAAGAACAGACGTGTTTTTAGCTTCCATTGCTATAAATGTGCTTCTATTACGGTTTGTCACAGAATGGTATCAGTTGAACATTCTTCATCGTTTGAAGCAGACAAATTGTCCAAATTCTCTCATTTTATGATTACAGATACGGCACACTCTTTAAACACGGACAGCTGTACATTTTATGATATTTGTTTCAAACCAACTGTAGATCAAAAGACATTTGGGAACAAAACATCCTCATCCCCCCTCAAAATAGCACACATGTATTTTAGATTCATATTAGTCTATAATGAGCCTATAATTGTTTTTCTCATATAATACTTTAATATCCATGCATCATCTTTTCATTTATTTACTTTTACCTTTCTGAAACAGCTCCGTATCATGTGGCACATGAGAACAGGTCTCAGTATATTCAATGAACCTTATTTTTCAAGGTCACTGGAGAGACTGTTCAGTCACATGGCTTTGTTTGTCAAGCCAGATGTATCGGTATACTACTACACTAAGTATGGGCTGAAGGACAAGCCGCTTTTAACAAATTAGGACTGCTGGCCCTATGCTTGTATCTCTCCATTCTCTCTTCCTCAGTTGCCCTTGTTTTTTGAGGATGACTGTGCCTGTCATGGAATGAATTGCATTCCCCCCCAAACATAGGTAGCTATTTGGCTCAGCCATGATTCCCAGTAGTATGTGATGTTCCTGTATGTTACAAATGCTGTCTGCATGATGCTAATGAGAGAAGACGGGCAGTAGTTGTGTTAGGAGGGCAGGACTCAATGTGTCAAGTTGTACGGTGCCTTGAGGCAATTTCATGAGATATATAGCAAAGGGAAGCAAGCCGAGTGTTGGGGGCCTCATATCTCAAGAAAGCAACGCGAGGGGCAGACCATGTTCTCTGGACCCAAGGGGCCCTGTGCCTCAGATGCGCCCAGTCTTCGGGAAGTTTGACACCAAGGACCTTCCTCCAGAGCCAACAGAGAAAAAGCCTTCCCTGTGAAGTGAGGATATGTCTCTCTGTGTGTGTGTGTGTGTGTATGTATACATATACATATGTATATGTGTGTGTGTATATATATATCAAATAGAATGTATGGTAAAGCGGAGTCTTGTCATAAATGTAAGTTAAAATTGGCTAAACTGTGAATTGGCTAAACTATTAAACACAAAATAGCTGTGCATGTGCTAACCAAGACAGTGAGAAAACAAAGTCATGGTGAAGATGCAAAAGTGAGGAAAACAACTGCCAGATGGACACGGCTGCAGATGGTGAGGGAGATGATGAAGACCACAGCCGGTCAGAAAGAAGTCAACATCCTGAGGTACCGGAAGGGAAGACTCACAGACTGACCGATATAACAACCAGAATCAAGAAAAACAACTTGTATTAAAAACACGGCACACAGCACTCTGGAATTGGGGCACAGCAGTCCCCTCAGGGGAAGTCTGGGCCCATGGCCTGCCGCCCTGATCTCCTTTGCCCCATCTTCAAAGGCTTAGGGGCTCAGTCTCCCTCTGGGTCTGTTATTGTGCCTCGTCTTCAAGGGCCCGGGGCCCAACCTCCTCCTGAGAGTCTGTGTCCCCTGGGTTGCTGGGCTGTGACCTGATCCCTGTGACCTGATCCCGGACTTCATTTGCTTGCCATCAAAGGTTGGTTCGAGTGTCTGTGACTCCTTTCCTGTTGCTGACTAAGCCTCCTATGCTGTCCCTCTTAGAGGATCCACCTCTGAGATGCTTTCTTCTCCTCAGGTCTAAAGCGCCTGCTTCCAGTGACAGGGACAAGCCTTCTGTTAGTGTCCGAGCCTGGAGTGGTGTTCCTGCCTGCTTTACCTCCGAGACCTCCTCTCATCACAGAATTCTACTTCAAATTCTCCTGACGTCAGAAGGGTGAGAGCACAGCCAATCCTTATGTTCCTTAGACTGAACCCGCTTTTTGGGACGTGAGTGTGTTGACCTACTAACCTTAGGACTTGACCTGCAGTCCCTGTGGGACCCGGGGGAACCTGTGTGGGTCTTAACTAACGTAAATGAACGGTCCTAACTAATGTGACTCTAGACAGGAGTTCTGAAGCCACGTAAATAAGAGGGCTTTATGTCCCAGTGCCAGTGCCTCCTTCCCCTTGCTTGATTGTAAATGTGTAGTTTGAGTAAATAAAGCTTATTACCCACCCCAAACTTTATTAGTTACTTATTTTCCTCTTGGGACTGATATTTTTTGGGCACTCCTGACGCCCTGGAGCTGATGCCCTGAATTTGGACCTACAGCCTACTGGGTTGTGACAGAATCTGTTCCTCTTTGTTGAAGCCATCCACTTGCGGTACTCAGTTGTCACAGTACCAGATGATTCAGACAGTGCCCATAACATGGAGATGACAACACCCACCAACCTCCTCTTGCTATCTTGGCTCTTGTCAACTGTAATAGCTCCATCAGTCCTGACAGGCCTAATGTCACAAAGTCTTCTAGACCTCATTTAATGGCTCCATCCTCCCCCATAAGTACCATCAGATGTCACATCTTGGGATCCCAGGTGGCTCAGCGGTTAAGCATTTAACCACTAGCCCAAAGGTCGCTGATTCAGATCTACCGGCTGCCTCTTGGAAGCTTCATGGGGCAGTTCTGCTCTGCCCATGAGGGTTACTATGAGTCAGAATTGACATGAAAGCAGTGGGCTTGGTTTTCAGTTCATATCTTGACATATATTCTACCAAATATTCACAGAGAAACAAAGGAAAAAATCGCAGAAGCTAAGAATCCAGGTATCTAAACTGAGGGATGGAGAAAGTCAAGCAAAGAGTAATAACATCTAATCATATTTATTTTATTTTGTTGTTCTTATCTTACAAAAAATAATTTTTATAGTGAATTAAGAACAATTTAGCAATCTATTATCAATCTGCCATACAATACCTGGAACTATTACTGCTACTCTAACTACTGAAACATATTTATTTTTCATTAAGATATGATTTTCTCCATAAGCAACTAGGAATTCAAAGACCAAATGACATGAGATAGCCAATACGAAAATATTTCACATGATCTCCCAAGAGAAGAAGATCTTTGAAAAATTTCTAAAGCAGGGGTTGCTACTTTAAAAAAGAGAAAGAAAAACTTCCATTGGTATGATTTTAATTGTAAAAATACATCAAGAACATGTAGCAGAATCCAGAGTGGATCTAAACAGGTGGACCTCAAAGGTGAAGGGCCATTTCTAAGCTTTAAATGAAAACAGAAATCATTTCAACTGGGGATAGAACACAGGCTAGGAAATCCTACACCCACCAGCCTGAGTGAGGACAAAAGGATAGAAGGCAAAAACCACACTCATCACAGAAGAGGCAGAGAAACAGGTTTTGGCAAGGGCCTAGGAACAATTTTCATCGGGTTGCTGGGAGGGGTCAGGTGCTACCCTCTCCTGGAGAGCCACACTAGAGGCAGCATCAGTCGGTTTTGTTGTCATTGTGGTGTGACTTGCCACATGTTTAGTTCGAGTAATGAGCCACCCTTAATTAGAAAAACAGGACTTAAGCACCAGCAAATTCCCATCTGCAGCCTCTATCAGTAAAACAGCTGGCGCACAGCTGCAACAGCAGGAAGACCACAGGAGAGAGGCCTCCATGTGGGTTCGGTGGCACTCCCAGACATCAGCTGGGAGGTCACTGTGTGAGATTTCCGAGTAAGAACTGAGGGATAGAAGAGAGAAATTACAGGCTGAGACAGGTTTTCCTATCATACTTAAGTCTTAGGTTACTTTTCTTACGCTTCTGACTCTGCTCAACTGGACTCCAATTTTAGGTCCTTTTATAGCCAAGTTTCAAACAGAACATATTTGCCAGATTAACTATACGAGGTCTGGTAATTAAGTCCATGAACTTAATTGTTCTAACAGCTGTATACCTCATTGCTGAGTATCACTACGCTTACCTTCAAAGTACTCCCCTTGGGAAGCTATGCACGAATGCTAGCGCCTGGCCCACCCAAAAAGCAATTTTGCAACTCTTTCTGGAACGGCTGTTGTGCACAGTGGCAAGTTTGTGGACTCAACTGTATAGCTGTCTGTGAGGGAGTTTTTAGCCAGAAACAAATCACTGTATCGGAACACCCTCCTTACTCATCTGATCTGGCCCTGAATGCCTTTTTCCTCTACCAGAAGATAAATATTGAAAGGAAGACATCTGGATAATATTCAGGACATCAGGGGTAATATGACAATGACTCTGATGGTGGTTCCAGAAAGAGAGTTTCAAAACGGCCATGAAGGGTGGACGAGTCACTGGTGTTGACGTAGAAGGTGGCTGTAGTGATACTCAGCAATGAGGTGTGCAGCACTTTTTCTAGGACGAGTTTACAAACTTAATTGCCAAACTCCTATGTGTAATATTTTTCGTGAGATTTTGGCCAAGGGAAAAAGAGAGCTTTAAACAGCCTTTGAAGATTAGTTCTTGCCTCTAGCTTCACTAAAGTTCACTAACAAGGTGGAAAATAGGCTACTCAGTCTGTGTTACAAAATAGAACATCAGATGGCTTAGTAAGTAGATAATTCCTCAAACGTGCAAACACAGTCCCTTGCTGCTCAGGCAAAGACCCATGCCTGGCAGATCCCAATGACATGAGACGATCAGACACCTCACATCCATCCATCAGTCTACTAGCGTCAAATGTGGACTTGTGGGTTGCACTATCATTTTAAAGCAGAGATGACCTTCTCTTTGGCACCCATCACTCACCGGAGGTGCTGCTGCCTCGGTCTGAACTGTTGTAAGATCCTCCTGTGTTCTGGTCATACGACTGGTTGTAAGGGATAGTTGGAGGAATGCTGTCATTGGCTCGATAATCTATTTCAGATGGAAAAAAATGTACATAAGGATTTTTATTTGGTGAGTTGCTTCTTATCTTTTTTGCTTTGTTTCTAAGTAACTGAAGACACTAATTGGATCATTGCTTTTGTTTTTTTCTCTTTCATTTTTATATGCAGATTGTTGGGATATGCAAAGGCTCGTATTTCAAATGGATACAAATACATGCTTATGTAATAACAGGATAGATACCAACACCATGTTTAAACACTTTCTTCTTTTCCTACCGAAGAAAAACTGTGTAAAGCCCAAAGTTTTCTATCTCTTTGGAGATATATTTTAACTTAAAATGCCAACTGAAAATGCATATTCACAGGTTTTTCATTCTGCCTGAATGTCTTATGAAGGATTACTTTTCTCTTTGAAATATTTTCGAATTTGCTAAGGCAGAAATCAGATTTGCTTGACTTCTAAACATTAAGAATGTAGCCACCAGAGAGGAATAGTGTGCAGTCACCGGACAGGGAGAGCAGTGGAAGCTGCATATAGGTGGGCATGTAAATTTATACGTGAATGTACATTTTCATTCACTTATGTTAAATAATAATAAAAAAAAAGAACGCAGCCACTAATAATTTCAGGAATAACATACCATGATATGCCTGTACATCATGCATAATAAAATTAAAGTGAAACCAGTCAGCAGGATTAAATCTATACAAAATATGTCCATGAAAAGAAAAAGAAGTGTCTCAGGGTGCCACAGAAATGTACTGGCTAAGGTGCACAGCCCAGTGATAAAGCTGACACTGGAATGTAGCTGGTAATAATCCGTCAGTCTGATTGCATTCCAGGCTCTTTATTTCAGTCTGACACACCACGTCTGCTTACAAGCAGTATAAACAATAAATCAGAGTTTTGAAATATTTGTACGAAGGACTGTCAGGGCTTTCCAGAGTCCACAACAAAACGGTGTATGCAGGAGAAATAACAGAAACACGATTTGGATCCACACTGTAAAACCCACAATTGCAAAAACTCTCTTCTTCCTCTTTGTTCACCTTTGTTTTGAACTTACATGGGAGTCTTAACAAAGATTTATTAAAACTTTTCCAAGATTTTTTAAAACTCAGAAAATGTCAACAAGTCTTTATTATTAAATTAAAACATAGGAGACTGAATCAAATGAAAATGCTTGACTTATCTGTCCATTATCTTCAAATGTAAGAACTTAGGGTAACTTTTTTTTTAAATTCATAATACCCCTCAAGTATAAAGGAAATAAATATACCTAGTTACCTACAATAAAATGTATGCTTTACCTGGATATGTGTATAAAATTGCACTGATCTACTCCAATTAGAGGAGTACAGTTACCTATAAGCATAACTTTGCAAACCGTGTCCTTACAGCAGTAGCCTGGGGGTTACAAAAATATCAAATACCTATCTTTTCTAAATTACACGCATTACATTAAAGAAACATTTCCCTCAAGCCATCAAATACTATTCTGTGCTTCTAGTTAACACTAAACTCAATTTATTTCCAGTTCTATATTGACTGACTTCAGTCAGGTTAACCAAAGAAACTCAGGTTCTAAAATTATACACTGTGACGGCCTTAGCAACCACACGAGGTAGGAGAAATACACCAAATTGAACCCCTTCTCCAGTTCAGTTCTAATTTTTTTTCCCCTTCAGTTTCATATCAAAATGGCATTCGTTTACGTGACCATGTAGAAGCAATTATCTTCTGTCTGAAGTGGAAAGAATGAGAGAGTCTATTTATTTAAAATCCGGGGTATTGTGATGGTCGAACGTCTGCCTTATGAATAAAAGATTGTCCTAACCAATCCCTCACCTACTATTAAATTTAAATTAATCTTGAAACCATTTGGAAATACTTATATATTATTATAAAATCAATTTTCAAAGGTTATTGTGGTGCTAATTAACTCTGTGACACTGGAAATTCTGAAAACCAAAGGGGTGGGGGCTGGAGGGTGGGGGCCATGGTGACAAAAGCAAGATTTCAATCCTGGGCCCAGACAAGCTGCCACATCCAGTGCCGGAGGGCTGAGTGAGGGTCCCAACACAGCAAAAAGGATGATCGTGAAAGCAAGCCTCTTTACCTTTATTCAGTTTGTTTTGTTCCATGATGTTATATTGAATTGGGGCCCCTTCCGGTTTCTGCTGTCCCGATGGTTTCCAGTGCTTCTCGCTGGAGTCCCCGCTGCCATTGTTTATGTTACTGCTGAGGTTTGACTGGATGAGCTGGGTGGTGGCGTAGGGAGTGGGCTGCCCTGATGGATTGACAAAACGCCCGTCCTTCAGATTTGGGCTATTGAAGGTTTTCATCTCATTGATTTTGTTACTAAGGTCCACATCACCATATACACTTGACTCAGGGAGCATCAGATTTGTTTGTTTGTTATCCAGTTGGTTGTTATAATTGGCTATACAATCAGCTATGTGTAATGGAGAGGAAAAGGAAAAAGTCATTCTGCATGGCCGTTCATTGTCAGTTTCTTTCTAAGTAGCTTTGTGAGTCACAGTCAACTTCTTATGTAAAGTCTAAATGAGCTTAAATAAGATCAGTAAAAAGGGCCAGATATTCCTATGTACGTTCAAAAAAAAATACAATTAAAAAGCATGGGATTAAGACAGAACACACAGAATTTACACGGAGGCTAAACGATTTTGAACTCTTCACAGGGCTAAGCAATACACAATTCATCTAACTTCAAATCATTTTCTTTTGAATAACTTCATTAATACGAATGTCATTAAAATGATGTCTACATGAATATCACTGTCAAGTTTAAACTTCTCAATCTTGGAGAACTGAACTAACTGAAGCTCAAATACACTGCCGAAGCAACAGAACAAAGTCTGTAAGTTGAGAATCCAGGGAAAGAGATAAAAACCAAAACCAAAACCAAAAAAACTTCACCTGGCAGATAGGATAATGAGAAATGTTCATATTTTATAAATTCTCTCTACTCAAGAAAAGTGGGGATGAGAGAAGTAGAGGGAGAGTAAACAGCATCTGGGAAAACTGTATTAGCTCTTCTCTTGGTCAAGCAGGATATTCATTGCCATAGAAAAATGTTATATAATCATTTTTTCATGCTTTCATAATGACACTCCAAGAAAATGAAAATAATGGCAACAAAATGAATTACAGTAACCAGGGTAATTTGATCAAACACAGCTTGAAATAGTATTAATATGCCTGATATCTCAGTCTCTTCTCTGTTTTCCCTTCGTTGAACTTCTGGGGAGTTAAACCACTGATGTTTGTGAAAATAAAGTCTATGGTTGAAAATATCCCCCCTGCCCCAAAAACAGCTTTAAATTGTTATTTTATAGAATAAAGGAGTCACACTGCAATGGTAAAACTCATTTTAATCCCATAATTCATAAACAGGACCCAAACTAACTTGTCACCTTGCAAACTGGTTTCCAACTGTACGTTTTTTCAAAAATCATAAATTAACATGCTTCCCACCCAAGCTGTAAATATGAATATAGTCTTAAGAAAAATTTGCACCTTCTGAGAAATGCTTCATCTCATTAGTCTCATAAATATTATATTACTGAATCCACCCACTCTGAGAAGGGCGACTTCACTCCTTCTGCCTTTAGTGATTTTTATTTCTTATTACTAGGCATTAAGTTCTGTTAATAGCATTTACCACATATCATTAAAGGTAATCTGAGTTTGACAATCTCATCTTCTTTTCCCATCTCTCTAAGTCCGTGCTGTTCCATATATACATCTTTCTGTGGTGATGAATATGCTCTTTCTGCATCGCTCAAGACAGTAGCCACTTGCCATCTGTGACTACAGAGCGAGTGAAATGTGGCTGGTGTAACGGTGACAGTGAATTTCACATTTAATAAATTTACATGTAAATGGCTCCAGGTTGGTATCTTCCACACTGGACAAGGTAGCCCTCTATAATAATTTAAATGGTTATCACCATTTTTTCTTCTTCTACAGGCCTCGAAGTCTCTGTTTTAATTATAATAACTTGTGTATTTACTGTCTGGACAACTAAATTATGACGGTCTGAGAGACATGGACTTATTCATTTCCAGAATGGAGACCTGGGACTTGTTTTAGGTCCAGACACACAGATTGCACTATGGTTTGTTCTTCACAGTATTTAACATCTTTCTTTAAATGCATTTCCTCCTCTTCTCCTTAATTCTACGTGTTATTTTAACTTCTGAGAGTTCTATCTTTGGGTTCTTTGCATGTTATTTTAATTTTTAGTATTTCTTATGAATGTTCATTTATAAGATTTCTGCTTTCTTCCAAGAAATTATTTGTAACTTTTATTCTGTTTATGCCTTTAAATGCTGTGTGTACCCACCCATTTTTTCTGTCATGTTTTAGTACAAAATGTTAGCAAAGCTATTTACTCAAACATTTCCGAAAGAAAAACACAGTATGAGATAATAATATGTGCACATTTCTACAGAAAGACACATACTTCTTGTGTCCTTAGGATTGTCATTTATGCTATAAAGTCTGATTCTGAATGTTTGCTAATTTTTATTTTAAATTTTTCTTATTACTATTACCATAACTATTATTACAGAATTTGGTTCACTCTAAATAAAGACTTACTGACTTTTGATCTGTTCTAGTCTCCAAATCTTGGAACAAAATTAAAATCACTGTAAAATTATAAATGTATATGTTCATATAAAGATAACTACTTCTAAACAATTTTATCTTCCCCTATTTGTTATCTATCCTAAAATTTCTGTTCTGCATTAAGGATACCATCACATACTCGTAGGTGCTGTTGTGTTGTGCTGTCGAATCGACTCTGACTCACGGTAAGCACACAGGACAGAGAACGGCTCCACTGGGTTACCAAGGAGTGACTGGTAGATTCAATCTGCTGACTGTTTGGTTAGCAGCCTGAGCTCTCAACCACTTTGCCATCAGGGCTTACACTACATACTGGGAAGCTTCTTTTTTGGTAGAGGGTGAGTTGTGGAGAGTTTTAGTGACAGAAGAAATATTTGTGTCAGGCTGATATGCTAAAGAGTAGTTTAAATTTCATAAAATACTGACCAAACTTTCCTTTCCAATGTTAATAAATTTCTAATTCCTGTTATGCTTACATTTCTTCTTGCTTATCTTCTCTCTCTGTATTTTATACATATATAAATACATACACATACACATATATAAATATACACAAAACACAGCAAAGGACACAAAAGTTATATAAAATGTGTAAAAATTACATAAAAATGTGTACAAATTGAGAGCCTTCTAATCATTTAATTATTAGTACTTCTCATCTTTCAAGCCTTCCCAGCTACATTAACTCATTCACTCTTATTTCCTTTTTTAAATCTATACAACAATCATATTCAGCATTTTTTTCCATAATATTTAAAATATTCAGGGAGGGTTGGCTTATACACTACCCCTCATGTTTGGAACTACATTTGGGACAACTGTTTAATATGAGCTCCAAGACTGTTTCAGAAATATAGATGATTGGCTTTATAATCTTTCAACTACTCAGAAATGGCTTATTGTATTTGTAAAAGCAGAACAAAGCAATCTGAACTTGAACTCAAAAGTTTTATGTAAGGGATTTTGACTTGGACTACTTTCAACACATCAAAAAGTATCTGGGATAAAGCAGAACCCTGAAATTGATGTGTGCCTATCCAGAAATGGGAAGAAGGGATGGCAGAGCATCTCCATAGGTCTAGTTGCTTCTAAAGCGTATACGTATTCAGCTCTCTCTGGGTCTAACCTGGGCGACTGTACGTGGTCAGGTTGCTGTCACTGTTGCCGTTGCCCGCCGTGCAGCAACTGATGGAGCAGTCGTTGTGATTGTTGCCTGTGTTAGGCCACGTGTCTGCCAGCCAGGGCTGCGCGGCAGGTTCGCTGATGTTGAGGAGTCCTGGTCTAAAGAAATACATATTATAAAGATGGGTATTAAAGTGAATAACAAAACCAAAAACTAAATCCATCACTGTCACAACAATTCCAAGTTACAGTGACCCAACACGAAGGAGACTGCCTCACAGCAACTCCGATGGTGGCTTTGAGCTACTGACCTTCTGGTTAGCAGGCAAGCTCTTAACCACAGTGCCGTGAAACCCTCCCCAAAACACTGCTGTTGAGTTGATTCTGACTCACAGGTCAGAGATGAACTGCCCTGCTGAGTCTCTATGGAGTGCCTGGAGGCTCCGAACTGGTGACCTCTTGGTTAGCAGCCGTAGCCCTGAACCACTACACCACCAGGGATTCCATGGTGCCACTCGGAAGGAATACTATTTCCCAGTTGGAATTCTGACAAATGCTTCATCTCAGTCTCACAAATAATTCTGTGAACTATGCAGATTGATATCATTACTTATTTTACAGACAGGGCAACCGTCAAGGAAGGTGTAGATGTCTCAGTTTACACTGCTGTAACTCTGCATACTGGCACAGTGCTTCAAAGGTACAGTCAGCCCTGTGCCTTCTGCAATATTCTCCTCTACCCACCTTGTGTCTTAACTAAAAATTGAAACAAGGAATCTAAAAGCATGGACACATGTATTTTTAGGCATCTCTTAGCGGTTAAAGGCATACTTTAGTCAAGACAGTGTGCATTTCATCATTTTTGATCCATTAAAAAATCATTTCATCACAATGCTTCTCCTCAGAATTTCATTAAAGAAGGAGACCAGCTCCCTTATTTAGACAATAGATCTGTATTTGCCTGTTTTTATTTCTTCAAAATCATGTTTGGAAATAGTGATTTGGTGGCTCTGTGACATTTTACACAATGTTTCCACGCGCAGCTCTGTAAGCTTGTCAACATTTTCTGATGGTGACAACGTCAAATGCCACAAAGCGCTACATAAGCAGAGGCAAGCTGCTGAATTAAATGCAGGAAAACAAAGATGTCCACTACAGGCAGCATCAGGGCTCATGTTTTCTGGGGCACAAACAGATGTCAATCCCCTTTTGTTGTGTGTGGGGAATGCAAAGGGCAGTTACTGACTCCCGTTATTAACGGGGGCCCTGGACCACCAAGGACTCCAACTGGAGACCAAGAATGGCGTTCTTGCTGTCCTTTCCAACATCAGCTCCATCTGATAACTCAGTAAAGAGGGAAAGATGTATGGTTCACTGTCAGATCCACAATAAACAGACTGCGGCTACAGCCTCTGCAAAGATTTTCTTTGTCGTTCGATTTTCTTTGTTCCAGTGCCATAACCGTGTAGCTTCTGGTTCATGCACGAAGCATGAGGCCTGACGTCCTGCTCCTCATGGTTCTTATTCTGCCACACAGGTAATCAAATGAGGAAACGTAACAGACCACTGTCGGTTATTTGAGGAATAACTACTTTCAAACATAGACTGTGGATCTATAATTTAAAAATCTGTTTATATTCGAGGTCCAACAATTAAGTTCATGAACTTAATTGTTCTAAGTGCTACCTACCTCACTGCTAAATATCACTATAGTCACCTCTGAATAACTGCCCTTAGGAAACTATGTACTGACGCCACTGCCTAGTCCACCCTTCAAAATAACTTTGGAATTCTTTCTGGAATGGCTATAGCATGCTGTAACAAGTTTTCAAACTTAACTGTGCAGTTGTCTGTGATGGAGTTTTTAGCTAGGAAACAAGTAACTGTACTGGAACACCTTCCCTACTCACCTGATCGGATCCCCAATTACCTGAAGATAAAGGAAATACTGAAAAGAAGACATTCTGATGATATTCTGGACATGAAGTAAAACATGACGACAGCTCTGATGGCCATTCCAGAAGAAGAATTTCCAAATTGCTTTGAACGGTGGACTGGGCACTGGTTTCAGTGCACAGCTTCCCAAGGGGAGTACTTCAAAGATGACCATAGTGATCTTCAGCAATGAAGTACGTAGCAATTTTTTAGGATGAGTTCCAGAACATAACTGTCAGACCTTGTGTGTGTGTGTGTTTCAGAAAAACAAATATTTACTATTTGCTTACAATCTGCCAGGCATCGATGAGAGTTCTTTACATGGACTGATAAACTTAGACTTTCCAATCATGAAATGAAGTAGGTACTACTGTTACCCTAAATTGATTGATAGATACTGAAACTGAGACCTTAGCAAGGTTGTATCAGGTGAACGAGGTACAGATTTTGGAGTCGAATGCAGCAGCTGGGTGCTAGAATCCAGTATGTTTTAAATACATACACTGTAAAAGAAAAAAAAAACTTGCTGCTGTTGAGTTGATTGTGACTCATAGTGACCCCAAGAGAAGGGAGGTCTGCCTGGCTGAAAGACTTGACTGAAGCAGACTGTCACATCTTTGTCCTGCTGGGTGACTCATGGGTTGGAACTGCCCAACTTCTGGTCAGCAGTCAAGTTCTTTAACCACCGCACTACCAGGGTTCCTATACCCACTGCAGAGTGCTGAAATTTCCTAGTTCTCGAACATTCTCAACAAAAGGAAGAGTCGAGGAAACACCTGAAATATTGAAATTCAGAAAGAAAGCTGCTGAAATCATGCCAACTTGCTGCTAAAAATGTCAGTAAGAGCCTCATGGCCATGAAGAGAAATGTTGCCATACTGCTGAAACACTGTGACTGTTTAAGCACAGGTTACATCTGGATGGAGTCCCTGGGTGGCACACACGGTCAATGTACTCAGCTGCTAACCAACCATCTGCCTGTTTGAGTATACGCAGGGGCACGTTGGAAGAAAGACCTGATGATCTACTTCTGAAAAACCATCCACTGAAGATCTTTGAGGGCACAGCTCTACTTTGACACAGGTGGGATGGGATCCCTATGAATCGAAATCAACTTGAAAAACTGAAGATTTTGAAATACTTGTTAGTTATAGAAATTCTGCAACTAATACTCTTTCCTTTTCCTTCTCTTATTTTCTCTTTAACTTACACCACACATGTTGTTACTGTGGAAGCTGCTATCGATAAATCTCTGTTTTTGACACTGTGAAGGTGTTGGGGATGTTAAGAGCACAGGTCATATGGAAATTTCCAGTTTGACTGACATGTTTCAAAAGGAATAAACAACATTCTTAATGCGACTAGAATTCTCTCTGAAAATGCCTTTCGAGTGACTGCTCGGATATCATCAGGGGCTGAAAAAACTTTTCATATATATGAGTGATTTCTAACAGGAAGTAGGACTAACAAATGCACATCCCAGCCCTCTGTTCAGACTTGCGTTTGGAATGCTAATTACTGGAAGAAAGAAGGTGTGCTGTGATTACTAGCCCATAATGAATCTTAACAAGTCACGTGTGCATGTCAGAGGTCCTTTAGGAAGCCAAGGTCACAAGGCAGCTAGTCTGACAAGGCTGTGAGGTCTTTTTAGACTAACAATTTCACAGCCTTTATACATGTAAGATTATCCAACGTGTATGAGACAGATTTGGCTGCCAACAAGAAGAAATGAAGTAGAGGTTATACATATATATATGTAGATTGCTGTGGGTAGCGTATACTAAAATATTACTATATAATATTTTAGCTGTTATACTGTCGCATTAACATGTCCGAGTTTTGCTTAGTTCTTTCTTTTGAAAAGACAATACTGGCCAAGGACAAAAAAACACCATGGCTCTCAAAAAATGAACTTATTTCCTTCTCTAACTAAGCAGATACAGTTTCATCAAGGAGAAGAGGGCAAATACGTTTGAAAAACAATTCCTTCACCTCCTCCTCCCTTCCTAACTCAGAAATTCCAATCACTCTCTCCTGGAAAAATGATCTGAACCCCTAAACCACAAAAGAAAATCCTAGAGGCGCCCGTAGCTGGGAGACATGGTCAGGGAATCTGGCACTAAGGGTTGCCTATAGGTGTTTCCTTTTTCCACTGATAAAACGAGAAGAGCTTTGAAGCCCAAGAGGATGCAAGGGATAAATATAAAGGTTGCCAATATTTTAAAGAGAAGCAAGGGCTGTAGTCTGTTTCTTTCTCGCCTCCCACAGACAGGAAACATAGTCTTGGCATACCTCACCTCGTTAGCCAGACTTTCCCACCCTCCCTCTTCAGGCTTACTGCCCTGCAGTTTTTGAAGTAGATTTTAAATCATTTGTTTCCTTTTTTATGAAGAAGTGACTAAAGATGTTTGAGGGAGGGAAAGCAAATAAATAGGAACAGCTACTTAATCTCCCCACGAGCCTCTCTTGGATTATTTCACAATTTTTTTTGCCCTCTTCAAGTTGGGAAGAGGTCTCTTTGTTTACCACACTGCTCACCTCTCCT
The DNA here is from genome assembly GCA_028571685.1 of Heterohyrax brucei. Lineage (NCBI taxonomy): Eukaryota > Metazoa > Chordata > Mammalia > Hyracoidea > Procaviidae > Heterohyrax > Heterohyrax brucei. The sequence goes on from CM053148.1 coordinate 101,036,530, forward strand.
TTCCAGGTGACAACTAAATTCACAGTTTTAAGAAGTAGGAAGGACCTTTAGCTAAATCTTTTCCTTTATCAGAGGAAAAAACTCCAGCTTCAAAGATTTTCTGAAAAGTCATCAAGGACTGAATTCAGGTCTTCTGACGTTCACTGCCTCCTTACTAACTTGCACTCCTTCATTTCTAGGGTATTTATTGGGGGAATCTTTCAAAGATCAATAATTGATAGTCTCTACACTTCAGGATCTCACAGTATATTCTGAGAGGTAGTCACATAAAGAAAGCGTTGGCCAACTTTCTCTATAAAACCCAAACCAAACCCACTGCGGTCCAGTTGATTGCGACTCATGGTGCCCCTAAAGCACAGAGGAGAACTGCCCCATGAGGTTTCCAAGGAGCACCTGGAGGATTTGAACTACCGACCTTTTGTTTAGCAGACATAGCACTTAACCACAATACCACTAGGGTTTCCTTTTCTATAAAGCACTAGATAATAACTAAGTTTTTCAGGCCACACGGTCTCTATGGCAATTATTAGGACTCTGCTCCTGTAGCATGAAAGCACAGAGAATATGCAAAGAATGAGCGTCACTGTATTCTTATCAAATTCCATTTATAAAGACAGACAATGGGCCACATTCAGCCAAGAGCCATGGTTTTGTGACCCCTGATAGAAACAAAACATAATTCATCACCTTATGTTAAGTGCTGAACTATGGTATTTACACAGTACAAAAAGTACACAGAGAATCTAGCAGGTAAAATTTAGCAAGCTGATAAGGGGCTGTAGGGTGGCAGGGGACATTTCAGCCTGATGTAATACATGTGCAAGGTAGGAAGGACATACAAAAGAATGATGCATTTGTGAACAACAAGTGGGCTGACACAGTGCAACCTAAGGCATGGCACCCAGAGGGATGAAGTGGCCCTGAAAAAGCCTAGAAGTTGTGGGCTTCATCTGCTATACCAAGTTTGGACTTGAGCTTGTATCACGGTTGGCTCCATTGACGTGGGATTTTCAGCAGCTCAGAGGCATGGTCAATAAACATGTAGAAAGGTCAGTCTGGCTCCAGTACACAAAAGAAAACTGCAGGAGGTACCTACCGTATTAGACGCAGGTAGGGCTCCAGGGAGCCTACAGTAGGTTAGGCACGTAAGAGCAAGTGCTTAAACAATACTAGTGATGGTGAAGGGCTACGAGATTAGCATCAACACAATGTAGAAATGGATCCAGGAGGAAAAGGAAGGCAACTTGAAGGTTCTGGAAACCCTGGTCACATATAGTGGTTAAGAGCTAGGTTTGGCAACCAAAAGGTCAGCAGGTCAAGTCCATTAGGTGCTCCTAGCAAACTTTATAGGGACAGTTCTACTCTGTTCCACAGGGTTGCTATGAGTCAGAACTGATTCAACAGCAACGGGTTACAGGTGGAAGGGTCCGGCTTGAGTGTCATTACACTAGAGAGGTGGGAAGCCCATTGAGAATGTCATAGAGTCTGAGATGCCGGAGGGAAACCAGGGTGCAGGGATGGACAATGGATCAATCAGAGCAGAGGTCTGGCTCCCTCTCTTACAGAACACAGAAACACACACACACGTGTTCATGTGTGGCTAGGAAATGAGACCTTTTGCTAATGCACTCCTGATCTCTTTCTCTACTCTGTGTTTTTAAACTTATCACCTGTTGATATACTTGACTTTTAAGAAGCATTTATTAGTTATTTTCTATCTTGCCTACTATAACAGAAGGTCTACAAGGTCAGAGATGTTTCTCTGCTCATTGCTGTATCCCAGCCACCTTGGACAGAGCCTGCTGCCCAGTAGATGTTCAGTAAATACTTCTAGTAAACAAATACACTTAGAATCGTCTAATTCAGTACATGTTGAGTTCTGACTGTGAAAGCTTTACTTTAACTGTTGCTTTTCTAATACCCCTGCCTCCTTTGTTATTTTATGAGGAAGAAGATGGTTTCTATTTGGTATCTGAATTAACTTGGTTTTACTTTAGGCAAGCTATTTTTATAATTATGAGGTCCGACAGTTAAGCCCAGGAAGTGCTACATATCTCAATGCTGAATATCACTACAGCCACCTTCCAGGCAGTCCCCCTGGGAAGCAACGCACTGATGCCAACACTCAGACCACTCTTCAAAGCCATGGAGAGGTCATTGTGCATGGTGGCAAGTTCACTAACTGAACTGTATAGCCATCTATGAGGAAGTATTTCGCCAGTGAACAATTTAGTGTGTTGGAGCACCTTCCCTATTCACTTGATCTGGCTCCCAATAACTTTTTTCTTTACCCGAAGATAAAGGGCATATTGAAAGGAAGGCACTTGGATGACATTCAGGATGTCAAGGATGATGGGATGACAGCTCTGAGGACCATTCCAGAAAAAGAGTTCCAAAACCACTATGAAGGGTGGATTAGGCACTGGCATCAGTGCACAGCTTCCCAAGGAGGGTACTTCGAAGGTGACCATGGTGATATTCAGCAATGAAGTATGTAGCACTTTTTCTAGACTGAATTCACGAACTTAATTGTTGGTCCGCATGGATAGTCACTTCTGTGTGGTGACATAATAGGCTTTCCCAGTGGATGATTCACAAACTTGGGCTGCTGAGGAGCCCTGGCGGCAAACTGGTGAAGAACTACAGCTGCTAACTCTTCAGACAAAGATTGGTCTTCACTAGAAAGCACACAATGATGCTGGCAAAAAGTGAGCTTCTCGCCTTACAGAGATACAAAAGACTAACTGGGCAGCTCTTCTCCAGAGGGACATGAGAGGGCCGAAGGGGACAGGAGCTGGTTGAAGGCACCTGGGAAATACAGGGTGGAATGGAAGAGTTTGCTGTCATAGGGTGGGGAGAGCAGCTAGGCTCACATAGCAGTGCGTGTGCAAGTTTTTGTATGACAAATTGTCTTGGATTATAAATTTTCACCTAGAGTACAGTAAGGTATTAAAAAAAAAAATCAAAAGAACCATGGCTGCTCACCAACGAGATTAGCAGTTCAAATACACCAGCTGCTTGGAAGTCCTATGGGACAGTTTATCCTGTCCCACAGGGTCACTACAAGTCAGAATCAACTCCACAGCAATGGGTATGTGGCAGGAACCAGCAATTGCTATCCATGCACCACTGCCATTGACTCTCGTGTGATCATTTTTCCCATCTAGGCTACAGGGTCACCGTGAGTTGGAACTGACTTGATGTCAATGGTTTTTTTTTTTTTTTAGGCTGTAAATTCCTTTGTAGCAGCAAGCAGTCTCACATTTAGGTACAAAGGCAGCCCAGAAAACCATATAGGAAATGTTTAGTAAGTTCCATTACTGCAACTGTTAATAAGAAACCTTAAGTCTATAGTCACAGATAGTCATGGATAAAGGAGGTTAGATCATCAGGTGTCCCAGCTCTATCCGGGAGAGAACGTTCTTGTGCTGACGGCTGTTTCATGAATGCCTGAGCTGTGATTTAGATGGAATTCCCCTAGATGCAAAAACATGCCCTGGTTTAATACCTGAATCAAGTGGACTTGTTCCTTGGGAAGATCTCCCTAGCTTTTGGGTCTTAAGTGGCTGGCTTTATTCCTCCTCAGGAAGCCAGCAGCAGAAGGGAAAGAAAAGTCTAGAAATGTGCCAGATTGGCACAGCACTGGCTACAAGTGGTGAACCTTTTTTTTTTCCAAATCACTCTCTGACAGTTACTGAAATTTGGTCCTTTTCTTACTTGGTCACATGTTCCTCGTATTCAGGAATAAGATTTCACTCCTTTTTGTTTTTCCTGGTAGCAAATATATTACCCAAATGTACAAAGCAGGGCCCTCAATAAGTTAATGGAGTTTGAATCATAATAGTTTGGGCTAGAAGAGTATTTTCTTACCCAAGAAGCTATGTGTTACCATTTTTTAAAAGAAATTATCACTTTATTGTGGAAAATCTGAAGCTTGGTTCACATAATGTTTACCTTTTTCCAGGCCCTTTTAAGCTGCCTGTCACACCAGTTTGTGATTTCTCTGTGAATGTATTAAATCTCACTGAATAATAATTACCAAAAATCTTAAAGATAGGATTGGGGTTCATTTTGTTCAGAGGGGAAAAAAGCTCTTTGTTAGCAAGCTACCTAGATTTTTCTTCTTTTTTTCTTTTAATTTCAGTATATTGCCCTGCAAACGGAAATCTAGACTATGGTAAATTCACACACACACGCACGCACACGCACACGCGCGCGGGCGCGGGCGCGCGCACACACACGCACACAATTAGAAAAAAAGAAAGAAAACAAAACAAGGAAAAAAACATAACCTACAACTTATGAGTAATTGCTGTGTTCAGCAGGTTTTCAAAGGAACATTTTTTCTTTGATAGTATCTGTTAACTAGCCATATTTCTTGATCTTCATAAATGCCACAACTTAATTACTTTAACTCCTTGTAATCATCTGCTAGGTCAGCAAGTCTGTCTTTCCTGGTTAAAGCTCGCCCTCTGGTGGTAACCGACTACGTTGCAACTGCTCCCATCCACAACTGCAATCGTGTTTCAGAAGCTTAGGTTCACAGCCCAGCCCACTGCTTCGATTAATAAAACATAGAACAAAATTCCATCTTAAGTTAAAAATTTTAAACCAAGAAAATGACATCACTGAGGACGACAAGAAGAAACATTTGAAAATCCCCTTAGAATCCACAAAACAAATAAAACAATTACCTCCCTCCACTGCTCACGGCTTCTCCTCCTCTCTGATAAGTGACTAAAATGTTACCAAAACAAACAAAAAAGGAACAATTAATAAGCATACTGATATATCAAAATTTATGACATTCAGGAGAATCTACATGAAATAGACTATTTTCCCCTTTCTACCTAAAATTATTACAAAAAGGCAAGTAGCAGCTTTCTGAGTCAACTAGAATTTTTTTTTTAAAGACTGCATAGAATTAAATATCTCACTCTTATAGTTTGAATACACCAAAAGGTGGAGAGCTGCACAAAAGCAGAAATTCAGTAGACTCATTAAATGTAACTCTCAGACGTTTTCACATTCATATTCCCACGACTTTTTATTTTCAACATATCATTAGATCACATAATGTTATGATTTTATGCAAGTAAAACCATCAATCAGGGAAAAGCCTACTGGACTACATGGAAATGTATGAGTACTAGCAAGACAATGGCAAAGGATAAAATAAATCTCCCCACACAAAAGCTGTATACCAAGTTGTGACAACTAATAAGCCCTAATTTTTACAGTGGCTTCTGGAAACTCTTCTAATTATATTTTCATTAGATGTGTGTATATACTGAAAATACATTTAATGTGCTTGAAAGCCTTCTCAGCTTAAGAAATTTCGGGCTTAAAAAGTCTGCCACAACAACAACAACAAAAAAGATTTGCACAATGTCAGGTAAGGGGTTAAGGAGATTAGCAGTTCTGTAAATACGGTTGCATTTTCTAAGAAAATCAAATGTGTTTTTAAAAGCTGCCAAGACCAAACTCAGAGTCTGTTAGGAAGAGATAACTGCCTCCAGTGATGGCAACAATTGGATTAAAACCGAGGCAGGACTTCAGGTACATCTTCTTACTAAAAGGGTGCTGCGAAAGAGGGGGACCCACTTTCAAAGGCACGGAATGGAACAGAGTATCAGGATTTTGACTTCGGGAACTGGAAAAGTTTTATCTTGGTCTAGGGAGTGGGTATTTGGGTGACCCTGAAGAACTGTGATTTTATGGGAAAAGAATGTCAGCGAAGAGAAATTGGTGTTTGAAATCCCCCTCAAAAAAGCTGAAAGTTAACGAAAAGAAGAGACTGCCAAGTAAGAAATAATCAGGAAGGTCATTAACATGTTAAATCATGCCCAGGGTAGGAAAAAGTGTGTCTGTCTAATGAAACGCATGCAAACAAGCCTGAGATGCAGTGTGGAGTCATGAATAAGTAACTGCATTAAATGGATGAAAAGCAACACCAACTGTTTCTCCTTCAACTACATGCCTGACATCAGTAAATGAAGTACTGTGTTCTATTTGAAGTCATTTCCCCCACTTACTGCAGAGGATGAAATAAAAACAGAAACACCATAGTACCACACATGCCAAATTCACAAAGGAGAGGGGGAGGGTAAGTGCAAATATATACCTGTTGGTGTGAAGGTAAAAGACGGGACTGAAAAATCAAAACAAAATATAAACCAGTTATTAAGCTGAAGAGAGAAAGGGAACATATCACATTAGTATAAATCAAGCAGACAGCTGAACATAAAACAAATGCAAATACCTCAGCCAGTAGTTCTGACACTCAGAAATATGAAGAAAACTCAGTCTGAGGTTACAAAAAGAAGCCTGTCTCTACAGGTACCATTCGTAAGAGACTGACACCCTAGTACAGTGGGAGAGGGGCTGTGTTGGCTTAGCCTGTGAGTGACCTCGCATTTAGTAATGTAGATTTAGTTCATGGCTTCAGACCGACAAGAACCCTCCACTATTAATCATTTCCAAACACGGGATGATGGATTCTTAAACAAGTATTATCAGGGTTTTGCTTGAACCTTATCTGGATATCTGAAAGCAAATGCTTGCTAAAGTGGGCAAGTAGGTGTGCTTAAGTCTTCATCAATAAAAGAAAGACAGAAACAGAGAGAGAGAGAGAGACAGAGCACAGAAGGTGGGAAGAAAGAATGAAGAGAGAAAGGGACAAGAAGAGAGAGAGAATCAGAACTGGAAGAAAGAGAATCACACAAATTGAACTGTTTTACTATCAAGAAATGCCTGATGTCTTATCACACACACACAACACAAAGCTATCTTTTGATTATCATGGAAATTTGTGAGTGGACAGAAAGAAATAGGGAATTTTAAACTTCAATTCCTCTGTTACAACTGATGTGTAGAAGCTTCCTAAGAGTAAATGAAACATTTTCGTTTTTGTCAAGCCACCCCAGAAGCTAAACAATAGCACAATAACACCCCTCTGAAAACACTTAGGTTCTCTGCAATTACAAATTTTAATCTAATCAATAATGCTTGGAATCAAATGGGCCTTCCCTACTCTTGCTGTCTTCTGGGTTTTGGAATAACATGTGTGCAATTCCCCCACCATTTCTTACAGGGAGGAGACTGGCTTATTTTCTAAACTCCTCACATTAGTATAAAATAAACTGCCCTGGTAAAGAAGGCATAGAAAACCTATATATCTCCCTTTAAGATCAGAGTTGTCCTTCACACCAAAGATCTAGATAAGGACTAATTATTGCCGATCAAAAAAAGCTGCCCAAAATATATTTTCCTACTTACGTCTGAACGTACCCTAGAAATTCACACTAGAATCAGGACCGTTGGGCTGCAAAGCGGCCCCGCGCCACCCTGCCCTACTGTTTCTTCTTACCATCCTCTGAGTGCACAAGAAGCAACAACAGACACCTCAATGCTCTGTACCCCATTTATACCCTGGACTTGACGTGCAGCATAGCCGTCTCCATCTTAAGAATTCAATTACTGTGTTTTTTCTCAGTCAGCTCTTTTCACACAGTCAATATAATAGAGCTGTATTCAAAAATTTGGAGCCACAGAAATAAGACTTCATAAATATATCAGTAAAAGATATATTTGAAATTAAAGCAATTAAAGCCAGAATGGAGTGCCTGAATATTAATTTTCCATCCAAAGGACACAGGGAGGATGCCCAAGGTCCCTGTCATTATGTACTCCTGGCTAACTGCTAACTCCAGTTCGAGGACCAGTAGGAGAGAGATGGCAAGAGGTCAGTCTAAATGGAAATTTCACAGCAGGCACACCAAAGAAGAACTTAATTCTCGAAGCTTCCAACAACACAATAAACTCTCTGTGTACCCAGGGATGCCAGTGGAATACAGGATTGCGCGTCTATGGGAAGATGGGAAACCCATCGCTAATGGAAGGGGAAGTGTTCAAAAGGCGCACTGTTCTCTTCCCACATGACAATCCGGCTCGATGTTTCATCAACCAATAGGCTCTTTTACACTTATTTCTTTAAAATATTTCATTTCTTCCTATCTTAAAATTACCAGCATTGATTTTGGCATATGAAATTTATTTTAGGGTCTCAAAATGGACTTTTTAAAAAAAATTACATAGAAACAGAATCACGAAAAAGTGCCGACAAGGCCAAGTGGGGAAAGCAGGATCAAATGCTCATCAAATTACATTTGTAATTATGTTCTATGATTTCTGCTTAAACACAAGCTAGTTGAAAGGACAATGATATTAGTTTAACAGGTTTTTGCAGAAAGAGCTCAAAGGCATTTGCCAGCATGCTTAAAGCACATTAGTATGGGAAAAGGAACATTTTAGAAGGAAGAAGGGTTTCATGTCACATTAAGATTTCAAGACAATCCACAGTATTGAATTGTTACCACCATGCAGTTACACAACTTCATCACAGTCAGCAAGAAAGGAATCCACTAACTGGCTGCTTCCTCAATAGAACTGATGATGGACGTCTTTGGAGAGTTCAAGGGACTCTGTATCTACGTGTGAATTGGTCACTGTCCCTCATTCATATCCGATTTACAAGCCCAGTCTACCTTGACCACTTTACTACCCTCTCTCCACTTGACAACACACAGTTACCCACAAACTGCCTTTCTCCACTGTTTGCATATCAAAGGTTTCTATGGTAACACATGTGGCTAGTCTACTTTATAGACACGAGTACCAGCTACCTTAGCAGAAACTACAAGCCCTTGTTTTCCATTTCATTGGCAGGGACACTGATGCTTTGCTTCATCTCAAAATAGCACAAAACTCTCTTAAGAAAACACACATTCAAGAAGGATAATGGCAAGGCAAACATATGCCCATGAGAAGATCACTGCTATGCTCCTGGCAGTAGGTACACTGATTGTTCCAGAACTGGTGATGAATCTGTGGGAACTCTTCCTTGCCAGTACCACCTGTGACAGTGTACTTAAGTGTACCCTTTCCAGTCTATTTTTATACATGTATAAAACTCAGTAGAACTTTGAACTGAAAGAAGTTTTAGCGAGCAGTGGATATTCCAACTTTGCCTTCATGCTGTTCCAAGAAATGACCCAGCCAAGGCTTGTAGGATGTGGATGCTTAGGAAGCATACGAACAATTAAAAATGGGTGACAGGGCCACCTTTACTGGTAGTCTTCTTTAAACTTCCTTTGCAGTAAAGCAAAAATGTTTCATTAAATTCATGTACAGTTACTACATATAACTAGGGTAACTATCTGATTTATCAATCAATCTGGACAAATCTGAGACCCCCAAAAAGCATTACAAATAATTTGGCTGGACTATCTGCTGAAAGCTAGGAATTACGGTCACTCCAGTTATAACGCAGATGCAGGGCCCTGTGGTGATGGAAGAATTTGAGTGAAAAAAAGAAAAAAAAAGAAAAGATGAGCTGTCTGTCAGAGTTAGCAACACTCTCAGAGGACCAAAAAAAATACATTACCAATCCCAGGAGTTGGAGGATTTGTGGCAAAGGTGTCTGTGAAACACCGTGGCAGCTGAGTTCATCTTTAAAAGTGTAGGTAGGAGTGTTTAGACAAACATTCTCTTCTAAAGCTGCAAACCTATTTGTTAGGGAGTCGCTGTCACTAAAGAGCAGGCAACGCCAACTCAAGACTGCCACCTGAAGTACAACGGATGCCTGAGACACCACCCGCTCGGAACACCACCGGGGCATGTGGTCCACATGCAATGGGAAGAAACTATTTTATAAATAAATCAAACCGCTATGTTTTCTCTTTTGCTTCATCAGTAGCAATGGCACTCCGTTGACAACTGGGAGACTGCTCAAATACTGTAATTTATAATTCCTGTGACAAGGAGATGGAAACATTTCCTCCAGAATATAGAATAATGAAATTTCCACAGACAATAGGGGAACAGTATGATAACCAAGCACAGACCTACTTGGTAAAAAAAAAATACATATGTATGATATGTGTGTGCATATATATGATATATATGTATATATCATACATATACACACATATATACATATGTACACACATGTACAAACGTTCGTATATATTTATACACACATATATATACATATACACACGTATTTAAAGGTGAAATATATTTTCAAGTAACTAAGTTTATCACCAATAAGCCCTATCTGTATTACTGCTACTCAAGTGGGATCAACATGTGGCAGAAACTGCTATAATTTAAAAATACTTTAGAGTTGCATAGTAACATCAAGAGTCACGTACACACACTGAAATCCGGAAAACGAGTACCTTTCCTAATACCCGCGTAGGTACTGGTGAGTCCATTCCTCTTCTTCCGGTGCCGATAAAGCCAGACGCTGAAGAGCATGAGGATGACCCAGCAGGCTGCCCCGATGCCAGCGATGAACGCCGGCTGCTTCACCACGTCGGAGATCTGCTGCGCCAGGCTGACCTGGTCCTCAGGGGACACCGGGTTCCCATGAGCATCTGGAAAGCAAACTGCCGCTTAACTGAAATCTAAAATTCAGTGGAATCATGTGAATACACTTACATGATAAAAAGTCACCGTCCTTCATTTGTTCATTTTAGATCATGATTTCTGGTCTTCTTTCTTCCACAGCCACTATCACTAATTATGATAGTACAGGAGATTGTCAGCAAAACCACACAACCATATTCCCCCTCTCAGTTTAAAACAAATGTAACACAGTGATTGGGTAAGACTACACTTGAAAATAGAGACCTGAGCCCTGCAGTTAAAGTGACTGATTGCTAACCCAAAGGTTGGCAGTTCAAAACCACCAGCAGGAATAAAAGATGAGGCAGTGTGCTTGAACAGAGATTTACAGCCTTGGAAACTCTATGGGGTCATTATCAGTTGGAAATGACTTGACAGCAGTGGGTTGGGGGGGGTTTATACTAAAAAGCCAAAACAGTGGCACATGATTTTTGCTTTCACTCCACAAAACTCTATAAGTCACTGCTGAAGTTTCACAGGACACTGTTAAGTATTTAAAAAAAAAAAACTAAAAAATGAAATACTTTTAATAGAAATGTACACATGAGTATAGGCACATAAAATATTTGCAGTCCATGAGTAATACAAGTGATTTATGCAGTAAGGCTGCCAGCTGAAGGGCTGGATGTTTTTGTCCACCCAGAGGTGCCTTGGAAGAAAGTCCCGGCAATCTTCTTCCAGAAAATCAGCCACTGAAACCCCGCAGGGCACAGCTCCGCTCTGACACACAGGATGTGGATGTGGGTTGGATATAAATCAACAGCAACTAGTTTTAATAATCATTTACAGGCAAGGAATAAACTTTTAGAGACTTCACTGGTAACCCTCAAATATCTGCTCAAAATAAAGGAAGTAATATATTGTTTACTCCGTAAGACAGACAGTGAAAAGATATATGTGTGTCTGTGTGTGTGTGTGTGTATGCCCCCTCCAAAAGAACATATCTTTTAGTCTCAGAAACACCTTATTTGACCCTATTTTCAGAATGGCCCATAAAATTCAGGGTCATTAAATACACTGAAAAATTAAGATAATGACAGCACTTAAAAAACATGAATGTTTTTTTTTTTTTTTTTCAAAATAATAACCATGAGTATCACTGGTAGTGGCCAGGCACATCTGATTCTTCTGGTCCCACGTCGATGTAGGCACCCACTCATGTGAGTCTCTCTATATTCTGGGTTGTCTTTACCCTATGTTATTTTGGTCCTCAGTGAGAATCCATTCCTGCTGAGTTGGGACCATTTGCTGTGCCCCCAGATGGCAGCTTGGCAGCTTTTAAGAACCCAGAAGCCACTCACCAATGTGGGGTTCAGAGAGCTCTCTTAGCAAAATGTTAGTTGTTCCAACTGGCCTTTATTTCACCTAAGAGCATGGTCCCCTGTCCCCTGCCCCAGCTAATCTGTCCTTGCAATATTGGGTTAAGATGGAAGGAATATTCAAGTTATGCTGAAGTCTAATATACTGGATGCACTTTATGGTTCTGTGCATCTATAGGATATCATCCTACTGGCCTCTGGCTGGAGGAAGGAGAGTGGGTGGAGAGGAGGGGAAAGGAGGCTGTTGGGAGGATGAGACATGTATGGAGCAAAGAGGCATAGTGTGCTGTCACCAGACAGGGAGACCAGTGGAAGCTGCATATAGGTGGGCATGTAAATTTATACGGGAATGTACATTTTCACTCAGTCATAATAAGAAAAAATAATAACAACTATGGGTAGCAATAGATATAAGAAATGACAAATATGTAAAAGAATTATCAAGCATTATGCATACACTCTGGTGGCATGCTGGTTAAGTGTTATGGTTGCTAATGAAAAAGACGGCAGTTCAAATCCACAAAGTGCTCCTTGGAAACTCTGGGGCAGTTCTACTCTGCCCTACGGAGTCACTATGAGTCAGAATCAACTCAGTGGTACTGTGTTTGGGCTTTTTGGTAGGTGCAGTCTAAAAGGCTTATGTTTTCTATCAGCTATTTTGACTTAAGAATTCATGAAACACATCACCACTGAGATTTACTTATTTTAAGTTCTTTTGGGAAATCCACTAAGATATTCCATTTTTAGGTCTAACCATGACATCAAGTCACAGAGAGCAGTCTGCAAAATCTCTGTAGAAAACTGAGGCTGTCGCTCGATTGTCAAACCAACATCCTACTTTCTTGGCCTCGAGTGCCACCAATGTTGAGGATTCACAGCGGGCAGAAGTCCTGTTCCTGTCTGCAGTTTTAATGTTCTCCCCACACACCACATGGTGAAACCAGGTGCTTGCCCACTGCATTAGGACTCGTGCATTCTTACAGCTGTTCGATCATCTGAAGGGAGTTATTCTGTTACTAGAACCTGTTTTAAAACATGAACACGTGTTCCACTTTAAAACTACATTTTTTCAGAAAAATAATGAGCACAACCTATTCTCTATAACATGCTTTTCAAAAGAAAAGAAAAGAAAAAACCCTACCAAAAAACTAAATAAAACAAAAAATCAGACTCAAACTAACTGTCATTGATTCTGACTCATGGCAACTCAAGGCAGAACAGAGCTATGCCACGGGGTTTCACAGGCTGCCGTCTTTTCCTGAAGGAGACCGCCACACCTTTTTCCCATGCGGCTGCTGGTGGATCTGAACTGCCAACCTTTTAGTTAGCAGCTGAGCACTTAACCACTGTGCCACCATCACTTGATTTTATGTTATTTTACTTATTAAAACCAAACCCAAACCCACTGCCATCGAGTCAGTGCTGACCCATAGCAACCCTATAGGTCAGAACAGAGCTGCCCCATAAAGTTTCCACGGAGTGCTTGGTGGATTGAACTGCCAGACTTTTGGATATTAGCCACAGCACTTCACCATCACGCCACTAGGGTTTCCCTTTTTTTTTTCACTTATTAAATGATATGAAATCCTGAGAAGACAACTAGCAGGAAAAATAAGTAGCATTCAGCAGTTAAACCTACCTAAAGAAAACAGCACCCTTTTCAATATAAAATGGTTGTTATTCATGGTACGTGTGTGTGTATGAGAGAATGAGAGTGTGTGTGTGCGTGCGTGCACTTACACACACATGCACCTGCGCGTGCCTGCATTTTATTTCCTTTTTTCTTGAACAGAATTGCAGACATCATTCTGTGGAGAGTCAAGGCTACCTAACCTATTTTCATTTCACAGGCAGTCACCTGCCTTCAAGGGTTTGTTAACCGCAAGTTTTATTTCATGTTCCAGACTCTTTTATCTCCAGTTATTTGAAGAGCAGTCCGCCCTATGGAAGTTCACCAAGCAGACCTATTCTTTTCTTTCCAATACACTCTTTGTATCTGCTAGGTTTATAGATTTCATGGGTATTTGTGCGAGGGTAAGCTGAGGAACTTCAGATTTTATGAGGACAGCCAAGAGAGGTTCCAGGCAAGTGACCATATGGGCTTAACAGAATAAAGCGCACTGTGACTAATGAATTAAAACAGCCACTCTATTTTCCAGTCTTTGTCTCACTGCAGCTGAGGCTATATTAGGATTTGGAAAACGGGAACACATCCATAATTTAAAGAAAGTGACTTTGAACCTCAAATCTCCTAATTTTAATCTTAAGTAAATAACATTACAGATCTTTATTTTCCAACTCCTCTTTCCAAAATAAAGACTGTAAACTCACATTATAAAACTAGGTCAACAATATCAACAGTATTTAGGGTTATCACAGTGTAACTTAAAATTCCAATTTTAATAGATCAAAACTGACATTTCACATAAAGGAACATGGATTTGACCATGAACTATCTTCCAACATAGACTTCTTTCCCACCCCCATACTCAATATAATACTGTAACAGATGCATCAAGCGATATTTTCCACTTTAAACTTTGCAATAAATGTATTTCTGTTTCTGAACCAGAAATACATAACAGAGCTCGTCTTGCTTAAAATTTGCAGTAATCATGAAGGAAAAATCAAATATTGGCCAATGGCTGTGGTAGACACTCAGGCTCTCTGGTGGTGTTATTTATTTTCTAGGGTCTTCATTTATCTGTTTGCAATACATGACTGAGTTCTGGGTAGAAGTGATGTGAACTGTTTCCAGACCTGCGCCATGGAACCGTCCCGCACCACATGTGTTTTCCTTTCCTTCTCTGTGCTGGCCAGATTGGACCTTGGGAATACCAAGGCAAAGCCTTCTCAGATCATGACCCTTAATGCCTATATTCAACAGAGTCCTGCCCCACTGAACAGGACCACTGAACATTACTTGGATTTCATGGGGTTAAGCCACAAAATTTTGCAAGTGTATCTTTCAGAGCAAACAGCAGCATCTTAATAATGGGACTGCAATAACAGCTTTCAAAGGAACGTCAAGTATTTATGAATGGCAACAAAATTTATCCAAAGCCAAATCTTTGTTAATTTGGCTCTGAAATAATTTCCAAGATGTCAGATCCAAATTATCAACGTAAAAAAAATACTATGTACTTATTGTGAAGTATAAAGATTCACATATCTAGTTCTTCACGATGTACCAGTTGATGCAAACTGTTACTAACATTTAACTGGTGATGTGGAACAAGTGGAGAACGAGGAGACTAGATGCCATTCTCAACCTTCCTAATGCTTTCACACGTTACACATCATCTCTTTCTTACTATCTGACACCCCCTACAGTTTTTAGTTAAAGCAGCATTTTGTCCCCATTTCTGTTATTGTTTTAGATTTTACTAAAGATTACTCATGAACCTGTATTTTATGCCCAAACTGCAGTGCCCACAGTGAATTGTAGCAGTGAGGACCTCCTTGTTGCTTTTTCTGTTTTAATTTATGTAACCATTTTTGAAGTACTAATTATATTCAACTTTCCAAGTAATTTGCAGATAGCATATCTGAATGCTCTTTGATATTTCAATCTATCTTTTGTTATAGAAATCAATTCCATTTTTAAATAGACATGTTCCATGAGGGGGCAGACTATACCTTTTTTAAATTTTGTTTTGGTTGTTGATGTATCTTTGGTACTCAAGAAATGGTATTTGCTGAATAAATACCATAGGAAAAAAAATTCCAAACAGGATTAGGTCGAAACTGAATACTGATAGCTTTTTGCCTGAAATAGTTTCTAGAAGGTATGTGTTGACAGGTTGAAGTTCTGTTGTGATTTTGTTGTTGTTATAAAGCTAATACTCCCATTGTCATGGTTCTCATTCCACATTCTGTGTTCTGTTCAACTGGGAACAGTGGCTCAGTCATGTGCGAAAAAGAAAAAAACCAGGACAAAGAGCACAGAGACAGATCGTCAAGCAGGGTCTGCTTTGACACTCACCTAGCTGGATGAACTGGGGCTCACTCTTCACCCCAGGCCCAGCCCCGGTGCTGGCTGCCACCTCCACACTGTATCGGATCCCCGGAACCAGAGACGGAATGACCACAGAAAAGGTGGAACCGTCCACTGACTTGTTTATGTGGTACCTCGTCTCATTGCCCAGACACCAAACCTGGAAGAAGAAGGGAATGAATGTCAAGCTCGTAGATGATCTAAATTCAGACAGAGATCATCTCCGGGTTGCAGTTTGAAACCGAGATCTATCAGGAACCTATCAGCAGATGTTTCCAAGATCATCTTTCCCTAGGATCTAGTTCTGAGGAGATGTTTCCACCCCAATCTGGTGTTAGTAGCAGCATCAAGATTTCTTTAGACTTTCTCACATATGTTTCAAAAATAATTGTGCTAAGTACATATGTAAAACCACATTTGTCACTTCAACTGTCTTCACCTGTATAATTCAGTGACACTGTCCCATGGTCCAACCATCACCTGTACCCATTTCCAAGGTTTTCTATCACAGATGTTCAATGTCCCCACTGTCCCAATGCAAGGAGTCCCTCTTCTCTCCTGCCCACTAATAAACTTTGTTCTCTATTCTTTCAAAGGATTTTATCAGACACAAATGCAAATTTTCTCTTGAAGTTCATGGTTTCCTTCAGGCCGTTTATCATTAGTTCCTTTAACACTGAAATTATGTGCCACAGTAAAAAAGGAGCTCCTGGAAAGCTGCATATACCCAAATGAAAAACAGTAACTTTTCCATTCGACACCTGCATTCCCACTAGGGTTCGGCAGGATACTGGATCCCCAGGTATTGCAGAACAAACCTGACCAAAGACCTGACAGTCTAGTAATGTACTTCAAGTGTTCCCCAGTTAAACGCACTTGGTAAGGTCACCACCACACTACCTTTTGTGTCAGAAGTGAGAAGCATTTGATTTAAAGAGAGCATCTGAACATTCTAGAGACACTTTTGAACAAATAGGGTCAAATAAAACCGAACACAAAAGAATAAGAATCATCCTAGGATTTCTTTTGAGCCTCTGGTACACAGAACTGTTATAAATGGGAAGATGTTAACACTCTGACCCTGTCTTAAATGGGAAGAGTAAATCAGCCTTCAATAACATACACAGAAATCATAAAGAATAACATGTATCTGATTAAAAGTAAGATACTGTTTTTAATAAGAAAATTGCCATATATCTCATTAACTTTGGTGAGAACATTTTTGACAGGCAATTGTTTTCAGGAAATTACCATTCGTGAGCTACACTGAGTCTTTCCTTTAAATTTCACCAGAATATTACATTGTAAAGGGATCTCTCTGCAGTGTCAAGGACTTGAGAAGGCTGCAGGACAGTATTCCAAAGTGGTTTCCAGAAGGAAGAGATCCACAGAGCAGTGAGGTGTGTCCACGTTCTTCACAGTATCTTTAAACGCTATATAGGAAGAGCTTCAAACAGAATATTGTCCAGAAACTACTCCATCCGTCGATTCCTACTCACAGAGACCCTACAGGACTGAACACAGCTGTCCCATAGTTTCTAAGGCGCCCCTGCTGGACTAAACATTAACAGGAAATAGGATTTAAAACAAATTTAAGAAATACTACTGTCCTCTATCACTTGGGCAATAACCTTTCATTTTTTTCTTTAAAAGTTAATATAATTTCTATCTAGCATCAACGCCTAACATCAGCAAATGGTCAGACTCTAAACCATGATCTGACCGTTTGGAAATAAAGATTCCTTTGTAAATTTTCCCCCCAATTACACTGCACAGCTGAACTGAAGCCACAAACTGATTTTGAACCAGTCAATCAGGTTCTGAAAGGCATTTTATTATTTTAAATTGACCATGAAGTTAAGTGAAATCCACCCTTTCACGTTTCTTCAGGAAAGAAATGAGTTTTGACTCTTAGGGGAAAATGCCTACATTACACAATTTCAGTTGAGCGCTGAGACATCACCTCATTTTAAATCATTAAAAATCTTCTCTAACAGTCCTGTTTTTCTGGATTGAACCATAGCATCCTGTCCCTTCCCAGTACTAAACTAACCTTGAAACTCATGAGAAAGCACTTAAAAGGTGTAAAAGATTTTTACCTTCTTAATTGCTCAATTACACTACAAAATCTAATTTGAAATACTTAACACTCAACAGTGCATCTATGACACTATTTTAAATGCTTTTGAAAAATCTATACAGTACTTTTAAAGTGTATACACACTTCATAAAGAGATGTACAATTCATTTAAAAAATCATTTTAAAATAAAACATAGTATTAAGCTCAGTATATCTGATTGCTGTACAAATCAATTTGCTGCATAAAAGAAGACCTATAGTCTTTATCCAGATCTTAACCAAAAGTTTGGCTGTTCAAATATGTCAGCCACTCCACAGGAAAAAGATGTGGAAGTTGGCTACAGATTACAGCCTTGGCCATCCCTGTAGGGCAGGTCTACTCTGTCCCATAGGGTCACTAGGAGCCAAAATCAACTTGATGGTAACAGGTTTGGGTTTCAGTTGGTTAACCAGTGGTGCACATCAGAATTACCTGGAAAGATTTATCAGAATGTCTATGTGAGAGTCCCTTGTCAGGTCTACTAAATTCAAATCTCACGGGGTGGTGGTTAGGCATCTATATTTTGAAAACACTGCCACATGTGATTCTGATATTTTAATATTTCCATATAATTAGCTAACAAATTCACTTTAGAAAGCAGATGTTGCCACCTTTCTACTATCACTTTTAGATCAATAGATACAGCTTAAATTCTTCACATAAAGCAATTTGTTAATTATCATAATTTAGCCAGGAACTAGAAAAATACTGAGGCAGCAGTGTTTAGCAGTGTCTAGGTAAGTGTACGGTTTGCCATTACATTCTTTCTAGAAGGTAGCGTGCTTACATAAAGCTAATACCAAAAAGCCCTTAAGATACATTTTTCTTCTGAGGTTTTCCTGACTCAAGTCTATCAATTACTTATTACAACTCATCAAGAGTGCTATAATACATAGTCACTGATAGAGTACAGCAAATACTTTTTAAAAACTACATTTTAGGTCCCTAACTTAGTCTTCCTGTACCTTAGCGTGAATCTAAACCCTTGCTCAAAGTGAATCTACGAGCTTTGACAGTTAAGTTCATGAACTCATCCTAGAAAAAGTGCTACATACCTCATTGCCGAATATCACTATGGTTACCTTCAAAGTACTCCCCTTAGGAAGCTGTGCACTGACACCAGTGCCTAGTTCACCCTTCAAGGCAGTTCTGGAGCTCTTCTTTCTGGAATGGCCATCAGAGCTGCCATCATATTACCCCTGATGTCCTGAATGCCATCAAAATGCCCTCTTTTCAATACTGCCTTTATCTTCAGGTAAAGAAAAAAGTCATCAGTGGCCAGAGGCCTGATCAGGGTGTTCCGATACAGTTGTTCAATTACTGGCTAAAAACTCCTTCACAGACAATGTTGTGCGAGCTGGTGCACTGTTGTGATGCAAGAGCCATGAGTTGTTGGGGAAAAGTTCAGGTTGTTTTTATTCAGTCTTTACACACAGCCTTTTCAGCACTTTCCAAACAGTATAAACTTGTCCAGTTGGTAAAATTCATGATGAACAATCCCTCTGACATCAAAAAAGGCTAGCAACATTGGTGTGACCCTTAATTTGAATTGATGGAACTTTTTTGGTTGTGGAGAACTGGCTGACTTCCATTGGGCACTAGGACGCTTTGTTTTAGGGCTATGTTGGTACACCCATGTTTCATCACTGGTGATAACGTGGTCCAAAACATCATCTTGCCTCTCGAAAAGGTCTTGGCAAACTTCAACTCTCCTCTGCTTTTATTCCTCTAAGAGCCCCTTCAGGACCATTTTGCTCATGCCAAGATTTTCACTTCAGATTTTCCTGTTTCTCTATCGATGTTTACTGGGTCTGCTATGTTTCCCACAGTCAGCTGACAATTTTGATGCACAATTTGACAAATTCTTGCAATGTTTTTGTCAGATCTGCTCACTACTGGCTGTCCTGACTTCTCCTATCAGTGATGCTTTCTCTCCTTTCAGAAAAATGTTTAATTCATTTATATAATACCCTTTTCTTCATGGCATTATACCCATAAGCTTGGACTAACATGTCTCTGATTTCACTTCCATTTTTGCCAAGTTTAATATGAAATTTAATGTTGGTTCGTTGCTCTAATTCAAGCCCAACATTCTCACAGTGCCACACAAAAACACTCAACAATGATAAAAAACAACACTCAGCAAGACACCACCACACATCGACATGAACACAGCTATGAGACACTGATATACAAAGGTTATAAAACCTTACTGAATTGTTTGTACAGTGCTGTCAATGTAAGCACACAGTGGCAAGTTCACGAACTTAACTGTCAGACCTTGTATGTAAAACTTCATCTATTTATTGAATACAGCCAGTAATTTCATAGGTAAAATTATTATTCAGATTCATTGAATTAAATCACTTGACAATCCATTACATATTTCAAAAACGTCATATGGATACATAGAAATTTGTAAGTTAGTTTCCCCATAGAGATTAAACTTTGTTTAAAAAATAAAACAAGATGTATAGGATAAAAAAATACAGATTTTCATACATATTAAAATTATTTTCCCAACTTAGCACTAAAATTCTAAAAGTTCAAGGAAATAAAAAAAAAGAAAAGAGGAAAGAAATAAAGCAAATTAAAGTAAATAAAATGTAACTCATAGCCAATTCTGTACAACAAAGCAATCATACAAAAGACATTTAAGGTCTTTTAAGGGAAAGTAAACATTTTCTATTTGAATTAACATTTAAATGTGCAAAATTAGATGATGGTGTATATTTTCTGACCATACAAATGTTCTCTTTAAAATCAGTTTGTTTAAAATGGACTAAGTGGAAAATTTTTCCACTAAATAAATAGGGAGAAGTAGTATTTTTCTTAGTTGTGGTAAAATATGTGTTATGAAAAAATATGCTGTTTCAAGGAGTCCTAAGCATACAGTTCAGTGACAGTAACTACATTCATCGTAAGATCAAACCACCCAACACTGATTTCCAGAAGTATTTTGAAAATAATTTTACAGGTTGCTATGTACACCAGCAGATGGCGCCAAGTATCCACGATCTTCTTTGCTTTTTTCATTTGTTTGTTCACCAATTACTATGCTTACACTACCTTATATTCCTGGACCATTCCATTTTGAGTGTCCTCTGGAGGTGGCTGCCACGTAACAAGAATTGCTGTCCCATTTCCATCATTCTTTGACACAGTTACACCTTGAGGTGGTGCACTGGGCGCTATGGTTCAAAAAAAGTAGATCATTACTCACAATGTTCGAGGACATTAAAAGCAGGTGTTTAACATTTAAAGCTAAGAATAGCCATTAAGATTCCATGGAAAAAGGAGTATGTTTTAGATACCTATCTCAACCAAGTCTAAACAGTCCTAACTAGTTAAGTTTCCTCTCCCTATTGCTAAACCCTGGTGGTGTAGTGAGTTAAGCGCTTCACCCGCACATCCAAAAGGTCAACAGTTCAAATCCACCAGGCGCGGTTCTACTCTGTCCTATAGGGTCGCTATGAGTCAGACCTGACTCCACAGCAGTGGGTTTGGCTTTCTGGGCTCCATATTGCTGACTAACCACTACCGATTATTCAAATTAAAGCTAAATGGATTATCTCCACAACATATGCCAGGAAAGGCACTATTACACCTACCCTATGACTTCAGTCTCATATTTTCCCTAAAAATGTCCCAAAGCATGAAGATGAATGCCAATCACTCATGACAGCAGCCACACCTATCATTTAAAAACTTAAAATGATAAAGATAGTTGAAGGAAAATTCTGTTTTTAAAAGTACAGCTGTGACACATAACCTCTGACATTAACATATTAGTTATGAATTTGCAGTCACGGACTGGTCAGTCACTGTGGTTTACCCAGAACTGGGAGTTCTCGGGGCCACAGTGCTATAATGCTAAAGCTACTTCAAGAGTCTGGGCAAATCAAGTCACTTCCCTTATTTACCAATATTAACCTAAATAATTCAATAAATAGATGACAGGAAAACCGTGTATGGAAAGGCTTGTAAATTTTCGACAACTCCATCTTTAAATGTGAATTTTAGTTCCTAACAGTCACCTATAGCCCATATAAGTTATTGAAAGATACGATGATTGCGTTTGCATGTTTGTAGGATGCTTTTAAAGCAAGTCAAGTATTATATTTCACTTTTAAATTAACTTTTCTAATGAAGTATATCTCTCATCAAAATATAATGTTCACTACAAGTCAGCTGGAAACCCTGGTGGTGTAGCCGATTAAGTGCTAGGTCTGCTAACCAAAAGGTTGGCAGTTCAAATCCACCGCGGCACTTCTTGGAAACTCTGTGGGGCAGATCTACTCTGACCTCCAGGGTCGCTATGATTCCCACTGACTCTACGGCAGTGGGTTACAAGTCAGTTAATATTCACAGCAACATGAACGTTGTAACAATTTCACATAAGGTACAAAAGACTAACAACTATCCTGCAAGGCGCAGGGACCACACACTTCATTACACTTGCCTTCTTCCAGGGTTTTGGCAAACTTAATTTCACTATCTGCTCCTTGAAATTCATTAAAGAAAGGGCGGGCCTTAATTTCATAGCTGACGCCCTTTTTGAGCTCCGGGATCACCGCGCTGTTTTTGGTTGGGGTCCTCACTTCAAAGACCAACCACTCCGATTCACCATGGGGGGCACCCGATGGCCTATAGAGGATTTTATAGCCTTGAATATATTGAGACTGCTGGTCTACCTATTAACAGGACAAAAATATAATCATTCACAGTATATTTGTATGGCTTCAATGGAAAACAATGAAAAATAAAATATGACAAAGTGCAAAGAACTTCCATCTGGCTTCATCCTATATTCTCATAGTTCATATAAATGAGAACATTAAACATTTATTTTAAAAAAAGATATTATCTTTTATAAGGTGTTTACTGGTTTAAGCTTGATATACAATATCCTATGTTAATCTGTATACTTCATGCAGAAATAAGCATCATGCAATTCACTGACACCACCTACAGACATGCTAGAGTCAGGAAACAGGGAATAACATGTATTTTACTATGTTCTGACTATAAAAGGCTACTGAATAGTATTTAGAAATACATCTAAGTTTTCACAAATTTATGTGCTAGTGACCTTATTGCAGTTTTATGTTTCATTTGTTTATAGTGAATACTTGGTTATTTCTCCCGAGACAGGTAGAGTCCAGGACTGAAGCATAAAAACAGACACAACACTCAAACTTCTCTGTCTGAAGCCAGTTCACAGTCACTGTAACAAACAATTCTGTGATAAAGTTATCATTGGTATACACGTGGGCAACAGTGTCACATTTATAAATATATGGAAGGTAGCTCTGTACAAGACAGTTAAAAACTCAGCTCCCTGGAAGAAAGGCTTGGTTATCTGCTTCTGTAACTCACTGTCCACAAAATCCTATGTGGCAATGCTCTTCTGTCACATGGGGTCACTATGAGTTGGAAACTACTCAACAGCACCAAATCAACAGATGCAATGTCTGTTAAATATATGATTACATGTTTACATACAACACAGAGTCCTGGTGGCTCAGTGGTTAAGAGCTATGGCTGCTAACCAAGAGGTTGGCAGTTGGATTCCACCAGCTGCTCCTCAGGCAACTTACAGAGTGGTTCTACTATCTTATGGGGTTATTATGAGTTGGAATTGACTCAACAGCAACAGGTTTGGCTTTTTTGGCTTACATTAAGTGTATTACATTTTTGTATATAGTACACATACATATTTATTCAGAAACTATGGTGGTGTAGTGGCTAAGTGCTACTACATCTGTTAACCAAAAGGTCAGAGTCTGCATCCACCAGGCACTCCTTGGAAACTTGGTGGAGCAGTTCTACTCTGTCCTATGAGTTATGAGTTAGGATAGACTGGATGGCACTGGGTGTGGTTTGGTTCTTATTAGTATATATTTACTCACATGATATAACTTCTAATGAACTCCCAAACATCCCCTGCTTATTAAAACTGGGGTCAGACTTTACAATGACAACACAACTCACTGTCCAGTGCACTTCGATTGAAGAGGAGGACAGGATGGTGGGGTTGTGGAGGTGCAGGACGACGTTTCCCAGCTCTCTCTGGACCTGTTTGTGGTCCACCCCCTGACTTGTTGGTGGAACATCTGCAACAATTCAAGAAGATGGAGTCAGGTTCTACAAGACGCTGGGGCTTTGAATGAAAGTGCGGTTAAATAATCTTTTCTTCCACGGCAACTCTCAGAAAAAGATCCATTGGGACAATGAGGTCAGAGGGTGACGCTGAATCAAGCAACAGAAATTCAGCCTTCTTTTTGTTAAGATGAGGAGAGTAGGGGCAAACAGAGACAGCAAGAGAACAAGCGGGAGCACGCAGAAAGCATGGGAGGACAGCGCCAGGATGCCAGTGTCAGACAGCAGCTCTGCATGGCTCCTCCTCCCATGTAATGACGAACCCTGGTGATGCAGTGGTTCAGCGCTCACCTGCTCACCAAAAGGTCAGCAGTTTGAAACCAGCAGCCTCTCCTTGGAAACCCTATGGAGCAGTTCTGTTCTGTCCTACAGGGTTGCTACAAGTAGGAATCATTTTGACGGTAACAGGTTTGGGTTCTTCTTAGCTACCATGTAATGGTGACTTTCTTGCTAAGGATGAGGCATCTTGTGTAATCCTCTTTAGTTTTTTATTATTATTATTATTATTATGACTGAGTGAAAATGTACATTCCCATATAAATTTGCATGCCCACCTATACGCAGCTTCCACTGCTCTCCCTGTCTGGTGACAGCACACTATTCCTCTCTGCTCCATATATGTCTCATCCTCCCAACAGTCTCCTTTCCCCTCCTCTCCACCCGCTCTCTTTTCTCCAGCCGGAGGTCAGCAGGATGACATCCTATAGATGCATAGTGAACCTAACTATCACCAGGGAAAAACAACCTAGAAATCACAGTCAGAGTGGATGGGCAATGAAGACATAATAGTGAAAAGCAAGCACAGAATGTAGTCACACACCTTCCACCTCATAGTATGAACCTGGATGTCTTCCCTACTAATATAT
Organism: Heterohyrax brucei; assembly: GCA_028571685.1. Classification (NCBI taxonomy): domain Eukaryota; kingdom Metazoa; phylum Chordata; class Mammalia; order Hyracoidea; family Procaviidae; genus Heterohyrax; species Heterohyrax brucei. Next base: position 101,061,464 of record CM053148.1, read on the forward strand.
ATGATAACTTAGTGGGGATATGATAGATACAGAGCTACTAAAAAACAAAACAGATCAGATTCAGGAGGACACAGCACTTCACACCGATTTAACTGATGATGGGATGTTTAGTTACTGAACTACAGTAAATATGGTTTAATAGACAATTCTTATTCTCAAGAACCTCAGCATTTTACAAAGCTAACCAGAACACTGTAAGAATTAAAGTATCACTAGCATTAACTTTACTATACATTTTCCCCCAACAGTGATTTTTGTTAAATTTACTGAAGTGTGCACTCAACAAAAATTGCCAGCATTTAAGAAGCTTTTAGCATGGACATGTTGCTGTATTTACAATAAAGGGAATCCTGGGTGAGGAAGAAAACGAAACCAAGATTCTTCCCAGTGTATGCAGTATATTGGCAGATACAGCCTTGACTATTCACCAACTCCTAAGCAGCAAGAATGAGAATTTTAATTTTATGAATGATTGAACATCTTCAAGAACTGACTTTGGAGGGAAGGCAAAAACATGATTACTAAAAGAGAGGCTGGTAAGTATCTGACAAAGTCCAGGGCAAGATGCAAATGGCAGAGATGACAGATCACTGGTGCTATCCAACACTGTTAGATCTTAGAGTTTTGAACATACATATACAAAATCTATCAATTAGGCGTACAAATAAGCAAATGAGGAAAAGAGGGAGCTAATTCTGGTTTATCATATTTTATTACACCATAAATATCTCTGGCTAATACTTGCTCCAAAGATACGGCCTATACAAAAAAAGCAACTGATTGTCACCTTTCCATTGCTTCTAGGTCTCAGGCACAATTTCTTTCCCTACTGATCTCAACTGTTCCTATGACTTTGATGACCATCTATTTCCAGGTTAATAGCGAAGACCCTGGAATAAGATATATTTGAGTACGTGCCCCACTGCAGAACCTTAAAAAACACGTGACACTGAGAGTCTTTTTTTTTTTTAAATTGTGAATTAGTAACAATTTTACAGTCTATGTCATGTTATCATATACCACCCAGAACTTTCACCTCTGTTCTGTTCTACCTGTCCTGCCTCCTTTCCCCCACATGACAGCACCCTTCCCCTTTTGTTGGGAACTTCCCTTGACCTTTTGACCAAGGTCTGGCCCTCCTCACCCAATCAACTCAGCTCCAGCAAAGTGCCCCTCAAATAACCTCGTGTACATTTTTGAAGTTTGTTCGCCTCCAGTATCACTCTATGTTTTGTATGGTCCACGTCAGTTTTTCTCTGGGGAGTTGGCCTCAATGCTGGATGCAGTTTGGGGTGAGAAAATCTGGGGGACACGCTACCCAGGGGCCCTCTGTTCAGAAGGACCATCAGGTGTGGTCTTCTGGTTGTGTTCCACCAGCTCTGCCCTCTACTCCATCAGCCACTGTGTCTGAAGCTCTACCCCACGGACCGCCTCTGGCCTGTCACTGGTGGTGGCCAGGCACCGTTTAGTTCTTCTGGTTCCATGCTGAAGCAGGCTAAGGCTCATATGGCCTCTCCTATCTGGTGGGCTCATACTTTTCTCCTGTCTTCGATGTTTTCCATTTGCCCCAGACACTGAAGAATTTTTTTAACTTTCTATTATTCTGTTTCCTCATCTATCACATAGCAATGTCAATGGCAGATACTTACGAAAACAGCTATTAGAATGACAACCGAATAAGGTATATGAGGAAAATTCTGGTGGCACAGTTATTAAATGTTACATCTGCCAACCAACAGTTCAGCAGTTCAAACCCTCAAGACGCCCCTTGGAAACTCCATGGGGCAGTTCTACTCTGTTCTATAGGGTTACTACGAGTTGGCATTGACTAAATGGCAATGGATTTTCATTTGGGGTTTGGAAGCAACGCAAACCAATAGGTTCAGCAGTGTGAACCTACCAGATGGTCCCTGGAAGCTCTATGGGGCTGCTCTGCTCTGTCCTGCAGGGTCCCGAGGAGTTGGAATGGACTCGACAGCAGTGGGTGGGGAGGTATATGATTGCTGAACAGGTTTCAGCAGGGCTTCCAGACTAACAGACCAGGAAGAAAGGCCTGGAGACTGATGTCTACAAAACTGGCCAGTGAAACCCCAGGGGATCCTAACAGTCTGATCCCATTGCGCACACGGTCATCGGGAAGTGGGCTGACTAGACAGTAGCTAACAACCATAACCACCACACAGTCACACAAAGTGCTTTTCTTGGGATGGAGACTATGTCTTAATCTTTGTGAACTCACAAGAGCTTACAGTGTGTCATAGTCACAGAATGTGCTTAATAATCACTGGTGGAAACACAGCACTGTATTAGCTGTTAAACAACTTCTCTCTTATTAGATGCTAATCCTCGGATACTCTTCTGCCTCTTGGGAAGTATCTTCAAACACAGAAATAACCATTTTTAAGGATGTCTACTGTGATTAGGATGTCTATTCCTAATTACTCTGGTTAGACATGAAACTGCCAGCTGACCCCTTCGCAAAAAATTGCTGAATTTTCCCGTCTATTACGTTTTGACAATAGCATTCCAGAATATTATTTAAGAAGATTTCACATCAGAGAGGCAAATGAAAAGATGTATAACAATGTAATATTGAGAAGTTATGAACTGATGTTTTTCTCTTTTTTCCTCTTTCTCCTGAGAGAAATGCTGTATAAGGGGCTTTCCTGAGTTCAGATTTAGACTTAAAAACCAAAAACCCACTGCCATCAAGTTCAATGCCGACTCATAGCGATCTCACAGGACACAGAGTTTCTAAGGAGGGCCTTGCCGATTTGAACTGCCAATGATTTGGTTAGCAGATGTAGCACTTCGTCACTGGGTTTCCTTTAGACTTGGGGAAAAAAAACAAAACTCAAATACGGTCCTATTTCCCCAAAATTGGAACTCGCTATACAGTCTCTGAGGAAAGACTATTCAGGCCATATTTCATTATTTACATAAGTGGCACGGTGGTGACGAGCTCAACTTACCAACTCAGGGATCAGTAGTTTCAAAACACCAGCCACTCCTTGGAAACCCTATAGGCCACTTCTACTCTGCCCTAAAGGGTCACTATGAATCAGAATTGAATAAAAGGCAACTGGTTTGGGTTCTGGGATTATAATGCACATATTCTGCACATATTATATCTGTGCATATATTTTAAACCGAGGGCTCAAGGACACAGCTCAGACTTTATAGGTGAATTAGATAGGCACTGTAGTGAGAGCAGCAGTCACTACCATTATCCAGGCAGTGACACCACCTCTGCGGCTTACCGGTCACTCAGCTGACCTTCTTTTGGTTATGTAATTTTGTCTTGGTGTTGGGGTAAAGTACCTGTTGTCATAGAATCAATTCTGACTCATGGTTACCCTGAAGGACTGAGCTGAACTTCCCCATACAGTTTCCAAGGAATGACTGGTAGATTCGAACTGCCAACCTTTTGGTTAGCAGTTGTAGTTTTAAGCCACTGCATCACCAACTACTCTGCCAAGTTCTAATTCCAGCGGTGATTTAGGTCAGCAGTTCGAATACACCAGCAGCTCCAAGGGAGAAAGATTGCAGCCTAAGAAACCCTCTGAAGTGAGTCTACGCTGTGCTATAGGGTTTCTGTGAGTCAGAACTGACGGCAAACAACTCCTGTTTGGGGGATCTGTACCTCAAGGCTGTGTACCTTGAACGTTTGATCCCATTTTATTCATTTTAGACTCTCCAACTGGGGACGACTCTTATGCAACCTAGTTTCAGAAACAGTTTTAGATGTATGTCTGCTCTGCTCATGAAGGTATTTCCAACAAGCCTGTCCTTGGTTCCTCCTCTTCCTGCTTCTGTATTGCATTATCCCCAGATGGATTTCTCCCAGGTTCTTTCCCGAGTTCCTGCTATCCCCAATTTTAGACTGACCTTCAACTGGGCTTCAGTGTCCAAGACTTAGACAATAAAATCTGTCTCAAGGTTCCTTCTACCCATTGGTCTTACACTGTTGCCTGCAGTTAAAACAAGGTTATCGGTTCCACACCATAGTTATTTACATTTTCTAAGAAAACATATTGAGCTTACTCTGAGTCGGATCTGACTTGACGGCACTTGGCTGGCTAATTTTACTATACTCGGCTAAAACACGCCAAGATCCTTGAACTTGCTTTCCTACGATGTGACTTTAGCCTTTCACAGATCCCACCAACTCCCCTCATTGTAATTCCTCCAGGGTTCTTAAAAGTCTAAATCTATCTGAATACACAGTGCTCGAAACGGAACGCATTGGTGATCTCACCAGTTTAAAGATGGGCGTGGGGGGGATTACTTGATCCAGACATAATTCCGCTAATACCAGCTCAGACAACATTTGTTTTTTTGGCAACTACATCACTTGGCTGGTACAGAGAAGTGTTTTAATTGACTTCAGATTCTAAAATCTCCCCTTCCCAAACCCCAACAAACACTCCACGTGTACTCTCCTTAAGCCTGGTTGACTCATCTGTCCTTCTTCAGCTAATTTTTTAAACCAAAGTTCAAGTACCAGACATTTTAATTTGCTCCATTAATTTTAATCTTGTTAGCCCTGGTCCATTATTCTAATCTGTCAAGGTATATTTAACTTTGCTACTCTCACTGAGCCTACCAGCTGTCTTCCTCAGTTGTATGATTATTTTCAAATTTCAAGAAATCTCTACTATTTAGTCCGGGCACTGAAAGATACACAAATACACTAAATAGAGTCTTCACGGCATAAAATAGGAAAAATAAAATTAAGCCTTGTATGGTCATGAGTTAATTATTTATTTTTGTATAATCTTGAGAAATAACTATTTTCAGTCCCATTTCAACAGTGAAGAGTTCAGAGGGACTAATTTTCTCAAAGCCAGAGAGCTAGTAAGTTGAGGACCTGCAATTAACTACCAAGTCTCTCATTTCACAAATGTAAGTCAGTTTCCTTCCATCTGCAATCTTCCGCTGACACAGACTCATGTGACTTCAGCTCGTTCAGTAGCTACGCACATACGAAGCCTACACACGAAAAACAGTAAATTTATTTTTAGATGAACTATTAAACCCCTCTGTAATGAAAAATCAGTATAGGTACTACAGAACCATTTGTACAAATATATGACAGACTAGGACTAAGCAGAAGTCATTCAAAAAAAACCTGAAGTGGAGAGTCTAATGGTTAGAGACCACTGAGCTGGGGACAGAAGGTTTTGATTTCATTTTACAGCTGTCCCGGTTTCTGCATTTTGTACCAATGCATGTCTAATACTGAAAACCTCAAACTGCCTCGAGGCGGGCTCCAGGAATACGAAAGCTCTGGATGAGGGGACTCATCACAGCATACACAGGCTCTGGGGTGTGAAATTCACAAGGCAAGAAACAGACGTGAGCACGTTCTACTATGCAGCCTGCTTTCTCATGAATTCTGAAACAAAAGTCTTCCCCCCAGACTGTTTATAAACCCTCTGGAGAAGACAAAACAGGCAAGGTGGCTGCCAGACCCTCTCCTGAAACAGAAGATATGTAAGTGAGGTCTTCCTATAGTTTGCATGCCACCTGTTTCTCTCAGAGTAACTAGATTACAAATACTCCTTTGGAAAAGTATACACTGAGCTAGAGACATTATGCTCCCTCTACATAAGGAGAAAAGAATTTTCTATTTCGAATCGATAGCCTCCTGAATTTCTTCTTTGTTAATCTAAACAAGTGTATCTATCATAAGGATAGTATTGTCACAAAAATGTAAAACTTGATTTAAATTCTCGTCTTTTCTTTCAAGATGTAAATTTTAAAAATAGAGTGAGCAAGAAGGTGGAGAGAAAAATCTGTCTCTGGAAAGCTGTAAGTTAATGAGAATTTCTACAAAAAAAGACAATAGAAAACTGTATGTATTACATGATCCAAGTCATCAAAATTTCCAGCTTCAAATGTTTTAGCTTTAATATTGCCATTTTCCCCTTTTATCCAGTTCTTTAACACTGCTTCAACCTTTTCATCAAAAATTTAGCAGAATACAGCTCACATAATAGACAGTGGAACAGCCCATACAGATAACATAAAGACCCAAAATATTTTTCCCATACTTTGAAGGCAGTTGACTAGACAGAGAAATTAAAAACAACTAAGATTATTTTCTAAATATCTCTCTCATGTGGCTGATTTTATTTTACTTGTTAATAGGCATAATGCTGACAACTCATCCACAGAGTAATGAGTGCTGGACCTCAACATAAGAAAAAAAATTACTTCTTTGTAAGTATAATCATAACTAAGATGACTGATTAATGATTAAGATATATGGGTAGTGTACACTCATATTTTACCAAGTTGAAATATCAATAAATTGAAAAGATACACACACTAATCAGCATTTCTTTTTGGATTCATGCTTTTACAGAATGAGAAACATCTTTTTCTTTATTAATCTTCTCTAACGGTACTTAGTCCAGAAAATTAAAATGAAATTTGGAGCCATCATGTTAGTATATTAAAATACGAATTACCCAAGCTGGATATCAGATGTGTGTTAAAAACACAGCCCAATCACATTGTACAAATTATGGATCTGTAAAACGATAACACCTCTGCATAAGGAAGGACTGCAGAACTGAGTCGGTCAGTATTTACCTTGTGTTTTCACGGGATCTGATATCTGGCTTGGATCACTAATTCCATAGGCATTAGCTGCCCTCACCAGGAAGAGGTAAATCGCATTAGATTTGAGTCCTTTAACAGCAAATGTTTCTGCTTTCACATTCTCTGCTACAGTCTGCCAGCTGCTACCAGATGCATGGCTAAGGAGAGACACACATGTTAGAACATGCTTGTTTAAGGGCTTCAGAAGAAGAGGAGAACCACCTCGGAAAAACCATTTTCCCTTTACCTGAAGGCTTCTATGATGTAAGATGTTGGAGTGGCACCTGAATTCAAATTGGGTTGCCATGACAATGTTACTGTATTTCTGCCGACATCTGTAACTTCAGGTTTTGATGGGGCACTAGGGATTAAATTGGGGTCAGTGGGCCTGGGAGGCTGAACTGGAACTCCAAATTCTAACAAAGGAAAGAAAAACAATAGAAGAAAGGTGTTTTTCACCTGTACAGCAAGCACATACTCAGGCAGCATGCCCACGCCCTTGCTAATAGATTTAGGACACTTGGTCAGTTTACTGTAAGTAAACAAAATGCTTTTTATTTTAAGGAAAAATGTTCTAATTTACCTTGAACCTCGATGTATGCACTCCATGTTGCTTCCCCACTAGGGCTGGATGCAATACAGGTGTACCGACCAGTGTCACCCAGCTGAGAAGACACACAGAAAATAAATATTTAGAACAATTAAGAGCTCATTGGGCTGGAAAAGCAATTAGAGGTTTGTATATGGCCCATGAATATGGATAACTGCATTTGAAATTCTCTAACCAGAAAATCCCTCTTAACTGTATGTATTTCTATTGAATGTGAAGGAAAAAAACCACACGAAGATGGGAAAAAAATCCATACAGTGATTCTCACTGTATAATCAAAAAATACTTAACAGCATTAACATAACATTATCAGTATCGGGGCAAATAAACAATTACGAGGGCACATAATTCTCTAAATTCATAGAGATAATCTTAGCTAAATTATTATCTTCCTATTTAAGCCACAGTGAATTTTACCCAATGACCGCCAAATTATATTTTCAGAAGAATATATATACGGGTATCCGAGATAAACAGGCATTTATAGAAATGGGATAGGAATAGAAGGATTTCTTTTGAAAGTATTTGCTCTTTTTTCTTACTTAATTATTATTTTTTTTAAAGCGATAAGGTTTATACTTACTATAAAAAAGCATAAAGTCACAGAGGCCCTAGCTGGAATGATCATTCTGCCTCCAGTGGCTAAATGTCAGAAAATAAATACAGGTCATAAACGCAACTTGAAATTCATCAACCACAGAATAAACCTACCTGACCTTCAAAGGTAGGAGTCCACCTCCAACTAGCACTAGGTGAAACAATAGTGTTATCATTTTGTTGACAACTGCAGTAACAAAGCCACAACAGTTGTCACAAAGAGTACAACATATTAACTTTTGTGGCACATTAAATCAGCTGTCACGCTAATCCAAAACTCCACAGAAGCCACCCACAATAGGCAATAAAGCCATGGAAATTTACGTGTATTACTGTCAAGACTGTTCTTTCATACGCTTCATGAGCCTGTCTCATCTTGACCTATATGGAAAAAGAAAAACAAAATAACACAGTCCCACAGTCATGAAAGAACAGGTATGGGACACGAAGCGTTGGGAAGGTAAATCCCTAAATTGTTCCCACAAACCTGTGGGTCTGTCATCATTTAATGATCTGTTATGAAATGCACACTCAGTGTGTACATTGCTTTATAATTTTGTTTGCAGGCATAGTGTTCTGGAATTGCAAAACGCTGAACCAATTACTCATGAGAGGAGAACTGTTCGAGTCCATTGAACATAAAACGGTGCTGGGAATTTTCTCTGAAAAATACCACTACTTAAGATACACTTTCTCTCGTAAATCCCCATCTACTTTCCTCAATTAATATGCCTGAGAAATCTTCTTTCTCCTTTATATAAAACCTTAAATTACTTGCCATGGGCTAAATTAAAAGCATCTTCAACATACCCAGTGGAAGGTCTGAGAGAGTAAAGTATCAAATTAAAAATAGATTAATACTGTTATTTAGCATTTCATTAATTCTAAAAACTGAGACGGCAGCACTAGTTGCTAGAGGCAAAAACAAAGTGGAGCAAAACGGGAAGTCCAGGTGTCATTTCAAGTTACCTTAGCATATCGGATCTGTAGCACGCCCGTCTCCAGCTGTTTGATCCGAGAATCTTGGGTTGAAACAAGGACTCCATCCTTCCTCCACAGAATCGTGGGCACTGGACTGCCTGTGGCCACACAGCTGAGGACTAAAGTGCCATCCACTGCTACAGTCTGATTCACAGGACCTTGTCGAATGACTGGAGGAGGTCTATCTGCAATCACTGCCAGAAGAAACAGCAGGAAATAGATTTCTACAACTGGAAGCGATTTTCTAATCAGCTAAGTAGCAGCAGTTGCTCTAGGCTTTGAAATAAACTGAAGATAATTAAACAAGTAATTAAAGTAGGAGACATGCATTATTCAGAACGCATTTACATGACAGACTGATTCAGAATGCTAAAATGAGACACAGAGTGCTCTCTTAACTGGGCCTGCTATGTCAAGGAACCTGTTTAACTTAAGGGTTGGGGGACTAATAAGGGTTGTGGACTGTGATGCAGGACTGTGGTTGGGAGAAGGAGAATGCTTTATTTTTCAGACTTTGAAATATAAACAAGCCTCAAAGAAACATATGAGACACATTTTAATAAATGACCAAGAGGTAACTTGGTATTTTTTGACTGACTGTCTGGTGTTCAGAGGACAAAATGATGGTACCAACCCAGCATGCATGACAACTTTGGATATACAAAAGTGCTTTTTGGAACATTCATAATTTATAAATCAACATGATGGAGTTTCCTGCTTCATTTTACACTGGAATTCTTTCCATGCCAAGACACATAGATGGGAATTACTCAACCCTAAGGAGCGCGGCCTGTCCTACAGTGGCTGTCTGTGTCGCTTCTGGCTCACAGCAACCTTATAGACACAGTAGAACTGTCCCATAGAATTTTCAAGGCGTGCCTGGCAGATTTGACCTACAAACCTTTTGGTCAGCAGCTGCAGCACTGAACTCCCAAGCCACCAGGGTTTCTATACAGTAGCTAAGTGTTGTGTCTGCTAATCAAAAGGTTGGCAGTTTGAATCCACCACGTGCTTCTTGGAAACTCTATGGAGAGGTTCGTCTTCATCCTCTAGAGTCTCTAGGAGTCAGAAGCAACCAGATGTTTTTTTTTTTTTTGTTTGGTTATGCTTCTATGAAAGCAAAGCTGGTGGTAGTTACTTTGCATACCAGCAAGGTTACCCACCCATGGAAGGCAGGTTGTAGAGGAACTTCTAGACTAAGACAGACTAGGAAGACAGGCCTATTAGCTACTTCTGAAAATCTGCCACATAAAACCCCACGGATCTCAACAGAACATTGTCAGAGAATGTGCCAGATGGTGAGCCCCCCTGGCTGGGAGACCACTGCCAACAGAGAAGTCAAACACACCAGCGATCACGCAGGTGACACAGGACTGAGCAACATCTCCTGTTAGTCATAAGGTCCCTGAGTCTGAGCCAACTCATACCAACTAATAACGAAAACAGTGCATCCAGAGAAGCCTGAAAATTGGCCCAATAAACAGCTGGGAGGCTGATCCACAGAGACAATTCAAGGTGGTGTTTTAACACGGTAAATACTGAAATGGAGGGGGAAAGAACATTGCCAAATTATTGCTGTAAATGATGGTTTTAATATACAATCAGAGATACTGTATTTTTACACAAATAATGCTTATTTTCTACATATTTTTGCCAATCGTGCCCACTCATGAGGTGTTTTTGCAAGGCACTAATATGCAATTTTTGTTTTACATTTTGCTGAGAAAAAAATGAGCACAGTGTACTTACGAAGATATTCCATGGCAGGAGGGTGCGGCGGGTCAATACACATAGTAGGTGTGTGTTATTTGTATCAAAATGTGGTACTACAAAACCAAAAAACAAATGCACTGCTGTGGAGTTGATTCTGACTCACAGTGAGCTTACAGAGCGTGTAGAACCGTCCCACAGTGTTTCCACGGAGCAGCTGATGGATTTGAACTGCTGACCTTTTGGATAATGGGTGTAGCACTTAAACACTACCGCACCACAGTTCCCATGGCACTAGTCATTTTTATTACATGTCAAAAAAATAATTATTATATATAAAATCTAAAACCTAATAACTTTATCCACTTATAATGAATTCATTAACACACAGAAAAATATAAAGCTCAGTGAAACCAGAATAATTCTTGCATCAGAGATTTCCATTTCCTGACCCGTGCATTTCATGTGACACTCCATAGATTGGCTTTTAAATAAATAAATAGAAAAAATGTTGTTTTGCAAATGTTCTTAATTATTAAAACTCTGGATACTAAAGGAAAAAGAAAGACACCTATGAACGCATACCTACATATATGAGGTCCCACAATTCAGTCCACAAACTTAATTGTTCTAAGTGCTACTTACTACTTACCTCATTAATACCACTACAGTCACCTTCGAAGTACTCCCCTTGGGAAGCTACGAACTGACACTGGTGCCTAATCCACCCTTCAAAGCAATTTTGGAACTCTTTCTGGAACAGCCACTGCACATGGTTGCAAGGTGACAAGTTTGCAAACTTACAAGTATAGTTGTCTGTGATGGAGTCTTTAGCCAGTCAACATGTATTGGAATACCCTTCCTACTACACACCTCATCTAGTAACCAGTGAGTTTTTTCTTTGCCTGAAGAGAAAGGAAATATTGAAAGGAGGACATTTTGATGACATTCAGGACATCAAGGGTAATACAATGACAGCTCTGATGGTCATTCCCGGAAGAGTTCCAAAATTGCTTTGAAGGGTGGACTAGGCACTGGCATCAGTGCACAGCTTTCCAAGGGGAGGACTTCAAAGGTGACCATAATGATATTCAGCAACGAGGTATGTGGCATTCTTTCTAGAAGAAGTTTGCCAACTTAAATGTCAGATCTCATACATATAAAGAATCTAAGCAGCTGCCTGATGGAAGGAAACTAGTTGCCCGACTAACTAAATTTCGGGAGCAACAATTCATTAAGCTGGATGCCATGTTCCAGGTTTTATGCACCAAAGGTTTCACAATCTGGAGTCATACTTCAATTTGTTTCTCATTTATCATGCAATATTTATTAGTTCTGTGTATTCAATCTCAGAAAAACAGGCCAGCAAAGAAGTAAAACCACTGTGTATTTCCAGTCTATTCTTCCTTCCAATTTTCTTTCATACCTTGCTTACTCATATGAAATCTGCTAATACCACGGGGACGTATCATAAGATTGGAGTTTGACACTTGGCCACAGTGTTTCTGATACTCCATGGTTGAAAAATGTAAGCCAACAATTCTTTGCTTAGGTTTTTCTTTTTTTTTAATCTTTTCTACATTATCTTATGACACTGGCTAAAATAAAAATAAAGGCAGTCCAGTTACATAGGACAAAAGAGAATGAAAACATTTTATGGCATTGGGAGTTTTATAAAAGATGTTACCCGTTGTGTTTCCTTGAACAAAAGAATGAATATTTATCCCTAGATATTAATTCAATTAGTCACAGAGTGTGTCTGTATAACTGATGCTAATCAAATCCACTCTGTAACTGAGTGGTTCACATTTGGCCGTCTTATTAGATTCAAAACAATCCACTATCTGAGGATTTATTCAATTTTCTATGCATTTACAGGTCTTTGATATTTATACCTTATTTAGCATTAATGTCCTCTTTCTCAGTTCAGCCCTTTTCAAGCATGCTGCTTCTCTATCACTTGTCTAGGATCCACACTGGCGGTCAACAAAAAAACTAAGAGTTGGTTACCAGCTCCTCCATCAGCTGTGTGTCTTGAGCAAGTGCCTGACATTCTCTAAGCCTCCGTTTTTTCATCTATAAAATAAAAGTCCTGATACTTGCTCTAACTAGCTCAGGGGATTTTTCTGAAGATTCTAAATGGAGTAATATTTGTGAAAGTGCTTTGCTATTTGTACAGAAAAAGACATATGTCCTGTGATATCAACATCTGTCCTTTAAAAACAAAAACAGACTAATATGTCAAACAGAACTAAAAACTCCAATGCATTTAAAAACCAAAACCAAACCCAGTGCCGCTGAGTTGATTCTGACTCATAGAAACCGTATAGAACAGGGTAGAACTGCACCATAGAGTTTCCAAGGAGTGCCTGCTAGATGTGAATTGCTGACCTCTTGGTTAGCAGACACAGCACTTTAACGGCGACACCACCAGGGTTTCTGTAATGCTTTCAGGTAGAGAAAACAAAACATTTTTCGTCTTATCTTGGACTAGAATCAAATACTAAGGAAATGTCTAAACTTACATACACCAAAGAATCTAATACATTTAAGAGTGATGGCTAAATTTAGGTTTTACTGCATTATTAGACTAAATTACCAGCTAAGAGGAAATGCTGGTAGCGTAGTGGTTCAGTGCTATGCCCGCTAACCAAAAGGCTGGCAGTTTGAATCCACTAGGTGCTCCTCAGAAACTCTATGGAGCAGTTCTATTTAGTCCTACAGGGTCACTGTGAGTCACAAGCAACTTGACAGCAGTGGGTTTGAGTATCAGCTAATAAAACATAAAGCATAACAAAGAGAAACATAGTTTAATATAGTATGTAAAGATTTTAAAAGAGTTCTGGGGTCAGAGACTTTTCTGCTTTCATGGAAAAGTTTCATATCAGCATTGTCCAACACAATAGCCAACAGCTACATATAGCTACTGAGCACTTGAAGTATAGGAGGAAACTGGCTGTGTAGTTGACTTATTTTTAAGTAATTTAAATTCAAGTTTAAATAGTGATATACAGCAAGAGGGAGTGTTTTAATTGTTGGGTCTATTCTTACTAACTACATGATTTGGGCACACTTCTTCATCACTCTGTGCCTCAGTTTTCCCATCTGTAAAATGAGAAACTGTTGTCAGGTTTCTGAAAATACATGCTTTGGGCACACTTCTTTATCACTCTGTGCCTCAGTTTCCTCATCTGTAAAATGACATATTGTTGGCAGGTTTCTGAAAAAAGTTGATATGTAAAAAGTCTTCACAAAGTTGTCAAGCACAAAATAAGCATTAAGTAACTGTAGCTTGTTAGGAATAAGTACCAACACACTACTACTGGAAACCCAGGCGGCGTAGCGGTTAAGTGCTATGTCTGTTAACCAAAAGGTCAGCAGCTAGAATCCACTAGAGCTCCTTAGAAACCTTATGAAGCAGTTGTACTCTGTTCTATAGAGTCGCTAAGAGTTGGTATCAACACAAGAGTAGTGGGTTTGTTGGTTTTTTTTTTTTTTTTTTGGTTTTATACTACTAGCAGTGGTGGAGTAGCAGTGGTATAAATAATAACTACAGTTGGATATATCATGGACCACCAAAAGAACGAACAAACCTATGTTGGAACAATTACAGCCAGAACGCTCCTTATAAGCGAGGAATGGAAAGACTCCCTCTCACCAGCTGTGGGCATGTGATCAGGAGGGATGAGTCTCTAGAGAAGGACATCATACTTGATCAAACAGAGGGTCAATGAAAAAGAGGGAGACCTTCCATGAGACAGACCAACACAATGGCTGCAACAACGGACTCAAACATGACACTTAAGAGGATGGGGCAGAACTGGGCAGTTTCTCATAGTGTTGCACACAGGATCGCTGAGAGTCAGAACCAACAGGTGTGCAACCTAACAGCCACGGGTGGATTTCAGAACATTTCTCTATCTTTGCTCCACAGTCAGCAAAAGATCTAAGGGTCTAAATAGTAAGAGGGTATATCATCAGAAGGTAATATCTTATCATCTCAAAAATAATGATCATGAAGAGAATGTTAATTCACATAAATATATTTCTAATTTTCACGAAAAGTAGAACATAAAACAGTATACACTTACCGATTCAAGTACAGAAAACTCACATCTGTAAACTGACTGACATGAGAACTATATATTGTGACGGTCAACAGTTAACCAAGTGCTTTTAAACACCCTATCTCACAAACTAATGCATTTGGCTGGTAAAAGCTTATTCTATTTTAGGAATAAAACCAAAACCAATATGTTGCGGTCAAATTGATTCCAACTCACAGTGACCCTACAGGAAGACAGAGAGGACAGAGCGGAACTTCCGCCAAAAGTTTCCTAGGTGTAGCTGGTGAATTTGAACTGCTGACTTTTTGGTTAGTAACCCGGCTCTTAAGCACAATACCACCAAGGCTCCATTTCAGCAATAATGAACCTGAACTTTTGAAAGCATAAGTGATTTGTTCATATCTAACAGTAATAAGCAAATCCTCCTATTCTGACTCAAAGTTAACACCTTTTCCACTATTACCAACAACTTTTGAGGATGAATGTAAGTGATGTTAAATGTTATACATAACTGAGCATCCACTGCAGCTCTGGTGGTGTCTTTACCTTTGTTCTCTCTGGAAACAATAATGAAGATAACAGAACTGAAGTCAGATCCTATCCAGAAACTACTGTCTACTAGCCTTCCTGTTGACCTGACCTGGTAACATATACAGGTTGACAGGGTCAGCACTATAATAATTACAGTTTTACCCCAAAAGAATTAATTCACAGTTCTAAAATTTTTCCACAATACCAACGGACTTCAAAATAAAGTGTCGGGGGCGGGGGCAGGGACCATGACAACAAACACAATTTAACCTTCCATTCTCCCCAAGAGACTGTAAGAAAAAACACAGGATTTAGTGGGGCATCTGAAATGGATTTTAATGACAAATTTTGAGTTCGCAAATTTAGGAAATTTTTCAGTAAAAGTTGCTCCAGAAGATTTAGTCTTAGAAATACAAACAGTTCATAATAACACTATGTGAGGTGGTACACAGAAGGCTTTGCTTTGAATGAATAATTAATGGAAATAATATTTGAAAATATTTTAATACAGTTTTTTTTCCATGTACACCTACATACAAGCTGGTTTACAAAGTGGCAATTATCTGTAAAATTTTAGGATCTGTTTTTTTTCTATGTACACCCCACTCCTCACTCATGGACATAGTTAGGTTCCAGAGACCTGGTTGTTACCTGAAAACTGGCATCAGCAAAAAGGCAGATGACCACATGAGCTCATAACATAGAGGATGACTATATCATTACGTAACTGGCAAACTAGCTCGTAACTGCCAAACCACTGAGAATCATGGGCCAGTGAAGTTGATACACACTTAACCCCTCAAAAACAGGGCTACCCTCTCACTATACCTTGGTGTTCATTACTGCCAGACCATATGCCATTAATGTACAAAACAGGCAGTAGACTTTCGACTACTGTTGGAAGTGTGAAATGTCAGATAGTAAGACAGTCATTAAGTGAGGAGTCGGTGTATTGACCATAGTACTTGCTATCCAAGTCATTTTATGGTCTTTAGGACCACATTTAATGCATGTAAGAAACTATCATAACCCTTTTGGTCATTTTAACTGATTCAAGCCAGTATGCATAAATGTACCATAGTCAGCAAGAGTTCTGGGTTTTGAGTTTTTAATTCTGATTCTACCAAAAGCTACTTATTCCTTTCTTCCTTTTTTTCATTCATTGTTTGGACTAATGTCTATTGAGCCCCTACACATGTGTCACACTGCTGGTGGATACAGAGTAAATACCTACATTTTCTAGACAGGCATGTGCTCTGGTCTCAAGTATAGGATGCAATCTGTCAGGGGGGGTATGTACATATACATACACATGGACAACTACACACACAAGCACGAATGCACACACTGGGGGTAGGAGCACAGGACTCGTATTTGGAAAGTTACACCACACTTTCTGAAGGATGTGAGATGTCAAGTCCGTAGAAGCAGCATGTGTAAAAGCCTTCAGATACATTGAAAGTAAGAACCATCTAATTTGGGGCATGTGAGCAACCAACATATTCAGAGCTGAGTCTGAAAAGGGTATGATTGAGAATTATAAAACACATTATGGAATATAAACTATATCTTGCACATAATGGGAAAAAATTATTTAAAAAATTTTTTTCCAGAATTGTTTTAAAACCTCAGCCAAAATTTTTTTACTGGAAAAACATTAACTGCTTTCTCCCTAAAGTTAGGATGAAGAAAAAACATATCCAGTATCACTAATTTTACTCACTACGTTGGAGACTTGAAATAAGACAGGGCAAATAAAATATATGGAAGGTACAGATATCAGAATAGGAAAATAAAATTGTTTATGTTTGCTGTTGGGACATTTTCCAAATGGCGATTTCAAATAATCTACCTATAAACTACTAAAAATAACAAGCAGATTTTGCAAAGCTGTTGGATACTAGTCAATAAACGTAAGTCAGTTGTACTTCTAGATACTTTTTCAAACAATTCAACTATAATTTTTTAAAAATAATGTATAGTCACATTAAAAATTATAAAATGTCTTAGGAATCAATCAATCAAAAGATGTATAAGACCTCTATTCTGAAAACTATAAAACATCAAGAGAAATTAAAGAAGACCTAAATAAATTAAGGAATATATTTGCGATATATACTATATCCTTGGATTAAGAGTCTCAGGTTTTTAAGTTGCTGATCATTAGAAACTCTGGTGGGTTAGTGGTTAACTGCTATGGCTGCTAACACAAAGGTCAGCAGTTCAAATACACCAGACACTCACTGGAAACCTACAGGGAAGTTCTAGTCTGTCCTATATGGTCGCTATGAGTCAGAACGAACTTGACAGCAATGGATTTGGGTTTTGAGGCTAACAGCTGGAAACCGTGGTAGTGTAGTGGTTAAGTGCTATGGCTGCTAACCAAAAAGTCAGCAGTCCCAATCCACCAAGTGCTCCTTGGAAACCATATTGGACAGTTCTACTCTGTCCTATAGGGTCACTATGGGTCAGAATGGTCTTAATAGCAACGGGTTTGGCCTTTGGTTTTGGAATGGTCTGCAGTATGAATCCACCAGCTGTTCCTTGGAAATGATAGTGGATATTCTACTCTGTCGTACAAGGTTGCTTAGAACTGGAATTGATTTGACAACGAGTTATGCTGAATTCTCTTAAATCATGTAATAATTTCAATGGAATCAAAATAAAAACCACAGGTGTCTTGTGTTTGCTTTGGTGGTGCGTATGTGCACACAGATCTTCAAGCATGCTTTTACAGAAATCGACACACTGATTTTAAAACATATAGGGGAATTTAAAGGCTCTCTAACAGCCAACTGAGAGGACAATGAAGTTGAAGACCCACATGACCAGTTTATAACACTGACTGTAAGCCGGGATAAAAGTAACATGTACTCCTGAACAGATGTTCTAGTGGTGTAGATGGTTTGTGCTCAACCTAAAAACTGGCAGCCTTAACTCCCCCAAAAGTGCTACAAAGGAAAAGCCTGGTGACCTGCTCATGGAAAGACGACAACCACGAAAACACGACGTGGTAGCGCTACTCTATAAAATGTGGGGTTGCTATGAGTTGCAATCTACTGCCCTTGACTTGACGGCAATGGCTTCTTTGTTAGCATCTTTTAGTTTACTCATAAAGAGACCATTAGAACAGAACACAGAGAGGAGAAGTACATGTACTTAGTACCACTTTAAATATGACAAAAAGGCTCTGCAGTTGAGTAGGGGCAAGGGGAGTCTTTTCAGTAAAGGCTGCCAGGACTGTTGGTATCTATATGGGAAAAACCAGAAAAGAATTCTTGACTCCGTATTTCACACCATACAAAACAATTAATTCAACAGGGATGAAAAACTTCAACCTGAAAGACAAAAACAATAAAGTATGTAGAAAACGACTCAGGAGAATTAATTCCATTATCTCAAGGAAGGTCTTTGGCCAAAAACTAGACGCAGAAATCACAAAAATACTAAATTGTTCATCATTAAAATTAATAGCTTCACCTTTGAAACATTATAAAGAGAATGCCTGAGTACTTGGAATATATGCATCTAAGATTAGTGTCTTGCATACGTTTTTAAAAATAAAGAAGAAAAACTCATTGCTGTTGAGCTGATTCCGACTCATAGCGGTCCTACAGTAGAGAGCTGAAATGCCTCGTGAGGCTTCCAAGGGGCAGCTGCTGGACTTGAACTGCTGAATTTTTGGTTGGGAGCTGACCTCTTAACCCCTGGGGTTTCACAGGCTACTAAAAGTCTGTCTAAAATAACTAAGTGCATGTCTCTACTGACAGATATGTACAAGTATATTCCCTGCAATCACAAAAGCCCCAAACTGAAAACATTACTTCAACAGGGAAATGGGTAAACAAGCTGTACCTGGTTTATGCAATGGAATACTACACAGCAATAAATAAGAACATTCCACAATGATAATATCATGGATCCGACTCGATGGCACTTGGCTTGGCTTGGCTTTGGCAATACATAAAAGAACAGATGAATTTCACAGATACTGTGTTAAGCAAAATAAGTCATACACAAATGTTACATATTGTATGATTTCATTTTTCTGAGTTTCGAGAATAGACAAAACAAATCAATGGCGATGAAAAGTCTAAAGAGTAATGACTTTTGGCAGGAAGAGCCTTATTAACTAGAAAAAGAGCATGAGAACCCTCCGTGGTCTGGAGATGTTTCAGATCTTGATCTGGGTAGAGTCATGTCATGAATAAATTTAGAAAGACATATTAGTTCACTCTATACATTTTTACAGTATTATTTCCTACCTCCCTTTACAAGTAGGAGAAAACAGAGGCTTCCAGAGGTAAAATGAATCACTCCAGTAACAGTATGCAGATGAAATTGGGGAGAGGCAAGTCACAGGGCAAGAATTAGTAGGTGGTTAAAGATTCAGACGTGAGTGACAAGGACTGGAAATTGTAATGGAGACAAAGACAGTTGATGGATTCAGAAAAGACCAGACACACTGATAAGAAGGAGGGAGAAGCCAAAGATGATGCGCTGGTTTCTGATTAAGGAACCAAAACCAAATCAAAAAGCAAACCCACTGCTGTCGAATGGATTCTGCCTCACAGCGCCACTATGGTACAGAGGAGAACTGGCCCATAGAGCTTCCAAGGAGCGCCAGGCAGGTTTCAACTGCCGACCTTCTGGCTAGCAGCTGTCACACTAACCACTAAACTACCAGGATTTCCAGGGGTATCAAATATTTCAATTGCAATCTGAAGAAAAAGAAATTAAGCTGGCTGAATTCCTGAAGCGATCCTCTTTTCCTCTTCAGCTGTCTTCCTTTAGAGAAGCATGTTCTTCTACATTTTGTAAATGAGATTAAAAAAATACTCTGATCACACCAATGAATTTGCTTTTAGAAGAGACAAACCCCTTACCATTATTATTTTAGTTCTATTCTTAACTCAGAAGTTTTTTTCACTTGTTTTATGTCTGCGGTTGTGTGTGTGTTAGTGTAGGAGAGAGGGTGTGTGTGTATGTGGGCATGTTTTGTTCTCTTCCCTTTTCTTCCTCTCGAATTACGTCTACTCTCCATTTTATGGTTGGGAAGTTTTCTCCATCACTGTTTCTTCTTAGTCACCATTAATTGATCATGTTTGGGGACATTAATAAAGGAAATAAAATACAAACTTTTTTTTTAAACTGTCGATTACAATGATGTGTAAGTTGAATTTTGGATTTCCCAACAATTCATTGTATGTCATTAATGTAGCTGAAAGAGATGTAATGCAGACTAAGAAATACAATAAGTTTGTTTTCCAAAATACTGCAACATCATTCTGTGCATTTAGTATCAAATTTTCCTTGAAACACTGCTATGCATTCACGATTCTCACTTGATATCTTAG
Organism: Heterohyrax brucei; assembly: GCA_028571685.1. Lineage (NCBI taxonomy): Eukaryota > Metazoa > Chordata > Mammalia > Hyracoidea > Procaviidae > Heterohyrax > Heterohyrax brucei. Next base: position 101,081,926 of record CM053148.1, read on the forward strand.
TATAGCGAAGTAAAGGTAAGAATTTTTGAATTTCATCATTCCATCAACACCATCTTCACCTGTACAACAAATTCAGCTGTAAGAAAAGATACAAAGTTAGGGGAGAAAAAGGATTGATTGGCACTTTCCTTCCACTTTCTTTAGACCCTAGACCAAAACTGGGCATTTTGAAATATAACATTCTACTTTACCGTCAGTAACTTCCAAATATGCTTTTGTGATGATACTTCCAGCAACATTCAAGGTCTGACAGATATAATAACCAACGTCTGATCGCTGGACGTTAGTAATAGTGAGGTCACCAGTCTGGGAGACAGAAAACCGGCTGGATGACTGTGGTGGCTGATACGAGAAAAGCAGATTCTAGAAACCAGAATTGGGGGAGAAAGGAAAAAGCAGATCAGCCGCTGGGCTCCAACATTTTGACATATGTACTTACACATTTACAGAACACACATACAAATGTGTTAAATATTCTTTCAATGTATACCTTACATATAATGATGTTCTGTCTCATATACACACACACACACGCACACACACATGCACACACACACGTTAATGATCTAACTTTATACAACTATCATTGTTAGGGTCACTTGTCAATTGAACGAAATTCTAAACATTAGTGTATGTTTTTAGAACTATCAGTGTCAATCACTCATCGATATGGAAGGGTATTAACTATCACCAAAGAATTGTACACAATGTACATACACAAACACATACATACACAAACATACACACATGCACCAGGTTCAATGATCTAACCTTACAACTATCATTTTTAGTGTCACTTGAAAATTTAAATAAATTCTAAAGCAGTATTCAATCACTAAAAGATACAGAAGGATAGATATTAAGTATCACCACAGTAAAATGTTTTACACACACACTTGCACACACACAAAGGAAATGCTGGTGGCGTGGTGGTTAAGTGCTACAGCTGCTAACCAAAAGATCAGCAGTTCACAATCCACTAGGCATTCCTTGGAAACTCTATGGGGGTAGTTCTACTCTGTGCTATAGGGCTGCTATGAGTTGGAATCAACTTGACAGAGATGGGTTTGTTTTTTTGGTGATACACATATATGTGTGTATGTGTATGTGCATGTTTACACACGTGTGTGTGTGTCTGCATAACTATTAAGCTAAACTTAAAAAAAAAAAAACTCACTGCCATCAGGTTGATTTCAACTCACAGCAACCTTATAGGTAAGAGTTGAACAGCCCCAAAGAGTTTCCAAAGAGCATCTGGTAGATTTGAATTGCTGACCTTTTGGTTGGCACACAGAGCACTTAATCACTACACCACTAGGTTTTCCATATGATTATTAGGACTGTAAATATGAATATCTTTAATATGTAAACAACTAAAATTTAAACAAATTATGCGAAAATACAATTAATTTCAAAGATAAAATCTCGGCACCATAACAATTATGTCTGTTAGCCATCCATTATAAATGTTCAGGAACCCGTATCAAAGTGTTCACCGGTGTATATCTTATTATTCTTGTTAAAGTGTATGAATAGCTGTCATAGGCTTTTTGTTTTTAGAAATTCAAATACTGAATCTGAGAATTCATAACAGAACTTTATTTCTGCAGAAAATTGTCCTAATACAAGAAAAATCAAGAAAAGGGGTGATGTTATTTTGTGTTACCAATTTGTCACTCTCATCAGAAATGCATGTTTCTGTACCATTTTACAGGGAGTGTATGTTTATTTCCACATGAAATAATGCCACATACCATTGCTTTACATGGAATAAAGAAGAGCAACGTTATTTTTCTAACTGAATCAAACTGCCTCTTTTTTAAAAGCTGAACTGCTTGTCATCACACATCATTTTATAATGACCTAACTACAATCAACGCATACATGTTCAGTGACATAACTGTATAAAAAATGAGTTGCATCATTAAAGCAACACAAACCAAAGCACAATCACAATTGGGAAATGTGATCTACAGTTTAAATAACTTCAGTGCATCATCTAAATAGTGCTCAATTAGTAAGACCTTCCAGGAGATTTACCACTGTAGCTACACAGATTTTCCTTTGTATCACACACCCAGTTCTACCTGCTCTGTTTACATATTTTGTTCCTTCCTGTATTGAATTTGCTGTGATTCAAGAAATTCAGTTCTCTGAAGTCAAATGGAACGTATTAGAATCAGCCAAGACACTAAAATATGAATTCACATGATGGCCTAAATCAAGTTAATATTTACCTACCATGGTTAAGAACCAAAGTGAACTCAAAGGTACTGGCTATAAAGGATTATTAAACCCAGTCAGTAAATTACCTTTGTATTATTAGTAATAACATATCAACAGAAGCTACAGCATAAAACAAAACACCAAGATTGATGCAAGCAAACATAAGAAAAAGTCCGGAATAACTGCATTAACAATGAATGAGTTTTTTTTTTTTAAATAAGTATTAGAAACAAGTAAAGACAAGTATTTCCCGTTTTGAAAGAGAGAAATGAATCCTTGGTGGCCTGTATACTGGATAAAGGGTTCAGCTGCTAACCACATCATCGGTGGTTCAAATTCACCAGCCGCTCCATGGAGAAAGATGGGGAAATGCACTTCAGTCAACGTCACAGCCTTGGAAACCCTATGGGGCAGTTCAACTCTGTCCTATAGCATCGGTCAGAATGAATTCAGTGGTCATGGGTTTGGTTTTGCTGGATTTTAGTAAAGAAGTTACATCATTAAGAGAAAAAAAGCTTAGATGGTAAAAAATATTTAAAGTGTTCTGTTTTTAAGTGTAGTGGTTAAGTGCTACATCTACTAACCAGAAGGTTGGCAGGTCAGATCCTTCAGGCACTCCTTAGAAACTCCATGAAGCAGGTCTACTCTGTCCTATAGGGTTGCTATGAGTTGGAATCAACTCAACAGCATTGGGTTCAGTTGATACAGAAAGACTGTTCAAAACTAACTTACGAGTTTGCAAGACTGTATGTCTCTATATTCTAGCTTCAGTGCATAAGATACAAAATTCTGGTTTATAAAATATTTACAGTATAGAATTTCATGGTAAATGGTGATCATAAAATAATTCTCAAAGAATTCAAATATCCTGAACTATCCTTAACATACAGCATCTGTGTGAAACAGAACTGTATATTGTTGGACAGTCCTAAGAGCACTTCAGAATCTTAATGCGTACAGAGAAGTCACACTGAATAATTATCATCTGTTTTCAACATCCATAAATGTCTTTTAACATATAATTCCGGATACTTGAATAATAGCAATAATAAGTAATTAAACTGTGCTGAGAAAAGAGAATTTTTTTAAATTTAATTTTTTAATAACTTTTTTAATGCAGCTGAATTGGAAGTCAAAGTAAAGTTGACACAATAAAACCAATATTATTCAATTTACTACCCTGGACACTAAAACCAGCTGAGGGAAACACTTTGACAGAACAAGGAAGAAAAATTTCCCTCTCCCATTGCTACATTTTTCCAGGGCACTCTGAGTTTTTTCAGATCTTCTACTGTCATGATTATATGAGTAGATAACACATCTCTTGAGTTTATCATGTAGCTGGGATCCACTCTTGCTGATTAAAAAAGTTAGAAAAAAGTCATACCTGACTTCCTTCTCTCCTCCAAAAAATAGCTGGTTGAGGGTTTCCGGTTGCTTCACACTGGAAAGTCACTGTTCGTCCCATGGTAACAACTTGGTCCCGAGGTTTGACAACAAAATGGGGTGGTTCTAAAAGAAAAGGGACAAATTACACTGGATCAAAAGCATGTAGCTATTCTCCTAAGTGTGACAATCTCCCAAATGCTGCCTTTATTTCACATACCATATTAGTCTCTGCAGTACGCTATGTACCACCTCTCATTCTTAAATCTGACTCTAAATTATTACATTCTTATTTATAGAAGGGAATGGAGTTATTTGATGAAGAGGTTTTTATTACCTGACCTCCTAAGATTAACCTCCACAGGAGAAAGAACTCTTGAGTTACAATTTGACCCTCCTTTACATTCAAAGTATGCCTGACATTGTGTGAATTAAATATTATCTTTTCTCAGTTAGTGCTGCTTGAGGGTGAATGGACTTTAATCATACACGTAAGGATTTCCTGATGCACACAGGTTCTAAAATGACTTTCACTCAAAAGCTCCTGAAATGCTCCCATGCAAATTATTACCATTTAAAGTCTTCAGCCCAATTACTTGAATAGAAATGAATTTAAACCAACAGTCGAGCTGAATGCCTCCTTCATTTACATAGGCAAGGGCCTGTTCCAACAGAATCTATATGGAAATGAAGGCAAATTGGAAACATCTGCTCATCCTGACATCATAAATACTGCCAGCTTTGTCCAAACTGTGTGATTTACACAGACTTAAATGGCCACTTCTCCCAGCAGTAAATAGAGTGTCAGAAGATTGTGTCAGTTACACGGAGAGGAAGGGCAGCTGAAAACATGAGGTGTGCTGATGGCCGGACTTCTGGGACCCAAACCAAACCAAGTGTTGTCTGGGGGCTGTGTCTTGTGCTTGAAAACGTAAACTGAGTGTAAGTCTCTTTACATCCTGTTTACACCTTTCAAATTCATCTCTTATCAGTCATCTAAAGAACGTAACTATTTTTCTCTACTGTCTCAGTTCAAACCGAAGCAAAGGTTTTCAAACCAGGCATTTAACAGTTTACGGAGGAAAGGGCTGTTCTAATCCACTTTTTAAAGCTTTCCCATGATTTCTAACCTTTGTTTTAAAAGACTCTTCAGTGACTTATGTCAGACACTGAGCTAATGCCTTCAAGTGAACATAAACCAAAACTTACAGTCAATTTATTCCTTTAAGTAATAAATGCCACCATTCTGCTTATAAGGATACGAGTTTTTGTTAATGATGCTCTGTCCTTGAAAGTGTACCTTTCTCTTGAAGGATCTCTTGAATATACACACATACATGTGCCTTATGCTAAGGATTTCACTTAAATATTAACATAATTTAATATGCATGTTCATTATATATAAATTAAAATGTAAAGCTCTTTTTTTTTCCAAAAAAAAAAAAAGAAGGAAAAATAAAGAGACCTGCCTAAAATCGTACAGCAGTATAACTGAAAAAAGCAATTAGGTCGTCTGACTTCTAGATGAGTGTACTTTCTTCTAAACCCCCCTTTTTATTGAGGTTTCATAGAAATTACACCATTTGACTAGAAAATTATAGGAGATCTGAAAAATCAGGTCACATGCATTCCACTGTCCTGTAACTTATAGGGAAGAAAATATGGAATTAGAGGATATAGTTTAGGATCAATTTAGTAACGCTGAAGTTCTAGCTTATAATTTTTTTTTTTAACCATGATTGTAATTGAGTGGTTCACTCATGAATTTAGCAAACACTATCATTACCCAGGTATAATAAGTGGCATGTGCCTTGTCGCTGGAGGACCTTTCCTCCAGTATGCAGCCATATAGGAGCTCTCCGTTTCTTAGTTAAGGGTTGGGAATAATTGATGTGGAAATTAGAAGAAAAAATTAAGAGAAGATTTCCTGGATAATAAAACAATCCCCAAAAGAGTTTGGTTGCTTTCAGTGAAAGAAACCCAAATGATTAACCAAATGAATGGGAAAAGAGGACTTTCCAGTATGCTTGGCTTTGCGTAGGAAAATATAAATGCTCAAGCCACTTAGTCAAGTAAAAACTTCGGGTGGTCTCTTTCCTAAATCCCAGAAACATGTCGAATAACGTGGGCCAGAATCGACATTTCTTTTATAAAATGCCAGCTTTCTCCAACCTCAAAGACTTATTTTGGAAAGAGGGATCCAAACCCTTATGCTAACTACATTTCCCCTGCAGCCATTCTTCTACACAGGATATTTGTCTGGAAATGAATTCACTCCATTTGTAGGCATATTCTGGAGCCAACAGCAACAGTGACATCAGCCACAAGATATTAGAAATGTTAACTTTAAAAAATACTTTTCTCCAAGTATGTGAAATACGAAATGTAGGTAAATTTCGAAGGAAAAAAAATTAAAATGACTAAAGATGCTTCTATGTATCTATCAATCATCAACCTATGTAGGTTGACGAACTCATGCATAAAAGGTGCCTACTTGATTTTGATAACATATTGCAATATATTTGAAAGTTAGAGCACTTAAATTTGGCATAACTGAAAGATACAATCATAGTATGCCATGTATGGTCAGTGTTGAAAAATTAGGTAGAGCAAAGTGGAAAAAAAAAGGGGTAAAGTGACTCAACTCTACCATGCAAAGCAGATGGTACTCTCTTAAAATTTCTTGTACAACAGGATTTTAATGAATCTGCAATTTTAGTGAATCGCAGAACACTTTACATTATCTAACCAACCTCTATTGACTCAATTTTAGATTGTTTCTAATCTTCAGCACTGAAAACTGGTGTGATTAACACCAGTCTCACAAATATATACAAAAGTATTAATGTAGAGGTCAAGATGGAAAGCCCTGGGGGCATAGAGAGCAAATGCTGTATCTGCTATTAAAAGGTTGGCAGTTTGGATCTACTCAGTGCTCCTTGGAAACTGTGTGGAGGGGTTCTACCCTGCCCTATAGGGTCACTATGAAGTAGACTTGACTGTGCAGCAGTGTCAAGGTCAACATGCAGGGTCAGAGAAAAGGCTAACCTCTAGGGCATTTAAACCCTGGCACAGTGGTTAAGCACTATGAATGCTAATCAAAAGACTGGCAGTCTGAATTGACGAGGAGCTCCTTGGAAACCCTATGGGGCTGTTCTACTCTGTCCTATAGGGTCACTATCAGTTGGAATTGACTTGGTGGCAATGGGTTTGGTTTGGGTTTAGAGCATTTCAGCAGCTACAGTGAAACTCTGTGTTGTGAATTTTGTTTTCATGTGATTGTAGACTAAATTTTATACGTTTCCTGTATGTGTTGTAAATATATATATTTTCCATTTTGTCAATCTCTTTCTATTAGGCATTTTTGTAACTATCAATATTTTGCTTTTTTTGTCAAATATTTCAATCATTTCCTTTAAGGTTTTTGTCCTTTGTGTAGTTATGTGAAAGTCTGTCCTGTCCTGAATTATATAAATAGTTCATCAACATTTTCACTCTGTACCTTTATGTCTTTTTAATTTTTATATTAAATTTTATTCCATCTATATTTCTGCATGGGTGGTATCATATAGGAAATTATTTTTTTCAGAAAGCTAGTCACTACATCACCATTACTGAACAATCTAAAGCTACTGATATTAATGCAAAATGTCATCTTTCAATTATTCATGCAACTTTTTAAAGACTAGTTAAGAGATCAGTTCTTCTAGGGTCTAAATTATTTCCTAGCATATCATTCAATAGCCAGGCCAAGTGCCGACTTGTACAAAATTTTCTCCAATAGTCAACTAGCAAAATGAAAAAGTGAATGGACCTTCCCAAGTTTCTGACAATAAAAGTGCTTAGAAGCCTGGTGGCTCTTTATTTATATGGAGACAGAAGTTTCTCAAGGCAAATTTTGGTGAACTTTGTATATTAGTGATTATTTCTTATATAACATAAAAATGAAACTGACACACAGAAATGAAAGAGGACCAGCAGCTGTAAGTACAAGGCTTTTCACCAGAGGTACTTTTAATGACCATTACTAAATAATAGTTAAGAATACTTGATAGACATGAATTTGTAAGCATATTTTGAGCAAAAAAATTTAAAAATCCAAATTGTTCTCCGGGGTATCTATTTTTTTTCACTCTTATTTGATCTTTTTCTTTTTTTCTAGATATTGAGTCAGGACTTGACCAAGATACTGTCCAATCACTTTTCTGTTTTTATCACTTATTTAAAAGGAGTGAGGAAATACAAAGACACACATGATAGACCGTTTAATAAGACATAAAGTTAGCAACCCCATTACCTTTCCTCTGTCACAGTTACCCATACTTGCTGCAGAATTTATTCTGTGCAGTCTGTCTTTGTGGCCAATGACAAGTGAAACATGGAGGCTGACTGGTTGAAGGACATAGAAGGGTATGGATGGAAAGGGGAAGAGAAGTTCCAGTCACAGGGACACGGTGATTAGAAGATGGTCAATAAAATGTCAACTTACCAGACCCAACTAAAACAAAAACAAAAGAAAACATGGAATAAATAAAAACAAAGAAACATAAAATAAACCAAAACTAAAAAATAATAAGATTCCACTTAACAATGACCTCTCTTTAAAAATAAAGAACGCATTAATAGTTGGATATATGACTTGTACTATATATGAATGAATAATTGTTAGCATTTTAAGCATTATGATGAACCATTTAAGAAAAATTAGAAATGAATCTTAAAAATCTAGCATGATTAAATGGTAGAGCTACAATGAATGATAACTATGAGCATTTTTCAATGACTTTATATTTTGCTACTAGATGACAGATAAATACATGCATGAGCTTAGAAATGCTAAAAATTTTATCTGCTAATGCTACATTAGAAATCAAAATCAAGCACCTTAATCACAGACAGAAAAGTGTTAAATCTCATAACTTCACTCATAGATTAGTTTTTAAATGCTTCATCCTGCTAACAACACTGTCTTACATCAGTGCTTCTTAAACTGAATATGCAAACAAACCATCAGCAATCTAGTTAAAATACAGATGATTTTGATTCCATTGGTCAAGATTCAGGTTTGGGATTTTACATTGCTAAAAAGAACCCAGGCGATGCCTAAATTACTGGTCCGTGATTATAAACTGAATTGCAAGACCATTAAAAGGTACTACATTTAAATTCTTGGCATATTTTTAATTGAGAAGAGAAACATAAATAATATGAATAGATTACGCAGAGAAAACTTTTATAATCCAACCTATAGTGATGTCTACATTACCTTTTTTCATTGCTAAAGCACTGGACATTTTAATATAAAAAGCACAATTGATACATATTTAAAGTATTTTCAAATAACTGTTTTGTTACTCTCTGCTTCAGAAACAAAGGCAATCACTGTCCAATGCAGTTAACAGTAGACACCTGTGATGTATTTTACTCAGATAAGTAACTCCCATTGTCTTTCAGTAAGTCAAAATTAATTGGACCTGAAACACATTCTTACAGTTTAAATAAATGAACAAAGCCAAGGACTGCTGCTGTGAATAGTACAGTTACAAAATAATGGAAAAGTTCTTGTATATATGTTTAGGTAACAAAAGTTAAGTTTCTCTCACTCATGCAAAACTTTTCTGACAGCCTCACCAGCTATCCTATCCATATTCCAACACATACAGGGAGATAATAGGGTAAAATTACTTTTTTTTTTTTTTAATTTAAAGATATGTTTTAAGTGACAGGTGAAAAAAACATTTACCAACTACAAGAGTGACAGGCTGACCTTAACTGCAGTCTGAGAGTGTAACAGAATTTTGTGGGATTCTGAAGAAAAGTTTTGGCATTATCTTTTCAGAGTTATCAATGAAAATAAATTGGATCTCATCAGACTAGGAAAAATTTAAGCCATATTTAAAGTCACAAGGGAGTTACCGGGTAAAGCAAAAATTTGGCCAGCTTGGCTCCTAATCCAACGGTTGAAGGTTCAAATCCACCCAGAAATGCCTAGAAAAAAGTCCTGCTCATCTACTTCTTCCAAATCAGGCACTAAAAACTTTGTAGAGCACAGTTCTACTCTGACACAAACCGGGTCGCCAAGTGTTGGTATCAACTCAACAGTGACAGGGTTTGGTTATTTTTCAACCTCACAAGATAAAAGACATGATTCGTAACTACTTTCCAGTAATGATTTTTAGTAGTTAAAATTTTCTTAACCATTTCACAAGTTTCCAACACATTAGACACAAGAAAATCCTGATTAAACAAGCATTCTTCAATGCTTACAGATTTTTTTTTCATTCATTAAGCCACAGGAATAGAATTTTTATTTTAATTAAAATCTAGGATACATAAAACCTCAGGCTAATGTATTTGTAAATCATATAAACAGCAAATCATAATTACAAGATATTTTATAGTTGAATAGAGGCCTTAAAGGTACCCTAATGACCTAAAGGTGATCCCCCCCAAAAATTTGCTCTCCAGTTGATTGGCAATAATAGTAATTCCGTAGGACAGAATAGAACTGCCCCAAAGGCTTTCCAAGGAGCTCTTGGTACATTCAAATTGCTGTGCTTTTGGTTAGCAGCCAAGTTCTTAATCACTGTACCACTAGGGCTCCCGTTTTTACACCAAACCCATTTCCAGTGAGTCAACTTCCACTCACAGTGACCCTACTAGACAGAGAAGAATTGCCTCAGAGTTTCCAAGGGGCGCCTAGGTTGATTCAAGCTGCTGATGTTTTAGTTAGCAGCCGTTAACACTTAATGACCACCCTTTCCCTCCACCCCTGGGTTAAAAAGAAATAAAAAAAACAAACCTGACTGCAGTTGGGCAGATTCTGACCCATAACTACCCTATAGATTAGAGTAGAACTGCCCCAAGGAGTTTCCAAGGAGCGCCTGGCAGATTTGAACTACTGACCTTTCAGTCAGAGGACACAGCACTTAACCATCACCCTGGTTCAGATGCTCCTAAAACATCACAGGTTTTTGAGAGAGACTCCTATCTTGACTGATGACTCAAAGTTCAAACAACCATGAAAATCAGGATGCAGTTCTCCCCTAAGTGAAACCCTGCCTGTAACAATTTAACCCCATTTCTGTTGGTTCTAGTTTCAGTAAACAAATAAATGCCAACCGTACATGAAAGTCTTCACTTCATTTGAAGGAAATGATCATTCCTGACTTTCTCTAAAAGAAATGACATGCAAGTCTTTAAATCTCTCGCCTATTCTCCTTTCTCTACATTTCTTTATGAATCAAGACAAAAGACTTTCTTTCCACACATAAAATAGGCACCTTTCCACATAGCAGGCAGTGCCCATTCTTGCCCAGCTGCATATATCCAGAAAGAATGAGAGAGGAAACCAGAGTGACTTGATGCTTTTTCCTCATTATCCTGGATGGCTCCCTGGGCGTGGGAGACTACTCCCACTGTCCTCATCCTTCTTTTCTATTTGTTGTCTTTCCACTTTGAAGGCTTGGAGCACGTCCATCCTATCTCTCTGTTCTCGCTAAGACAGAGGAAAATCTTGTCTGTCTCCATCTCTAATAAAACAATAAAACCATAAAATGTTAGAGCTGGAAGTGACCTTAACATCTATCCGCCTAACCCTCTCGTTTTCACACAAGAAAACAGACAACCTGAACTGTTAAGTAACTTTCTCAAGGTCACAGATGGCTAACCAACGACAGATTTCCAGGTCTCTTGAGTGAATACAGGACACTGTGCAAATGTTCCTACTGTTTAATGAGCTTAAGAAATATGATACACAATAGGACACCAAGTATTTTTTATTTTATATTGTAGCTATCAAAAATTATTCAATCTAAAATCATTACTATCTAGACATATACAAACTCTTTCTAAAGAATTACTCAGGATATTAAAAATATTTCAAGAGTATTTAGCAATAGTTTTTAATACCTATGAAAACTGACAAGTCAAACAAAGCTGACTTACAGCTGCTGGGAAAATACACCTTTCTGGAACAAAATTCAACACAATTATTTGCAAGATTAAACTAATCGTAATCATTTTTCCACTTGAAATCAGGAGGTAGATTAAAACACTTCTTTTTTGAAACCTGAGAGTAAATAACTTTTGACAAAGCATATTTCAAGGTAAATATATCAGATACAGTGAAACACATTTTAAAATGAGTATATATCCTAAGAGGTTAAGACTCATCACTTTATTCCATTTTTTAACATAGCAGCATTATCTGCGTTACAACCTAACTCCCACAGTAGCTCTAAAATATTGCATATTGGAAAGATTTTAGAAAGGGATGAAGAGATAGGAAACTTGTCATGAGATGGAATTTAGGTAGAAAGCATACTGTGGTCACCTAGATTATATCCTTTTTTTTTTTCAGTTAGGGTGCTTACAACAAAATCTAACTGTTGCTGCTGAGTCGACTCCCCCTCATAGCAACCCCGAAGGACAGTGAAGAACAGCTCCACAGAGTTTCAAAGGGTCACCTGAAGGATTTGAACTGCTGACCTTTGGGTCAGCAGTCACAGCACTCAACCGCCATGCCAATAGGGTTTCTAACAGCAAGTCTAAATCCCCCTCAACTCACTCTTTGCTGACTCCACTAATCAGTTCTGACCTTACCCCAAACTGGGGCTACCTCTGGAGGGTTGGACTAAATGTACTCTAGGAATCCTTCAAGGTCAAATATTCTAAAGATAAAACAATAAGAGAAGTATAGCTGTCTTCTAAACTTGAAGTTACAAACTGTTTTCAAGAAGTCAAGGCAAATTTGGAACAGAAGTAAAGAAATGGCTGAAAGGAAGGAAGAACAATCAGAGTTACAAAGGGGTAGACTATGACAAATCGTCATTCCCCTGGGATGCCCGTTTGTCACAGGTCTTCAGGTGAAGAGACTGTGAAACACGGCTGGGGACAGGGATGGCGAATCTTGCTCTTCTTCTATAGCCTGATGCTCTTTCTAAATGTTCAAGTCCTGGTGACCCAGTCAAGTATTAAGAGAAATGAAATTTGACTCCATTAAATTAAAAAAAAAGGTAAACAAAAGCAGAACATATATATATACATATATATATATATGTATACATAACCTGTTGCCATCAAATTGATTTCAACTCATAGCAATCTATAGGACAAAGAAGAACTGTCTCACGTGGCTGTCAAGAGTGCCTGGTGGATTCAAACTGCAGACCTTTTGGTTAACAGTCACACCTGTCAACCACTATGCAACCAGGCTTTCCATAAACACACACACACACACACAGACACACACACACAGTGTCCAGGTTATGAAATTGACTTACACATAACCCATAGTTAGGAACTGACCCCCATCAAGACTGTTAGATTATACACTGAGTACATACAATAGTTCGTCATAACAAACAGGTGCTACTTTGTGACATGCTCTAAAACATCATTATTGTCATCACCGTATTATTAGGTTAAAGATGTTTCAGTGTACCTCAAAATGCTTCTTTTATGATTTTTTATTCACAGAAAGGTACATTATATGCCATACTCTAAGACAAACATTTGGATAACTGATGTTACATACCATATCAAACTGTTCCAACTTAATGTACACACTCGACAGATACTGGAATAGAACTTATTCCCAATTCTGGGACTGCCTGTGTATCTCACAAGGTTTTTCTTTTGGGAAGTGAGTTTGATTCTCAAATAATCCTTCACTGGTAAATTTTCTCAAAGTTTAAAAATGTGAAATTAACCTATTCTGTTAATTCTCTGGTCTTGGGGATTTTCAGTAGCAATGGGTCTGGTATCTGCTGAGTGATGTGTGAAGATATGTAGATGTTATATAACTGACAAATAGTTTTCTTTAAAAAACGCTGGGTTAAAATGTTTGGGAGCATGTAGCTTCACACACCCACACAGAATAGGACATCTTCTCTGTCCTTCAGGATTGCTGTAAGTTGGAATCAACTCAACAGCGACAGTCAGATAATTAATCTGAAATCTTCTGTAGCCTAAGAGTGTACATTGTTCATACAATGATACTCAAATACAACTAAAATAAGAAGGCCATTTTCCAGCCACGACAGGAAGGAAGTCAAAACAGAGAGAAGAAAGGATGGAAAGAAGTGAAGGAGGGAAAGAGCAAGAGAGAGGAGGAAGAATAGGAGGAGGAAGAACAAGAGGGGGAAGGGGAAGAGAAAAGGGAAAGAGGGAGAAAAAAAAATCCTAATTGTTGGCATACTCTGGAAGCATCAACCAGAAAATTATGACTGCTTGAAAAAAAAATTGTACTAAAGTTGCAGGAAGACTTGTTTCTTAGGTGTGAAGAAAATAAGGTGGCTGGACAGATACTTAAAAACAGTTTTAGATTACATTTGACAAATACATGGCCCAGGCAGCCTTGATAACTACTCAGCACAGACAAGGAGATAACGGTCTAACCAGTAGCACTAAGGACCTCGGGTAAGTACAGAGAAGCGGCAGTTAGCACAAAGGTCACTGAACCATGAATTGGCTGCCAACCGTGAAGTCTCTAGGGGTCTTTAAAAACTGAATTTATTTCTACTTGGCCACAAGCATTTATGTATAACCCTATCTCATGAAGGAACAGAAGGGCTGACTTTTAAAGTGCTTTCTACAGGATGGTTTTAAGAGAAGAGAGATTCAGACACAAAACAGGATAACCAAGACTTCCTTTGGCCCCTCCTCCAATTTTTCCTCCAGGTTATATGCAAACATATGAGAATTCCAGTAGACATCAGAAAGTCCAAGAAAGTAAAATAAAAATGCATATGTTTTCATAATGTTGTGTTTAAGATTTTGGTCTTTCCACATGGAGATCTGAATTTCTGGCAAGCACATTTGAGTTTATCCTTACAAGTACTGTGATTCATCCCTCTCAGAAATGACTCCTTTGATCACTCTAATGGCACAGGACTAGCACAGCAGGCCCCAAGGCCAAACCTACAGCCGTTGAGTGGACGGTGACTTGTGGTTCCCCTAAAGACAGACAAGAACTGCCCCAAAAAGTTTCCAAGGAGTGCCTGGCAGATTTGAACTGCTGACATTCTAGCAGCTGTAGCACTTCACTGTTACACCACCGCGGTTGGGTCTAAAATAACTTACATATTCTAAATTCCCACCATGAGGAGCCCTGGTGATAGAACAGTAAGTGCCAGCCTGCTTAAGGGAAGGCTGGCAGTTCAAGTCTACGGACTGCTTCATTCAAGAAAGATGCGGCAGTTTGCTTCCACAACGATTATGGCCTTGGAAACCCCATCGGGCAGTTCTGTTCTCTCCTATGTAGAGCCCCCATCCATCCACTCAATGGCAGGGAGCTGGTGTGGGTTTGTTTGCTTGTTTGTTCTGGGTATGAGTAAACACCAGAAAACAGGAACTTTCTTGAAAGGGCTACAAATCACATCGTCTTACCTACAGAATTTCTCTGTTAATTCACTGGTACTAATTTTCATCAGTAGCTAAGTTAGAGCAGATCATTAAACAGATGTGATTTGCTTTTCATTCTCATCTACAGTTTGACAAACAACAAAGCTCAATGAGCAAATGTGATGAACAGAACTGTTAATATTACACTCCAAAAAATAAGAATGGAGTGAAGAGGTGAGTGGCAATATTTTCAGGAAGAAACTTTTTTTTTTTTTAAATAAAAAAGGACACTCAAAATTTTAAGTGGTGAAGCTATCTACATTTTAACCGACAAAACCCAGTTACTGGCAAGCTTGAAAAATTACATGCAAAGATACTCAAGAGTGATGATATTTCTAGCCCATAAAATCATTTACAATTTTTTAACACTAAGTATCAGTCCTCCTTTCAGAAAAAGATCGAATTTTTCATAAAAGCCTGTCATTATGCCTTTCAAAATTTCTGACATAAAAATAGAGTTGAAAGGGGCATTTTTAGAATATTATTTAATGGATATATAAAACACTATGAACTTTTCCCCTCTACTCACGTACTTCACATTATTCTGTGGATCAGCGGTTCTGGAGATACTTTGGGTTGTCAATACTGGGAATGAGGTTGGGGGAGGGGTTGTCCTATTGGTACCTACTGAGTAGAATTTCCAGATGCTGGGGAACATTCTACAGCGTCCAGGACAGCACTCACAACAAAGATCAAGCCCAACATCTCAACAGTGCCAAGCTTCTGGAGCCCTGCTGTGGATTATCAATTCAACATAAAGTGTACACAGTAAAACTATTTATTTTACATCTAAAATCTACACAAAGGACTTAGCACAATGCTTGCTTGACATACTGTAGGTCAAAAAAAGGTTCATATTACTTTCCTTCCCCTTCCAAAAATCTCCATACTTCACATGAACTCTTGGTCATTAAGTGGGGCTACTTCCCTGTTTGTCTACTAAGGAGCGTAAGATTCTAACTAACCAATCTCTCTGAGAAGGCGGCCCTTTGGATAAATCCACAACCATGCTTTGCCCCTTCCCTCCAGTGTCCCCACTGAGACCTGATGTTTTTTACCCACTCATCCTTCCATGAAGTTGATTCTGACTCACAGTGACCCTACAGGATAGAGCAGAACCTGCTCTGTAGAGTTTCCAAGGAGTCCCTGGTGGATTTGAACCACTGACCTTTTGGTTAGCAGCCATAGCACTTAACCACTACACCACCAGAGTGTTTGCTAACCAGGTTAAAAATATGCAGTTAGCCATGCAGGTTAAAAATATACAATTAGGCTACAGGGCATAAAACCAAAAGTGAGAAGGTCTTCTTATCCCTCTCAGTTACGGTGTTAATGGAAGTCATACGTGGTAAAAGCCTGGTGCCTATCTAATGAAGCCTGGCCTGGGAACGATGGCAGAAGATAGGCCTCCTTGATGAAGCCTTTCACCCACAGTACAAAGTGGGGTACCTGTGAAGAGCCCTCATTTCTACCCACATAGCCTTCTCACATTGAGGGAGAGAGGCTCAAAAATGGCTACACATTTGTTCTGGTGTGCTAACTCATAAGTCAGAAAGGTTGCTTTCTACATCCTGCAGGGAATCTTGTGTGTTTAGACACGACATCCATGGGCCAGTCAATATGGGTGATTGGTGCCCTATTTCCAATGGCTTTCCAGTTAGAAATCGAGGATAGACTGTCTCACACTTGGACAGCGTGGATGCTAACCCACAGGTCCATCATTTTGTTGGCAATATTCCCTCAGACAGTTGAGGAAAGCTAACGGAGGAGATATTTCCTTTCCTTCCTCCTACACATACACAATCCATGACCCAATTCCATAGAGCTATCATTTCCTGTTTCTAGATCCCAGCCTCTTCTTCTCCATTGTCACCACTGTGGTCAAAGATGTTCCACAACCCTTCCCTGAAGTACTGTAACAACTCTTTACTGGTGAAAGCTATCTATTCTTGCTTCTATTCCAACTCAACATCAGTGCAGCCCTTGGTCATATTTCTTAAAAATCCTTCAATAGTGGGCTCTTAGTTCCTAAAACAGAGAACAAAGTCTCTAATGTGGCCTTGATACATCACTCTTCACTGTGTTCTGATATCTCATTTCTTCCTCTGCCTCCCTAACCCAGCTCCACAGTTCTCAGGTCCATTTCTTGGGTCTATCACGTGCCTTCCTCCCTCCAGTCTTGTTTGTGTCCTCCCCTGGGCTATGTCATTCCTTTAGTTCTGAGCTCAAGGAGTCATCTCTAAATTTGATGTCAAATTACATCAATATATGTGGTCATAATCAACTTTTTCTCCCACAGCACTCAGTATAGTTTCTAATTATATATCTGTGCAATTATTTTATATCCCTCCCACACTAGTCTGCAAGCTCCATCAGGGTAAGTATATAACCATTTGGATTGCAATTATGTCTCCACAACTTAACAATGTGAGGTCATTTGTCACACTGTAAATATCTGTTGAATGAGTCAATATTTGACAGTAATGTTCCTATCTCTATACTGAAAGCACTTTCTCCCTCCCTGGCACACTGATAGCTTTATGACTCCCCTTTTCACTCTCTGCTGATATTTTAGCTTTTTGTGTATATCTCTCTTCAGCACCAGGGTCCCTAGGCCGTGAAAATGGTTCATGCACTTAGCTGCTAACTGAAAGATTGATGGTAAGAGTCCACACTGAGGCATCTGAATTAAAACAAAGCCTAGGTAATCTTCTTTTGAAAATCCAGCCACTGAAAACCCCACGGAGCTCAGTTCTACACTGACACACAGGAGGTCACCATGACTCAAGTGCTGAATGGTGGCGACAGGGGTCTGTCATTCACCAGTGTGTAATGAGGTCTGTGAGGTCAAGAGTTAGATGTTACTTGTTTGCACACCCTTTACACTCTAGAACTCTTATTTTCAAATTATGTATTTCACAAAGAATCTGTAGTTTAAGACAAAATCATTCAACTGCCAGTTAAACGATTTTTCATCAACATCCTGTCCAAAGTTCATGAGGTCTGTAACAGGCATGTAAGATGCCATGTGACACAGAGAAGTCAGGGTCAACTACCCACCTAAACATGAACAGTTTGAACCCATGAGCGGCACCACAGAAGACAGAAATGCAATCTCCTTCCCTAGTGATTTCAACCAAGAAGATCTTATCGCACACTTCTACTCTGTAACACCTGTGGTTGCCATGAGCCAGAATCAACTCAATGTCAGTGAGTTTAGTTTTTGCTGGGTGAACCCGCATACACCACGTAACCTTCTCGGTCTGGGTTTAATTGTAAAGAGCCATCGATATTAGCAACCCACATGCTGGAAACCCTCACAGCAACTGGGTCAGGAAGAGCTAAACATCACCATTATCCAAAACCAGAAAAGAGAAAATTAAGTTACCTTCCTAAGGTCACACACCAGGTTGAGAAATTATTGCTGTGTGCTACTGCATCAGTTTCTACTCAAAGTCACCTTATGTGACACAGCAGAAATGACCTCATAGTTTCTTGTGAGTTGATTTTTCACCTTTTTCAGAGCTGGTTTTGTAGTTGTTGAGACTCCTGTGTTACATTTCTTGATATGGTATGTTGCCTCTTTGTTGTACTTTATGGCTGCCCCTGTGATCCCCCTTAATAAACTATATATAAACCCAGTTTTAATTACTACCAGTCTTGTTGACTTCCTCTCCATCTGGAAGGACTATAATGACTGTAGTACATCCCTTATTTTAATACAGTGACATTATAGTTGTCATGACAATCACTGGATTGTTTCTTTCAGTATTAAAGATGTGATTGAGTTTGGAGCCTTCACTAACTGAGTAGAATTCTGGATAATATGTCGTTCTAAAATATAAAGTTAGTGGTTTTGATCTTCTAAGCCAAAGCCAAGAGCTTCTTTCGGTATTTCTTGTAGTTTGGGTTTGGTTTTTACAAAGTCTCTGAGTTTCTGTTTATCTGCCAATGTCTTAATTTCATTTTCATATTTGAAAGACAGTTTTGCAGGACATATAATTCTTGGTTGGAGGTTCTTCTCCTTCAAGGCTTTCAATGTGTCATGCCACCGTCTCCGTGCCAGCATGGTTTCTGCTGAGAAATCTGACGAAAGCCTACAGGGTTTCCCTCTGAATGTTGGCTTTTCTTTGAGTCTTGCTGCCTTTAAGAGTTGCTGCTTGTGTTTCATTTTGTTAAGCTTGATTATAACATGTGTTGCAGTCTTTCTTTTGAGATCTGTATTGGGTGGTGTACAATATGCATCTGGGATGTCTATATTCTCTTCCTTCATGATTTCTGGGAAGTTTTTTGTTAGCAGCTCTGGAAAGATACTCTGTGTTCTCATCTGTCTCATCCTGTTCAGGAACTCCAGTTAATTGAAGGTTGCTCCTCTTAATAGAGTCCCACATGCTTCTTAATGCTTCTTCATTTTTCTTGTTTCTTTTTTCTGATTTCTTTTCATAGAAGCTGGTGTCAGTAGCTCTGTCTTCCAAGTCAGAAATTCTTTCTTCCATTTGTTCCATTCTGTTTTCTTGGCTTTGAATGGAAGTTTCCATGTCTTCGATTTTGTTCTTGATCTGTTGGATTTCAGAGTACTGGTGTTTCATCAGATCAAACAGCTTGCTTAATTTTTCCTTTTTTTCTGCTGCACTTTGTATAAGGTCTAGAAGGGCTCTGTATATAATCTTTTTGTATTCACCTTCTGATGATTTCAGAAAAGTTTCTTCATCTGGAAAACTCCTTGGTTGCTTTGTTTGTGAGCCTTCTGAAGCTGCAGGTGATTTCTTGTATGCCACAAGTGTCTGTTGCTTTTTGGGTTTCATGTGAGTAAGTAAAGGCTGGGAGAGATACTGCGAGGATGGACTGCAGATGTTTCTCTAGGCTGTCTTAAAATGTAAAACAAAAGACCACTTCCCAAGTCAGTCAGGTTTTCAGGTGTAGAGGTCCCTCTTCCCAACTGGCAAAGTAAACACCTCTGTATCCAACTCCAGATGATACGAACTAGTTCAAAATACAGCAGTATTACTGCCCTGTTTGCCTCTGCTGACAGGGCCCAGCCTTAGGCGACACTGTGTAAACCACTGCTTTTCTGACAGAAAAGCACTCTCCTATGGGCAGGCTCTGGCTCCCAGGCTAAGAATTAGGTTCAGCTGTGGTCACTGTACCTACGAGGTGCCTTCCACACAGTGGGCGGATAGAGGGGCTAAAGGTGCCGAGACATAGTGAGTCCTCAGCCTCTGTTGCCAGGCCCCCACCATAGGTGACACTTTGTGAACTACAGTTTTTCTGTCAGGGAAGCACTGTCCTGTTGCAAGAGCTGGCTCCCAGGTTAAGAATTAGGTCCCGCTAAAATCTCCGTATCCAACATGGCGTCCCGCACATAGGCGCTTCCAGTTCCATACACATCATGCTGTGGCAGAGATAAAAAGACAGGCCCAAATTGGCTAGATGAACAGAGTCCTAAGCCTGGCTCTCAAAATATGGCAATTTTGCCTGCCTATCCCAGCAACAGTGCGTCTGAGACTAGCTGCTAGGTAAGACCCAGCTCCACCCATTGGCCAAGATAGAGGAAAAAAAGTCACAATGATGCGTTACCTTCAGCCCATGAGAGCCAGGGCTAGCCGGGAGTGGGAGTCAGCGAAAGAGTGGTGGTTTTTTGTTCAGTGGTATAAAGTCCGAATTAACAGCCCTGTGCCGTGTCCTGGGGGCTCACTAGGTGACTAGGAGGCTCCGTTTGATTATCAGTTCAGGTCTTGGTTTCCAGAGGGATATAAGGTGACGTGTGCTTAGTCCACCATCTTGACTCCTCCTTGACCCCAGTTTCTTATGCCATAATCTTTACCTGAGCAGACCGCCAAGTCTTCTGAGAAGCCTCTGATCTTTTAGTTAGCAGCCAAACACTTACCGATTGCACCATCAAGGCTCCTTATGCAAGAGAAAATTCAACTCAAACCCACTGCCATCGAATTGATTCGGACTCACAGTGACCCTGAAGGACGGAGTCAATCTGCCCCATAGAGTTTCCAAGGAGTGCCCGGTGGATTCAAACAGCCAGGCTTTTTTATTTTTTGAATTTTTTTATTTTTTATTTTTTAATTTAACATAACTGAGTGAAAATGTACATTCACATGTAAATTTACATGCCCCCCTATATACAGCTTCCACTGCTCTCCCTGTCCAGCGACTGCACACTATTCCTCTCTGCTCCATACATGTCTCATCCTCCCAACAGTCTCCTTTCCCCTCCTCTCCGTCCACTCCCCTTCCTCCAGCCAGAGGTCAGCAAGATGATATCCTATAGATGCATAGAACCATAAAGTGCCTCCAACATATGGTTACTCTGCATTGCCAAGTCCATTCCATTCCTGTCCAAAGAGTGGACCTTTGTTATAATTTATGGGAACGGGCAGCATCAGGGCCGGGGGCCATGCTCTCAGAGGAACCCCAAAACCGCTGGACCATCAATTGAGGTCTTTTAGTGGAGATCTCATGATGCACCTCTTTTTATTCTTGTGTTGCCAGTGAGGCTCCTCTCTGTGAGCTCCGTCATGGCTATCACTGGTGGTAAACAGCCAGGCTTTTGATTGGTACCTGTAACACTTAACCACTATGCCACCAGGGTTTCCAGGTAAGAGAAAGGCAGTTGAAATTCAGGTGTGTTCAGTTTTAAAACTGCTTGCTCTTCTCACTGTATTGCATGACTCATTAGTCAAATAAGAGTGAAACCTTACCTGAATGTAATTTTGCTTCTGAAATGATTTAAGCACATGACCTAAACAAAATAACTTTCACTAAGAAAACATTTAAATACACAATGCACCCATGTGCATATCGGATGAGTGTGAATGTGTAATTACTCTGGCTCATAGATTTTCGGAAAAAAATAACCTAAACCATATTTTATTTTCTTAAACAAACAATGACAAAACAGCCCATTTCATCCATGAAAAAGGGTGTGATGCAATCTTTTAGCTCAACCACTGCAGATGTAAGCTGCCATGAAATCAAATGTTTATGTTCCCAATTAGCTTTAAAGTATAATAAGGGCATCTCCAACTTCCATTTTATTAATTGTAAAACACAGACTGGAAATTTTAAGTCCTGGCCATTTCAAAAATTCAAAGTCTCAAAAATCTAGCAGAGATGTATACAATTTAATATTGATTCTCAAGAAACCTAAAGTCAAGATTATTTATTATCAGGTCTCTTTAATAATTAAGACCATTAGTAATAAACACCAGCTGGCTGAAAGACAAACACACAAGCATGTATCAACTCTTTACTAATAATATAAATGCTAATTGAAATGACTATGCACCATGTACAAAGTTAAGTTTCCAACAGGACTTTTGCAAAATGGCCTTATCTATCAGGTTTAATTGGGTATCGCTCTCAATTTTCTCCTAATACCAACAGCCACACAAAATAAACGTCCTAAAACTAAAGCTAGCTTTAACAACAATTTATGGATTTTCCGACTCTCATAAATCTGTTATAAAGCTATTACTCAGCTTTATTTTGTCTTCTATTTATTTTAGTGTTTTTTGCAGGTGTGTTTATACTGGCACATTATGTATCAAGTCATGAGGAGAACAGTTTAAAAGCAAATTAAAGTGCACATGGTATTTTAATCAGTTGAGTTAATTCTGTGTATTAGAAAACAGAAACTTCTAATTTATACAGAATCTTGAAAAAAGAACTAAAAGAAAAGAAGTATATTAGTATTTTTTTAATTACTTAAATAAGGTTTAAAGAACAGCTTCAACATTATTGTAAAGTGCGATGCTTCTGAAGATGATCTCTTGATGTTTGGAATATGCTGCAATGGTTTGTGATGCTATGAAGCATGAGTATCACTCAGTTTAATAAAAACACTGCATATGCATTAAAAGGAATTGTTAAACACGTAATAATAGATAAAACCCAAATCAAACCAAACCCATTGCCACTGAGTCGATTCTGACTCATGACAACCCTATAGGACACAGCAGAACTGCACCAAAGTGTTTCCAAGGAGCACCTGGTGGATACAAACTGCTGAACTTTTGGTTAGCAGCCATAGTATTAACCACTATGACACCAGGGTTTCCATAATAATGGATATGTATTGGTAAAAAGTCAGTTTTCCATCATCTTGTATATTTCTTTTATCCAGAGTTTGGTGTAAGTAAAAGGTATCTTTATGGTGAAATAGGTTACAGTTATTCTCTTTTAAACAATAACTTATCTCAGTCACAGTATGTCCTAACAATTCAGGGTAAGGTAGAATATATTAATGAGAATTAATATGAAATCAGTTATTTTATCCTAAACAATGTGTAGTACCACAGAATCATTCTAAATTTGGGGATTATGTGAGATTTTTAGCAATGCACCTAACAGAAGCTACCTATCAATTACTAGAGCTAAAAACAAATTCCATTCTCAGGTTAATACAGGTAACAAAGATTCTTACAGTTCAATTACTTCTCTCCACACTGATGTATTTTACTACATAGGTTACTAAAGACAGTTGCAAAGTTAGCTATCTATAAAACTGGGCCAGGAGAGAACCTTACCCACTGTTACGCAGATCAGCCAATCATAGCAAAGCTCAAAACAGAATGGAGGGCCCGTGAAGTGCTATTTAATAGGCTAGTCCCCTGTCATTTGTCACAGAATCATCTGATGTATCCATTATTTCCCATACCTGACTGCTCTACTTACTTCTTCAAAAATTTGCATACACATTCACAGAGTATTTTGAATTCCCCCTCAGGAAGCCACGTGGTGAATGTGTTTGCTTTTGATGAATTGTTAAGATTTTTATCAATTCATTTGAAATAATGGAAAGCAACCCCAGATCTTCACAGGCAACTGATAGAAATCTAAGAGAATGCCAGATCATCCAACGGCATTAGGGTTAAAAACGGCTATTTTGTTAAGCTGTAAGAACTAAAAAATAATAATAAAAATGGCAAAGAATCACTAGCCAAAATGCTGGGCCTCAATCAAATCAAACAGCATAAAAAAACCAGCAGGAGTGGAGCCCAGCTTCCTATTTATGGGACTGCATGAGAACAGTTAGGGTAGGGAGCCATTCTCACAAATCATTCTCTTGTTAAATTCTGCAGTGGGACTTCATTAAACCTCTTAGCTGATGGCATTTTACTTCCAGCCAGCTCACAAAGAGCTCAGCTGGCAATTCTTTATAAAGTCTCCAATCGCACATTGTGGGTTTTAGATTTTCTTTTTACAGTAGCAAATCTTTCTCTTATCTGTCTCTCAAGCCTTGGGTTGAAGAACAGGTTTTATTAATATTAACGTTTGCATTATCATTATGGTTTTCTAACTAAAACACACAAACACACACACAGAGACTAAATCCTGAAACCGAGGTATTTAGAATAAGTCTTTTAAAGTCAGCATTAAAAGGAGAAGAAATGCTGGTGGTGTAGTGGTTAAGTGCTATGTTTGCTGACCAAAAGGCTGGCAGATTTTTTTTATTTGGTGTTCTGGGTGGCTGTAAGTTGGAATTGACTTGATGGCAATGGTTTTTTGTTTTATTTTATTAAGAGTAGCAATATATGCATATATGCACATACAAACACACACACACACACACACACACACACACACAAACTGTACACATAGGCTGCCCTCACCCTCTGTCACTACTGACTTCCCTGGGTCTCTGTGTCTTAGTGCCTTATGTCCTGAAGAATCATTTCCCAGAGAACCAGTCCAAATGCGCCTTGTCAGAGCCCAGCAAAAGTGTCATTCACATATCAAGGTTCTTGAAATCGTCAAGTAAAGCTTTGTGGGCCTCATGAAATGTGTTCCATCAAAATGCTGATGAATCCCTAGCTCTTAACTGGGACTGTGGACCTGGTAAACCTAGCTTGGACCTGCAAAAAGGCCCCCTGATGGTATTAGTTTTGGCTTTGACTCAAATAACCACGTTAATGGTCTAAAACAATGCACTATTATACTGGCCGCTTTTCTGAAATAAGCAATTTAAGGTAACTATTGCAACAAACAATTTCAATGAAGTCTACATCAAAGAAAGGGAATGTAGAACTGAGGGGTCCAATTTTTTTTCTCTCATTACCTCTTTTATGCTTAGGTATCATAAGAGCTTTAAAAAGTCATATGACACACAAGGATCTCGTATGCTGATAAACAGTTACAGAGAGTGACTTCGTTTTAAGGAAACCACCCACAGATTAACAAAATAGGCCTTCTTTCCCCAGTGTTTGTTTTTAAATGAAGTTCATTACAGTTATTCCTTTTTACTGTCAATAAAATCTCCAGTAACCTGTACTTTTACCTACGTTTTATGTTTATATTCTAAAATAACTGTCCAGTGGTTTATAAACATAGTCTCTCTCTCTCTCTCTCTCTCTCTCTCACACACACACACACACACAGAGCATGTTACAACTGTGTAATCAGACCATGCTTTTTGATCCATTCTCAACATTATTAATATTTTATATTATACAGAAGTAATTACTGAGGAACATTTATCCAAATTATTTCTATTTTCAGTTTATTTAATAGTCTAACACATGGCTTATATTTATGG
The DNA here is from genome assembly GCA_028571685.1 of Heterohyrax brucei. Classification (NCBI taxonomy): domain Eukaryota; kingdom Metazoa; phylum Chordata; class Mammalia; order Hyracoidea; family Procaviidae; genus Heterohyrax; species Heterohyrax brucei. The sequence goes on from CM053148.1 coordinate 101,107,493, forward strand.
AACCAGCAGTACAAGGAGTCAGTAGTATTTATTCTACCAGGAAATTCAGTAGCACTGAACATAATTCCATTGAAGGATCAAAGAGAATATGTTAGTTACGAATCTGTTAGTGAAAAAAATTAAACATTATTTGGATCTCCAATACATATCAAATGTATATAATTAATGAAAGGCAAAATTTATTTTAATAAATGTAGAATTTTTTATTATACCTCACTTCTCTGGCATTGCCTCAAGCAAGCAGAATAAAGATTTTTACAGTTACAGATGCTTTGGCAGTTTGGTTACTGAAAAATATTTATGTAAAACCCTGCAGCTAGCATTGTGGGAGATGCACACAGAATCAGATCTCCCTCATTTTGTGGAGCTGTGGATAGTCAGCTAAGGACACAGAAGGTATATCAAGTCCTGGTTCTGCTGCATACAAAATAAGACCCATTACTGAAGCGTGTGATATCCTCCTCCTTGTCATCATCACCCTCTCCTCCGTGTCATGACAATTACTTCTACGTTTGCTGAACATCTGAAAGTATCACACAATGCGCTAAGTATTTTATATACATTATCTCATTTCATCCCCATAAGTATCCTGTCAGGAGATATTTTAATATTCATTTCACTACAAGAAAACTGGGAATCAAAAATTAGTGTGCACAGTCAGCATTTAAATCAAAGTGTGTCTACCAGAATAGCCTCTGCTTTTAACTTCCACCCTATGACATTTTTTGGTAGTAGCAGAAAGAAGAACTGTCTCCCTGTGACAAGCCTGGAAATCCTGGTGGCATAGTGGTTAACAGCTAGGGCTGCTAACCAAAAGGTCAGCAGTTCAAATCTTTGGAAACTCTACAAGGCAGTTCTCTGTCCTAAAGGGTAGCTGCCTACAATAGATTCAACAACAGTCAGTTTGTCTGTCTGTCTGTTTAAGAAGGAGCTTATCAAAGAAATATTAAGAACTAATTTTCAAGGCTAGATCTAGGTGTCAAGGAGTCACAGAAAATTCTCACTGAAGCAAAGTAAAACAATTACCAAAGTCTGTGTTAATCAAATCACTGGAAATTTGATGGCTTTTTAGTTCCCTCTTAGAAGTTGATGAGAAAAATAAGTGTAAAAACACAAGAACTGTTTTTCAGAAGCACTTTACATTCTACAAACTACTTTTGTGTGACTATAACTTTCGTTAACTATCTTCTTTAACTTTCCTATCAGCTCAATGATGTTTCTATTTAGTCCACGTGCATTCTTTTCATTTTCTGAATCGATGAGAGCACTATTTCAGAGAAGTCACTTGACGAGAACCCCACAGCTCATATCGGCATCTGAACCAACACCTGACTCACTCATGAAGAAAATGTTTTCCGAGCACCTAGGATGCATCCGACACTGCAGTGAGCAAAATGTGTCCCTAAGGAACACGCTGTCAGGCAGGACAGACACTGACACATGCTCAAGGCAGTGACAGCACCTGCCGCAAACACGACGAGGGTTACTGCACACACAAATAACGGAGACAGTCAGGAGACCTTCCTGGGAGCTACTCACAGCAGCCGACTCCACGGAGTACTTAGCACACAGAGCACAGGACGGGTGAGCTGCTGGGCGTGTGAGACCAAGCAGGCAAAATAAGGAACAGTCTATGAAAGAGTATGCAGACAACATAGGAATACCTGACTAAAAGATCATGAAAGAGGCTAGACAGCAAGGCAGAATACCGTTACATATTTTGAATGTTATCCTTGAGAGATGAAAATGTTTTCTGGAAGGAAGGAATATAATTACATTTGTGCTTGAAAAAGATGAACCAGTTTTACGGACTGAATGGAGCCTACAGGCCAGACGGAAGCAAGAAGAGCAGCTAGGAGTCCAAGTTGTGCCGATAAAGGCCTGAGTAGGAGCCAACACAGGAGGTCAGGTGAGAGATCTGAGAAACGTTTAAAAGACCAGCAGGATGCTGTGACTGATGAGACGCAGTAAATGCAACAAGAGCAGGGGTAAAGGGTGATCCCCTAGCCTTCCACCAAGTACCTCTCACAGACAGCACTGCTATCAGCTGATGTGGAGACCACAGAACTCAACTTCTGATCCCAGCCTGCTATGATTTTCACTGCATTACCACTGTTTTCTGAGTATTAATAATACTCGCAACCTAACCAAGAAAAGTGTAAAAGCTTAGACAAACTTTGACTGTTGCTTTTCGCTTCACTGAAAAGTTTGTAACTCCTCTTCCACTCCATAGTACATGCGGATGACTAATAGCAATCAAACAGTAGCATCCCAGATAGCTCAGCCAAGTTTCTTGTCAGAAGCATGTAGTTCACTATCGGATGGAAGAGATGTTCTAGAAAAACAACCCATTAGTAGCAAATAAGTCAGCCAGAAGACAGCACCGGCTTATGTGTCTCTGCTGTCTCCCTGTCAATCTTAGACCTTCAGGCTTAGCTTTCCAGAAGCTGTCATAGGCTAATCAATCCTAATGAGGTGGTGCAAAAAGTTCCTTCCTTACAGAGTAGGCATAAATACTTATGAGAAGCATCAGACAAAATAACAAGCCTTCAGAAGAGAACAGGAAGCATATCAATTCTTTTGATGATTCATTGTAACCTTCCTATTGTTGGCTGGTTGGTCAATTTAAAGAGACAGCAATACAACTTATTATAGCATATATTATAATTTTAAAATAATAATCATGCAACAAATGATGAGATGGAGAGAAGGAAGTAATTTCACACCCAGGAAGAAACAAGGAAAAGAGTTGGGATCTTAGAGCAATCTAATTCTTCCGGGGAACAGAATATCATACCTGGATTACTGATGCCAGGCACCTGCCTTTTGACAAAGCAGTCACTGTAGGAAAAAGAAGGCAGAAAAACAACTGTTTCTCAAGATTTCAAGAATAACTGGTGCCTGGGAGAAGCCAGGAGAAGCACCACCGGGGTGTGAACTGAAATCTAATGTACTGTTGTGACGACTTGGCCTAGCACTCAGTCCTAAAAGAACACAGACGGACTAAATGTCTTTTAATTCCTACTCCAAAGGGAAACAAAAATGGGATTAGGTCTTCCTCATGGGTCAACTAAGGGAAGATAAAAAGTGATTGCTTGGGAAGGGCTGCTATAAGGAAGTTCCTTGTCATCACTTTCCTGTGACAGAGTGATGGCCACGTGATCACTCTGGTGACAGAGTCACATGTTCACTTTGGAAGTGAAATGGTGACAGTAATAAGAGCTGCTTTATCTGTGAGGTTGCCAGGGGGTAGAAAGATTAAAAACACCACTGAGTTTGCCCCACTCAAGCAATGAGTAACCCTGAAGTACAGAACCTTAAGAAACCTTACAAGCTGAGGACAACCCTGGAAATGGGAGAAATCCCAAGTTTATACTAAATCCCAGGTGGCTTTATCTGCTATCTTTCACTTGGGATAGCCATTCATTTAAGATGGAGTTATTTTAAAAAAGGATCAGTATGACTGTCATCATAAATAAATAATTATTCATCTAGAAGAGTTTTCTAATAAACAAGAAAGTAATTTTTTTCTTTTTTCGTTGTTTTACACTACATCCAACTCTACTTTCTTTGAAAGGCTACACTGAAACAGAAAAAAAGAGTGGCCACTTACAGACTAATATAAGCTGGTACAAAAATAAAGACAAGTAAAAGAATTCAAGTTGCTTATCATGTAATTCCGGAAAGAACCACAAGGCCAACACTGCAAGCATCTAATAAAACCTAACAATAAAGTCATATTAAACAAATGTGACCACTCTCTGAACACCAAGGGAAAGCAGACATTTTAGCGGTTTCAATGACACACTATTTAAAAACTTGGCAGGGCACCTCTATGCATCAATTTTTTACTGGTTAGATTTTATATTTTATAAGTATGCCACAACCTATAAAATGCTTATAAATACTATACTACATATCTTGTTTCTTAAAAGATGGGGCCATTATGTAATGTGAAATAGCAGATAATTCATTCTTGCCAAGAAAATGTCTGCAATCCCAACACTTGTGAAATCCACGCATAAAAGTGTGAGTAAAATAATACGATAAATAAAAATCAAAGTGACATAGCTTTAAAAAGATACTTGATTTTGTTTGTGTATTTGAGACCCACAGATATGTTCTGAGGCCATGGGTAAAAATACGGATGCAGACAAACACTAAGTATAAATGTTACAACATTGATAGGGTTTATATATTAACCCATTGACCAGTCTACAAGTGCTGGAATACCCGGGTCACGCTAACTTAATTCTCAGCTCACTGGGGTTTAAAAAGAAATACTTTGCTGTTGTAATCATTCCAAACAGAATTGTTCCACCAATTTTTTATTGGTCTGTAAATACCCATGTAATGAACATTAATTATTCTTCAATAGACTGAATTACTACAGAGCCTATGACTCACATTTTGACAATCAAAAACAACAACAAACACTGGTTGCCGTCAAGTTGATTCCAATTTGTAGTGACCCTATAGGACAGAGTAGAACTGCCCCATAGAGTTTCCAAGGGGAACCTGGTAGATTCAGATTGCCTTCCTTCTGGTTAGAAGCTGAGATCTTAACCACTACACTACTAGGGCTCGGTGGTTTTCAACAATATATCAAAATTGATATACAATCAAAAGGAATATGGATGTTCTTTGTATTACAATATCTACAGATACAAGGTTCGATTTATTTTTAATCCCTGACCTAATAATTTCACCAAATTTTATTAAAATTCTCTTCTTTTCCAAGTAAGATAAAATTTGCTACCTTATGAATCAATTCTTTGATTTGGTTCAATCAATTTGGGATTCTGCTACTCAAAAAGATGTAGTTTAACCACATGTATAACAGAAATAATATGTGGTTTAGTTGTTAAGGGTGCAGTGACTTACTATTAACAGGACACTATACAGTTCTTGTAACATACTATTTCCAGTTCTGGTAATTCCCAAACTATCAGGGAAAATTTTTAATATTCCTTTATTCTTCGCATCAGCTCTTCAAGTGACTCCTCTAGCTCAGAGACTCATAAACTTTCCTGATTAAAAAACAAATTTCTGTGGCCAACCCAGATCCCCTCAATCAGATTTTTCAGAGACAATCCCTGATGACCTACGTAGTTCACAAGCAACTTGAGGTAATGCCAGCCCTCTGTCTGACTCAGATTTCGCTCCACTCTCTTTCAAGCACAGGCCATCAGGCTGACATCAATCACAAAAAGCAACGCCTTCAAATATGATCCAATGGAATCTACTGTTGACACTTAGGAACAAAACAAACAGAACTGCTTGAGTTTCTTCTGGATACTTCTGGATACCCTATGATACTTTCGGCACTCAAGGAGAATCTGTAACCCATGTGCCTATTAAATCTGCTTAAGTATTTATTAGATGAAGTGCCTATACCCTACTACATTTTTATGCAAATAAAGTGCACCTTCTATGTTGTCTGCTAATGCACAAGGGCGTACGCCCACACACGCACACACATGCACACGCACACAAACACTGCCCCCCGGTATTTTCATTACACATCACCATGCCCCTCCTCCCCACTTTTGTTTTTACATGCTGTCCTGTGGTTTAAAGGTGCCCTGGAAACATAGTGGCTAAAGCTCTCAGCTGCTAACCATGAGGCTGATGTTCAAACCCACCACACAGCTGCTCTTCAGGAGCAAGATGTGGCAGTCCACGTCCATAAAGACTTATAGCTTTGGAAACCCTATAGGGTCACTATGAGTCAGAATCCACTCAACCAGTGGGTTTTGTTTTTAAACTGAGAGTAAAATACCCACACTGATTTAAAGCAGGTTCCCCTACCCACAATGTGACTTTTGTCAGGAGCACAAGGATTCCTTGCTCTAATACTAGTTTTCAAAATTAAATATTCATAATGAGGGGGGGAGATTAGGATTATTTGTAAACCTATTCCCACTCTAATGGTGCCTTTTAAAAATGAACCACACGTAAAAAACAGATTATCAAAACAATTACACTGCAAAATTACTTATTGTAATTATTTCTTGCTAGTAAATGGATTCATTTCTGATTTGTTTCCTTTGTAGCAATTAGTACTGTTAAACACTGAATATAATATGAAGACAAAATATACATAAATTCTCAAGTTTCCTTTGAATGATGTTTCTTCCTTAGCTATCTTTGCAGTTGGAATTCATGTTAATTTCTTTGACATACTATGTATACTGCTTTAGCATGTCAAAAGATAACCAGTGACATTAAATATTTTAATATAATAATACCTTCTCACTTTTGTAAGAATACTCAATGCTATTGGAAAGAGAACTTCTCAATTCTTTCAGCAGTCTCTGGATTTGTTCATTTCCATTCAAATTCAGGCTTAGAGAGCAAGAAGTCCATACAGAAATCTAAAGGCTGAATTCAGTAGCTTTGGAATTGAGTTTAAAACCGCATGAAGACGCTCTGTCTTGATTTCAATGCCTGCCATAGACCTAGCAGAATGGCTATTATTTACGAACGCATCAGGCTACCAAGGTAAAGGACTTTAAAACATAAAGTGAAACACATCCTCACCCACTAATGTGATAGACAATCAACCTTCCTGTCACAATTGCCTGGAGACAGATACACCTTTTCATGTCTTCTATTCCTCCTGGGCTATTTTAACTCCCTCTGGAGGGCTTTTGAACTTGGCTTTGACATCTCTTAAATTTATACCTTCTTTAAATATAAAGGGGTTTTCTTTTCTTACAGTTTTTAGCCTTATGTGAAGTTCAAGTCTAACTCAGATTAAAGAGAGGTAGTCTAGGTCTCAGAAACTCAATGTTTGTTCTTGATCCTTTTTTTCCCCTCTTTTGTTTTTATGAGGTTAAGCTAAAAACCCCAAAGTGGGACATAATGGCTTTAGAGACAGGAAGGACATAGTCTTTATTCTTTTTTTATACTGTAAAAGCCCACGAGGCTCTTCTGTAGAAAGCTCACAGTGGAAGCACTCTCTCAAAAGCCACCTTTTTCTTCTTAATAGCCTTAGAGGAGACACTGTTCAGAAAGCTGACAGCACGGTTAATGGTAGACCCAGAAGCAACTCAGTGGTTTATGACCAAAATTCTTGTTTACTATATACCTGTCAAAACAGGGAATTTTTTTTCACCATTAAAATGCTCTTAAAAGGCTACTGTCTCTCAAATCCCACAAGAAACACTATGTCTCCCTCCCCCCTCCAATAACAGAAATTTCCCAGATGAGAGAGAGTGAGGAAAATTCAGTATGGCCTACGGAGGAGGTGAAAGGGATTACATGAATGAAAAATTTGTGGATTATGGATACAAAGGAGGTGATAAAACCCTTTATGCCTATCAGTTTAAAATATAACCCTGACTTTTTAAAAACATGTAGCCATAATACCGGGTAACCACTGCGTATAGCTCCTAGCACAGCAAATGCTACATCTTCATGAAAATTAGTACACTGCTCATGTAACTCATTCATTCAACATACTGATTATCTGTGACACCACAGGCCCTATATGAGGAAAAAAAGATTGCAAATTTCCTACTCTCACGGGTTGATCTTACATTCTAAGAAGAGCTTACAATATTCCCATTTATGTGTTAGAAACAATACAGAACTCTGGTGGTCCATAATTTGACATGATGGAAGCTTTGTGCTTCCCTCCAAAAATAAAGCTTTCACGGCTATAGCTAGCATTTCATTAAAGATCATAATGGCTCTATGTTTCAAGCCCTGGAGATTTAAAGCACATTCTCCTCTACTCAACCAAGATAGAACTTTTCATGATTTTCAAACTTTAATTCGATTTCCTGCAACAAAGTTCCCACAGAGAAAACAAGAACTTTCCTTAAATATGCCTGAAATAAAATATTTACATCAAAATTTATAGTGTATATTTAAGATGGACTTCTCCAACATCTTCAAATTATAAACAGTACAAGTCATAGGCTAAAACAATCATAACAAAAGGGTCCCCGGATCCTACCTTGTACAGTCAGAGTAGCTGATGCTTCAGCTTTTCCAACCATATTTTCTGCAACACAAGTGTATGATCCCGTATCACCAGCCATCACCTTCCGAATTTTCAAGGTATGATCATCTCGAATTTCGTATCTGATGATATAACAAACGAAAACACACTCCAGTGACTTTCCACCCGGAAGATCTCATCATTACGTACACAATGTACTCAGGCATCCAATCTCATGAACCACTATCTTCAGAAAATTTAATACAAAGTGTAAACTGAATTTTTCCTTTAAGTCAATAAGAAAATAGAAGGGAATCTGTTATTCTATTTATGTGGGCTACCATTCAAATACTTTCTAAAAGAAAATTTAGGGGTAAACGTAGTATTTATTCATTTGTTTCCCTAAGCGGTAGTTACCTTTAATAGAAGATATTTAATTAATCTTGTTATACACCAATGTAAAGTTTTGTAGGTTTTATCTTTTAAAATGTTTATGACAATTGAAAGAGGTGAGTATTATACTCAACTCAATTACACAGGTGAGAAGAGTGAGCATAATAAGGCAAGGTCATTTGCCTGCAGGGCCCATCTAGCATAGGGACAATGTGGATATTTTAACCAGGCGAGTCTCACTCTTATGTAAACTCTGGTGGCACAGCGGTTAAATGCTATGTCTGTTAACCAACTGGATAGCCGTTCAAATCCACCAGGTGCTCCCTGGAAATTTTATGGGTCAAGTATACTCTGACCTACAGGGTAGCTAAGTCAGAACTGACTTGAAGGCACTAGGTTTTTTTGGCTAGTCTCATTCTAGAGGGCACCGGTCTCACCTCATCATACCCACTACCATAGAGTCAATTCTGACTCATAGTGACCCTCCGGGACAGATGAGAACTGCCCCGTCAAGCTTCCAAGGAGCACCTGGTGGATTCAAACTACAGACTTTTTGGTTAGCAGACACAGCTCTAACTGTTACACCACCTGGGTTTCCCACTTCATCATACCTCTCCTTAAATGTTGAGTTATGGCCTCACCTTACCATACCTCTCCTCAAAAGTTGGGTTGTCCTTGGAGTCTCCCTTCTGTTCCTTTCTCCCTCTACATGCTGTCCTTGAGTTACATTATCTACCGTTGTTTATATACTGATAACCACGTAAACATTTCCAATCCCTATTTGATCTCAGTTCCAAATTTATATTTCTGATGATTACTAATTAGATACCACAATCCATCAAACCTGTAAAACAAGCCCACTGCCATCCAGCTGATTCACATTCATAACAACCCTATGCAACAGAGAAGAACTGCCCTATATGGTTTCCGAGGAGCAGCTGGTGGGTTTGAACTACTGACCTTTTGGTTCTTAGCTAAATGCTTTAACCACTGTACCACCAGGGCCAGGACAAAAACCCGTAGCTGCCAAATCCGACTCAAAGCAACCCTACAGGACAGAATGGAACTGCCTCACAGGATTTCCAATGAGCAGCTGATAGATTCAAACTGCCAATCTCGTGAACACACGCACTAACTCCTACCACACTCTACCAGTCTTCCTTCACCAACTCTCCAGCCAGTCATCCAAGTTTTCAGTTTAGCCTTAAAGACCCCTTTTTCTATCTCATCTGCCAGTCCTGACTTCTGGATCTTTTATCCAGTTTCCCTGTCATTAATTTTCTCCCATAACAGTTTATTATTTGTAATGCTCAGATAACTTTCTTATACATATATATATATATATACATACATCTGTTCACACTAGCTCCTCTTGGCTCAATATGTGATGTAATAATTTCTAAATTTTAGCTGATTATACAAAGCCTCTGTCGATATGGCCCCAGTCTCTGGAATCCTATATCCCATAGCTCCTTGCTATATGTTCTACAGTCTAGCCGAGCGAAATCTTTCAGCACTCAAAACGTGTCACACTGTTTCTCAGATTTGTGCCGATATCGTGACGTCCCTTTGTCCTGGCACAGTCTTCTCCTCTTTCTGGCTTTTCCAGCTCCTACTTCTTTTACAAGACATTGCTTACATGTCACTTTCTTTTGGGACTTCTCTTGTGATTTTCTTCCCTTGTGTTCCCACAGATCTACTCATATGTGACAGTGACAAGGCTTGGTACGTTATTCTTTATGGATCCATGTGGGTGCCCTCTGCTGAGCTCCTCGAGATCACAAACTACATCTAAGTCACTGCTGTAACTATAGCACGTAGGAGGACTCAACACACATTGGCTGACCGAAGGAACGCACCAGAAAAGACAGCCTACAGACAATCGGTGAATGCTTCATTTTACTGCCTTATTCCCCACGGCTGGGAGTATAGCTCTGCTAACCAATTTGAGGGCTTGACAGGTATCAAGGAACTCTGACCCTTCTACCATTCCCTGGTGCTTCTGTAGCTGGAGAAAAGGAAGCCCAATACTTAATTGGTTCATAGACATCTTCAATACCATACCACCCACCCCTCCCCTACCTAAGTTCACACAAGCAATTGGTATTTACTGTGATGGGACTGAACAGAATAGAAACTTGTCTAAGGAGTATCACATTTAATAGGAGTTTCTTGCATAGGTCAGGGTTGGGAATTCAGAGATTCTTTTCTGAAAACCTCAGTGCGAAAGGCTGGCACCTCCTCATACTACTTAATCTCCTGCTGTATCTGGCTGCTCGTCAAGGAGAACAGACGATTCCAAACACATTTCTGGGGACAACGGTCTGACAAGCAGTGTGAAAATTCTGTGCTGACAATCTGTACCTGGACTTGGGCAGCTCTCCGTCATCTTTCCTCCACCTCACTGTGGGCACAGGGTCCCCGCGAGCCTCACATTTAAACTCCGCGCTGTCGTCCACAGTCACTGCCAAGTTACTAGGTCTCTTCACAAACGATGGTCTCTCTAGAAATTAGAAAGAGCCAGCTCAAGGAAAAAATAAAAGAGGGATGAACCGAAGTTCATGAACTGGAAGTTCACAATGAGCAGAGTCTTCATTTAAACGTTCTGTAGAAAATTACACCTCGTAGTTCCCTACTTCTAGAAGCTTCTCCCTTGGTTTAGTACTATTCCCAGTTCCTTGCTAGTTCATACCAGTCTATTTTATTGATTATTTCTCTCCTCTTTCCACCCGTAAAGATACTGGTCTACCTTCTAGAGAACACCACTTCTTTCTCATGAGGACACAAAATGATTATAAAATATGTTTTATGGGGTGTGTGCACTTTCTGGTTTAATATACACATGAGGTTGTCCTGCTGGTTTCTTTTTAGAGAGGAGAGGAGAGGGTGGAGAGGAGGGGACAAGTGTTGGTTGAGTGGACACTGGGGGTAGAGAGTGAAAAAAAGAGTGGGGTGTCACAGGGAGAGGAGAGCAGACAGAGTTGCAGACCGGTGGGTGCCTGGGGTTTTATATGGAAAATTGACTTGGATAGTAAACTTTTACTTAATCACAGTAAAAAAGCTGAGTATATATCTAGGTTTTAAAGTAAACAGAGTAGATACAAATTGCACTTACCCAAAACAGTTAGTTCTGCCACTTCACTTTCACGTTCCCCAACCATGTTGGTACCAACACACACATATTTACCAGCATCGCTCTTACGGGTGTAAGTAATCATGAGCTTTCCTCCTCGTATCTTAAAAAAAAATAAAAGTTTCATATGAAGACTATTAATATTGCTTTAGCTATGTTTACATGAAAGAGGGCTTGAAAAGTCACGTCTATTTTCTAAACATGGAAGAGAAATCAAAGCTTAATTATATCAAAAAGTAAACGTCACATTTACTGTATTTATATAATACCACCACCGCCCGCTACTGTTGAGTGAATTCTAACTCGTCGTGAATCACAGTCAGAGGAGAACTGACCCAAAGCCCCATAGCATTGCCAAGGACAGCCTGGAGGATCCGAACTGCTGACCTTCTGGTTAGCAGCCAGAGCACTTAAGCACTACATCACCATATTTATAGGTAGCAACTTTAAATAAAATTAATTCCAAAGGCATAATAAAGAGGCAAAATGTTTCTATATTACCTATGAATCTCATGGAATTGTTATATTCTATATAACTAGAAATTCTTGTTTATAAATCAGCCAGCCCTTTCATATTATTTGGTGAAATAAAAAACACACACAAAAAATTGTACAAATAACTTGGACAGTAAGCGGTAAAAGAAAAAAAGATAATTCTAAATACTATGACTGTAATTAACATATAAATATATGTTAGCTAGTAACATTTTTAGGGAAGCACGTTTTAGTACTATTAGACATGGAAATAAAAAAGCCTCTAGATACTTATTTGCCTGACTCAGTTTAAAGAAATATATCTTAATTGCCAAAACACAGCAGAATATGCTATTTCCGGAGGGAAGAAAAAAAGGTGTTTCTGCCTCCACATAGTTTCTTGAAAGTCTAGGAGGCAAAGGCTGAACTGACTCCAATAAATCACACAGAAAGCCACATTAGGGTACACCTTGAACAGTTATTAATTGAAGAGCCATTGGTTTAGGGTTAATTACAAAAGAAAGCAGACATCCAACACAATTAATAAGCAAAGGTAAGCGGGAATTGTTGAATACAAAACACAGTTAAAGGTGAAACCTAGTCTGTTAACCAATACGAAGTCTATCTAGAAATGTTTCTAAGATGCAACAGTGGTTTTTTCACTTAAGTTTTAAAATGAAAGAATACAAAGAGACACAAATGTCATACACAAAAATATCTTCAAAAGCTAATTATTGTCAATATTTTATGAACATCCTTCGGCTCTCTCCTCATCTATAGGTACACAGTAAATATATGCATGCCCATGTATGCAGAAATACACACATGCATATACAGAAAATTCTATAAAAGCAGTGAATCATGGGATATATGCTCGTCTATCACTTACATTTTTAATCCAATATTAGGTACACACTTTACACAGATCTTCAGTATCAGTTTAAACAATGGCAGAGAATTCATTATCTGGGTCTACCATATTTTACTAAACAATTTTGCTCCAGATAAACATTTAAGATATTTCAATCTTTACCCTTATAAATGCCACAGAAATCAGCACCTTTTACATACACCTTTTCGGCTGTGCAATTATCTCTTTAGATGTTCTCTGAGCAGCATCTTTAAATCAAAAGTATAACCAGTTTTAATGGTATTGATTCATAGTGCTAACTCTTCTATGGTTTATACAGTGCTTCTGCATGACAATATCATTTAAATTTAGAGTTTAGCAGGACCCTCTGGTGAGACTGTTAGAGGTATAATAATAACCTCATTTGTCACATAAGGGACCAATGTGTCTGCACAATGCCTATCATCACAATATATTTTAATTATGCTTTTAAATGTCAGTCTTCCTCCCTGACTGTGACCTCTGAGGCAGGGAAGCATATCTAATGCCTCCTTATAGCCCCAGGACCTATCACAATGCCTACTAACTAAGTGGCATTTTTTTTTTTTTTGGAAGTGCCAATTCTTACATGATATTACAAAGCAAGTTGTGACTAAGCAGAGATGTTAGGCAAGATATATGTCTTTACTTAGAAGAGATATAAAAATGAAAAGAAATTCACAGCCCAAAGCCTTGTTATCAATAATAATTCTTTAATAAAACTAAGTCTTCAGAATGACTTCAGTATCGTGAAATGAAGACCTCCTAAGAAGATGCACTGTTACTTTTGTATGTACTCATTTTGAAATAGTGATATAAACATTTCCAAAGATTTTGAGGAAAGAAAGGCACCCCAGGAAAGATGGGAAGAATTCTATTTCTGAGACGGAAGTGATCTGAGATGCTGGCCTAGGTCTCTTCCTAATCGGCTCTATAACTTTGAATGAGACACTGAACTTCTTCCTGAAGCTTCAGACTCTACACTTAAATGTCTTTGCATATTAAGGAACCAGTTCAATTCTGAAGGGATTGTAGGAAAATGGACTAACTAGCAAAACCCAAAACCAAACCCAATGCGGTCAAGTCAATTCTGACTCCTAACGGCCATACAGGACAGAGCAGAACTGCTTCAGAGGGCTTCAGGCTAGCGGATTCAAACTGCCAACCTTTTAGTAGCTCTCAACCTCTGGGCTACCAGGGCTCTGCAATGGATTAAACTGGTAGCAAAAAAAGAGAGAATAAACAAATGATTTAAAACTTCATCTTGTTGTAAAAGTTAGAAAGTCAGTAAATGCAATCTACAATAAAAACACAGGCTTTAAGGGTAGTTTTAAAACACATGCGAGTATGTAGAAGAAAAGAGACAAAGAACCTTAAAAATAAATAATTTTTAGCAGTACAGATTTGTTTTTGCTGCATCAGTGGAAAACGGTACTAATTGCCTTTTACAAATCTTAAGTATTTAGGAGTGGAAGGTTTTAAATCAACTTGCTTCTACACAAGTCGAGTCACTAATTAACATTATATATTATAGCCCAATGCTATTATATTTTGAAAGAATCCATACATGGCAAAAAAAGGGGAACTTAGTTAACAAGAGTTCTGAAGGGATTGCCAGGAGATTCTCAGACATGGAAAATGTCCAACTTTGAGACGACTGGGAGCAAACAGTTACGAGAGGTGAACCAAAACTCAAAAGAAGCTATAAAGTCCTGAAGTTTGCAGTACACACACCAGTTCTGCAGTCTCAACTACATATTACACGTGGCTCAATCTTAAAAATATTTTATCACTCATATCTCAAGAGATTTACGTTTTGTGAGCATATATATGTATGTGTTGGTACTCTACACAAACTGTTTCTCTCATTCAAGAACTTATTTCTACAGCTATCTTTGCTAAATCATGTTTACGGTGTAAAGCAAAATCAACCCACCACACACTTGACAAAAATCTTTTCTCTGTCCTTAGTAAATAGAGAATCAGTGTTTGTATCACTTTGACTCATTTTTTTACAATTTTTTTTAATGAATTAGCTATCTTTAGAAGTTTTGTTTTGTACCATAGTATTATAAGAAGCACACATTTCACATCAGTACGTATACATATAATTTGTACATTGATGCAAAGTAAAAATTAAAACTAACATAGGCCTGAAAACATTAAAGTCACATGATACATTTTTTTAATGAAAAGAATTTTTTTTTTCTCCTGGTACATTAATCATCTAAGGCTAAAGAAGAAGTTTGGCGGTGTACTGGGTAAGTGCTACATCTGCAAACCAAAAGGTCAGCAGTGCAAATCTGCCAGGGGCCCCTCAGAAACTCTATAGAGCAGTTCTACTCTGTTTTATAGGGTTGTTATGAGTTAGTATTGACTCAATGGCACTGGGTTTGAAGGCTAAAGATGTCTGGTGGCACAGAAGTTAACAGCTACAGGGCCAACCAAAAGGTCAGCAGTTCAAATTTACCACCTGGTCCTCAGAAACCCTATGGGATAGTTCTGTCTGGTCCTATAGGTTTGCCACAGGGTTCCTCAACTAAATCTGCTAGTAAAGAGCATTCAAGGTATTCTTGACCATTATCATCTAGGTCAGAAAAAAACCTCAAAATCAAAATACACACAGATTTCTAAGTCCCAAATCATCCATGGATACACACACACACACACAAGAACAAGCAGCAACAGGCCCTGGTATCAGATCATCCCTAACTAGAGACATGTGACTTTTGGTAAGGTGGTAATTCTCCTGTCCCTTTCTGTATTTCATCGCTAAAGTGATAACTATTTTCAAGGACGTTAAGAGGATTAAACTCCTTGCCATCAAGTTGATTTGGCCTCATAGTGACCCGCTAGGGCACAGCAGACCTGCCCCATTGGGTTTCCAAGCTGTGATTTTTTTTGAAAGCAGACTGACACGCCCCTCTCCTACCCAGTGGCTTGTGGGCTTTAACTGTAGACCTGTAGGTCAGTAGCTGAGTGCTTTACCACCGCACCACCTGGCTCTTTGTTATGAGGGTTACATGAGCCAGATTCACATAAATCATTTAGAAAATGACTCCATATTGTTATTACAATTGTGTATTACCATATATATGCATTTAATGATTGAAAAGCCTCTTTTCTAACAAAAAAACTATCTTCCTTTGTTAGGCTAAACCTGGAAGCTTGTTCATTGAAATCAGTAACACAACTCTACTTGGTTTCATCAGGAAAACACACATTTGTATCAACAGGGCAAAGCCTCAGCAGCAAGTACTTCTTGGGCTGAACACGTTTTGACTCTTTTCTCAGAAACAATGATGCTCAGTGGGGACAATGTCTCTTCCTCTCCCAGGGGACATCTGGCAATATCTGGACACATTTTTCATTGTTATAATTAAGAGGAGGAGAGGAAAATGCTACTGCCACCCAGTGAGTAGAGGACAAAAAGCCAAACCGAATCCAGTCACTGTGTCGATTTGGACGCATGCCAACCCTAAAGGACAGAACAGAATGGCCCCGTAGAGCTCCCTAGGTGCATCTGGTGGATTTGAACTGCCAACCTTTTGGTTAGCAGTCACAGCTCTTTTTAAAAAAAAAAAAAAAAACAAAGAGTTATTCAGCCCAAATCAATAGTGCTGAGGTTCTAATACTTTTTTACCAAAACGCAGCTCTAGTGGTAGAGTGGTTAGGTGCTATGGCTGCTGACTAAAATGCTGGCAGTTCAAATCCACCAGGTGCTCCCTGGAATCTCTCTCAGGCAGTTCTACTCTGCCCTACAGGTCCACTATGAGTTAGAATTAACTCAGTGGCAGAGGGTTGATCAGGAGCATAAAAAAGGCTGGATTAAATTGGAAAAGGAAGACAGGCTTAGAATTAGATACTATACTCTTGTAAGTGTTTATTTTATTAGGCGAAAACTTGCTGAGACTTCCCAGATTGGTATAAAACCTCCCGTAAGGCCTCCATCCCAACACTAAGACAATAGCATTACAAAACATAACATTTCTTTCCAAACTCACTGGCAGCAACACTAAGGAACCCAAAGTAGATGTTACAACGAAAAAGAATAACCTTAGAGACTCAATAACACAGACCAGACCTAGAAGAAACTGGCTTCCTCATAAATGACAGACACACACATTGACAAAAACACACACATTGAACAAATAACAAAGCAGGGCAAAGGGAGTCATAAAAAATAATGGGAGAAAATAATAGTCTTCCATTTCCATAAATTCAAATTGATTTTGGCATTATGTCAATGGCTGAAAGGAAGGAGAACTAACCCCAAACCATATTCTGTTGTTTCTCTGTGGTCTCAAGTATGGGATACATGGTGGCCTGTTCTGTTCAATAAACAAAAGAACAGAAAAAAGTATAATGCTATAACCCTGATCAAGTGCAACAGACCAGCTTTTGAAAAGTACATCGTGTTAACAATCACCATTTTATTTGCGTCATATAAGAACACTGACTGTAAAGCGTGACTTTATACATTTGAAACCTCTCTGCCCCCTCGTAAACCCCAAATTGGTATTTCTTCTCTCTACGCAGAAAGAGAAAATAGGCCTAACACATACAAAACACTATGAATGCGAAAACAGCAACTATTTAAAACAAGCTAAGAAATATTTCCTGGCGGGTCTCTTCTTGCAGCTGAGTTTGACAGCCAAATTGTAAACCTATCAAAAACGAGTTTGTAAAATGAACAGACACAGAGTTAAACACTGAACTGCAGCCGCATTATTTCAATTAACATAATCCTGGTGGCGGAGAAGCCGAATCTGCTCAGCTTTCAGACAATATGCTGGCATCTAGCCTGTGTCAGAGGCAGAGGTCCTGCTTCCCCGTTACCACATACACCTTACCCACCCACAGTTGTGTCCACGTGAGATGCCCACATTTCCATAGGCCCCAGACAGTGCTGGGAGGGGGGCCCGGGTTATATGCATACTTGATGAAAACAAAACAGAAACAGGTCACAGTGGTCTTGCTCCTTCTTAGAAAGGAGACAGAGAACTGGAGAGAATGCAAGCTGGTAAAGAACATTAAAGTCTCAAATATCTTTTAGCTTTGCATTTTTCTTTGGAACATTCTCAGATTAAAAATAAAATGTTTTAGAGACCGTACAGATGAAAAACCGTACAGTGTTTGACACCCAGGACTCTTACATATGAAGATTTTCCTAATGTACAGGAAATGATAAATAATTATTTTCTTTAGGTGTAAAAGTCTTCTACTTAAAAGACTGAAGCAGTAGAAAATCACTTTATAAAGTGTTTTCACCTATATAAGGTGACTTCACCTATATAAAGTGTTTACTGAACTATTTGCTGTTTACTGAATAACAGATTGGAAATGCCGGTGGTGTAGCGGTTAAGTGCCATGGCTGCTAACCAAAAAGTTGGCAATTCAGATCTGCCAGGTTCTCCTTGGAAATTCTATGGGGCAGTTCTGTTTTGTCTACAGGGGTGCTATGAGTCAGAACTGATCCAAAAGCAGTGGGTTTGGTTCTGTTTTTTTTGGAAGAGGGCATAATGTAGAAAAATCAAGTACAGATGTGATGACAAGAACCATTTCATGTGTTTGGTTAGAATGAGAAATCTGCCAACAGTACTTTTCTTTCCAGAATCCAGGAAGCAACACTTCTTATTATCTTGAACACATAGTCAGAAGAATGCTTCCTTAAAAAACTAAGTAAGCTTTCTGTCAGGTTATTCTACAGAGTCTACAGGTTACCCTGTAATCAGTGCTCTAAATCAGAAATGAAGATGAACTTAAAATGAACTTGTTGGTATGTGGTCATTTTCTCCCCTAAAGCAAGTCAGAAGATTTCAGTATCTGTTACCTAAGAATTTTTTTTCCCCCAGGCATCACCCTTACAATGCTACCCATATACCCCTAGGTTAACACACTAAAGCGACTGTAGCTAATTAACTAGTTGGGCTACACAGAATCTTTTCTGCTTTTAATTACGTTAACCCAATGTGACTTGAATTCAACAGACCAAAAATGAGACCACTAATTATATGAAAGGCTTCAAAGATGTTTTCAAATCGCTAATGACCAAACTGTCACAGAATGCATCTCATTTCCTATCACAAATTTTGCATCCTAAAATTGTGTTCTCTGCTGGACGTACTATGAAAACACACATCTTAACGATGCATTAACAGGATAGTTATTGAGAACACTACAAGAGAAGTATGTTTGAAATAAGATGTATAAGACGCATGTTTGTGGACACCATCATAACAACAGCAAACTGCACACTACTCAGTTTGTATACTTTTCTGAAAGATTAAAGGTTTGGAATGATTCATTTAGAGGAGCAACGGTTTGATAAGCAGGGTTATCACAAAGAGTGCAATTTTTTTTTGCACTGAGGTTTAAAAACGATCTTTTCTGAGAAACAGTTCTTGGCCAGTGAGTCATTTTTATACTAATTTGCAAGTAAATGAGATGATGGGAGACTCCGAATTATAATTTAGTGTATCATTCCTTAAACACTGCAGTACCACTTCTCCTTGGGCAAGTATCTCTTCACACCTGTCAATTCTGCCCAGATCTCTGACCCAGAGAACAGATACCAAGCTGTTGGGAACTAGAGGCGAAACGTCTGGAATGAATTTAAGGCTTTTTAATGCCAACGAGATGCAGGTAACCCAGAAGGCCAGTCAGAGCCCCCAGATGTCCTCCTTGGTGAAATAAACTTCAGGCCAGTCATGGACGTTCTCTAAGGGTTCCTTTCAACAGAAATATGCAAAGAAGAGTCACACACTAACAGTTTTTACTTGAAAATTTTAGCATTCATAAAACACCAACACTAGGAATAACAGTAAACCAAAAAAAAGAAACCCTGTTTGAGCAGAGGGCAGACAGACAAAAGGTATAAAGGTCATTATCAGCATTCAATATTGAGCAGTTCATATTAAATCTTCTATAACTTCTGTATATACCATTCTATCTTTGAAAAACAACCATGGCTTACTGCATTCAAAATTAAGCAAAAGCACTGATGGTAGTATAATTACGTTGTACAAAATGACAGGAAAGCCTAAATAAAAGTGAAGTTTCACAGCTAAACAGAAAATTGGTGACCAACTAAAGGACAATTCATATACATCATAGCTTATACAGTATCTATGAAAACATAGTATTTACTCACTTTTTTTTTTTTTTGGACATTTCTTGCTTCTATTCCAGGTAAGAAGTGCAACAGAAACATTTAAAAGAAAAGCCATGTCACCCCTGGACACTCGTATAGCTCAGTACTGAATTCAGTCCTGAGGGTCACCCTTCAGCCCACAATTAGACAGGCTCAGAAAACAGAATGAGACTAAATGGGCACACAAGCTCAGGGGAAAGGACAGGGAGGCAGGAGGGGACAGGAGGGCTGCTAACAGGGAACCCGAGGCCGAAAAGGGGACACTAATGGCATGCTGTAGCACTGGCAACAAATGTCACAAAATAACGTACGGTCTATTTAGTGAGACGCTAGTTCGCTCTGTAAGCCTTCATCTGGAGTACAATTTTTAAAAATGCTTAAAATTAAAAGCCACGTCTTCTACAAAATGATTTCAGTTTTGCACAGATTAATATATGCTGATAGTTTTATATTTCTGAAAATACATAAAATTAATTGTCATTCTTTTCTCTTTGGATATAATTTTAATGAATATTTTTAAAAAGCTAGCAGAAAAAAACTATTAAGAAAATAAATAAACCTCTCCATAGAGTTCCTTCATCAAAATCATTCAAATAAAACAGTTTATATCTACTGATCTAGTCACCATCTCACATTTTTCTTAAGTATGGAAGAAAAATTCAATGTTCATTTTCACTTTTTCTCTTTATTTATACTAACTGTGTCTGACAAAGATAATAGTTTAAAAATGACATCATGTACCCATGAATACTTATTTCACATTTAAGTCTGAAAAACTTTATTTCAGATTGATACAAACAAGAAACTAAAGTCAGATAAATAAATTACAGTTCTTCCTGGCTAACAAAGATCATTTATTCTTTCTACTCTTCCTAAAGATTACTGACTCCTAACTTGTTTTCCACAAATTTTATACCCCTCTCTATTCCAACTCATTCTGGTTCACAAGAAGAATTGGGAAGGGGTGAAAGAGAGCGAGAGAGAAGGAGGAAGTAGAGAAAGAACGCAATGTTCCAAATATTTTCCACCAAAGTCTTTCTATCAGATAGGATCTGATTTCATGCGACTCATATTGTTAGTTTCAGGAATGATTTATTCTGGCCATTTGACATGTATTAATTCAGAACCGTATCCCAAAGATGGGTCAAACTGGGCAAAAGAGATTGTATACTAATATATATATATATGTATTTTACTATAGACTATTTCAATCACTATTTTAAAAATGTACACCTTGTTTTCCTACTTCATTTCTTCATTTCTATGCAAAGCTCATTTTCTCTTACAGTCTACTTTAGCAATGGTAAATAATGTCTGTCTGATTTGCATCAAAGCTCTTATGTTCATAGTAAGATGCCTGGGTAAGTACATCCTCATTGTAAAGATAATATGAATATGCCAAGTTGAAAGCAATCAGACCATTCTAAATTGCTCCTGGTGACACTCAAAAGGACAGTATTTATTATAAGGCAAAAACCCATAGCCTGTTGCAGGTCTATTCTCTAAGGAGTGGAATCGAGGGGCAAAATCAGCAGTGAGAGTCTCTCCACTGGTGGCCAATATTTGCAGAGGCTACAGACACCCAACAGAAAATGGTCTTATTTCATTTGTTTGCTGGTACACTTTACAATACCACTTAAAAACCAACATGAATTCAGCCAGCAGCTTAAACACACTTGATCATCAGAGAGAAGTAACAAGAGACTCACGCAGCACAAGCAATTATCCCAGTGGGAACACGATGCTCTCTGCATAGCTTGGTGAGCTGCCAGCTGAGAACACAAACCAGGGAGAGTTGCTGCCCAAGACTGTAGCAGCTGCACTTCCCCGTTACTTCCATTTCTCCTTCTGAACTTCTCCTTTCTTCCTCACAGCAATTTATAAATTGGTAGTTGGCTACTCACTGCTGCAGAAGCACACCTAGGATAATTTGATTACAGAGTACATCAGGAAGAGTTTTACTGCTAATTGCAGGCAAGTGGGAGCCACCCCGCAGAGAGACGTTGTTAAGCTAAAGGCAGAGGATGATTTTCTCGCTGAAGGTATAAATCATTAGTTTTCTATCTAGTTAATATCGCCAGAAGACCTTCTTCGGAATCCTCATTTTAATAGGGAGTAAAGGAAAGGAGACTTTTTAAGGAAACTGACTTTGCTTGCTTTAAGTGTGGCTTAAGGCCAAGGTGAAGATGTGGGTTTGGCATTTTCTCTTGGACACCCCTTTTCTTCAGCCAGTCAGACTTAAGCAGCCAAAAGCAATCAACCAGGAAAGCGCTCTCTAAATTACAGTATGCCAAAGCCGGGACAGGCAACTGCTGAGCTCTGGTGAAATGAAGAGCAGATGGAGCAGCCAAGGCTTTTAGCTCATGCCCCAGGTGTCTGGTTCCCAAGTCGTTAAGATCAGAACCCCAAAGAGAATCCTCTAAGGAGGAGGCAATTTAAAGCGTGGTTGGGGGATAAAATAACCTTTGCTGGTTATCTCCTAAACGTAAAGAAGTGGATTGATTTTTTTTACCTCTATGAAAATTCGAGCTAGATTACATAGGACTATTCAGCATGTGTACGAAAAATTAATTTAGCTCATAGCTATTAAAGTTAATGTATTATTTCCTTCACAGGTCTCCGTGAAACAATGTCTTGCTGTTTTAAAGGTAAAAACAAAGTCTTAGGGGCAATTTTCACTTTCCTGCAAAACCAGGTTTTTATCACGACATCCATCCAGTGGGCTATAATTCTGAATTTACATACAGGACAGCCTGAAATAAAAATCTATGGAGGAATTATGACTATACTCCAGGAATAAAAATGACAAATGTTCATAGTATTGGAGGAAAGAAAAGCTCATTTTCTGATACTTGGCTCTTTCAAGTTGTAAGTGCACCAGCTGAAAATACTTTTCAAAAAGTAAATCCCCTTTTCCTCTCCATGGGTTCTTGTGCTTACTTCTTCTCTACAGTCTTGGTGCAGTGTGAGAATTTCCCTCACTACCAAAGGTTAGCTAAGCTAATGTCTTTTCCAGAGACTATCCATTACTCTTGCAATTCGAATTCATTTATATCTGGAAAAAGACATACAACCATGACAGACAAAGTCAAACCAAGACTGGGTTTGCAAGGATCCCCAGCGGTCAGAAATGAAGAAAACAGCCGGTTTTGTCTTGCTGAATCATGTTTATAACTTGCAAATTCACACACACACACACACACGGACACAGACACGGACACGGACACAGACACAGACACGGACACAGACACAGACACAGACACAGACACACAAGTGTATACCAAACCCATTGCCACCAACTGAATTCTGACTCAGCAAGCCTACAGGACGGAGGAGAGCTACCCCATGGAGTTTCCACGGCTGTCATCTTTACAGAAGCAGACTACTAGCTCTTTCTTCCTCTGTGCAGCTGATGGCTTTGAACCACTGATCTTATGGTTTGTTGACTGCCAAGTGCTTCAGTTGCTTCATCACTATGGCTCCAAAAACCACCGCAAACCTATGGAAAATAGTTCTGCTCTGATACACATGGGGTCACATGAATTGGAACTTACCTGGCAGCAACTGGTTTCAAACCAAGATAACAAGTGAATTTAAATTCTCTGGTATTTAAATAGGAATGTTAAAGGACTGATGTCCTATAACTAAAATGTTGGAAACAGTTTTGTCCACATACACACACACAGAAAAAAGCACGGGTGACTCCATAGTCGATTTAATAAATAAACAAATGTATCTAGGAAACCTGTTGGCACAGCGCTTAGGATCTATGACTGCTAGGCCAACGGTCAGCAGTTCAAGTGCACCAGTTGCTCCTTGGAAATCCTATGCAGCAGTTCTACTCTGTCCTATACAATTGATACCTTAGAATTGTGGTGCTGGAGCAGAATGTTGAATATGCGATGGACCACCAAAAGAACCAACAGATCTGTTCTGGAAGAAGTACAACCAGAGTGTTCCTTGGAAGCAAAGATGGCCAGACTGTGTCTTACATACATTGGACATGTCAGGAACAATTAGTCCCTGGACAAGGACATCGTGCTTGGTAGAGTCCAGGGTCAGTGAAAAAGAGGAAGACCCTTGAGGCAACGGATTGACACAGTGGCCACAATAATGGGAATAAAAATGATTGTAGACGTGGCGCAAGACCGGGCAGTGTTTTGTACTGTTGTTCATGGGGTCGCTAACCAACTCGAAATCAACTCGGTCGGAACTAACTCGACAGCACCTAACAACAACACAGAATTGCTATGAATCAGAATTGATTCGATGGCAATGGATTTACATTTAATGTACTTCAGTGACAATCTGGATTATTATTGTTGTCATTAATGAGAACTGTGATGGCCAATGCTTGCTGTGTACCTGGCATGGTGCCATATATAATCTTTGATTTTAACAACAGTTTCACATACAAGTTTCTATTTCTGGATGAGAAAACTAGAGCTCAGAGAATTTCAGAAATTTACCACAGATCATTTAGTACGTGGACTGGAGTCACACGACAAGGTCTGACAATTAGGTCTGTGAACTCAATTGTTCTAAGTGCCACATACCTCATTGCTGAGTATCACTACGGTCACCTTGCAGACACTCCCCCTGGGAAGCTATGCACCAATGCCAGTGCCTAGCCCAAGCTAAAAAAAGTGATTTTGGAACTCTTTCTGGAATGGCCATCACAAATGGTGGCAAGGTGGCAAGTTCACAACCCTAATTGTATAGTTGTCTGTGAGGGAGATTTTAGCCAATGTAAACAAATGACAGTATTGGAACACTCTCTCTACTCCCTTGATCTGGCCCCCGATGACTTTTTTCCCTTACACAAAGATAAAGAACACAGTGCAAGGCAGACACTTTGATGGCATTCAGGATATCAAGGGTAATACGATGACAGCTCTGATGATCATTGCAGAAAAAATGTTCCAAAACTGCTTTAAGGGTGGACTAGGTGCTGGCATTGGGGTGTAACTTTCCAAGGGGGATACTTTGAAGGTTATCCCAGTCACTTTTTCTAGGATGAACGTAATTGCCTTTCCTTGTATATAGATCCATGTAAAGCTTACAAAGAGCTTCTTTTGGATAGAAGATGAGTGCTCGTATTCATGTACCACACCACCAACTACAAATAAGCAGCATCTTGTAAATTTACAGATGCTGAGGATAAATGGCTATAGGACCATAGGCGCTATCTATGGACCTCCCTGCACATGTTAGACTGAGCAAGCACCTCTTCCATCATGCTCTTTCTTGAAGCCTGCCTGATTTGGATATCCAGCCTAACTGCCATGGATCCATCCCAGTTGCTAGCTGGATGTTTACCCTCCACAGAGGCCTGTGTTCTTTGCAGGAGAAATGCCGTTATGTAAACAGTCCACTGCAGCCCTGGTGCTGCGATGGCCAAAGTGCAATTCAAAATCCCCAGCTGCTCCATGTGAAGACGTGGCAGTTTGCCTCTGTGAAGATTACAGCTTTGGAAACCCTATGGGGCCGTTCTGGTGTCCTATGGGGTCACTATGAGTCAGCATCAACTTGACAGCAGTGCGTTGGTAAATAACCCACATTAGTTCCTATGCAAAGGAAGGCTTCTCCTTTTCCCATATAAACAGGCATTTGTTATTACAGTATGTTTTAAAGTTTAAACAGAATATTTATAAGCTTCCCTAAGACAGATTGGGAAATCTGATTCAGTCTTTTATAAGCATGAAGCATGGGGCAAGATGATGATGTGCTAAACCTAGGTGAGAAAGGTGATATCACGAATGTTAAAAGGAAGACAGAGAAGAAACAATGGATTCCTTAGTAAAATGACACTTTATCCACTCAGTGAGACACGTTTCCATTATACTCCAGCAGTATTACACAGATTGAGTTCAACTGCTCTTGAATTTTTCCTATACACAGTGATGCTCTTAAATACGAGCCTGTTTCTAACATGGTAGGCCTTTAAAGCCTTGTGATCACCTAGATTTGTAAGATTTAAGATGAAAAAACCTGTACCATCTGGTAGTAGTTTTGTTAATGCACACCAGATTATTTTACAAGTGCACAATTTATCATATCATCAAATGCTTTGGTTTTAAGGAGATAAAAACTGAAGTGGTCAGATGTTACCAATAAAATATTTAGGACCTTTAAAGTAAGTAACTTTAAACAAAAGAAATGCAGAATCAGCATCAGATTAGAAGAGACATCAGGCTCTGTCTCAAATCTGGGATTATTCTTTGAAAGAACTTCTTAAAATGTAAGTGACAAAGTGAACAATACAGAGAAATAGATAAAGTTAATCTTAGTCAATTAAAAATAATGAATAGGAAATGCCAACCCCCTTTGCAGTGCTCAGACTGGGTATAATTTACAACTTAAAGGCTTAAAATAATTTCTTTCATTTTTATAGTTTGGACCCTGATTTAAGGAAAGAATGCCTTATATGATAATCAAAGGCAGTTTTGATATACATACATGTATATGTATATTTTTAAGATGACAATTTATTCTGCTTGAGGTAAACAGAAAGAAACAAATTGATCACCAGCCAGCATGAGGAAACATAAAATTACCAGCAATTGGAAATGTTAGCTTCTTAAAAACCATTAATTTACAAAAACAAACAAACAAAAAACTCTTATTCTATTTTTTCGAATTACAGGTAAGGTTTCTCAGCAATGTTTTACAGACATTTGAAAGCCATCTTACAGAAACATTTCATCTGTGATTAATACAACATGTGAAATAAAATAAACTGGTTAGAATGCCATCTTCAAAACCACAAAAGATGTTACCTTTAATTTAGCAAATACTTCAACCTATAATTAAACAAAGTGCTCCCAGACAGTAGTAAAATCCCACCAGTCCCTGGCTATTTGGGGGGAATTTAATGGCCTGATCAGGTATATCAAAGAGCTTGGAAACAGAAGAATCCAGCGACTGTGAGTAAGCAGAAGTTATAAGGAAAACATCAAGTGGAAAACAGCCATTTGCACATCTGCTTTTTAGGTTGGACTATCCACCTAGTCTGAAATTCCTATTACAGGTTTTGCCATTTGACCATGCTGTTCACTTCTAAGTGTTACCTTGAACTCTGCTTAGTATACTGCATTGGCAATTAGTTTGAATTATGAGTTACAGTTTTGGGGGGCTGGTGACTCAAATTTCGGAGATACTCTCTGCTTGCTGAAATTCTCCTCTGAGTACAGAATCCTTGATGTTAACCAGCATCAGACATCCACCTCATGTTTCAGCCTGGTACATTTCAGGAGTTGGCATAATTCCACATGGAAGGTAGCTTAGGCAGATCTGTCAAGAGTCCTCTGAACTAGCATTTCAGTAGGGCTAGCTTCAGGAGAAAAATTCAAAAGTGTTTTTCAGGATACATGTTTGAAGGGGAAAAAATTTGGAAGGCTAGAATCCTCTGAAAAAACAAGAAAAAAAATGACCATAGTGCTGGCAGTTACCATGCAACATGAAAAAACAGACGATCTATCCACTTTCAACAAGAGCACAACTGCTTCAGATTATCCTGATTTTTCATATCTATTAAGACAATCACTCATGGAACTTCATTAGATCCCTGAGAAGAAATCTGAAAAATGTATTATGTATCATTTCCCAAAGAAGTCGCTAAATACTATTTGTTACATAGGAAAATACGTTCTCTGGCTATCTTTGGCTTCTGCTACTTTATCTCTGCATCCAGATGGGCCTATCTGATTTCTATGGTCTTTGAGTGAATTTACATGGGACTCATGTCTCCACAAGCAATTACAAGTAGCTGTCTCCAAAGTAAATAAAGGAACCAGACAAAACTGGACACACAGACTGTACCTTGCTGACTTCCTAAAGGTGTGTGTCATACATAAAGAGATTCATGTATTGGATGTGTTCTTACAAAATGATTAGAACAGCATAAGCACAGTTTTACTAATATTTTCTACTTCATTCAGTATCTAATCTGGTTTGTTTTTCACCTTGACATTAAAAATATCTAGTTTCTCACCTCTCTGCACTATGAACATCAGTGCAGACTGAACATTAACTTGAAATCAAGACCACGTGGAGGATATTACTACCTCAATTCTAAAAAAAAAACCCAAAGCCATTGATGGCCATGGAGTTGATTCCTACTTATAATGACCCGGGTAGACAGAGAACTGCTCTATGAGGTGTCCAAGCAGCATGTGGGGGATTCAAACTGGCGATCTTGGTTAGCAGCTAGAGCTCTTAACTACTATGCCACTAGTGTTTCAGCTTTCTTAATAGTTTCACAATTAAAGGACTTGGTCATGAGCTGTTTGTCGGTGGAGTTTCAAAAAGAAACTTGAGCTATATGAGAATTTTCACAGGACTTCTAGAAGTTAAACTTCTTGTGATTTAATTCGCTGCCGTTTGTTTTTATTTTTCTGTGGAACTGTGAGGCGACCTCAGATATTCAATGTGTTTAAGATGAATTTAAATTTGTTCTTAATAGCCTATTTTGCTAAGTGTTGTCTCTACTCATTTGTCACTCTGCTGTACCGTGGCTGCTTGTGTCCTGCTGAGATGCTGGAAGCTAGGCCACTGTATTTCAAACACCAGCGGGGTCCCCAGTGATGGAGAAGCTTCAGTAGAGCTTCCAGACTAAGACAGACTAGGACGAAGGATTTGGTAGTTTCCCTCTGAAAAACCAGCCAGTGAAGACCTTATAAGCAGAGCAGACCACTGTCTGATATGGTGTGGACCGAGCAGTGTTTTGGTCACTTGCAGACAGGATGCAGTGTGTCACAGCCAACTTGACAACACCTAACCACAAGGTGACACTGTGTACAGAATAATTAAACAAATCAACACAAGGCCATCATTGTACTCTATGAAGTTCAGTTATCCTTAACCTGCTACCATCTGGTCAATTCCAACTCATAGTGACCCTATAGGCCAGAGGAGAACAGCTCTGTAGGGCTTCCAAGGGGCAGATGCAAACTGTCAACCTTCTGGTTAGCAGATGTAGCGCTTGACCACTGTATCACCACTACACCACCAGGCTGTACCAGTCATCCCTATATACCTAAAACACTACTTTCAATATTGGAACCAAGATAGAAAACGCTGAATTGGGTACACGTGACACAGCAAAATTCTGTGCAAGAAATCCAGTAAAACATTACCTATCAGTTTTCATTAAGATATATCTTAAATCGAAAATCTGTTTCAGAAGGCTTAATCAGGTCTAGTGTATTATGAAAAAATCAAAAGAGGTGTTTCAAGTTGTCTCATGGTTGTTTCATCTGCATAGCTCAGGCCGTTAATGAGTCTCCCTCCAATCCTGATGCCGTTTTTTTTTTTTTTTTTTTGGAACATAGTCCATGTCCTTGGCTGATCTGCTCAGTGTGCAGATTGAATGCGTAAGATAAAAAGATAGAATCCTGCTGCACATCTTTTCCAATTTTAAACCACACAGTATTCCCTTGTTCTGTTTGAACAGCTGCTGCTTGATTGAAGTACAAGTTCCACAGGAGCATAATTAAGCATTCTGGAATTCCCATTCACTGTAATATTTTCCATAATTTGTTATGATCCATATACTTAAAAGCCTTTGCATAGTCAATAAAACACGGGCATGTATCTTGCAGTATTATCTCCACATGACGTCAGAAATGACATTCCTTATTGAAGGTCTTCTTCTGAATCTAGCTTCAACTTCTGAACGGTCCATGCAGAAGTGCTCCTGCAGTCGTTTTTGAATTGTCTCCAGCAACATTTGGTTAGCATGAACTATTAATGATACTGTGCTTCCATCGTATATAAGGCAGACAAAGGGAATAGTGTGGGCCCTTATGTACATTTTATGCACCTTACATGAGGAAATAATGATTGTTCAACAGATTACCAGAGAAACATTTGCTGAAAGGAAAAGGAACAGAAAACGAGAGGAATAAATCTAGTGGGCGGTATGAACAGGTGTGGGATTTTGCAGAAAGCTCCTCTGAAGAAGTTGCCTTTACGATGTGACCTAAAGAATAAGTCAGCTAAACAAAGAACGTTTAGGAATAGATGCATTTCAGACAGATGGCACAGTGTAGGCAAAAATTCTCATATATTGATCCTTCAAACTCTTGGTTTCTCAGCTTTTATGTATACATCTAGCATGAGCTGAATGATAAGCTGGAGCAATCACCAAATGCTCACTCTAGTTCTTTTTGCCATCTTACTGCCACCTCAACTAATGCACGTGACAGAATAAAAGACACCTTCGTGTAGCATCCTCTTTCCACGAGAGTGCATGGGTTGCACAAGCATCTGCAGTGCCTGTCATTTTTCTAGTGTCCCTGTCTAACATGATGAGCACGTATGCGACGATTTAAAAAGAATTACAAATTTAGGTGAAAGTTCCTCGTTCTTCCCGAGGAAGAGAAACTGGTCTTTGTTACTCCATGCTCCTCATGCGAATTACAGAATTCCTCACTTAACGTCAGGAGGACACACAGCTGGAATGGATCTACAAGATCTGACAGTTAAGTTCGTGAACTTAATTGTTCTAAGTGCTACCTACCGCACTGCCGAATATCACAACGGTCACTTTCCAAGTACTCCCCTTGGGAAGCTAAGCATCAACGCCAGGGCCTAGACCACTAGTCTTACTCTTTCTGGAATGGCCCTTGTGCACAGTGGCAAGTTGGTGAACTTCATTGTATACCTATTTGTAAGGGAGATTTTTAGCCAGTAAAAAAAATAACTATATTGGAATACCATCCCTATTCATCTGATCTGGTCCCCAGTGACTTTTTTCTTTACTCAAAGATAAAAGAAATATTGAAAGGAAGACATTTTGATGACATTCAGGACATCAACGGTAATATGACCACAAGTATGATGGCCATTACAGGAAAAGAGCTCCCTGGCGTCGGTGCATGGCTTCCCAAGGGAAGTACTTCGAAGGTCCCCAGAGTGATATTCAGCCATAAGGTATGTAGCAATTTTTCTAAGATGAGCTTGCAAGCTTAACTGCCACACATCATAGCTGCACGGGAGAAAATTCCCTTCATTACACAGAACTGATGCCTAAGGAACACTGGACATGGTTCTCTGGTAGAATCCTTAGTTAAATATAATCCACTACAAAGGTGTGAAAAGGACTCACACTACTAGGCTGGAAATCCTGGTGGCATAGTGGCTAAGTGCCACAGCTGTTAACAAAAAGAGTCAGTAGTTCAAATCTACCAAGGGCTCCTTGGAAACTCTTGGGGCAGCTTACTCTGTCCATCAGGGGGTTAGCTGTGAGGCAGAATCAACTGAAAGGCAACAGATTTGGTTGGGTTTCTACTATTATTCAAAATGCTTGACTTGTACATAATATTAACCTGAATTAAGTAGTAATAGTGATTGTAGAAACAGGACCGTTTCTCACAGGTGTGAATCAGCTATAGATATAAACTTAAGCAGCTGAGATACTGCTAGATCTCTCTGCAGATGCTGTTACGTGATCTTCATATGTACAGTGAAGTTATTATGACATGAAACAATACCTAATTCTCTTTTGCCATCAAGTTTTGGATGACTAGATATATCCAGAGTGCAGGCCAGCCAAAGCCAAGCGCCGGTGAGTCGGATCCAACTCATGGTGACCCTAGGGGCCAGGGTGGAACTGACCCCCCCAGAATTCAGGTAGGTATACTAATAACACCTAGAACACCCATCACTAGCACACATTCAACATGCATCACTGGATTCCCACAATTACACAGTCAACGGGTACAGGTATTTATTAAGTAATATTTATTCTCCAGATGGAAACAAGGAAGTTAACAGAGGCTATATGTCTTCTATAAGATTATACATTTAATATGTCTTGTAACATAAACTTACAATTTGGTCTTTTAATAACTAAGCTTATGTTTCATTTGACTACTTGGTATTGCTCAACTATAAAATCTGAAAGTTCAGAGAGTGCAATAAGACAAGTTTATTTTTAATTTATTTCTTTAGTCCCATGATCTGTATTAAAGACTTACACTGATTTAACTTATAGTCAAATCAAGAATAAAAAATATGTTTAAAGGACCATAAAGATAAAAAACAAATAAACAAACATTGCTGTTGAGTTGATTTCCATTTACAGAAACCCTACAGGACACAGCAGAATCACCCCCATAGTTTCCAAGGAGCACCTGGTGGATTCTAACTGCCAATCTTTTGGTTAGCAGGTGTAGCTCTTAACCAGTACACCACAGTGAGTATACACTGTCCCAGAACCATGATACAGCAGCGGTTAAACCCTTGGCTGCTAACTGAAAGGTTAGCAGTTCAAATCTATCAGCTGCTCCTTGGGAGAAACATTTACAGCCTGAAAACTGTGGGGCAGCTCTAGACTGTCCTTTCGGGTCACTATGAGAGTCAGAGTCAACTAAAGGACAGTGGATTTTCAGGTTCTGTTTTTTTTGTTTTGTTTTGTTTTGTTTCTTTTCTTTTTTGGTTTCAAATAGCTATTGTGTACTAGCTCTTTAAGATTAGCAGGGAAAGAATCTATTTCTGATTCCCTATACCAGCTTCCTCTGACCTTCACACAACAAAACTATGTGCTTATTTTGCAGGAACACAAATTTGACTTCTTATGAATATAGAGACACTGTAACATCAGCTTCAATAAATCTGTTCCTTTCTTCCAGAGAAGAACAAAAGAGAAGGAAGCAACCAACACTGAACAATGAACGAACCTGGAAGGCTAGAGGACAGCACGGATGGAAGGAAGGGAGGAGGAGCAGATGGCCTAGGAAGGGACATATGGGAATTGGGGAAAAGGAAGCAATTGGCAAGAAGTTGGCCGAATGCCAAATTTGTGAAGGATCTGGAGGACACTGGGGAGTTGGATGGGATGTGAGTCAGCTGCTTCATACCAAAATATCACACCAACAAGGGAAATCAAAGAAAACCTCCAAAGGCACACAAGATACAGAAAAGGACTGCAGGAAAAAAACAAAACAAAACAATGACATACTCCATTGTAACTACGTTATCTGTTTAGCATGGGATGATGAGTGTGTTCAATCAGTTTTCAAAAGTGTAAGTGAATTTTTCTCATAATTTCATGACTGATTTTTCAAATTCTTCATTTGCTTATGAAAGAAAAGATAAACATGAGACTGTTATTTATTTGGAACTAATGTTAACTTTCCTGGTATGACTGTGCTTTGTCATTCATATATACATCAATTGGTATAAACTATTTAGGGTTAGGATGGCCAATTCTCTAGATTTATCCCAAACTGAGGGGTTATCTGGGATTCAGGATTTTGATGTTAAAAGCTGGACACTGCAGGGCAAAACAGGATAGCTACTCATCCTATCTAATAAAGAGCTACTAAATAAACCACTTTGGTATGTTACAACACACTGATGTTGTGACTGTCACATTTTTTCACAAAGGAAGGGTTAAAATCTTAATTTTGCTATGTGATAGACAACTCATAATAAAACAGTTTCTGGTTGGGCTTTGATGGAAATAACAAAACAAAATTATCTTTTCATCATCCAACTATTTTGTCTGTCAAATGAAAAACAAACAAAATTAGTAAGACACAGAACATTTGTGGAGAGGTAGGAAGAAGAATAAAAGTTCAAGTCACAGCACACTGTAAGTCATTCAAAAATGTTTATGTCACGAAGCACATACAAAGGAGATGGAGGAAAATGCATTATTCATCTCTTTTAGCTTAAAAGCTAAAAATTTCAAACATGAGAGGATGAATGGCTTTTTAAGCTCTTCTTTTTAAATACTAAAATGGAATAATTCAGGATGTATGATAGATAAGGGTTATTATGAAGAAAATAACTCTGGAATTTCAGGATTGTATCCAGACAATTTTTACTGCTTTTGTGTTCATGTATTAGATTTAACTATACTATACTGTGTCCATACAGAATTAACAAGCACTACATCAATATTTTCTTTATGCAATTTCTATTCATTATTCAATTTCTCATAACTTAATTTAAAAAAATTAAATTTTTTTCAGCACTCACTTTTTTAACATGTACAGTTGATGTTATTAGAAACTGGGTAATCTACAACTTGGACAGCTGACTACAAAGCAAATTCAGTTAAATTAATCATTTATTCACACACAATACTAGTTTTTATATAGCTCCTTCTTTACCTAAATGCCAAGTGGGTAAAGAGTTGATATGATCCTCTTTATATAATCTGATGGTATATTTTTACGTAAGGCACCATTCAGAATATTTTTTTTTTTTAAACCACAAACTTTGCCTAAAATCTAATTTTTGTGCCATCTTTAGAGGAAATACTAAACTTTTCATTATCTTATGTCATCCTTTGACATATGGGTTAATTATCAAATGTAACCAGTTCATTTTCAAGATTGCCATAACGTCCGTCATGCTGACCTTCTGATCCCAAATCTGCTGCTGTCAAGTTGGGTCTGACCCATAGTGCTTCTACTTCTAGATCGTTCCAAATTTAAAGAGAGTATTTCATAGTCTTTGTTTTGAGAAAAACAAACAACAGTGTTTTCTACTAGACCCATGATAGCCATTTTATGGAAATTAAATGTTATTTCCTCCTGATTGGAGATCCACGTTGATGGTATATCAGAGTCCTTACCAAAGGAGTAAAATGCATAGAACACTACAGAAAAATATCAGTGAACAAAAGACAGGTGCCCCCATGACTACCTTCCAGCCAGTTTGGAGTTAGGTATCACATCAGGCAAATTAAATATTTACCTAATAAGGTTGTTGTCTAGATTAAAGGGCTCAATATATATAAAGTGTTTAGGAGAGTGTCTGGGATGTAATAAGGCTGCATTAGTGTTTGAAATCATCTTCATCATAGCCATCATATTCCCCAGGACACTGAACTAATGATACAAATGTGCTATAACAGAAAGAAAACAGCTCACTCACTAGTCTTAGAGGACATGAATGGCATAAAAATATACAACAGCTATTATTATCATTATTTTTATGTTAGAGTAATAAATTATTGGATGTCCTTATAGCAAGCATTTCTAAACTTGACACATTTGCTTTACAACTTTCAGACAGAAAATAAATATGAGCATGTGTTTTTTCCAATTAGCTTTTATCACAGATTTAAGATGCAGCATGAACACAAATCTTTTAACACTAACTTGTAACACTCAATTAACATTTATTGCACATTTACTATGTTCCGGGTATGGATAATTCACTACCAGTCTGTAAATATTCATAATTTAACGAAGAAAAAATAAGAGGCATGTAAAAACTTACACTATCATTTTGTTTAGGGAAAACGATCATTTCACTGTCATTTTGAGGCGGAACCAACTTAATGGCAAGTAATAACAACAAGGTGAATTATATAGTTGCTTTTGTATTAGTTACACCGGGGAAGTGTTAAGATAGCTTAATATTTTAACTTATGAATATATTTGTTTTTACACTTATAAAAGTCCGTTGAACAAGTGTCGTTTATAAGCAGTCCTTTTGGAGAGACTGGCGATTTCCGCCTCTTTATGCATGCAATTCCTGTAGCTACCACTAGGAGGACGTTATCCTTACAGGGACTCAATAAAAAGATACACAAAACTAACGGCTCAGGAATTCTAACTGCATGTAACTCTGAAAACGGTTGACTTTTAATAAGCTTACCTCTTCACTAAAATAACAAGTCAAACGAGTTGCCAATTTCTAAATAAAATGAGTATATTTTCATAATGCTTTTCATCACTAACTGTCTCTCCTGTCTTTCCCAGTGACTATTCACTCCATTCAGCAACCCGAAATTACACTGAAATTTTTCTGGTGACTTTATGGCTATAGACATATCAGCTCTTTTTTAACTTATTCCTGTAGGTGGCTATTTTCAAAAATAATTAAGGTCTTTTATAATCTTGGAAAATACTTGTGAGGTCTACATTAAATTGTTTTCAACTGTTTCCTTAATTCGATAACTTTTAGTCCACTCTCGGACAGGAATGGATTGAACTTGGAGACACCGAGTGACCATATCATGTGTGCACTTTATGGTTCTATGCATCTATAGGATGCCGTCCTGATGACCTCTTACTGGAGGCGGAGTAGTGGGTGGAGAGGAAAGGATAGGACATTGTTGGGAGGGTAAGACATGTGTGGAGCGGAGACGAAGAGTGTGCTGCCACCGGCTTGGGAGAGCAGTGGGAGTTGCATATAGGTGGGCATGCAAATTATGCGGGAATATACATTTTCATTCAATCATAATAATAAAAAATTGTAGATTTTTTAAATTCTACACTATTTTTTCATTACTTGATATTACTTCTTTTGCAATTTCATACTATAGACATTATTGTTTCCCTACCTTACAAAATCATCTTGAAAGTCAAAGCGGTACTTCTAAAAATGTCAAACTTGGTGGAGTTATGACTGTTAGTCTACATTTAAAGGCAGTCTTTGGTCTCTGATTCATCTCTATGAGAAAATTTGATTTATTAAGAACAATGGTTATGACTAAATCTCAAGTATATGCAGTAAATCTATTTAATCTAGCTTGCCAGTTAAACCCCTTCTATTTGTTAACTCTAAATGTAAGGGCTCAGAAAAAGAAAGAACTGTACAAACAAACAGCATCTAAGGCCTCCTTCAAATTATTCTAAGAAATACGTGCCAAAGGAGTTCTAAAAGATTCTCCTGTGAGGTAGGAGAAGAAAAAAAAAAAATGTTATTTATATATTCCTGGTTTCTAATCATCAGAGATCTAAACTTTGGCTCAGAATCCAGGTCAATGTAAAATGAAATAACTTAAGAACATCAAAAAATACAGGTGCAGCTACAGTTCAATTACATATTTCCTTTCGTAGGGTGTGTCTTTGTTCTCACAGCTGGGAGAGGTGTACTTTAAATTTTCAACAAAGAAAGCCACCACATTAAAGAACTCCAGAAATTCCTATAACCAAAACTGCAGCAATAGCCGTGCAATCCTCAATTGCTTTTCATAGAGATATTATGTGATTTAATCTCCTGTTCGTCTGCATTCAACACATCTGGCAAAGAACAGTAACGACAGAAATGAAAACAAGCATTTAAAAACAAAGCTCAGGAAAGAAAAATTACATAAAGACCTAATAGCCAACATCTCGTAAGGATTTATTTTCATCTTTTGAAAAAACAATGAATTGGAAATATTGCCAGGCATTCTGTTTATGCTTCAAGTTTTTGTTTTAATTACTCAATTTCATTTTGCCTAAAGGAAGAAAATAAAACAAAAACAATCATGATCAACATAGGAACAGTAATTCTGAGGCAAAACTGCTGATTTTTAAGCTATTCATTTTCTGGTGTGGATAAATGTGATTTTTTTTTTTTTTTTTTTTTTGTTACTTCAAGTGTTTCATCAGTTCAACACTCATCATTCACATAAAACACACAGATGGTCCTAGGTCTCAGAAATAGTAAGTTTCAGATATCACAACTTACTAGCATATGGAACACTATCCTGGATCATCATTTTGGAAGCCTTTAAATGATTTTAAAATTATTTATACATTAACATCTTGGCTCCACTTCACAGTCAGAGGATATTACAACTTTAAATCATCTGATTTCTGAGTTGAGGTAGTTCTTAAATCAACTCTAAATTATATAGGCGGTAGGGAGATGCTAAGAAATAGCACCTTTCCAGAGAGTCAAAAGTAAAAGAAACTACTATAAAAAATAAACATAAGTTATAAAATGTATTGTAATACAGCATAGGATACAGCAGGACTTTCCAAGGATTAAAAAAAAAAAAAACCATATCAAATTATTCTAGTGGTTTAAAACCTTCAGTGCCAGTCACACACCAAAACATATAGAAACAAAGTATTTTAAGACTCACTTAAAACTTAAAAATACTTTAAGACCCCTTTTATCACCTGAGGCAACTACTACCTTCAGGTCTCACCTAGCACTATGAGATTCAATACAAAACGAGGTGTTGATGTCCTTGTCCAATTTCTATCTCTTCGGTCAGTATCTCTCCAATCGGTTTAGTCAGTGTTTCACCCTCACCATTTCACTGCAACTGCTCCTGTCAAGGTCATCATCTAGACTGACCTCCAAATGGTTAAATTCCAATGTCAAGGTTTAATCCTCCTATTACTCAATCTACCAGCTGCATGTGACTCAGTCACAGCCTCCTTCTTCAAATACCATCTTTCCTTGATGTTCCTTCTGGTTTTCCTCTGTTTTCACTGACAACTTGCTCCTGTTCTCCACCTCTTTTCCCTGAGACTGAAACAGTGGTTCTTTTTCCTCTCTGTTTATAATCACTCCCTTGGTGATTTCAGTCTCCAATTTTCAAACAGCCTATAGACAATATGTCTCCCATTCCTGCCAGGACAGGGCAGGCTATGTTAGGCTGCAGTAAGAAATTCTCAGTGACTTAATACAGCAACAGTTTATTTCTTCTTCCTTCTACTTGTCTATTAAGACTGAGGCCACTATGCTGTACGAAATTCCGCTTGCCTCAATTAGCTTGCTTGGCTGCCTCATAGCTGTACATTACAATTCAGGTTCCTTTGCTTGGCATGCCCTGTAGTTTTACAATTGAATCCTGGTTCCGCACTTCTTAATTGTTGCCCCCAAACTAGAGGAAATTGGCAGACACTGGCTTAGATACCATGTTGACATTCAGGATAACCTTTTAGACCTCATAGAGTAACCTTCTCCATCTCTAGGTTGGAGTTTAACTGCCCTTTTCTGAACATGCAATACCCGAAGTTATA
Source organism: Heterohyrax brucei (assembly GCA_028571685.1). Classification (NCBI taxonomy): domain Eukaryota; kingdom Metazoa; phylum Chordata; class Mammalia; order Hyracoidea; family Procaviidae; genus Heterohyrax; species Heterohyrax brucei. The sequence goes on from CM053148.1 coordinate 101,146,199, forward strand.
CAAACCCCACTGAGCCTGAGCAGTATGACAAATAATGTTGCTGATGTAACTTGTATGGACCCCTTACTTGTAAACCACTTAAAAGTAACCTTCCTAGATTGTAAGATCTAAAATGATACAACAGTGTACTTCTTCTGGACTTCAACATAACATGATTATTCCTCCCATCTCAACCCATATTGCAAGGATAGAGTAGCTGGGCAGGGGTGCAGGCAGCATGCTCTCAGGGGACATCAAGGTCAATTGGCACAACTAGCATTTTGCTAAGAGGGTCTTCTGCACCCCACATTGACGAGTGGTGTCTGTGGTCTTAAAAGCTGCCAAGCTGCCATCTGAGGTACACGAAATGGTCCCAACCCAGCCGGAATGGATGATCCCCAAGGACCAAAATGACATGCGGAAAAGAGAAACCAGAAGACAGAGAGACCCACGCAAGTGAGTGGCTACATCAACAGGTGACCAGAAGAACCAGATGGTGCCTGGTGACCTCCAGTGATAGCCATGATGGGGCTCACAAAGTTGAGTCTCACTGGCAACAAGAGAATAAAAAGGGGTGCCTCCTGAGATCTCCACTAAAAGACTGCAGTTGATGGTCCAGGGGCCTCGGGGTTCCCCTGGGAGCATGGCCCTTGGCCCTGATGCTGTCCCTTGTCCATAAATCTTAATAGAAGTCAACTCTTTGGACAGAAATGGATTGGACTTGGTGACACAGAGTGACTGTATAGTGTGTGTATTTTATGGTTTCATGAATCTATAGGATGTGGTCCTGCTGGCCTCTTACTGGAGGCAGGAGAGAGGGTGGAGAGGAAAGGATAGAAGATTATTAGAAGGCTACGACATGTACAGAACAGAGAGGAGGAGTGTGCTATCACCGGGCAGGGAGAGCAGTGTGAGCTGCACATAGGTGGACATGCAAATTTATACGAGATTGTACATTTTCACTCAATCGTAATTAAAAAAAAAAAAGACTGTGTTTCTTGGCTGAAGTGGATACATGAAGTTAACTGGAGAGCTCCTGTCCACAGGTGAGATGAGAGGGCAGAGGGGGACAGGAGCTGGCCGAATGGACACGAGAAATACAAGGTGGAAAGGAGTGTACTGTTACAGGGTAGCGGGGAGCAGCTAGAGTTCTAAAGCAGTGTGTGCACAAGTTTTTGCACAACAAATTGACTTGGCTTGTAAGCAGTCACTGAAGTCAAAGTTAAATATACTTATTACAGTATTAAATATTAATATTAATAAATATACTAGTAAAATATTTTTAAATATCAAAGTAACTTTCCCCCTCATCCCTGCTAAGTGGTCTTGGCAGTGGCAGCCCCAACAATTCCCAGTCCTTGTGCAGCAAAATAAAGGTGTTTTTCTACTCTCCGACCTTGTTCTCCAGCTTACTGCCTAAGGAAAGTTGAACTGAGAGAATCTGGGGTTTCCACCTGGTCACAAAACCAGGTGGAATAGTGGTTAAGTGCTATGGTTGCTAATCAAAAGGTCAGCAGTTCAAATCCACCAGGTGCCCCTTGGAAACTCTATAGGGCAGTTCTACTCCGTCCTATAGGGTTGTCATGAGTCAGAAATCAACTCAGTGGCAGTGGGTTTGGTATTTATGCTACCAGGGAAAGTCAGAGGTGGAGAGCAAAGAGCTCAACTGCCAATAAAGCCTCAGGGACTGAGGGTCTCAGGTGGGCTCACCTGGCTGTAGCTGCTACCTGCAGTGTGCGGTGACGGCTGCACAGTGGCACAGTACTGGAGGCCCCTTCACTGGTATTTAACTTCGTTACTTTGTACTCACAGCCCCAGAGGCTGAACTAATCAAACAGATCTGTCCGATAGCAAGGAAGCTGGGAAACACTCTTTTATCTTCCCAGAAGGAGGGGCAAACTACAAAGTCATGTGTACTTGTTATGCCCACCACACTTTCCGATTTTCTCTCCCGCCTCACCGTCAGCTCTGGATTCCTGACTCATGTATCCAACCACTTATAGTTTAGCATTCAAATTTTCTATACTTACATCTCCAATAAGCACCTCAAAATTACATTGTCCAAATCTGAGCCCTGATATTTCTCATCCCAGATCTTCTTTTTTGTCACCCCCACAGCTCAATCAATAGCAACTCCATCTTTACAGTTGCTCGGGTCAATCAGCTAAGGTAATCCTTGACTTTCCTTATTTTCTCTCAGTCCATATCCAACCTGTTCAAGATTCTTTTGGCTATTAGTTCACAGTATATCCAGAAGTTAGCCACTTTTCATCACCTCCCCTGGCAATGATGTCTTGCCTGGATTATTGCAACAGCTTCCAAAGGGTCTTCTTCTTCCTGCAATTTCCACCTTTCAGTATGTTCTCAAGTCAAAATGGGATTCTGCTGAGACTCCTCCAATACTTCTCATCTCACTCAGCCAAACTAGGTACAAGATGTGTGAGGTCTCATATAGTATGCTTACCTGTCACCTCTTTGGTGCAATCTGCAAATATCCACTTTGCTCACCCTGCTCTACCCACAGAAATCACTTTGCTCTTTGGTGAACACGTTATGCACACTCCCACCTGTGCACTCACCCACCTGTGCACTCACCCACCTGTGCACTCACCCACCTGTGCACTCACCCACCTGTGCACTCACCCACCTGTGCACTCACCCACCTGTGCACGTCACTCTGTGGACGAAAAGTCTGGAGCAGTGCTTCTGCAGAGATTACAGCCAAGAATACCCTACGGAGTAGCTCTACTCTGTAACACACGGGGGGCTGCCATGAGTAAGAATCGACTCAACAGCAATGGGTATTTCTTGGTGTTCACACTCCTGCCTTAGGTTCTCACTGTGGTGTCTGCCTGGAGCCACCTTTCTCTGGACATCTGTGTAGTCCCTTACCTTAATTTCTTTCAGTCTGTGAGAAACTTTTCCTGGTCAACCCAGGTAAACCTATAATTCCACTCCGATCCTCATTAATGCCTTCATCCTTTTCTTGCCTTATTTGTTTCTTGAGGAGGATTTATTATATTCTAACTTAAGTTTAATTTTGATTTTTGTCTGTATTTACACTCCCAGAATGTACACTCCACAAAGGCAATGATTTTTTTGTTCAGTGCTAATGATATTTCTGATATCATTAATGTCCATTAAAGAAAAAATAGGTGATGGCGAAAGACATGATATTAGGGATAATAATGGTTTTAAGGTATCTGAATTATAAAGACAGGGAAAAGGGAATTACAGATAATGTTAATTAATGACCTAGAATATGTCTTAAGGGCAAAGTATTCTTATTTTTACTGTGCACAAATCTAAAAAGAATGTCATGGGAAACAAAAAGAAGAATCTGTTCCCCTATCTCCTATCTACTCCTCCGTATTCTTGAGCCCATTTCCTGAAACAAGAATTTTCATATGTAGTCCACTTTGCCATCTGACTTCTGAGTACTGTTAAATATAGACCTAGTTCCTCTTAACCCCAATACATATATTTACAAAACTGACCTGAAAGCTTCATTGTAATTCACATCATTTCAGGAATTAAAAAATGTTTGATGTCCATTCAAGGTCCCTAAAACCTTGTCTACTTTTCTCACTACTTAAATGTCACGCTATTCTGCTAACGAGTTCAGAAACAGCGCAAGCGTTTATTAGGTTTATGCTATCTGTGCTCTAACTTTGCTCCTTTGCAACTTCAGCAGTGACCTGTTCTTCACACCTCCATTCTCCTAGGGGACTTTAAACCGTGGTCAGTGATTTCACAATGAACAGGTATCAGGACGTGCTGAACAAGGTAAACCGTAACAGGATACTGTGCAGTCTTACGATCAATGAGGGCTTGGTTATCTAAGCTGCTTTAGTAAACACACTGCAAAACAAAAAACCAAGAGGTTGCACAGAACCACTAACTTCTAGATACACTACACCAATATTGGTAATTTACAATATTGGTAGTTTACTGTATGATACCATAATTCTTTCAATCAAAACACAAAGAAGTTGCATAGAACCACTGACTTCTAGGTACACTACATCAATATTGGTAATTTACTACATGATAACATAATTCTTCAATCGTATCACATGAGGAACTTGACACATAGTATTTTATTTTATAATCAATCTATTATAAAATGTTATCAAGAATGATTTCTTTTTTCCCACAGAAATAATAAAGAACACTGTAGAATAAAAAGGAAATTTAGAAAGTAGAAAGAGGCATAAAAATGCATGAAGTAACAGAAGTTCTTCTGGAGAGATACCACCTGATTGTTTTACTAACAGTTTTTACAACAACATAGGGAGATGTTATAAATCCTAACTTACAATAATAATTAAGTCCTACAAAAAATAATTAATTCTATGACAATAACATAGAAATCATGGTTTTACTTTCCTACCTCCAAACTAAAAAGCATGTGTTTTCCTCACTTGCTTTCATGTCAGCACAGGGAAAAGGGAAATATATTGAAAAGATCAATTTTCAATGGGAGATAATGTAATCTTTTATTTAGAAGGATCTGTGTCATTTTTATCTTTTCCTCAAGAAAAGCAGCCTGGAGGTAGATACACAAATGTTCCTGAACATCAGATTCAATACTCACAGTGATCCTTTCATCTCTGTCATCCAGCGAAGAGCCATCCTTCTTCCACGAGATGGTGGGCTCCGGATGGCCTCGCGGAGGCTGGCACTCCATCACTGCGGGCTCCCCCACCGCCACCATGACATCGGAAGGGTTTTGTCTGAAGTCATCCCGGAGAACTGTCGGGACAAGATTGAATCATTATTCTCAAAAGTGATATACACAATCCTCATTTATTATTATAAGAAACTACCACAAAAAGCTATCTCAGTACATCTTGGAGAATCTATATCTGCTTGCAGACATCTGTAATTCAATAAAGAACTTTAGCCTTAAACACACACAATAGGGATAATTTGATATTGTCCATGGGGCAGTGGGCAAGTGTGGTGTCCTGCCTAGTGACCTCACAGTCAACATCTGGTTTAGCTTTCTCCCGCATTGTATTTTCTGCCTAATGCCTACATTTTCTCCACCACGTGTCTGATAAATGTAACTAAATCTTCCTTTTACTTAAGTGTACACAATGAAATTAGGACTTGAATAATACAATGAATTACATAAGGGGAATATTAAAAGTAAAATGGACTTTCAAACATGCAATTAATGTCATGTTTTCAACATATTTCCAATTATTGTTAACAGTATGTAATTTTTATAATTTAAATATGTTCACTTTCAAAGCTTTACAAAGCACATTCAGAATCATTGTCTGTGACCTCCCATCATCACTGAGGGGCAACATTAGAAGGCATCAATGATAACAACACTGCTACCAGCAATATCATTTCTTATGTTTTAATTTTTTTTTTCTATATACGTTCTCACTTGAACCCTAATTAAACCTATTTAGGAGGAAAGACACTAATAAACTCACTGCCATTAAGTCAGTTCCAACTTGTAGCAACCCTTTAATACAGAGTAGAACTGCCCTATAGACTTTCCAAGTTTTCGTTAGTAGATTTGAACTGCCATCCTTTTGGTTAGCAGCCGTAGCACTTACCCACTACACCACCACTGTTTCCCAAAGATACTAATAGCCTCATTTATATTATTGATTCTGAGTTTTACAAGAGGAAACGATTGATTACTTTAGTCTCAACTGGATACTAAAATAATATTAACATTGTATAAAACAAGCAGTATTATTTACTTTGTAACTATTAGAATAAATGTAGCACATAAATCATAAATGTATTTCAAATATTGTTCATGCATTAAATTATCTTTAGCACCTCGGTAACACATATGTATCATGGGCTACTTCGCATCGGTTAATTTTAGAATGAAATCGACACTCTGTTATTGACTAGCTAAGTAATCTGGAGTTCATTATTTAACTTCTCTCCGTCCAGTTTTCCCTACTTCCAAAACAAAGATAGTGATGTATACTTCAATGCAAAGACTAACAAATATTGGTTATCTTTCCCTGAGCTCATTTCCTTGATCCAGTATGTCACAAAATGTGAACAAGTTTAGTAACAATTCAAAGATGGTACTTGAAACGTTTACTGACACATTAAATGCATTGATTTGAAGGAATAAGCACTGATCTTTCACAATCGATTGAATATTTGACACAATTTGTTATTAAAATGGATTTCCACCTGTTCCAGTGGTATCTAAAAATATTTCCAAGGATGAAATACTAGAAGGTAAAAAACCTAAGCTCAAACTGTTACTTCAAAAGTCACTCTCTAAAATTTTGGTCCCAAACCTTCTAACTTATTCATAAGTTTACCAAAATGCATTTTTGTCTTCTGTGATTCTTTGCTTTTCCTTCCTCCACACCAAATAAGAATGCATATACTGCTGAGTAAGCCATAAAACCCACTCAAATAAAATCCTATTACTTAATCTGTATCCTGAGACAGCCTGATCACAATATGCCTGTGATAATAGTGGGAAAATACTGCTTCAAATTTGGAAAAAACAATGAAAGGAAAAAGAAAAGGAATGTGATCCCACCAAACACGAAATTTTAACTTCAGTAGTGTACACTGTTTACCAACAAAGCATACAGACACAAGTTGAGTGAAAACTCCAATAATTGTTAAAAGGTATGAAGAATTCCACTATTTATAAACTTACATTATTATTGTTGTTAAGAATATGAGGTTCGACAATTAAGCCCATGTTGTAAATGCTACATACCACATTGGAGAATATCACTACAGTCACCTTTGAAGTAGTCCCCTTGGGAAGCTATACACCAAGACCAGCACCTAGTCAGCCCTTCAAAGCAATTATGGAACTCCTTCTGGAATGGTTATTATTGCATACAGTGGCAACTTTGTGAACTTCATTGCATAGTTGTCTGTGATGGTGTTTTTAGCTAGTAAACAAATAACTGTATTGGAACACCCTCCCTACTCATTGAACTGGCCCCTGGTGAATTTTTCTTTATCTGTCGATAAAGGAAATATTGAAAGGAAGACATTACGATGACATTCAGGACATCAATGGTAATAAGATGACAGCTATGCTGGCCATTCCAGAAAGCATTCCAAAATTGCCTTGAAGGGTGGACTAGGCACTGGCATCGGTACATAGTTTCTGAAGGGGAGAACTTTGAAGGTGACTGTAGTGATGTTCAGCAATAAGGTACATAGCACTTTTTCTAGGATGAGTTCAAGAACTGCACTGGTAGTTCCAGTATACCACAAATAAAATGCAAAGTTTATAGAAAAAGCAACTGAATAGGCCTTGAGAAACAGTATGTGAATTTGCTGGATTATACTCGTAATCTAAAGTAACACTTCTAAAGAATGTTAATACCCTTTCACACACCTCAAGTAGAATGCATTTCTTAAGAAAGCAAATAACCTGTACAATTTTTTTGCTTTTCAACTTTGTAACACTATCGCTTATTTACAAATTGAGATCATATCTCAAATAAACCAACGGAAAATAAAATGTCTTTCAAAAATATCAAAAGGCTAGGTCATACAGAATCAAGATATTTTTTTCTATTTCATTTACTATGTTATTTGGGCTTTTATAGTATTTAATGAAAAGCTAACAATAATGTAATCCACTAAAGATTGTTGCTTAGACAATATTCAAGTAATTATTTTCTCAGCTGTAAAGCATAAAACTCCAGCTTTACCTATGGCTGCAGGCAATCCTGCATAAAGTTATGAGCTTAACATTTTTTTCCTTCTCTTCTATAAAAGCAATTTGTCTTCCTTGTACTTGTTATAAACATTTCCTTTGGGGGGAAAACCAGTCTGTGTCAAATTATAAAATGAGATGAATTTGCAGTTAAATTATCCAATTTTTAAAAATTCATGTGTATCTTTAAGTAGTTAAAACTTAATTCAAATAGAAAATTCAGTAGAAAAAACTGAATTTTAATGATGAGAAGCATCTTGGCAGAAAAACCAACATTTGTAAATACTCTCCAAAGTCGAATTTTCTTAAAAAGAAAAACAAAAAACAAAAACTCTCATTTTGTCCCCTAACACCTGTATTAGCGAACTGGGTAAGTTTTGTTCAAGTGTTTCTTGTTTTGGATAGGGTGAAATTCAAAAACTTGGAACTAAATTTTCAAAAATGAAAGTCTGTTATTAATTTAAAAGACCAAACATATATAAACTGTTTCTAAGTCAAAACTACCTGAAAACAGTGTTCAACCAACTACAGCGCATCCTAAGATCTTAACAAAATTGTGTTATTTCCATGTTTTATGTAGCTACATTTTATCCTCAGAAATTAGAGCACATAATTTGGATCAAAAGCTTTTAACTATTTTGTTTTCTACTCTATAGAAAATAAAACCTTCACTGAATATTTGAATACTATGAAAGTCTTTTTTTTTTTTTTAAACTAAAAACAGTAGCTAAAATCCATTCTGTAAAAACATCATCATTTATCTTTCTCTAAAGCTATATGCCAATTTCAGTATGAGTCTCAGGAAAAGTAAATATTTTAACTAGATAATTATGTCCGCCTTGAGTACCATGTTGTTTTAAACTCTAGCTATATAGAATCTAGCGTCACTAGGAGTCGGAATCAACTCAACAGCCATGAGTTTGGGGTTTCCTTTGTTTCTTGGTTTACATGGAATCAAACTGACACAAGCAGCTCAAAAGATGAGACAGGAAACTTGGGGGACAATGAATTTATATTAATGGGAGATGAACTACTCAGAAGGGGAGTGTGAGAACGACTTCACCACTGGAAGGATATACTCAATGCCTATCAATTCTACAGGCAGACATTGTTGAACTTGGTGTATGTTCGGCTGTGTATATTCACAACAAAAAACAAAGTAACAAAATAAGTGCCACAAGTTTTCACAAGTAATATTCCCATGTAAGTAGCATACCCCACACATACACTGCCTGGAAATGACAAAATTGAGTAAAACAGTTCCGGCCAAAGGAGCACATTATTTGCATGCAATGAGATAAACACATTTTCAGAAGCTATTCTAAAATTCAGTGATGACTTTCTACCGTATCTAGGTAAGAATGAGAGCGTACAAGGGCAAAAGAGAAAACAGCTGATAAACAAGCTATCCCAAATATTTTGCAAGTTTTCATACTCATACAAACACTCTTTAAGAGTACTGTAGGGAATTTCAGAACTGAAAAAAAAAATCTTATGCTATAGAGCAGGAAGGGGTCTTTGATAACATATCATTTCATAAACAGAGGTAACTGAGTCCCAGGAATCTCTGCCAACAGGCTGTGTTATTTGTCAGAAAGTGACCAGGGAGAGCAGAACAGGTTATCTTGATTTCCCGTGCTATGCCTTTTTTTAACACCGTGTCATCCTTTTACTGTAAAATGCAATTGTCCAATCTCACCAACTGTATTATTTTCCACAAATTCCCTCTGTGTGGCAAAGGCTTAACTTCTGGGGACTCTGCATCACAGCACTGCACCTAAGTGACATCATCTAATCTTGGTGAAACTCTAACGCTCCCAGAATCAGTTTTGTTCCCCAGTCTTGTGGTGCTCATCTCTGAAAAGGCAATGCCTTCCCAGCGTCCTGAAATGTGGGATCTCAGCACAGCTGGGGGGTGGTCTCAAAAACATGTGGCCGAAGCAATCACATGGAGAAATGAATCAATTAAATCTTTCATGGGCAGGGTCATATCAATAACAACTCTGGACAATATATAAGGAAAACTAAAGAAGAACTAATGCCTTCGAATTGTGATGTTGATAAAGAATATTGAATATATCACGTACTACCAAACAAACAAACAAACAAACAAATTCGTCTTGAAAGAAGTACAGCCAGCATGCTCCTTGGACACACGGATGGCAAGACTCATGTACTTCGGACACATTACCAGGAGGGCCCAGTCCCTGGAGAAGAACATCATACTTTGTAAAGTAGACGGTCAGTGAAAAAGACAATTCTCATCAAGATAGACTGACACGGTGGCTGCAACAACAGGCTTAAATACAAGGTTTGACAATTAAGTTCACAAACTCATCCCAGAAAACGTGCCACATACCTCATTGCTAAATATCACTATGGTCATCTTCGAAAGACTCCCTTTGGGATGCTGTGCACTGATGCCTGTGCCTAGCCCACCCTTCAAAGCAATTTTGGGACCTCTTTCTAGAATAGCCACCAGAGCTGTCATCATACTACCCTTGATGTCCTGAATCTCATCAAAATGTCCTCCTTTCAATAGTTCCTTTATCTTCAGTTAAAGAGAAACGTCACTGGGGGTTAGTTCAGGTGAGTAGGAACGGCATCCCAACAGTTATTTATTTGCTGGCTAAAAACTCCCTCACAGACAATTATACAATTAAGTTCGCCAACTTGCCACTAAATGCAACGGCCATTCCAGAAAGAGTTCCAAAACTGCTTTGAAAGGGGGACTAGATGCTGGCATCAGTGCCTAGCTTCCCAAGAGGCGTACTTCGAAGGTGGCCACAGTGATATTCAGCAATGAGGTCTGTAGCACTTGGAACAGCTAAGTTCCCAGACTTCACTGTCGGACCTAAAATATCAATGATTGTGAGGATGGTGCAGGTACTGGCCGTATTTCCTTCTGTCGTGCATACAGTCACGGTAGTAATAGCTGATACTTCTTGAACATGTACTGTGCAAGGAATCACACCAAGTATTAACTCACTTGATCCTCATAAAATCCTCATTTTATGAATGAGGACAATGAGGCCCCCAGAGTAGTTAGCCTAAGGACTTCATAGCTGAGCTGGAGCACAGATTTCGGCTCTCCAGGACATAAGGGGAAAACTTGGTGCTGTAGTGGTTAAGTGCTAAGGCTGCTAACCGAATGAACTGGCAATATGAATCCACCAGGCACTCCTCGGAAACTCTATAGGGCAACTGTACTCTGTCCTATAGGGTCGCCATGAGTCAGAATTGACTCAGTGGCAGTGCATGTAGTTTTTTAAGGATATAAAGAATTTCTCTTTATTAGCTTGCTCAGTTCTCTAGTTTTACCTCTTTAATACAAGTGCTCACAACTCCAAATATGTTGTTATTACAATTTAACTGGTACTTCAGCCTTTTTCTATTAGAAGTCAAGTGAGACATTTCTAGGATAGTCAAGTAGCTATTCTAGAATATATCCTGTTTTCTTAGACTTTGTCAGGTTTTTCTGTGTTTGAAAGAGTCCATAAGGAATTTTCCATGGAATATTGAGAATTATAAATTCATCATGGATGTGGCATAGGTTGTGTTGTCTCATATCAATAATTCTCTTCTTTTAACAACAAGATCACGGAAATGGCTGAGAAAATACACTTTTTAGTTATATATGAGCATTTTAATTAGAAGGGAGCATCCTGGGAAAAAAACATAAAAGATAATATATAGTCCGGGGACTATAATTTCTCATTAAGGAAATACATTGTCAATGAAACTTTACAGCAAGGGGAAGTAAATTCTTATAGACTGAGAAAAGGAAAAAAAAATCCATCGAGTGCTTAAAAATACAGTGTACTGGAGCAGAAAATAAATGAAGAAGTATATTGGCAAAGGCTGCTCAGAAGCAACATGTCTCCATTACAATATATCATTCTAATTGTTTTCCAAATCACTAATCACTTACTTAGCTGACAATTTTCCCTAAAGAATATATTATTTACTTGTATGCTAAATCTAGTTCTCTGTTTCAAAAAGTAACATGCTTAGATAAATATTATTTATCTTCAAAATAACTACAATGATTTCATTTCATACATCAACAGTAAACACAGAGCTCTAGAGTGGTACAAACTGTTCAGTGCTAACTGAAAAGTTGGCAATTTGACCCCACCCAAATGCACCTCAGTGGAAAGACCTGGCAGTCTACTTCTGAAAAATCAGCCACTGGAAAATTAGCCACTAAAACCTTGCAGAGAAGAGTTCTACTTTTACACACAGGAGGTCATTAAAAAGCAGAATCGATCTGATGGGAACCAGGTATACTAAGCACCTAGTCTCCACGTGGGCTTCTAGCCTGTCACCTGTTTCCCTTACAGTAAAGCTTATGTTGATGTTTGCCAAAAAGCAGTATTAATACCTACCTTCCCAGGAAAGAATGATATAATAGGCTTTCACTGCAGATTATTTTATGTATTTTGGACAACAGATGATGACAAAGTGTATTACAAAAGTTTCTACAATTATTTACACTCCTACTTTTTACCTGACAGAATAACTTTTTCAGAAGATGAGGCAAGAGTGGATTCAAACGTGTTCAAAATTCCAGAAATACTTCTTAAAATAAAAACTCCACACTTAGAAAAAATATTCCAACAAATCAAACTAATGCACAATACATTTTAATCTATTTATAAATAAAAATAAAAGCTATATATATGCTAATATTTCACCTACCTCACACCACCACCTTTATACACTGAACAATTCGGTTCTTATTACATAAAGGATGCAAGAAAACATTCATTCTGTACAAAGGTATGATTTAAAGAGGACTATTTCCTAAATGTCTGGTATTTACTGTTCTCATGTAACACTGAATATAACCACAGATCCCCTTTAATAATTACATCATTGCTTCCATTTTTTTAATAGCATGCCACTTATTTCATTTTCAAACCTGAAATTACGCTTTGATAAAATCCCAGATACGCTAATTACAGCACTTATTTTCTTAACTACTGAAGATTTCATAAACCTTTTATATTGTGCCCTAGAAACACAACCAAACCCATACCCAACACACTGTCATCAAATTGATTCTTATGAACAGTAACCCTACAGGTCAGAGCAGAATTGCCCCACAGGGTTTCAAGGAGTCCTGATGGACTTGAACTGCCAACCTTTTGGTCAGCAGTTGTAGCACTTAACCATTAAGCCACCAGCATTTCCAGAAAAGCAACACAAGCCCCCTAAAAAAATTCTAAAGAAGTTATGTGATACAGATGGACATTAGTCAATATCAACTACCTCACAGGAAGAAATGCATACAGGGCAATACAAATAAAATGAGAAGCTATTACTGGAATAAAAGGAATTTGTATAGAGTTTTGCATTTGTTTTTTAAACAACATATGATGGAGATGTTTTCCCCTCCACTGATGTTATCAACAATTTCATTCTCGTATTCTACTAGGATTTACAATCAAGGTCTGTGGATGTTACAGTCAAGAAATGAAACAACCTACCGCACTGGGACAATCTGCTATAAAAGATCTTTTCAAAGTTTTTAAAAGTAAAGATGTCAACTTCATAAGCCAGGTGCCTCTTATGCAAGTTATGGTCTTTAAAATTGTCTCAGATGCACACAAAAGTTGAATAATGAAAGAAGAAGACAGAAGAACTGGTGTGTCTGAACTGTGGTGTTAGCAAAGAATATCGAATATATCAAGGACTTCCAAAAGAATGGGCAAATTAGTCTTAGAATAAATACAATGAGAAATACGCCTTAGACGTGGAGATGGCATGACTTCAACTCACTTACTTTGAAGAAGTAATCAGGAGAGACCAGAACAAGGACATCATACTTCACAGAGGGCCAACGAAAACGCAGGAAACCCTCAAACAGATGGATTAACATCATAGCCACAACATTGTTGTTAGGTGCCATCAAGTTGGTTCTGACGCAGGGCCATCCTACATACAACAGAGCCAAACAGTGTCCAGTCCCATGTCCCCTTCATAATCGTTGTCATGCTTGAGCCCGCTGTCGTAGCCACTCTGTCAATTCATCTCGTTGAAGGTCTTCCTCTTTTTCTGCATCACCTCTACTTTACCAGGTATGTCCTCTCTCTCTCTAGGGACTAAAACCAAACCAAACCCCTTGCTGGCAAGTGGCTTCACTCATAGCAACCCTATAGGGGCAGAGGACAGCTGCTCCACAGAGTTCCTAAGGATCACCTAGAGGAAGTTTTGGTTAGCAGATGTAGCACTGAACCACTATACAACTGGTCTCCAGGGACTAGTCCCTCCTAACAACATATCTGAAGTCTGGCAATTCTTTCTTCCAAGGGACATTCTTGCTTTTCTTCTTCTAAGACAGGTTTACTTATTCTTTCTTTATTCTCTCAGCTGTCAAAGGTATTTTCCAATTCTTTGGTTTATCTTTTTCATTCTCTAGCTTTCCCACATAGGGGAGTTGACTGCAAATACCACGGCTTGACCAGGTGTACCTTAGTCCCCAAAGTGACTTCTTTGCTTTTTAACACTTCACAGAGGTCTTTAGCAGCAAATAGGCTTGATGCAACGCACTATTTGGTTTCCTGACTGCCGCTCCACAGGTGTTGACTCAGATCCACGAAAAATGGAAGCCTTGACAACCTCAACATTTCCTTCCATTTATCATGACATTAGATTAAGAGGGACAGACACAACAGCCACAACAAAGGGGCTCCAACATGCCAACGATTCTGAAGACGGAATGTTTCACTCTGCTCTGCATTAAGGGTGCCAAGAGTAGAACCAACTCAAGAGCGGGTAACAGCCAAAACACGATGGGGTGCAAACTCACCTAAATGCAAACATATGCTTTCTGTGATCTGCTGGGTTACTGTGACTGGGGTATGTCACTCCTGGTCTGTTAAGAGGAAGAATTATTTCAAGACTGGCTCAAAGCTTAAGTCACATTCCCACTTTGCAGAAACATGGGCACCAGAGCATTTCTGACAAAAGTGCTTGATGGCTATCTACAGTTCAACACTTCCTGATTATTTCATTCTGCATTCAAGTGAACACAGGCATTACTAGTCGTTGCTACAATGGCACTAACTCATCAAAACGAAGGGACAGTTAGCTTAGCATACTAGGTTTGGGCTAAAATCTGTTATACATTACAGAGCAAAGCGTGCATCAATATGGATCAACATTTAAACCAACTTGTGAGTCTGGAAGATTATTTTAAAACAATTGCTGCCAAACCAAGTCAAGTTGCTGCAATCATGTTTTACTTAAAGACATCAGTTGAATGCTAGATGTCTGCATTGAACAGACTTCCAACTATAAATTAAATGAATTTATTAGTGAAAAATGCAGCGTTCATAAAACATCACTTTATTTGAGATGTTTGCTCATGAGGCAGAAAACAAGACATCAGGACTTCAGAATCCTAACACTTTCTTCCATTATCCTGAATATTCTGATTTAAGTAGGTATATTCACTCCTGACTTAGTTATTTCCATACAAAAACAGAGAATTTTGCACTCTAACTTGATAGGGGTCTTATGAAAGCTAATCATTTAATGTTTATACAGGACTTGCCATTAATAGGGTGCATTACATCTGCAGAGAAGTATTACTATTAGTCAGTATGTAAGGAATTGCCAAATTTCTCAGCTGCCAGTACAAATGGAAAGAAGGACAAAGAATGCCATTGATGACGGCTTCTAAGTGCCAGAGCAAAAGTCACACTCAGGAGTAGTCTGGCAAGGTTAAAAAAACACAGACAGAATGAGGGTATCTGAGCTGCGGTCCCTGATTGGGGTAAGACGCTCTTGTGTGTTTTCTTACAAATAAAACCCGACATTTTGTTTCATGCCTAGCCCTGAGAGTCCTCTATCAAAGAAACATACTCATGTATTCGATGTCTGCTTTTGTACCCTGATGTCAGCCGCACGAGAGCAAGAAACTTGGTCCTGAATACTTCTAGACCTCCTTCATCTGGAACAATGCCTGAGACATAACAGGCATTCAGTAAATGTTTATGCTACATCTCCTATACACTAGGTATTAGATACGCAATAGTAGCTAAACCTGGCATGAATCCCGTGCGCACAGAGATTAAGGTATGTAAGGGTACACCAAAATACAAAACACAAAAAACAAATCCATTGCTATTCAGTCAATTCCAATTCATAGCAACCCAGGCAGTACCGAGTAGAACTGCCCTATAAGGTTTCTGAGGAATAGCTGGTCGATTCCAACTGCTGACGTTTTTGGTTAGCAGCTGTAGTTCTTTACCACTGGGCCATCAGGGCTTCCATGTACAGAGGAAGGCAGACAAAATCCAAATAACCATCTGGAACTCTACAACCACAACTGTGATGATACATGCCAGGAAGGAAAACAATAGGATGCTGTATGAGAGAGTCACAAGGAACACAACTCAGAATGGTGCTGAAGAAAGGAAGTAACAACTAAGAGAAGGTCTGAAAAAGAAAGGAAAATATCCTAAGGAAGCACACTGCATGCAGGTGTCATAGTACAGACTGAGGAAAAACTCCGGACACTAATGGAACCTTAAAGGACATGTCCCTGGTGTAGCGAGACAGGCAGAGAGAGACACAACACAACACTGGCAGGGGTGACAGGAGCCAGATGGGGTACACACAACAGCCACGCAAAGGCATAGGCTTTTCTTTTAATTCCAACAAGAAACTGCCAAAGTTTCATTTTTGTAAATTGTGTTATTGTAGTAAAATATATACAACCGTATTTACCATTTTAACCATTTTCAAGTGTACAATTCACGGCAGTAAATATGGTCACAATGTTGAGTAACCATTACTGCTATCTATTTCCAGATATGCTATCTATATCCATTTCCAGATGGGTAAATAACAACTCTATACCCATGTATGAATTTCCCACCATGCTCTCCATCCCTCCACCAGGTCCAGCTCACAGCTATTCTACTGTCTCTATGAATTTGCTTATGCTAGAAAATTCATATAAGTGCCATCATATTGAGAAGTTAAAGGCAAGGGAGGATCATAATGGGATTATTGCATTTGAATGTTCATTACTGTTACTCCGTGAGTGAAATTAGAGGGTAATAAGAATGTAAGTGGAGACAAATTAGAATTATTATTTCGATGACTTAGTAATTATTATTTCATTATTATTTAAATTTTAATAATTATTTTTTTTAATCATTTCAGTAATTCAAAAGAGAAAGGATGGTGGTTTCATACTACAGTGACAATACTGGAATTGGTACAAAAAAGGAGATGTTTTCAGTGAATTCTGGAGCTAAACATCAAAATGACTGTGAGTGACTGAAGATGATAAAAACCAGTCAAGAGTGGAAACCAGGATTCTTATTTCAGTAACAGAAAGTGACAGTGCTGTTTTTAAGGGTATAAGAGATGACAATACGTAAGGTCAATGCTCTCAGAAGGCACAACAAGCAAACACAAGATGCTTTATTAAAAAAAAAAATACATAGTTAGAAATTATAAGAAAATTATTTCATAAATTAATTGTAAAACCTTATGTCTTTAAATTCCAACCACTAGTATTTAATACAAGATTAATTTTTACCTAGGTAGACCTCTGTGCTACCTTAGGTCAAATTTCAGAACGACTGATAACATACCTTAGTCAACTGATCTACATTAACATTATCAAGATGTCAAATTTTAATCATGTCGGTCAGAACATCATACAACTTTTCTAAAATACTAATGGTTATACGCATCTGTGATTACATGTGGCTGTGGAATTCTGTGTCTATATGAAACACATACGACAACCCCTTGCTCACGTCATGATACTCATACTTAGTAGCAACTTGTAGTAAAAACTCACAAAGTCATTTATTTTGGAGAATATGATGGCTCTAAATATTATGGGACAGTTGCCAGGACTCCATAAATTACACTTAACTTACTCTTTGATTTGCTGTGTAGCGCATTTCTATTCATTGGGTAATGTTGTGAGGTAATCCCAGACATTCAATCATCAAGACAGATTTTGAAAAGTTCATAATAATATACTTAAACAGACAAAAATGTGCCCAGTTCAACAAAAATTTCCTCCTCCAAACAAAAAGCTTGTAATTTTCTCATTTTTTTGACAACTTCCGTTCACTGCATATTTATCATATTTCTAAAAACAGATACTGTAATTTTTGAAGGAAATGTAGATTAATAGGAATAATGGCCAGAAAGTATTAGAGAATCTATGGCATACTAAATAAGACTGAAATTGGAATAATCAGCAAATTTACACTTGTGAGAATTTTTTTAAAAAAATCTCTAAAGTATATGTAAAGTTTATGTAAAGTATATGTAAAAGTATATGTAAAAACCCTGGGATTATGCTGAACCCCAAAACTCTAAAGATACTTCTAAGTAGCTCATTCATTCATTCAATGAGTGTGAGAGGCACTGTGCTCACTTATAACTCTTCCTATCTCCCATCACAGACTACTCCCTTCCATTGAAACTCTAAAAAAAACCAAGCAAACAAAAAATTTGTTACTGTCGAGTTGATTCTAACTCACAGTGACCATATAAGACACAGCATAACAGTTCTAGAGAGCTTCCAAGAAGTGCCTGGTGGATTTCAACTACGTACTTTGGTTAGCAGCCATAGCTCTCAACTATACGCCAACAGGGTTTCCACAGAAACTTTGGACAAGCCTAACGTGAAGCAGAGCCCTGGTGGCACAGTGGTAAAGACCTCAACAGCTAAACAAAAGTTCAGTAGTTCAAACCCATCAGCCACCCCTTGGAAATCTTATCAGGCGAGTTCTGCTACTCTGTCCTATAGGGTCTCTACGAGTTGGAACTGATTCGACGGTACTAACATACGACATCAACAGAAAGACCCAAAGCAGATAAAGGGGTCTGCTTTGATTTCCCCATCTGGAGCTGTCCTGCAGAAGAGTCCCGGTCTAGTGCCTTTTGGAACACTGACTGAAAGCCACTAGTAAGAAATAATAACAAGAAACTGAGCAAGACAGCTCACATCCATTGCATTCCTACCAGCTGTCAATACTATTCTGTGGGCTTTACATATACTAATTCATGTAAGGTTCACAGTGAACTTCAAGGTGGGTACCATTATTATCCTTGAGTCCCTGGGTGATAGAAACAGTTACTAACTGA